>CM052438.1:64573436-64652677 GCA_028533085.1 Varecia variegata
CCTTGTATTTTAAGAATATGGCATTTTAAAATAGATGTAATAAATCTGAAAATAAAATTAGTTTCACATTATGACTTGCATCTTCAAACGTCAAGGAAAATTTCTCAGGTTAATAAAGTATCTTCTCTGTAAGCACTCAAAATACTCTCATTACACTCAAAGTACTCTCATTAAACCTTATATTATCCTTGTGTGGTACATGATGGATATTATGATGACATTTATTTTCAGGTGAAAAATCCAGACAAGAGGACTCCAAATGATATGCCCATTTTCATACGGCAACTCAGGGTCAGAGTTATTATAAATCTCACTTACAAGATTTTATTCAGACCATTCATTCTTGACACTTTTCTGCCAATAGGTAATTTGATTATTGATATGTAATTTTCTGGTAAAACTAGTTTTAATAATTTTAAAATCTCTAGAAATTATCATTAAATAAAAATGAAATAACAAAAACTTTGTATATATTATGGATTAAATTTGTACTGTTTGGGGATGCAGATTTAAATAATGGATGTTACACAAAACAAAACTCGGATCATTTTTTATTTAAATTTAATTTTATTCAGAAAATATGTCCAAGTTACTATTGTAATATTATGATGAAGTAATATTTGGAAATCATTAGCATTGGTCAAGGAAAGCATTGTTTAGTTATTCCAGTTGCATATTACATGAAAAAAAGTGGAACAATTAACAATGGCATTGATTTCACACAGTTATGCAAAATTTCATGACTACATGGTTTTAATGAGGGTAAAAATGCCACTAGTATTTCCTGTGAGTAGTGTATACTTACAGAGCATTCAATCTTACAAGTTTTTAGATTGAAATAACGGCAAGTATAGTGTAAGTACGCTTTTGGGGTCATTTATCAGTCCAAGGCTGCAAAATGCTATAAAGCTCTTGACATATAGTACTATCAAGGAACTTGTATAGATGTACCCATGTGACAGGTAAACAAAATTCATCAGATTTTATATTTATATTTCTTGATCTGGCTTCTGGAGGTTCAGATTAATGTATTGTTTATATTGATGTTTCCTGAACAAAGGAATTAAAAAACTGTGCTGCTCTTAAAATACAATAAAAACAAACAAATAAAAGTGCTCTTATCTTTCCTTTTTAAATATTTCATCAAAATGTTTATATTAATACTGAATTTTTATATGAGAACTCAGACTACTTAAATTCTGTTGTATTGGGTTTATCTATGGGATCCTGCCTCTCTGCATTGTGTTTTCAATAAAATGTAGGAACACAGAAGTCCTCACTGGGATAAGTTTTAATGCTACTTTATCAACTGCCCTCTTTGGTTAGTTTGATAATCAAAATTACAATAAGAGGTTAACATCCTAGTTTCTAGCAAAAGTATATAGTTCCTGCTGAACTACTAACATTACATATTCAGACCTTTTGTGGAATGTTTATTTTAGAAAGTGTTTTTATTTATTCTCTAATTCACCTTTACAATTTATCTTCCTCAGGCTTATTCCTGAGAATAGAGTTAATGGATTCTAACATTTTCTCTTCAAATTCAGGTGTGGAATATTTATGTAACACAAATCTAAGCCATCAGCAATCATGATTATATACATTTTCACTAAGTTAATTTCCATTTTGTAGTGAGAGTTGACCATTGCTATATTATTTAAAATTATAACATATCATTCTTGCACCTAATGGAGATTAAGAATTTGGATGTTCTTGGTTACTAATGAATTGAGAACCATTTAATATATTTTTGTTGGCAAAATATATTTATTATATATTGCCCATTTATTTAATGGGTTGTCTTTTTCTTGTCAACATGTAAGGTTTCTCAGATATTAGTCAGTCCTTTGCCCTTTGTCTTGTCAATGTTTCCATCTCCATCTCTAATATATGCCTAGGTTTATAATAACTTTTACCAGACACAAAATTCATTCATTTACAATTTTAATGCCCAGTGTTAAAGGACACTAGTTGTGCATCATTACTGTGAATTTCAGTGCCAGAATCATCTTTCCAAGAGTTGCTGATAAAGCAATATTTCTCAAAATAGCCTATTAACTCATCTCCCACACTCTGATATATTTCCCCTGCTAAAAACACAGTAATATTTTGAATGCAAGTCTGAGCACGATGATCTGTTTTAAAATCCTGCAATGGCTTTTCATTGTCGTTAGGATAAAGGCCCAAATCCACGATGTCGTTCCAAAGGCCTAACAGAGCTGTATCTCCAGCTCATCTTCCAGCCTCTTCTCAAGGCCGTCTTCCCCACTCTCTGCCCAGCTACCTGCTCTCCTTCCCTTAAAGCCTCGCTTCTTCCCATCCCTTTCTAGCTCCCAATTTAAATATGATTTTCCCAAAGAAGCCTTCCTTTCCCTCTCAGACTTGGATATATATCTCACTAAACTCTCTCAGAGCCTCCTGTAGCCTTTGTCTGTCTTACTGCAATTGGGATGGTCTAATTGTTCACGTAATTATTTTCTGGTGAATTTTGTTTCTTCTAGACTACCGCTATCGTGAGGGCAAGAAAATCATCTGTTTTTTTTCACCCTTGAATCACTCTTGCTGGCAGGAAGCCTAGTACAGAAGAAATGTTATGCAACAGAAAACCAAACTAAATTAAAGTTTCCTATGCTACAGGAATGTTTAAGGATTTAGTATGCAAGCTTGCATCATGGCTTTCAAAGGAAAAGGACATAGTACAAGTCCACATTCCCTTAGCTAAAAGCCTTGAAATCAAAATTGTTTTGGCACAACTGATTTGGTAGTAAGACCTGCCCTAAACTGTTACGAGGTGACCTATGGCCTTTATTTGTTTCATATTTAGTGTGAATATTTATACACAGTGGGTAGGAATTACCTCAGGTATGACATACAAACTGCATTCATTTTTGAAAATCAAAGGAAAGCAATCTTAACTCTAACTAACCCATCTTACCCCAAAAGTTTAATTTAAGGTATTTTGAAATCTCCTATAGAATTGTACAGCTTTATTTACACTACAACATTTTTTTCCAACAACTTATCTTAATATCTCCAAGAAGTGTTCCAGGAAATACACCTTTGTGAAAATTGAAGAGACTGGCGGAGAATAAGAGGGGGTAAGGAGAGAGAGAAGTGGGCAGGGTTGAAACATGACTGGATTCCCTGGGTTGCAACTTCTGAATCAGAGAGGTAGATAGAATCAGACTTTTCAAACCTGGGTGGATTGAGTGGACTGCAGTCTGCATCAAGTGCTTTGATTAATAGAGATCCTTTTAATTTAAATTTTTTGTGATTTCTGACAGGTCGTTCATCAATAACACTATTTTCTTGCATTATACTACATTTGCTTTACTTGTGATATTTTCATGAGTATTTCAATGGGACAATGTGGCATATAAATCATTAACAGCTACATTTCACCATTTATTTCAGAATCTATTTAATATAATAATTTGATTTTCTAATCTGGTCTAAGCTTTTGATATTCAGTATTCGTTTCAATAAATATTAAATATAAATAATATAGTAGAGATACCTTATTGATAAGATTTGCTTTTTTCATAAATGTATTCTCTATACCAAAATTTTTCATAAATGCCTTTATATACTATATTTTCTTAACTTATTTTAGCAATAATATGCAATAGATATTATCTCTATGTTTATAGATAAGAAAATTTAAGGTCAGAAATGATGACATTTCCAATTTGCACAGACATGGAGCTTTAATTGGAACAGACTTCAAAGTCCATTCTACCTAAAAACACAGTGATTTTGTTCTCAATGTTGATAAAGAGGACAAAAACGTTACTTGCAATATTAGAAACTACAGAAGAGTCAAATTTTAAGATCTGTTACCAATAAATGAAAATGTTCACCTATATCAAACAGTGTCATAAAGAAAATATTTAAGCCAGAGAATATGCATTAAAACACTTGTCATCAAAGCCCATAGCAGGTTAAGAGCTCGGTGAAAAGTTATCTATTTTAATTGAAGATACAATTGTGTATAATGAAATTCTCTGTAGGCGTTGCTGTAGAATAAGGTCCTTAACATCAGACTACATGGATTTGAATCCCATGTCTGCAACTTAGCATCTTTGTAAATTGGTTAAGTTGTTTTCCTATTCTTTTTCCTTATCTATAAATTGAGGGTAGTAACTGTCCATACTTCATAAGATTGTTTTTAGTATTAATGAAATAGAACAAGAGAAATTCTAAAAATATGATTGGCATCTAAAGATGTTAGCTGTACTATATTACCTTTGGTGAATTTGGCTAGTCTCTTAAGGCATATGCAAAATAAATTAAGCATCCATGCCCATTTATTAAAGTACTACTATTAAAACTAATCTGGGTCCTTTCAATATAAATTCAAATCTAGCAAGATCATGGGGATTTCTTCATGACAAGTATTCACCCTAATTCTTAATATATATTTTTAATATTTTAGTCAATGAAACATACTTATAACACATAAAATGACCATTAGCCAAAGCTGTTTTTTAATTATTTTATGTGACAAAATCATAAACTGACAAAATAATTAAAAATATTTATTGTACTTGAATTCTTCCATCCACAATTATTGTTTATGTTAACTTCAGTATATAAACACAGGAAAAATATATACAGATGTGAATAAAAGGCAAAAATTCTAAATATCCAATTTAATAATTCTTATATTTAATGTCCTGATGAAAAGCACTTGGTTATACATGTGTTGTCATCATTTCTGATTATATGTAATACTAGGCAAAAATATGTTAAGTTAAATTAAATTAAGTAAATGAAGGATCTGACATCAGCTAGATGACGAACTACATTAGTGTTCACCCCCACAAAGACAGCCAGAACAACAAAGAAACAGCCATGTGCTATTTCTTTACAAAAATGTTCATACTACAATTACAATATGAAATATTTTAGCAGCAATTTTAAGTACAATTTGGAACCCAGTCTTAAGTAAGTGAAATGTCTTATTTTAGGTGAATTTATAAATTTTATTAGTGATCATCTAAATATTAATCTGGTGACAATTTATGTGTTGGAAGTTTACTATGGTGCATGTTTTAATGTTCCCATTTTTGCTTCCCCTTTTTAAAAAGTAAGCATATACTATGTTAACAGGCAAGATTCAATTATTAAAAATGGTTGGCTAGATAATATGTAATAAATACCATAGGTTTCTGACAACTTTGAATTTCACTGGTTCTCTCTGTTGTTTTTCTGTTATCTCATTTAATTGATACTAACCTTTGATGTTATACGAAAACTTTGTTCACAAACATCTACATCTCTCCCTTTTATGTTTTAGTTGTTACAAATACATCTTTTTCACTTTGTAGCCATTAGTAAAGGTATATAATATTTTTTACCTTTGTCTTTTAAATCCTATAGGAAATAGAAAATAGAGTTACAAACAAAAAATACATAATACTGGTGTTTATATTTGTCCATGTATTTACCTTTACCAGAGATATTCCTATGGCTTTGAGTGACTGTCTAGTGTGCTATCATTTCAACCTAAAGGACTTTCTGTGGCATGTCTCATAGGGCAGACATACTGGTAAAAAATTCTCTCAGCTTTTATTTAGCTGGAAAAGTCTTGATTTATCAATCATATTTAATGGACAATCTTGCCAGCTAGAGAATTCTTTGTTAACAGATTTTTGTTTGTTTGTTTTGTTTTTCTAGTATTTTAAAAATGTCATGCCTGTGTCTTCTGATCTCCATGGTATGATGAGAACTTGGGTGTTAATCTTACTGAGGATCCTTTGTACATGACAAGTTGCTTCTCTCTTGTTTTCATGATTCTTTCCTTCTCTTTGATTTTCAATATTTTGATTATGATGTGTCTTAAGTTTATCCAACTTGGAGTTTGTTGAGATAATTGGATTTGTAAACTTATGTATTGCACCAAACTTGGGAAGTTTTTGGTCATTATTTCTTCAAATATTCTTTCTGGTCCTTTCTCTCTTCAGCTTCTGGAACATCCATAATGCACATGTGGTTCTTTATGAGCCTGAGGCTCCTTGGGATCTGTTCACTTTTCTTTATTTATTTTTTCTTTCTGTTTCTTAGACTTGATAATTTCAATTCTCCTCTTTTTAAGTTTGCCAATTCTTTTTTTTTGACCTGCTAAAATTCACTATGCAACACTTCCAGTAAATTTTTCTGTTTAGTTCTTTTACTTTCCAGCTGTAGTATTACTGTTCCTCTTCATAATGTATCTCTTCATTGATATTCTCAATTTGCTCATACCCCATTTTTCTGATTTCCTTTGCTTTGTACATATTTTTCTTTAGCTCTTTGATCATATTTAACATAGTTGTTTTAGGATAGTTGTCTAGTTAATTCCTCATGTGGGCCTTTTAGGGATGATTTCTATTTTTTTCTCTGAATAGTTAATACCTTCCTCTTTCTTTGCATGACTTTTGTTTTTTTGTTTAAATCTGAATATTTGAAGATTATAATGTCCAAACTTCCAAACTCTGGAAACCAGATTCTCCCACTTCTCCCATGTTTTCTGGTTTAGGGATTTTTTTTATTGTTTTTGATTGTTGAAAGCTGTAGTAACCCATTATTTTGGAACTTTCCAAAATTAAATTGAAGACTGTATTCTTTATCATGTATGGATGCTAAAATCTCTGTTACTTAGGTTCTGTTCTATTGATGATTTGAAAGAAATTGCTTTGAAACTTGGAGCTAAAAGTAACAAAACATAAACAAACCATAAAAATTATATTCAGTCTTTGCAGATTGGCTATAATCCAGGGCATTCATTCAACATTTAGCTTAGGGATCAACCCAAGTTGAAAGTATCTTCTAAGGTTGTCTTTACTGAGAAAGACTTTTGCTGTGTGTATGCTTGTGGGCTTCCAAATTTCCCCATTTAGAGAGGTATTTTAAATATTCTAATTTCTTATTCTTTTTTTTTCTCTCTTTTTTTTTTTTTTTTGAGACAGTGTCTTGCTCTGTCACCAAGGCTAGAGCAGTGGCATCATCATAGCTCTTGGCAACCTCCAACTCCTGGGCTCAAGTGATCCTCCTGCCTCAGCCTCCCAAGTAGCTGGGACTACAGGCACACACACCACCATACCTGGCTATTTTTTTCTATTTTTGGTAGAGACAGGATATTGTTCTTGTTCAGGTTGGTCTCAAACTTCTGACCTCAAGAGATCCTCTTGCCTCAGCCTCTCAGAGTTATTAGATTACAGACGTGAGCCCAAATATTCTAATTTCTTAAAGAAATTTTCTCCAGCTTTTGTTCCTGGGCCTTAGGCAGTCAAAACATACTATGATCTTTTATCCCATGCATCTGTGGGTTGTTCATTTGACTTGCAAAGCTTTCAAGTGATTCTCATGACTTTTCTGCCCTAAGTTCTGATTTAAGTGAAACAGAGAAAAGCACCTTGTGTCAGTATACAGGTGGTTCTCAGAGATGTTAGAACAGACATACACAATAATTTGTCAGTAAAATGTACTCTGTTCCTTCTGGAACCGGGGATCAGTGTCTCAGAGTGGGCATGCAGGCTTTCCTCTCCAGGAAAGGTGGAGGTTGGAACAAGAGCCATCAAAAAGCCTTCCTACCATTTGAAGTTATTTTTTTCTTGATTCATTGTTCACTTGGTTCCTCTAAGCCTTTGACTATTTTCCAGAATTCTGATAAAGTTGGCTGTTATAATTTCTGTTCATTTTTCTGTAATTCTAGGGAGAATGAGAGCTTGGAGCTTCCAACTCTGCCATTTTATTGGTATCACTCTGCTTTTAGCTTATGAAAAAGTGAGCAAGAAGAGAATAAGGGAACGAACACTGCCAGAAGACATGGCAACAATGGGGCATAATTGATTTGTTCATATGTGTTCTTAGCACCTAACTAAACTTCTATACTTCCATGACCTTAGCATAAGTCAAATTTACTACTAAGAAATGAACAACAAATCTAATCCCACCTAAAGACTGTCTCAGAAAGTAAAATGACCAAATGATGGATATATTGCACTTTGAGACCCAATTTATGAATTTCAGAGGAAAGTAAATTAGTATTCCCTATTATTCTGTTTGTCTGCTACTCTAAATAAATTAGCCTGGTGTAAATTATGTCCTACCAATAAAGGCTTTAATTTATTTAGATTATGCTTATAGGCTGTAAACAATCTTGAATTGTTTTTTTGACCCAATACTTGAACTTTTTTCTGACACCTACTGTGTCTCATATCTTCTGTTTAATTCTCCAGTGCTAACCCTCACTTGGTCTGCGAAGACTAGCTTGTATAAACCACATTAAAGGACACTCAAGTACTCAGGCTCCTGGCTGGATTTAGTCAATGGGGAGCTCCTTTAAAAGATCTACAGAAGCAGAAATTCAAACATTTATCCCCTTGCTCCCTTGCTTTGAGGTTGCCTACATCCCTCAACCAAATGAACTTACTCTTTTCAAGGCAGCCCTTTCAACAGGAAATTTCATTTTGAGGGAGGTTCCAAAAATACTCCCTCACCAGGCTCATTACAAAGGGCCTAGGGTTCATAATGACACTGTCCTTACTAGCCTGGGAATCCCAGGATGTCTCATGTAGTTTCTCGATATCTTACTTATTTTATATTTATTTCCTTTATTAAGCCCTCCATAAGTTATCCTATTTTAACTGCTGTCTGTTTCTAGGTGGGACCCTGACTGATAAAAATGTTAAATCCAAATCTTTGAAATTTAGTATTTTAATTATCCATAAAGAGAGATCCAAGAATAAAAACATCAAAAAAGATAAATACCCAGCCTTCCTTTTAGGAGAACCCTATAACGTTCTATAGTAACAAAATGATGACATGTATTCCAAATTTCACCATGACTGTACGTTCTATATCTCTTTAAATGCAGATATATCTAATAAAAAATTTGTATTTTTAGCTACAATGTCTTTATATTATTCATAAATGTATTTGCTGACTTAATATATAATACAAACCATCAGTATATTAATAAAGTAATTGGATTTTTTCAGTTGAACTCCATACAGAAGCAAGAATGATAATCTGTTAAGAGAAGTAGAGATTCAATATGTTGAATATTGCTTCTGAAATAAAATAAAAAGAAAGAAATTTACCTTCCTCCTGCTTTGGAGTTTCAAAGGTCACATAAGTTTATCTCAGTTTAATTAGAACTCGAGATCCAATTTCAGGGTAAATTTCGAAGCTTTAAAATCATATTTTAAGAAATTTTAAAATGAATGAGAAATCTCTTGAGAGAATCATCTTAAAACTGTATAAAGTAAGATACAAGAGTGTGTTATTGACAATTGCATAAATAATGCTACTTTATTTTAAAGGAACTAAGGGTAAGTTAGTTGAGATCTAAAGACAAATAGAAGTATCTGAGAGAGAGAGAGAGAGAGAGAAAGAGGGAGGGAGGAAGGGAGAAAGAGAATCAAAAATAGCATAATGTGGGGTTAAATAGTGTCTTACCATAACCTGTATGCATCATAATTACAAAGTCTCTTGCTCATATAGAAGAATTGGCTATTTATAAAATTTTAGAAAGATAGATATTTAGTGGAGTTCGACAAGCAGACTGCTTCTTCATATTACTGTGTGTATTTTATATCACACAATGTAGATTTCTGGACTAGGCAACACAAGGGTAAATTTTAATGATTAAAATAAGCAAATTGGTTAAAAAAAACAAGATATTAAAGTTACAATTCCCATCTTGAGTTATCATTAACCATTTTTCTCTGACATCCTTCACAATGCATCCTGGATTCCCTTTTGGCAGTGTCCATGATATACCTGTAATTACAGCTGTTCTGAAGCATATGTATTCTTCTTCTAAGGTGGAAGGTTTTTATGGGGAATGCCTAACTTCATTATCTTTGCTTGGCTCAATACTGAACGCATGCTTTGCACAGAGAAGGCGCTCAATAACCTGATAAATGAAACATCATGTTGCTAAAAAAGTATAAATAATCATGGAATAAGGAAATCAATTCTAATATTTTTGGAATATTTCTCCACTCAGTATTTCCTAGCACTTGCTAGAAATAGAACTGACCTATGGGTATATTAGGGAGAATAGTGGGTTTAAAGTAAGATGACACTGATGGTAATCCCAATTCAACCACTATGTCATTATGGAAAGGTAGACAAAAGTCACAGCATTCCTAAAATGAGTTTACCTTATTTATAAAATTAAGGAGTCCAAAACTAGAATAGCATTGAATATTTTAAAATGTTTGCTTGATAAGACTAAGCTAATATATTTTAAAAATGCAGATCAATTCATAATATTTTCACTGAAGTACCTGCATGTGGAGGTTACATTTTATAGGCTTATGGTGATTTTTGGACTACATATTTGCATATTGAACATATAATAAATTACATTGTTGGATTATTGCTGAAGTTAAAATCTTGATGAAAAATTACAGACATACAAATCTGATTAAATTGCATCAAAGGAGTATATTTAAATGTTGTGTATACACAGTAGCACCCCTATCCATGGAAGATACGTTTCAAGATCCCTGTGGATGCTGGAAATCAGAGATCATACTTAACCCTATATACACTATGATTTTCCTATATAGAAATACCTATGATAAAGTTTAATTTACAAATTAGGCACAATAAGAGATTAATAATAGTAGCCAATAATAAAGTGTGACATTTATAACAATATACTATAATCAAATTCATTTGAATGGGATCTCTCAATTTCTCTCTCTCTCTTAAAATATCTTATTGTACTGTACTCACCCTTTCTCTTCTTGTGATAATGTGAGGTGATAAAATGACCACGTGATGAAGTGAGGTGAATGACTTAGGCATTGTGACTTAGTGTTAGGCTCCTATTGATCCTGAACACCAACATTGCAGTAACTCAGCTGTCAATCTGATACCTGAGATGGCTACTAAGTAACTAACCACCAGGTGGTGTATACAGCGTGAATGTGCTGGCCAAAGGGAGGATTCACATCCTGGGTGAGACAGAGGGGGATGGCAAATTTCATCACAGAACTCAGAATGATGTGCAATTTAAAAATTATTTTTTATTTCTGGAATTTTCTATTTAATATTTTCAGACTGTGGTTGACCACAGGTAACTGCAACCATGGATAAGAGAATTAAAAATTAATTATATGTGGCTAATTTGTTTTAATGGAACACCTTTTTAATAGATAATCTACAAGCACTTTGAAGACTGATTCCTAATATCAAGGTTAATGCCTTTATCTACAGAACTTATGTATACTAAGAACACTAAGAAAGTAGTTTTGAACATTTATTACAAAGGCTTTGTGTTTAATAAAACTATTAAAAATCAAGACTTTTTTAGAAAATCTAAAGTACTGCATACTTGAAACCTAGTTTTGTTTTATTCCCCACTACTTCAAATATAAACACATACATTACGTTCAAAGCTACCACTTAATTAATATTCAAGATTATATATTTTATATAGTAAGCTAGTATATATTCTTCTATATTCTTCTTCTCATGTTTGCCTTCTATGACAGATGAGAACAATAGCTACCCTTCAGAACTTAGGTTTTAATAACAGCAGCTGGAACTCCCACTGTCCTTACCACTAGAAAGTAGATTTCTCTCTCTCAGGAGTCTTGCCATCTCTGAGAACAATAATAACAGAATAGCTTTTGGGGTACTGTAAAGGAATGGTCAGTTTTTATTTAATGTTTACCAAGTATACTACGTGTTTGGAGAAACAGAATAAACACCTTTTTACCCTCTTCTTACCTCTTTGCATAATATTGAAAAATGGCAATCTCAGAATATTGTGAAAAAGCCTTAATTGCTTTCTCCATTATTCTTGAAGAAAATATAGTCTTTCAATTTCTAAGCCTATTATAAATATATTTAATATATTTAACAATATATTAAATATATATTTAACAATATATTAAATATATATTTAACAATATATTAAATATATATTTAATATAGCAAATGTATTTTGGAGGAAACATTTTCTTTAATTTAGCAATATAAATTACTTTTCTTAGAAAACAAAGAATGGCTTCCAAAAGTGATCATGTACTTCTACAGTGAACATGGACTTCCTGCTGGAGAACCCCTTGCTTTCCTCCTTCTGTGTGTGTCAGTGAGCAATTTGAAAAGAGATAAAATCGAGTTCATATAACAACAGCACACTCAGTACAAAGACATGTCTACGGTGGGTGATATTCAAGTCCCAGAATCTAATAAGAGGACGGGCTATCGAGTTAGTAAGTGAACTGCAGCGAAAGAGTTAATTGCCTGGGCAGGGCAGAATTGATCTTGCATTACTGAAGAAGACTCTATAGATACGGGAAAGGCACAAGGCATAGAACACAAGTTCACTTGTTAGAAAAATAATCCTTTTATGGTTTGGGCAATTTAAACTATTTTGTAATGGGATTTTTTTTAAATATAGGTATCATAAAATACTTTCAGATGTTCACTGACATCTTCAGAACTCTTTTAAGCCCGTTTTAGGTTTACTAGATGCAAAGTGGATAAATCAGCACATAGAGTGCATGGGTCAGAACACATTTCTTGAACCATAAAAATGAGATTTTAAGCAAAAGTATTAAACATCACAGACCATTATTCTACATCCACAGAGTGATTCAACAGATATATAGCTATATTATACAGTATCTCAGGAGAACTAGTGTGATGATGTTTTATTCTCATGTTTCTAAAATAGATCCATGGCTAATTTACAGTGCTATAAGCTTTCTTATAAAATAGACCAAAAATATCAGATCATGAAATATTGTTTAATCACAGTGCTATAGTATAAGAAAGTGAAGATGTAAAAAAGTAGATATCGGACTTTTTTTCATTACTAGTATATTTTATTATTCACATTAATTCCCTGGGGTATTATAAAGTGGTTGTTCTGAAAGTGTCTTCATCTTTTAAAAAAATGTTATGCTTTAAAATAATTAAACAATTAAAAGAGCCCGAATCTTGCTTGAATACCAAAAATTCCAGACTTAATTGTCTTTAAAATGTGGAGATTATTAATTTAATTTACTCAAACCATTTCTTCACGTAATTTTCTTTTAGTAAAATGACAGGTACCTTTTATTGAACTGGTCAGATATCCCTATAACTTACTCAAAACTATAGCCTTTAAAATTATCTACCTAGTATTTATGGATTTTTCAGGGAAAAAAAATATAGTAGTAAATGCATTAAGATTTGGTAAGATTATCCCCATGTATTGGGCTAATAGAGGTTTCCGTAGATTATGAACCCACAGTGGAGCAGAGAACAATGTAAATAAATATATTTAACACATTGAGATCTCATCTAGTTAAATTTACTATGTATCTTAATGAATGTTATAAGTATTTATGCCCTTCATAAGCATCGCCAGTGCCTTGCACACTACACACACAGCCGTCAGAGGGCTTCCTCGAGTGCTCAGGGATTCTCAGACTCACTGATCCATTTGACTCCTCCTGCTCAGGCTCCTCTAGTGGCTGAAGATTCTTTTCAGATATTTAAGCTTAAAATGACCTTTAACCTTAAAACTAGTTATTGATTACTTATAAAATGCTAGACCACTTAAAGAGAAGCTTCTAGTATTTGTTTTTCATGGGAGACATATAGCTTTTTAATATCTGTATCTACTAAACTGCTCTCCAGACCATTTTTCAATCCTGTCCTTTGCCCTTCAGATATGCTCTGCTTAATGTTACTGTGGACACTCCAGGAAAACTGGCACTAAATCTTTTCTTGCAAGCTGCAAGATCCTCTTTGGGGAAAGAATCCAAAAACTTTTGTTGCCAACTTCATGGTAAAAAGTATTAATAAATCAGGTTGAGCACAGTGGCTCATGCCTATAGTCCTAGCACACTGGGAGGCTGAGGACGGAAGATTGCTTGAGGTCAGGAATTTAAGATCAGCCTGGGCAACATAGTGAGACCCCATCTCTATAAAAAATAAAAATGAAAAAAAAAATATTCAGGTGTGGTGGCACGCACCTGTAGTCCCAGCTACTTGGGAGGCTGAGGCAGGAGGGTCACGTGAGCCCAGGAGATCAGAACTGCAGTGAGCTATGATCATGCCAGTACACTGCAATCTGGCTGGGTGTCAGAGTGAGACCCCATCTTTAAAAAAACACCAAAAAAAGTAAGTCATCTTGATTATCCCTGCTAACCAGGTCTCTCAAGGTACTCATATTCACTGCTGAACAGCACCTTGCCTCACATTTGAACTTCTCTCACTCTGGCATCATAGCTTCTGTGTTGTTGCTAGGGTGCTGCTCAGCAAAGCTGCTCAGGCGACACACAATCACAGACAGTCCCATCTCCTGCCCTATCCCTGTGTTCTCTTGCTTGCTTGTGCTGGGAGCCAGCCTTCCTCAAAGGAGCCAGGTAGTACCATTTGGAAGTAGAGCACAGTTTGTGCCCCATACAACTTTATTTAAAGGAATATGAGGGATGGTAAATAAATGATCTTTCTCTCTTTCCTGGGGACGGCTGTTTGAAGATGGAGATGCAATAGTTTTCCTTTACCTCTCTGAAGACTTCCTGTGAAACAATGGACAGATAAGTTTGTTCTGAAGCTGTGCCCGGTTCAGTACTGCATTCCCTTAAGTATTTGCTCCTTTTCTTCCCTGCTTTACTCTACAGGTATTTCCTCTCCTATTTCCCTGGTATTGTGCTACCTGATAAAATGTTAGCACCTACGTTTTGGAATGGGCTAAAATGTGCACCAAACCAATATGCTATTTTTAATACATCTGCAGTTTATATTTAGATAATATAATTTGTACTACTAGTTTGTATGGACAGTATAAAATATACACAAAAATTGAAATTAGAAAGGACAAAATGAAGATACAAATTATTCTAAATTTAAAATCACATGTTTTGAGATTTCGAGTTGGCCAACCAGAGACATCGCTTGCAGTACCCTCCCAGGAAGACAGGAATTCTGTCAAAGGAGAATGGAGAAGAGACGCAGAGTGGGAGTGGATCATAAAGAGGGGTGCTGGAGCCCGCCGGGGATCCCACAGGGGAAAATTGTGAAGCAGACAAGGTAGAAGATAACAGGCCAAGGCAGCTGGCTTTATTCCATTCAGATGCTTCCTTCCCCGCACCTCCCCTCTCCCACCCACTTCAACAGGGAAACCAGTCTGGGCTGAGCCGGAGGGTGCTACAGACTGAGGCTTCCACAGAAAGTGAGACCCGTACTTCTCACTTGGGGGACATGCAGTGCATCTGGGGTGTCTGATTTGGGAACTCCCTGCCCGAAGGCATTTCATGGAGTTGCATGCCCGTGGATGAGACAAGCAGGCCAGACTGCGTCCCCTCCAGACTCAAGCGGGTTGTGGGAGACTGCAGGGGGAGGTCTGTGAGTTTGACTCAGGTGCTGAGAAAACTCACATGGACAGATCTGACAGTGGAATACTGTGAGGTTCTGAGATGCAGCAAGCTGGGAGGGCATTCCCCTCCCCCACAGGAAAACCGCCCTGTTTGATTAGTGCTGATTATGTGGGGAGGAGGAGCCTAGAGCACAGTCCTGGGCAGCATAGAACACAGGTGTGGCACATTCAGGTGCTGGCGCTGACCCTGAGCAGTGTCCGCCACCAACCCATTCCAGCCAGGAGAACAGTTTGTGCTTGGAAGTAGGTGGGCAACCACCTCACCCCAGAGGGGCATGCCACAGGCTGAGGCTTCTATGGAGGGTGGGCCCCATGCCTCCCAAATTGGGGCCCTACAGTGGATCTGGGGTGTTCAACTTGGGAACTCCCTAGCGACGGCCTGTCACAGAGTAACATGCCAGCGGGCTGCACCCCATCCCCTCTGGACTTGAACGGATTGCTGGAGACTCAGCGGGGAGGTCTGTGAGTTTGACTCAGCTGGCAAGGAGGCCCACATGGACAGATCTGACAGTGAATACTCTGGGGTTCCGAGAATCAGTGAGCCGGAAGGGCACCCCCCCTCTCCAGCAAAACCATCCTATTTGATTAGTACGATTATGTGATTATGCGGGGAGGAAGTGCCTAGAGCCACAGCCTCCAGGCACTGTTCATTCGGGTGCTGGGGCTGACTGAAAATGGCAGCCCTTCCCCCATCCATTAAAGCTGGGAGAGCAGTTTATGCTGAGAAATAGGTGAGCAGCTCCTTCTCTCCAGCGGTCAGGCACTACAGACTGATGCATCCACAGAGAGTGGGGCCCATGCCCCTTCCTCTGTGGACTTACAGTGGACCCAGGGTGCCCAATTTGGGAATTTTCTGCCTGCATGTCTTGGAGATGCACACTATCAGGACAGACAAGCAGGCTGGGAGAAGATGTGGGAGCTGGATAGTCAGATTGTGAATCTCAGACAGTCTGGCTGGGTGGGACCACTTCAGCACCTCCCAGGCAGCTTTCCCCAGAAGCTGAGAGCAGACCTTCAAACCCTGAAACAGCTACCTTATCAGCTTTTGTGAAGCCCACCCACCCCAGCCCCTCCCAGCCTCACTCCCCCACCTGCCTCTGCTGAGGCAGAAAATAAAGACACACCTAGAAATTCCAGGGCAGCACCCACCACCTGTGGTATATAAATGCTCCTCCTCAGGAACTAGAATAAGGCACAAAGACAGCATGGCAGCCTTTTCCCTACAGCAAATGCAGGGAATGACCTACTGACTGAGAAGTCAACTTGCACAGCCCTTTTCAACATTTACTGACCCAATCATACAGAGTGAGGTCATTTGTCACCCACAAGGCCACCTACTTACTATCTCAGGGATGAAACTGGGCATACTATTACAATTCACACCACTAGAAGACCAGAGGGCTGGGGTTAGAGAAAGGATCTCAAAGGCCTCCATCCTCTCTCATTAAAGAGAGCCAGGGAATCTGCCCACACACAGAGATCACCATAGCTACGGAATACCAACAAGAAGCAACTGAGAAAAGCATCACACTAAGGATATCCATTATGAAAGCAACTGTTGGGAACCTAGGTCACCATCAAACCACCCACAAACCAAGCCAAAGTTTCTTACCCAACATATGTTACAAGCAGCCCCACATGAGTAAGAGTGGGGACAGAAGAGGTCAAACTATCTCTATTTGCTGATGATATGATCTAATATCTAGAAAACCCCAAAGAATTCACCAAGGGACTCATGGAATTGATGAATAAATTCAGCAAAGTCTCAGTTTACAAAAACAATGTACAAAAATAGGTAGCATTCATTCCTATACACTAATAATAGAAAAGCTGAGAGGCAAATCAAAGACTCAATACAATTCACAACTGCTACCAAGGAAATAAAATACCTAGAAATATACTTAACCATGGAGATGGAAGAACTCTACAAAGAAAACTACAAAACACTGAGGAAAGAATCACAGATGATGCAAACAAGTGGAAAAACATATCATGCTCATCGATCGGTAGTATCAACATTGTTAAAGTGTCCATACTAGCAAAGTGATTTACAGATTCAATGCAATTCCCATCAAAGTACCAACGTTATATTTCACAGATCTACAGAAATTAATTCTTTACTTTGTGTGGAATGAGAAAAGAGCCTGAATAGAGAAAGCAATCTTAAGCAAAAGGAACAAATCAGGGAGCATCACATTACCAGAATTCAAACTATACTAGAAGGCTATTGTAACTAAATCAGCATGGCATTAGCACAAAAATAGAGACATTAACCAATGGAACAGAATAGAAAGCACAGACATAAAGCCATCCACTGGTTTTATAAAAAAAAAAGCCAACTGCTTTTTGACAAAACAGAAAACAATATATATTGGGGAAAAGAATCCCTACTCAATAATTGGTGCTGGGAAAATTGGATAGCCACATGCACAAAAATTAAACAGGACCCATATCTCTCACCACTGAAAAAATTAATTCAAGTTGGATAAAGGAATTACATATAAAGCATCAGCCTAGGCAAAGAATTCATGAATAAGACCCCACTGGCAATCACAGCAATAGCAAAAGTAAAGAAGTGGGACTTGATTAAATTTATTTCCTACACGTCCAAGGAAATAATTAGCAGAGCAAATAGACAACCTACAGAAGGAGAAAACATTCACAAGCTATACATCCAATAAAGAACTAATAATTAGAATCTACAAAGAACTCACACCAGCAAACAACCCCATTAAAAAGTGGCCAAAATACATGAATGGCCTTTCAAAAGAAGATAGACAAATGGCCAATAAACATATGAAAAAATGCTTAATGTCACCAATCATCAGGGAAATGCAAATTAAAACCACAATGAGATATCACCTCACTCCAGTGGTAATTGCCTTTATTAAAAAGTCCAAAAACAATAGATGCTGGTATGGATACAGAGAGAAAGGAACACTTATGCACTGCTGGTGGCACTGAAAATTGGTATAATCTTTATAGAAAACAGTGTAGAGATTCCTCAAAGAACTGAAAGAAGTTGACCTGCAATTTGATCCTGCAATCCCACTACTTGGTATTTACTCAAAGGAAAAGAAGTCATTTTATCAAAAAGACATCTGCACTTGAATGTTTATTGAAGCACAATTCACAATTGCCAAGATGTGGAATCAACCCCAGTGCCCACTAATTCATGAGTGGATTAACAAAATGTGTTATATATATACCATGGAGTACAACTCAGCCATAAAGAAAGTTAAATGCCTTTTGCAGCAATTTGTGTGAAACTGGAGACCATTATCTTAAGTCAAGTTTCTAAAGAATGGAAATCAAACAGCACATGCACTACTACATTGTAACTATTCAATGAGCACACGTGTACAGAAGGAAGCATAACACAATAGAAATCAACCCTGGGGGAAGTAGGAGAAGGGGACTAGAAAACCTACCTACCATGTACAATGAACAATATCTGAGCAACAGGCAATCTTACAACGATGACTCAGGATTATAAAAGTGATTCATTTTACCAAAATTATTTATACCCCATAATACTTTGAAATAAAAAATGTATTAATAGTATAAAGCATTTGATCTCACTAAACTATATTATATATGTGAACATTACCGGTAATATATTTAGTAGAACAATATAATTGAATATACCCCATAGTTAAACAATAAATCAAAAACTTTGGCTTAATTATTATGATTCTGTGACTTAAAGGAACTATATTTGTGTATAAGTTTAGTGTGCCTTTTTGTCATTGGTTTTTATATAGTAATGAATAATAAAATTAAATAGATACAAATTAAAACTGTTTAGCAAACAGATACAACTGCTTTAAGAGAAAAAGCTTTTTAAACAAGATAGACACTTCTTTCCCTCTCAAGTAACTACCTGGTGTAAGTTGTCAATGACTAGAATGACAGCTGTGTAGTATTGAGAACCCAGTTTCTTTATGTCCTTTTCTCCAAGTTATCATCAAAGTTTGGTTTTCATATATCATGGTCTAATATGTATATTACAATTCACAACATCACTTGTACATTTTAGCTAATTGAATGGACACAATTCTTCTTATAGGAATAAATTAGAAGTCACATATATACCTTTCTCTCATATTCCATCGTCCAGAACTTAAAATTGCAGTCTTCAGCTGAGAGATGTACCCAGCTAAAACATGTGGACCCTTTTAATAACGGAAGACATAATGATTGTAAAGACACAATGACTCCCTCGGTCACAATCTCCACTATACACTATATTCACATATGCACACCTCCCCAAGGAAGTCCACCCCAGTTCCTACCCAATTACTATGTCTAGTTCAAAGTCCAGGATCTCTGGGTCTTCTCAATCAGCTCTGAGTGTGGCTTCTTGTGGTATGATTACTTATAAAATAAAATGACCACAATGATTATTTTCATTTGGAAAAGGACAGAATATGTGACACACAAAAGTCAGTTGTTGAGAAGAATTATATAATCCTGCCAAGCAAGGATTGTCAACACTGCCTGATTTGAGAGTGGAGGAAGTTCCTTTTTAACACATCTGCCATAATTTGGTTTTGCCCTTTGCAAGAAATGTCTTTGCCCATTGTTTTCCATACCATTTTCCTTTGCTCTCTGAACATTAATTTATAAAATATATTGAAAAAATAGGCTCATAATAAGAGTGTCATTTAAATGCAGAATACAGTGTGAGTTATTTTGAATGAGGAAGGTAAAAAATAAAAGCCTTTAGGGAAACATTGCTGCTTCCAGATTCCTTGGAAAGCAAAATAAAGCAGAGTGAGAGCAAAATAGTTTTAGAAGCTAGTTTCTTTTTAGATCAATTACCCCAAATATTGTTTCTGTATTTAAATTTTAATTTCTTTTCTTTCTCTAACCCAATCAGGCATTATGAATCCCATTTGGAGATTATACAATGTTCCATATACAATGATGAATAACTTCCTTATATATGAGAAAAAATAATTTAGTGAAAAGTAAATATTATTGTAAAAAATTCACACAATAAAAACTATAAAACTTTGCCAGAATCTGTTATTTTTTTACCTTTTTTATAATAGTCATTCTAATTGGGGTAAGATAATATTTCATTATGGTTTTGATTTGCATTTCCCTGATGATTAGTGATGCTGAGCATTTTTCCATGTACTTTTTGGCCATTTGTATATCTTCTTTTGAGAAACATCTGTTCAGGTTCTTTCTTTGCCCCTGTTTTAATCGGATTATTTATTTATTTATTTATTCATTCATTTATTGCTATTGAGATCCATTTGAATTTCTTGTACATTTTGGATATTAGACTCTTGTCAGATGAATAGTTTGAGAATATTTTCTTCCATTCAACAGGTTGCCCTTTCACTCTGTTGATTGTTTCCTTTGTTTTGCAGAAGTTATAGTTTAATATAGTCCCATTTGTCTATTTAAACAGATGAATGGATAAAGAAAATGTGGTATATATACACAATGAATACTATCCAGCTATAAAAAGAATGCAGCAACTTGGATGGAACTGGAGGTCATTACATTAAATAAAATAAGCCAGGAACAGAACGTTGTATGTTCTAATTCATATGTGAGAGCTAAAAGAATTGATCTCATGGAGGTAGAATATAGAGCGGCAGTTACCAGAGGTAAAGTGTGTGTTTTGGAAGACAGGGGATGAGAGAAGTTGGCTAATGGGTACAAACATACAGTCAGATAGAAGAAAAAGATCTAATGTTCTATAGCAGAGTAGGGTGACTATAGTTAACAACAATGTATTTGATTAATATATTTTAAAATACCTAGAAAAGAGAAATTAAAATGCCTGTAGTTCATAGAAATGATAAATACACAAGGCGATGGATGTTCTAAATTCCCTAATTTGATCATTACACATTTTATGCATGTAAAAAATATACATGTAGCCCATAAATATGTACAAATATTATGTACCAATTAAAAAATAGAAAAATAATAATACAAAAAAACCTGTAAAACTTCACCAAAATATATGTAAAACCATGCATTCACTGGCAGATATTTTCAGCTGAGGAGACATAACAATGTAAAGATATCAAATCTCTCCAAATTAATCCATATTCAAACAATAAAAAAAGCACAAAAGAATTTCCATGGGCTTGTCCAGTTATATTTTTAAATTCATTTAGAAGCAAAAATGTATAAGAATATGTGAAGAAATTTTTTAAAATATGGAAATTAATACATTTACAGTTAAGACTGGTTACAAAACATACAAAAAAGGCTGAAGACTTAACAGAATAGATTTAAGTTGCAGAACATGAGGCTAACAAGAATGGGTGATTAATCTTTTTTTTTTTTTTACTGACACATGGAAAACAATTAGTCATCTGTGATTTAACAGAAAATGCATAAACACCAGATGTTTCTATCTCACCATATAACATACAGATAAGAGTCTTTGTTTATCTAAGATTGAAGTCATATTTAAAGAATTTAATAAGGTAATCCTATCTTTATATTAAAAATTAAGAAAATTACTGCCATAACAGTAGCATTTTTTAATTAATATGAATAGATTTACTCACTGTTTAGCACCATTAAGTCTTAAAAAGACTATTAACAGTTACTTCTTACTGATCTATTCTTATTATATCTTTCATATATCTTGTAATCAAGATGCTTCAATAAGATAACATGAAAAACCCTAAGAGGAAAAATACATAGATTACAGATCATAGGTTTTTCAGAAAGAAAATTCAATGACTATAAATCAAAAATAATTTTTAGAGCTCACAGTGTCATATATTTAAGATCTAAATATCTTAATATAGACTAACTTGTAAGATCACATTGGTATATATTGAAATATGATTTCTAAATGATATAACTCCTTAAGGAATTTTGTCTATATAGGATGGTATATCACTATCACCATCATCATTAATGCTTTGAGGCACATCTTACTTGACTAAATTCCAAGAGCAAACCTATTGCTGAATGATATTAATAATTATTACAACCTGTGCTATATTTTTAATTTACCTGTATATATTATTCTTGGAATAATATTTGACATATGCAAAAATGTATGCAACATACCTGTGCTAAAGTAAAAAAAGAAATCATGAACACCTGTGAACACCTTACTTAAATCAAGAACAAAACATTATCAATACTTTAATTACACTTCATAATTTTGCTTGTTTTTAAGCTTTGTAATAATTTTGTATGCAGTATATGGTACTTGGGTCTTCATTCTACAGACTTTATTGTGTTTTCATTATTCATATATGTTACTGTGTATTACAGTAGTTCACTTAATTCTTTTTCACAAATACTTATGATTTTCTTTATTCATATTTAATGGACATACAATATACTGAAAATATTTAAATTATACATTTGATAAGATTTGAAGTATGGATACACCTGAGAAACAATCACTTCAACCAAGATGTTGAACATTTACATCATGAACAAGCTTTCCCATGCCCTTTCTAATCTCTAGCTCCTGATCCTCCCCAAACATTTATCTAGTTCGTATTTCCAGAATTTTATGTAAGTATTAATAACACATGGGTACTCTTTTGTTTGGTTTCCTTGACTCAGTATAAATATGTATGTGTGTATACATATAATTGTATATATATAATTATATATATAGTACCCTCTATCAATATTTTATTTTTTATTGCTCAGTAGTATTCCATTGTATGCATATATAACAAATTTATTATTTCAATAGATTTAGGGGGTACAAGTGGAATTTTTTTTTACTTGGATATATTATATAATGGTAAATTATGGGCTTTTAGCATACCCATCACACGAATAATGTACATTGTACTTAACAGGTAATTTTTCACCCCTCTCTCCCTTTCCCACTCTCCCCTCTTCTGAGTCATAGTTATATCACTCTGTAAAACCATGTATAGCCATAGCTTAGCTCCCACTTATAAGTGAGAATACACAGTATTTGGCTTTTTGTTCCTGAGTTACTTCACTTAGGATAATGGTCTCCAATTGCATCCAAGTTGCTACAAAAGACATTATTTCATTCTTTTTTATATCACATTTTCTTTGTCCATTCATCAATTGATGGGTACTTAGGTCGATTTCATACCTTTGTGATTGTAAATTGTCCTGCAATAAACATATGAGTGCAGGTATCTTTTGATATAATGATTTATTTTCCATTGGGTGGATACCCAGTAGTGGGACTGCAGGATCAAATGGTACATCTACTTTTAGTTCTATGAGAAATCTCCATACTGTACTAATTCATTCCCACCAACAGCATATGAACATTCCCTTTCACCACATCTGTGCCAACATTTATTTTTTTTAGTTGTTATTAATGACCATTCTAATTAGAGTAAGATGGTATCTCATTGTGATTTTAATTTGCATTTCTCTGATCATCAGTGTTGTTGAGCTTCTGTTCATATGATTGCTAGACATTTGTATATTTTCTTTCAAAAAATGTCTGTTCATATCATTTGCCCACCTTTTAATGGGGTTGTTTACCTTTTTATCTTGGTGAGTTGTTTGAGATGCTTGTAGATTCTGGATATTAGTCCTTTGTTGATGCATAGTTTGTGAATATTTTCTCCCACTGTGTAAGTTGTCTATTTACTCCTTTATTTCTTTTGCTGTGCAGAAACTTTTTAGTTTAATTAAGTTCCATTTGTTTATTTTTGGTTGTGTTGTATTTATTTTGGGAATCTTAGTCATAAATTATTTGCATAGGCCAATGTCTAGAGGAATTTTTCTTAGATTTTTTTTTCTAGAATTTCTATGGTTCCAGGTCTCACATTTAAGTCTTAAATCCATCTTAAGTTCATTTTTATACATTCTGAGAAATAGGGATCCAGTTTCATTCTTATGCACATGACTATCCAACTTTCCCAGCACGATTTATTGAATCATGTATTCTTTCCCCATTGTATGTTTTTGACCACTTTGTTAAATATCAATTGGCTGTAGGTATATAGATTTATTTCTGGGTTCTATATTCTGCTCCATTTATCTATGTGTCTACTTTTATGCCAGTACCATGCTGTTTTGGTTAGTATAGCCTTGCAGTATTATGTAATTTGAAATCAGGTATTAATAATATGATGCCTCCAGTTTTGTTCTTTCTTCATAGAATTTCTGTGACTATTTGGGCACTTTTTGATTCCATAGGAATTTTAGGATTGTTTTGTCTAATTCTGTGAAAAACAACATTGGTATCTTGGTAGGAATTGTATTAAATCTATACATTATTTTGAGCTGTATAGTCATTTTAACAATATTGGTCCTTCCAGTCCATGAACATGGGATATTTTTCCATTGGTCTGCATTATTTACTATTTCTTTCATCATTGTTTTACAGTTTTCCTTGTAAATATCTCTTACCTCCTCAGTTAAATATATCCGTGGGTATTTTTTGGTAGCTGTTTTAAGTGCAAAAGTGGTCCTAAGAGGGAAATCCATAGCCTTAAATGCCTACATCAAAAAGACAGAAAGATCACAAATTAACAATCTAATGACACATCTTAATGAACTAGAAAAGGAAGAGTAAACTAACCCCAAACCCAGCAAAAGAAAAGAAATAACTAAGGTCAGAACAAATATATTAATAAATAATTAATAAATGAAATGGCAGAAAGGAAAATAATATAGGAGATAAATGAAACAAAAAGTTGGTTCTTTGAAAAGATAAACAAAATTGATAGACATTTTTTTACATTAACCAGGATGAAAGAGAAAAGACCCAAATAAGTTCAAATAGAGATGAAAAAGGACATATTACAACTGATAACACAGAAATACAAAATATCATCTGTGAATGCTATGAAAATCTCTATGCACATAAACTTGAAAGTGTACAGGAAATGGACAACTTCCTGGAAGCACACAACCTCTCAAGACTTAAGAAGAAATAGAACTCCTGACCAAGACAATAACAAGCAATGAAACTGAAGTAGCAATAGAAAACCTTTCAGTGAAAAAAGCCCTACACCAGATGTATTCATAGCTTAATGTTATCAGCCCTACAAAGAAAAGTTGGTACCAATACTGCAGAAATTATTCCATAACATCAAGAAGGAGGGAATCCTCCCCAACTCATACTACAAAGCCAGTATCACTTTGATACCAAAGCCAGGAAAGGACACAACAAAAAAAGAAAACTACAGGTCAATATCCCTTATGAATATAGACGTAAAAATTCTTGATAAAATACTAGCTAACCAAATTCAACAGCACATCAAAAATAATAATAATAATAATCCACCAGCCCAAAGTAAGCTTCATTCCAGGGATGAAAGGATGGTTCAAGATGTGTAAATCAATAAATGTGATTCATCACATAAACAGAATAAAAATCAAAGATCATATGATCATCTCAATAGATGCAGAAAATCATTCAACAAAATGCAGCACACTTTCCTGACACAAACCCTCAACCAACTTGGCATAGAAGGAGCATATCTTAAAATTATAAAAGGCATACATGACAAACCACAGCCAACATCATACTCCATGGGGAAAAGTTGAAAGCATTCCCACTAAGAGCTTGAACAAGACAAGGATGCCTACAGTAACCACTTCTATTCAACATAGTCCTAGAAGTCCTAGCCAGAGCAATCAAGCAAGAGAAAGAAATGAGGAGTATCCAAATTAGGAAATAGCAGGTCAAAACATCATTTTTTGCTGATGATATGATTTTATATCTAGAAAACCCCAAAGATTCTGCCAAGAGACTCCTGGAATTGATAAATAAATTCAGAAAAGTCTCAGGTTAAAAATCAATGTACACAAATCAGTAGCATTCCTATACATCAATAATAGTCAAATCAAAGATTCAATGCTATTAACAATAGCTACAAAGTGATTAAGTTCTTGATTTCGTTCTCAGCTGGTTATTGTTAGAAATAATATAGAAATGCTACTGATTTTCTATGTTGATTTTATAAACTGTGATTTTACTGAATTTATTTATCAACTCTGGGAGTCTTTGGAGGAGTCTTTAGGGTTGTCTAGATACGAGATCATATCATCAGCAAACAGGGATAATTTGACCTCCCCTTTCCTGATTTGATATCCTTCATTTCTTTCTCTTACCTGATTGCTCTGGCTAGGACTTCCAGGACTATGTTGAGCAGAAGTGGTGAAAGTGGGCATCTTCATCTTGTTCTAGCTCTTAGATGGAGTGCTTTCAACTTTCCCCCATTCCCCTATGTGGCTTTTAGTTTTAGAGGTATGCTCCTTCTACACCTAGTCTGTTGAGGGTTGTTATCATGAAGGGGTTCTGGACTTTACCGAATGCTTTTTCTGCATCTATTGAGATGACCATATGTTTTTTGTTTTTAATTCTGTTTATGCAGTGAATCTCGTTTACTGACTTGTGTATATTGAACCATGCTGGACTCCCTGGGATGGAACTCACTTGACTGTGGTGAATTGTCTTTTTGATATGCTGTTAGACCTATTTTGCTTCTTTTGTCGAGTAGTTTTGCATCTATGTTCATCAGAGAAATGGGTCTGTATATTTCTTTTTTTATTGTGTCTTTTCCTGGCCTTCGTATCAGGGTGACACTGGCTTCATAGAATGAGTTAGGGTGGATTTCCTTCTTCTTGATTTTTTGGAATAATTTCATTAAAATTGGAACCAGTTCTTCTTTGCATATCTGGTAAAATTTGACTGTGAATCCACCTTGTCCTAGACTTTTCTTTTTTTTTTTAATTTTTCATTGGGAGATTTTTTATTATTCATTCAATCTCACTACCCATTATTGCTCTATTAAGGGTTTCTATTTCTTTCTCATTCAAGCTTCAGAGGTTGTATAGTTTTAGGAATGTATCCATTTCCTTTATATTTTCTAGTTTGTGGGATTAAAGATGTTCATATTAGTCAGATGACCTTTTATATTTCTGTGGTATATGCTTTTTAATTGAGCATATTTGAATCTTCTCTCTTCTTTTCTTGATTATTCACCTGTTGATGATATTTGAGTTGTGTCCAGTTTTTAACTATCACAAATAAAGCTTCTATGAACATACTTGCACAAGTCTTCATAAGGACATATGCTTTCATTTTGAGGGAATAAAAACCTAGGAGTGAAGTGGTTAGATCATGTGGTAAGAGGATATACATCATTTAATGTATTAGATTTAGGAATTAATAAAATAGAGGACTGTAGAGAGTAATTCAGAAGAAACTGATCAACATTTTGAAGATCCAGCAATGGAAATGCAAAATGGCCAGTTATAGGAGAAAAATCAGGACAATACTAGAGTATTTATAAGTTTTACTGTAACATATATGTCAGGGAATTTGACTTTGGTTTACAGATTTTCAAAATAAATAATGAAGCTATTAAAATGTTGAATGTCATAACATGCAAATCATTTGTATTAAATTTTCCATTTGCTTTTCAATGTTGCTAATGATTTTTGGCATAAAGTTATTTTAGATATATGCATAGTTATTTATACCAATATTTCCATAGATATCTTTCTCTGGTGCTTTCTTTTGAGAGACCTTCACCAATCTGAGAGAAATAGTCACTTACATACATATTTTAACTTTGTTTTAGAGCATATATTGCTCTAATCAATATATAATTTCTTAAGCAATAGAGTGTGAATTAAGATAGCAATTTAATTTTTCAGATATTTAATTTATTGCCCTAGCACAAATTCAGTGAATAATCTGTTTTTTGAAGTACTAATTTTATCACATAGACAAAAGTAAAATGAATTTTTAAATTAGTAATACTTATGTGCCAATGTAGTATATCTCATAGTTTAGAATTTTGACTAATTGTCTCTAACTTTTTTGTCAATATGTATAGTAAGAAATAAAAATATTTTCTAATTATCAATATCAAAAATTAGTAACATAATGTTTAATACCTCCAATAAAGGATAAAAAATTATTCATAAGCCAAACTTATTTAAATCAATCTAATTAGCTTCTTGTATCATAAATATGCTTTTACAAATAGCAAAGACAGGGCCAGTAATCTCAACTACTTCTTTCAAATTTATGATTTCTAGGCTTATTAATCATTTGATAATTCAATAGATTAATTATATTAATATTTAATAAATATTATATTCAACACACGCATATTTAATAATTGCCTTATTTTTTTTCAGGCACCATGTTAGGCACTGGAGATATAATAGCTTTTCCAAATTTTGTTTAAATGAAGTTATGTCTACTTAATCAGTAGCAAAATTACTTAGATATTTCTACATGTTCTACAGGAAGAATCAGACCTATCCGCCTAAAGAACAACATGCAACTGGACTGTCTGGTAAATCCATGTAAATACTGCTGATACATACTTGTAAGTACATTCTGGCAAATCAGTTTTTCTAAAAGTTGTGGTTAGCATGGCTAGAATAAATTAATTGAAAGGTCTGACATTATTTGAGAATGTGTTAAGATAGCTGGAATCTAGACTGCTACTTTTCAGTCTGGTAACAAGGAGCAAAAACTTTATTCTCATTATGACTGATTTTCCTTATCTGAAAAGTGGGAATAATAACATCTAGTTCTTATGAACACTGAATTAGTTAATTGAGAGGAAGCATTTCAATTGATGTTCAACATATGGCCCATGTTCATTACAGCTTAGCTCTTATTATTTTTATTAAAAACTTTCATCTTCACTTTAAGTAACCAAAATCTTTAAATATGTTTGACATTCCCATTTTTAAAATCTTTCATCTGAAAATTCTATTTAAAAATGCATAATCAACAAATTTTTTAGATAAATTTTTGTAAAACATTCATGAATACTCAACTCATTGCAGATTTCTGAAATGCGATTATATGCTTAAATTATAATTAGAAGTTTTATTTTTTTATTTTTGTAACAATTAAATTATTTGAGAATTATCAATTTTAAATTATATTTTTGCCAGAATAACATTTCCAACAACACCTGAAAAAGGCACAAGTGGAATTTCTACTTCTGACTATTATTGTTTGGCTTGAATCAGAACACCAGTCACCACCACTATCAAGAAAAACTAACAAAGTAAAACATGGTGGCAAAGTGGGTGGAAAGCCCAGTAGAATTTTCAACAGTTTCATGGATCTAGAAAGAACATAAAAGTGTGGAGTTCAGGGCTACTGAAGCAGCCAGGTGTTTAAGGGCCATGATTTAAGAGAGAGATAGCATTCACTAGACTTAGCCTAACTTGTCACTTTTCCCTGGAGGCATTTGTGGATGTTTAAGTATGCGGCCATGAGGCTGACAGAGGGAATAAGCTTTTAGCAGTCTACTGGTGTGAGGAAGTTAAAAGTTGTAGTTTATAGCTAGTATGGTTGAGGGGCTTTGAAAAATATTCCATATATTCAAATATCATCCTGGAAGAGCTGCAGTTTAATGGTAATGGTGAAACAGAGGTAGAGCATGCTCCCAAAGACTCTGGTCTTTGGTAACCCAAAGAAAGACACCAGCTTCAAAGCAGCTCAATAGCATACTAGATTAAGGGAAACCTGCCTGCTCAAACAGCCTGCCAAAAGGAAAGTGTAATCCTTTCATGAATCTCCTCAAAATGGGCAGGGTGTGTGATAGAACAGAAATGAGTATCAGAGAGTTGACCCAAGAACCATGGTGAACAATGAACTGGGGAGTCACAGGAAGCTGAATTGACATTCCCCAACCCCAGAGTAGTGGGACCTGACAACATCCATCCATCCAGCTGCATTTCAGAATCACTACAGACTAGTTTTGTATGCTTCCAGTTTTTCCTCCTTATGGACGGTAGTGTCTTTTGGAGTTCTATTATAAAACCACCGCACATTAGTTATGTGGGACCTAATCTTTTTAAGTTAAAAAGTTCTCCTGATCAAGAAGAGTAGCTTCCAAGGAGACCCATTTGAACCTGACATGATATTTAAGGCTTTGAGCTTGCTATTATGATTAGATAATTCATTTGGGTACCTCTAAAGAGAATAAATTTTAATTATTTTATACTGCGTTTTGAGAAGAGTGAATAATTAGGGTCAAAACGTAGACTATGGTAGATCAAGCGCATTAATGGCCACAGTTGATGCCTTCCAAAATCCATGTCCTTTGTTCTCTAGTTCTGAAGTCTCTCTCAAACCTTTTGTACTACTTTTCTATATTTATTGTGAGTGTATAGTCAGGCAACTTGCTTGAGGAAGTTAGCCTCCTGAAGGAAGAAAGTCTATGTTTAGCAATGCAAAATTGTTCTGGCTGAGACTACCCTAGCCATGCAGCCCTAAAGTTGACACACAAGTTAATCCTAAATGCACACAATATACACCATGCAAAAAGGAAACATTCGAGTTTTTGAAGAAATGCTAAAAAATATTTTTTTTAAATTTAGGATTAGCAAAGAATTATTAAACAGGTTATAAATTGTACTAATCTTAAGTGAAGTAACTGATAAATTGGACTATATAAGAATTAAAAACTTCTGTTCATCAAAGGACACCATTAAGGAAGTAAGAAAGTAAAACACAAAGATTATATATAATTTATAAATATAATATATATTTTATTATAGTTTATTACACACATTTTATTAAAATATATGCTTTATGTGTTTTCTATGTAATATATAGTATGATATATTTTATGTACATGTATTATAGATTGATAACATGTTTATATAATGTATGTTATATTACATATAATCTTTATAATCCCCACTATAAACATATAATTCCTACTGTATATATTTAAACACTAATACTCAAAATATATTAAAAAAATCTCCTACAAATTAAACAGAAAGTCTGATAATCTCATTTAAAAAGGAGAACAAAAACAACATTTGAACTGTCATCTCAGAAAAAAAAAATATTCAGATGGTCAATAAATGAAATGAAAAGGTATTCAATCTCTTAAGTATCAAGAAAACACAAATTACAATCACAAAGAAATATCATTATTCCTGGACCACAAAGACTAGAACAGAAAAGATGGTCAATACTAAGTTTTGAAAAGGATATGGAACAACTTTTATAACGGCTGGCAGGGACAATCATTCTGGAAAACTAATTTTGTTATTTACCCAACTGATCACAGTATACAACATGACACAGTAATATCCCTCCTAGTTATAAGTATGCATGGAATGCATACTTATGTATGGAATGGATACTTATGTATGGAAAAATATATGTGTAAAATCTTAACAGTATTATTCATAAAAGCCAAAAATGTACACCACAGATATGCCTATCAACAACATATGAATAAATTTAATATTATTCATAAAATACTGTATAGCAATGATGGTTAATAAAAGGCTGATACAATAATATGAATAACTCTCATAGACATTGTATTGAACAAAATAAAACAGACATAAAATAAAGTGGATTGCATGATGTAACTTATATAAATAACAATAATAGAAAAAATGAATCCCTAGTAATAGAAATAAGGAGAGTAAACCTTTAGCAGTGGATGTAAGTATTAACAGGTCATAAAGGGACTTAGACATTTTTGGCAAGTTCTGTTTTTTTACCTGGATGGCAGTTGTAATGGTTCAGTTAAATTTGGGAAAATTTATTGAAACCCATACTCATGATTTTATACTGTCCTGTATGTTGTATTTGAAAAGATCAGAAAATAAACAGCCATAAAAACTTGTGAATTTACTACCTATGTGAACTCAGGCAACTTACTAAAACGCTCTTTGCAAATCAGTTTCTTCATCTATAAAAGTAAATAAGAACATCTATTTCATAAGATTATTGGAAAGACTATGGTAATCCATAAAAAGCACTAATCTGATTCTCTATTAAAATACAGATGTTTTTATTGATAAAATAAAATGTATATTTTTTATAGAATAACATATATTTACTTTCTTAATTGCTTCCATCATTAAAATGTGAAATAGTTGAAATTCAATTTGGTAGAGACATTAATGTTTACAAAAAATTATCCAAGGTAACAATTTTATATTCTTGGATGCACAAACTTTCCTTTATCCATATAAGCAAGGCTGAGACTCTCATACATCCTTCCTCAGTGTATATGAGAGCACATTAAACACTGCTGAACAAAAGGGTTACATAGTTTATTTCTGCTAAATTCATTGAGCCTAAAGCCATCTGTCCTGAACTCAAACGCTCAGAATTGTCAGTAGTTAGTTTATTTATGTGATAATGAGTGACATATCATATAAATTAAGCCAAATATATAGCATAAGTGGCCCCAAATTAGTCAGATAGGAACCTTCTCTCTTCTATTTCTGGGGCACACTAAGATGTGCTTTGCCACTAAAATGATTGATTGACCAGATGTGCTTTGTATCTCAGACAGAATATAAAATCTGACTGTAGGAAATGGGACCAGATTATTTCAAAACTTAATGTGTTCTTATGATACATTTATCCTGATGCTCTTAAATGATTATTAAATATCTGAAATAATGAAAATATATAAAGTACTAAAAATATCACCTGGACAGGCACCACATAGCTTAAGACATAAAACATCATCAGCAAAGTTGAAGGGTGCCACCACCTACTGTATGCCCTTTCTTCTGCAGCGAGATAATCTCTAAAGTACTTTTCTTTATTTATTTTTTTTATTTTTTTTTTTTGAGACAGATTCTCGCTTTGTTGCCTGGGCTAGAGTGAGTGCCATGGCATCAGCCTAGCTCACAGCAACCTCAAACTCCTAGGCTCAAGCGATCCTCCTGCCTCAGCCTCCCGAGTAAGTGGGACTACAGGCATGAGCCACCATGCCCGGCTAATTTTTTCTATATATATTTTAGTTGGCCAGATAATTTCTTTCTATTTTTAGTAGAGACGGGGTCTTGCTCTTGCTCAGCTGGTCTCAAACTCCTGACCTTGAGCGATCCACCCCGCCTCGGCCTCCCAAAGTGCTAGGATTACAGGTGTGAGCCACTGTGCCCAGCCTTAAAGTACTTTTCTTGATTAACATTCTCATGTAATATTTTTACTTTCAAAAATTATGCATATATACCGAAAATTATGTATTGTATGTATATACACACAGTTATATACATCTGGATATATGTGGAAAACTATTTAAATGTAAAAATGTATCATGTATTTATGATGTATTTATTGATATGAATGCATCATATCAATATATATGATATATTGATCATATATATCAATGATCATATGAAAAGATGCTCAACATCATAAGTCATTAAGGAATTGCAAATTGAAACAACAATAGGACATGTTTACACACCTATTAGAATGATCAAAATCCAGAATACTGACACCACCAAATGCTGACAAGGTGTGGAGCAACAATAACTCTCATTCATTGCTGGTGGGAAATGTAAAATGGTACAGCCACTTTGAAAGACAGTTTGATAGTCTCTTACAAAACTAACATACCTTTACCACATTATCAAGTAATCATATTTCTTAGTATTTACTTAAGGAGTTGAAAACTTCTGCCCACACAAAACCCTGCCCAGGGATATTTATAACGGCTTTATTCATATTTGCCAAAACTTAGAAGCAAACAAGATGTTCTGCAGTAGGTGAATGGATACACTGTGGTACATCCAGAGAATGGAATGTTTTTCAGCACTAAAAATGAGTTATCAACCCATGAAAATATGTGAAGGAACCTTAAATGCATATTACAGAGTGAAAAAGGCCAGTCTGAAGAGGCTTCATACAGTATGATTCCAACTATTTAACACTCTGGAAAAGGCCAAAAAAAAGGTATGGAGACAGTAAAAAAGCAGTGGTTTCCAGCAGTTGGGAGAAGTGGGGAATGAGTAAAAGGAGCACAAATGATTTTTACAGCCATGAAGCTATTCCGTATGGTACTGTAATGTAGGATATATGTCATTACACGCTTGTCCACACCCACAAAATGAGCATCAAAAGTGAACCCTAATGTAAACAATGGACTCTAGATGATAATAATGTGGTTCATCCATTATAATAAATGTACCACTATGGTGGTGGATTTTGATAATGGAAGGGCTATACATGTGTGGGGCAGGAGGTATATGGGTAATGTCTATACCTGCTGATTGATTTTTCTGTGATTAAACTACTCTAAAAAATAAAGTCTACTTAAAAAACAACTTAACACTAAATAACAAAACAAGCAAACACCCAAACACCTTATACCAGTATTAGAATATACATGTAATTGTTAAATTCCTAGAAAACATTATTTAAAGAAAACTAACTCAAAAATCAGTAAAAAATATGAATAGTTCCACGTGTGCTAAAGCAACTTAAAAATAGTTAATAAATATAACCATATAAAAAATATTAGCCCAGATGACAAAAGTTAATTCTTCCAAACACTTAAGGAAAAAATAAATCTTTGTATAAATGTTTCAGAACATAGAAAACCAGAAGGTACAACTCAATTCATTTGTTTAAGGTCAGAAAGCATAAGGTTGATGCCAAAATCATACAAGGACATTTCAACAAATAAAAATTGTGGGTCACTCTTCCTCAAGTTCATTAATGCAATGACGGTCCTAAAATAAAAGGATGATGTATCAAAAAAAATGTTAGTTCATTTGAAGAATTTAATATTGGCCAATAATTCAAATATCAATCATTTTATTTTCTCAATAATTGCATAAAAAGCTTTCAATAAGTCCAAAACAAATTCATGAAATAAAAATTAGAAATAGAAGTGGATATCTTTAATAAACATAATCTATTTTTTAAAAACCTAAAAATAAAATTGTATGCAAAATGAAACTACATACCGAATTTGAGAACTCCCTCTCTCCCACCCCTGGCAGCCTGAGCTTCACATTTTACTGTGTGTTTTGGTCAGTGCAACATGGCCAAATAAGAAGTATGTAATGATTGATAAGGAAAACATAAAATATTCTATTAATTTAACAAAAAGTTTAATTTATAAAAATTATACCTTATGTTTATCCAAAGACATTTACACAGTGAAAGACAAGCCAAGAAAATATTTATGTTACATGTATTAAATATAAATACATATATACCTGACATACATAAACCATAAAACATAGCAATTCTGTTGTATATATACTGAAAATAAATGCATGTATGTACTATTGGAAGTCATTTGCAACAATATTCAGAGTGGCATTATTTAATAAGCCCAAACTGGATACACCAAATATCAAAAAACAGAGGAATGAATAAATATATTGGGGTATAGTTATACAGTGAATTATGCTGTAACAACAGAAATGAACAATTTACTGCTCTATAAAAAATAATGATAAATCTCACAACATGTACAGAACACAACACAACACTGAACAAAAGCAGTTGGTATTAGAAGTAAGGATGTTGTGACCTCCTAGGAGATGGATGGGAGCAGTGATTGGAACAGGGCCTGATAGGGGCTTTTGACTTGATAATGGCCTATATCTTGGCTGGAGACATGGTTAAGTGGGTGTTCCCTTCGTAAAGATGCACTGAACTAATCACTTACAATCTGTGTACTCGTATATTATACTTCAAATTAATATTTTAAAGATGAAAAATCTGAGAAAATACTACCATCTGGATTTAACCTATGATGGGAAACTCAGCCCAGAACAGTAAAAATATTTCAGGTGTCATGTAAATCCCAGTGAATTTATTCTAGCATGTGTAATGTCATGTTTACAAAAATTATAACAGTGAAATGTAGACTTAAAGAATAGTATCCACATTTTATTAATCCACTCGTGTATTGATGGGCACTTGGGTTGTTTCCACATCTTCGCAATTGTGAATTGTGCTGCTATAAACATTCGGGTGCAGATATCTTTGTTATAGAATGTCTTGTATTTTCCTGGATAGAGTTGGAACCCACTCTACTAAGTGAAGTATCCCCAGAATGGAAAAATAAGCACCACATGTACTCACCATCAAATTAGTTTCACTGATCATCACCTAAGAGCACATTTAGGAATAACATTAATCGGGTGTCCGGCAGATGTGGGTGGGGGAGGGGATGGGTGTATATACCCATAATGAGTGCGATGCGCACTGTCTAGGGGATGGACACATTTGAAGCTCTGACTGGGGGGGGGAAGGCAATATACGTAACCTAAACTTTTGTACCCCCACAATATGCTAAAATAAGAATAAAAAAATAAAATAAAATAAAACTAAACAACAAAAAAAAATAGTGTCCACATCACTTACTGTTTTGCAATAATACAAGGAGGGTTGAGATTCAGTGTGTTTGTGGTGAACAATATCTCAAGTTTTAACCATAAATTTTACACTAATTACAGGGAAAGTGCCTTTGGATGAATAAATCTTTAGACAATGTACACACTATTAACAACCTTGTATTCCAGTATTTTAGTGGGTCTGTATTATAATTTTTAATTCTTTGTCTGTTTTGTCTATTTGACAGGGAATAAGACAATGTGTCTTACTTACCATTGTATTGCAAAGGTTTCGCAAAATGCCAGATACAGTGCACAGGTTTAATAGATGTTCTTGAAAAAATAATTTAACATCATGGCATTCACCTTGGCAAATTCTTTACCAATTTCACAAGTATCCTTAAAATAAAATGCTAATCTTTCAGGAAACCACATCAGCTAAGCCAAATTAAACATTGTTGATATAATTCTAGTCTCAGTATAGAAATAGTCTTCCTAACTAATGTTAGCTTCTATCATGGTTTTTGAATATATTATTGTTTATGTGGGCTAATGTAAAATATACCCACATCAATCACATTTTCTTTACATCCTGCATGTGCCACGTTTGAGAATGGGAAAGAAAACATTCTGAGAGAATTCACTGAAGTTTTCTGAACATTCTGTAGACAAGTCACTAAAGAATTCTTGGGTAAGCATCTCATTAATAATCATATCAATGTGTTTGGTTAGCTCATTAAGTTTATGCATGAGCAATCCTGCTGCTCTTGCAAATAATTTACCAAAGTTCTTCTAATGAAGCACTTCAAATTAGTATGCTATTCATCAATTAAATAAATCTCTGTCACATTCCAAAGATTGACATGAACTCTATATGCCCAGTTAGCTACAATATTATGTAAATACTAGTCCAAGTAAAGTGAATGAAATGTTTCTTCTCACCAATATTAGTGATTATCAACTGTCCTAAAATAGTTAATAATGAGAAACTAAAGGAAATGTTTCCTCTCACCAATATTAATTATTATCACTTGTCCTAAAATAGTTGATAATGAGATGTACGGCTGCTCTGTGATATCTAATAATATACATTCTACTTCAATTAATATATATACTGCTATTAATAATTGTCAGTGCATAAAAATAATCATAATAATTAAATATTACTGTATGCTTAGCATGCCTAAAGCATTATGTTTTATTTTACATTTACATTTTATATCTCCATTTGTAGATGAGCCAACTAAAACTCATCTAAGTAGTAATTCTCTCAAGCTTATGCAACTAGGCAGTGGTAGATCTGGGATCTGATTGCAGATCCATTTATTCATAATATGCATTCACAGATAAACCCTATATGATGGAAATACCACAACTATTAATAGTATTTTCCCACTAAATTAACTGAATAACATTCAACTATTATAACATTTATATTATAAATAATATAAATTTATACTATAAAATATAAATACAGCTTTTTCATTGTCTTGATATTTTTCTTGATTGTGATCAATTGTTAGATAGTTAAATGTAAACTTAGACAGGTAAGTGAAGAAATATAAACCATTCCTACATTACATGAATATGAAGATTATGTGATAAGTAGTTATTTTCCAGAGAGTCTGAATCTCCAAACATCTTTTATGAACACATGATCAGAATGAATATCTTTGCTCAAAAATAACTCTTTTCCTTTCTTTTTATCTTCCAACTTAAATGATTGGACAATTTGAGATAAAAATTTTTTTGACTGTCCAATCTCTATGCCTTCTATACTCTTAGTAGTCCATAGATCTTAAGGAAATTCTGAGAATTTTTTTCTCATGATATGCATAGTTGGATAAAAACTTTACTGAAAATAATGAACTCTATTAACTCCTCACTATAATATTTAATGATATAGAAAATGTGGGGAATCATCTTGAGCTATTTATCCCTTATCAGCCTTAGAAATGTGTTTTATTATATACATGCAGAGTTACTAAAAGGTAGATTTTTACTAGATTCGGAAGAGTTACAGACATGCAAATTTTGTGCTGAAATATTAGTTTCCCCTGAGAAAAGTGGAGAATAAGGGAGATTGTAAATTATAATAAAACCAAATATTAGAAGGATTTTATTGTTTTTCTCTTAAATGATTTCATAAAGGCTCATTAAGGCTTTGACAGTGCATCTAAGTCTTCAAATATACCAAGTATAACTGTGATTCCAATTATTTGACTTTACCTTCTAAACTTTATGAATTTTGATTTCTAGCTCTTCAGATCAATGAAAAGAATGGAGTTGAATGTTTCTTAGAGATTAAATGCATTAGGAAATATAGTCTGTCTGACTTCACTCCTAGCCAAAATGAACATGTGCATTCCAGCAGAATTAAAATCCATAAAAGTTCCACCAATGCACAGTAAAACTGTTTGATTTTTCTCATCTGATGGAGCAAAGCTAGGCTTGATCAAACAGCTACCCAGCAGGCTCCCTCGCCCTCCTCCCCCAACCAATCCTCTTTGATTTTTCTAGATCCATTTCTACAGCTAGGCCACAAATTGGAAGTTGGATTGATTCATTTCACCCTGGGATTGTTCAGATAGGTCACACAGGTGGCTTTGCTTTGATTTCTCCTTTTATTTTTGGCACTGGGATTAGTTCTTTTCTGTTCCTATCACCACTCGTTATCTCCCCCGCTGAGTTTCTCTTTCTTCTGAAGCTCAGATACTTAAAGTAGGATAAGACTTTTTTACTTCACTGTTTTTACCATCCCAACAATGTATCTATCTGTAATGGAGCCCACCTGTTATTTACACCACCAAAACTAAAACTAAACTGTCCATGAAATTTATTGTATATTGTTTGATTCATTTACACCACGCTATGCAGACCCTGAGCTAAATTGTAAATTTACCTTCCCATTGTTTTCAGAATGAATCATTGGTCATAGTTCATATGCAAATATGAAGTAAGCTGACTCTTCCCTGAGAATTTTTTATTGCTTCATAAAATTTAGAGTTTGAGATGTTCTAAAACTCACTTTACCCTCCCTAATGGTCATGCTTTATTCTTCACTTGGGAAATACGTTATGTTTAGTTTTTCTAGACAAATTCTAGTAAGATAATTATGTTCAGAATCTCTTTTCATTTTTTTTTAATGGAAAAGTTTTCTGCCATATGTCATGCTAATTATAAGTTGATCAAGCAACATGAAATCTCCTACTGGGAAGAAATTCAGGTGTGGCCTATTTCAGAGTTGAATTCTCTTTTATTGCTTCTTAGATGGATGCCTGGAACAAGTAGAGCTTCACTGTGTGGCTACTTTAAGAACTTGCTAATTGGCATATATCACCCCAGTCTAGTCTAGTTTTGTTTCTATTCTGTTGTTCAATAGCCCATTAGCAACTATTGTATTCCATTATTATCTATTTTAGTAAAGAACTAGAAAAGACTGTGTTGTAGATAGCCTGTAGTTTCTGAGAGCACATTAAACTTGCTCTAGAATATATGTAGCTGTATTTCCAAGTAATATATAGTCAGGTCTTTGAATTTGAGGGAAGATTATTTTAGCATGCTCAAGTACTCTATGTTTTCCTTTACTTATTTTATTATTGTCATCATAGGAAAAACTCATTCTTGCAAATGTACTTATTAAACACAATTCAAGTTGACTTTAAAATTATGTGTTTAGGTTCTATTATATACATGTTTCTTTGATGGATAAGTTGTATAGTTGAGTATTTCAATGCGTTAAACTTTCAATAAAGACAATGACAAAGACCAGGCATATACTTGTCAGCTGAAAGGAAAACACTGTTAGAGAATATGAGCAAATTTGTTGTAAATTTTAATACTGGAATAAAGAGTATTCACATACTGTATATGCTTTTGTTTCAATGCATATAACACCTATTTTACTGCTAATATTTGTTAGGCACACTATGTGTATAGAAAATACTTTAACAGAGCATACTCCATTATTCAATCGATTAGAGGCTCATCATATTTCATCACTTTAAAGTATTTCTTCCTAAGTATCTTTCCTTATTGTCCATTAAAATTATTCAGTACAGATTTTCTTTGAATAACTGTCTCACATCAAATATTTGAGTTCTAAGAGTTTGAAGGTAGATTGTATGTTATAAATTCTGAGTGTACAAAAGCTCTTCTCATTATTAATGTCATCTTCACTTCTGTCCACCTTCTCAGCCTTCATTCTCAACACTTCTGAACAGCCTTGAAGATTACAGAGGTTTAGAAAAGTGCATAATGAACATGATCCTGCTGGTGTTAATGCATTTCTATTACATGTCTTTGGCAGAGACTCTTTGCTACATTAAGTACAAAAATATTTCTAGAATCCTCTAATTTTATTCATTCTCACATTCATAGAGGTCAAGGTAGTTTCTTTACATATAGGTAATAAAGTTTTAAACTACCACGTGTTTGACATTCTCTTGTCTCATACCTAATTTGCCCTGAGTTTTGAGTGCTGGTCACTGCCATGGAATTATTTAAGAAAAAAAATGTGTAAAATTGTTTTTAAAAATCTTCACAGTTGAATATATTTTTAAATAGGCATTTAGAATCTGATGTATTCTTTAAGGTTGTCAAGCTAATGCCCCAACACCAGAAGCTACTATGAAAGGATTTTGACTTTGAAGAAGAAAAAACAATCTTGTCAATGATAATTGGTATATATATGTTTAATTTTACTTTGAAATCATCAAGTGGCATTCAAAATTAGTAAAGTAATAACATATTAAGTTTGAGGAGATTTTGAATGGTGGGGTTTTAAGCTAATGGTGAATTTTTGCAAAACAAAAATAAAGATATCTAGTTTATAAGCCATTGGCTTTCACCAATAATGAGAGAATCTCAATCCATTTTAATCATTTCTTTCTGATGAAAAGAAATAGAATTTTAACTCATTTAACTGCCACAACTCAGAATGACCACAAAAATAAATGTAGAATTGTGAATCATATTTTTGGTTTAAGTTGGCACTTAAAATATTAATAATACATCATTCCTCAAAGGTGTAATGAATATTGATGATGCACATGCAGTGACCACTTTCTTTAAACATGACTTTTCAACATTTTAACTTCTGTCTAAACTTATTTTATAGCAACAACAGAATTTATCTCTTTCTAAATTGTTAATATTGAGTAATAATAGTGAAGTGATAATAGTAATAATAGCTCATATTTATTCAATGATTACTTAATGCTAATCACAGTCCTGAGAATTTACTACGTATAATTTATAGATTTAACACCACTGCCATATAAAGAAGGTACTATTAATATTTCTTGTTTATAGATGAGGAAGCTGAGACACAGAGATATAAAGAAACTTGACTAAACCTGATGTCTTTCTCTATGCATTACTGACTTAATATAATTTAGAAATATAAAAAGAACTAACCTTCATAAAACAGCAAGATTCATCTACATCAGCATCAAATAATACATAACTATAATAATGTCAAAATAACAATAAGGCATGATCTGTAATAACCACAAAAACCTATTAAAAACCTAGGAAATTTTAATCAATTATGTAAAAGACCTCCATAGAGAAAGTTTTTAATTTTGATGAAGACGATAAAAAATAATGTGAAAAATTGAGTGATATTTCATGATTTAGAATGGGACACTATTACCTGAAATTTCTTTATTAGTGAAAAAGATTTCATTTTACAATTAAAAGAAAAGAAAGCAAGGGGAGGGAAAAATAATTTTTGAACACATATAGTCTATGTTTTAAATTTCTTGTAATAACTCTTGCTAGAGATTTTTAACATCAATATTTTATAGATGAGAAGCTGGGGTATAGAGTCACTGCATGAATAAGACAACATCTAAAAATGCGTAGGTAATAGAACTGACATACGACTTCTCTGTCTCAGTTATTCCAAAAGCTCATTGAAGATTCTTAGAATAAAAGAGTAAATACCCAATCTCACACATACTTAATTACCTATACTACACTGTTTCATGTGTCCGTTCTACTCTGCATCACCTACTAAACAATATAGTCATACTTTAGAGACAAGGTGGGCACATCATGCATTAAGGGCAACAGTCATGAGCATAAAATAAATAAAAAGCCCAGTAAAGTTTGGGCCTGCAAACTATGGCTCAAGGGCCAAATCACATTCTCCTTTAACTAAGCTGGCTGGCCTTCCCAAAAGGAAGATGAATCTTGGAAAATATTCCTGCATTATATATGGTAAATGTAATCAAGTGGTGACTCCAATTGAAGCCACTGTTACAAATCCAGTATCTTTCCTGGAACAAATCAGTATAGGCAGGTGCTATTCAGCTATTGATGCAGCTAGTGGATTTTTCTCTTTACTGATCAACAAGTACTACTAGCAGCATCTTGTTTTTATCTGGTAGGACCAATGAAATACCTTCACATTCTAGGTTCGAAGTCACATAAATTCTCCTGGTCTCTGCTATGATATGAACCATAGAAATCTTCATCAGCTTGATGTTCTGCAAATGTCATACTGGTCCACTACATTGATAACATTATGTTGACTGGAGCTAATAAGCAGGGAAGTGTCAAATATATAGTTTATATGCCTTAGTAATACTAGAAAGTGGGAGAAATCTCACAAAAGTTTAAAACCTGTCACTTCAGTGATGTTTCTGGGGTTCAGTGATCTGGAGCAAGTTGAGATTTCCCCTACAAGATTCAAGACACATTGCTGCACTTTGCACTATTGGCAATGGGGAAAAAATAAAAAGAAGCACAATGTTTGGCAATCCTTTTAAATTTTAGAATAAGCTTATGTTATATTTGAATGTGCTACTTAGACATACCTAAAACATCATCTATAGGGCTGATGGTTTCACATGAGATCAGAACAAGAATGTCTGTGCAGTAATTTCAGGCTTCAGAGTAAACTTCTCTACCACTCAAGCTTTGTGATACAAATCCAGTGAGACAAGATGTACCTGTGGCAAGACAACATGTGGCATGGAGATTCTGGCAAGCACCAATAAGATATCATAGAACAAAAATCAAGAATTTTAGAACAAATCTCTGCCATCTTTTGAAGATAACTATTCTTCTTTTGTTATACGGTTTTTCAGGCTTCTTGCATGCTATTGAACCTTGGTAGAGACTGAATATTTAACCATAGGACATCAGTTGACCATTCAGGCTGAGCTACTCACTATGCAGGTAGTGTTATATGACCTATCTAATCATAAGATTTATCACTTACAAAAGCAGTCTACCATGATTGTTATTAAGAGAGCTACGAGAAGTTCTGAAAGGTATGAGTAGGTTGCATGGTGACAGACCAATGTGATACAAACTCCTTTACATTGTTTCCTCTGCCACAATCTACATCCATTGTCTTCAAGAGAATTCTTAATTGAGGAAGAAAATAAATTGAGTTTAGTTTACGGAGCTATCTCCACAATATGCTACTACCATCTGATAACACACAGCTCAAATTCCAGTACCCTACTCAGGGGTAACGCTAGAGTAGAGTGATGAAAGGTCTTCCTAGTGGGCAGAACTTTGAGCGGTATATTTGGTTGTCTTTTTGTCTTGAGAGAGATGATCAAAAGTACAAATATATATAATTCTTCAGCAACTGCTAATAGTTTGGCTAGATGGTCCTGGAATTAGAAGAAGCAAGAGTGAAAGACTGTGGCCAAGGATGTCTATGGAGTATGCATGTGTGTGGATCACATAATGCCCAGAAGGTAAAGATAGTCATGTTTCATGTTCATGCCACCCAAAGTGCAACCACTGTTAAAGAGGTTCATAATAATTGGGGAGATAAAAATGATGGGATCTATAGATATTGGTTAATCTCTTTGCCCAGAATCCCCAGTGCTTGCTCACTGAGCCCAAAAACAAAGTAACCACAGTGACAGGGATGGAGTCTGTGGATGAGCTCAAAATCAAGGACATACCCTTACCAACTGTGACCTTGCAATGTCTGCCACTGAGTGCCTAACATAACAACAGAAGAAAAAATCACTGGCTCCTGTTATGGCACCATGCCCCAGGGGACTAGGCAGCTACCTAGTGATAGATTATGTAGAATTTAATTCATCAGAGAAGAGTCAAAGATACATCCTGCCTGGAATAGACACATACTCTGGATATGGAATTGTTTTCCATATACACAATTCTTTTGCCAGGACAACTACCCACAAACTCACAGAATTTCTTATCCACCATCATGACATTCTGCACAGCATTTATTTCTGATCAAGAAACTCATTTCGTAGCAAATGACATGCAGTGAAGGTTTCAGCCCATTAAAAACAGCTGCCCCAGAAGCAGGTGGTATAATTGTAAGGTGTAGCTGCTTACTAAAAACTCAGATATGGTGCCAGTTGGAAGTAACTGATATTGTCTTACAAGATGCTGTACATGCTTGGAATCAGAGATCATATTATGGTGCTGTATACTTGGGGTCCTGGGATTAAAAGGGCATACTGAGGGTGACTCCTCTCATTATCATATTTAATAAGGCACTAATATAAATTTTGCTTTCTCATCTGAAAACTTTGAGTTCTACTGATTTGAAGGTCTTATTCCTCAAGGGAGAAATGCTTCCACAGTGGCACACAACAATATTTCCATTAAATTGTAAGATGAACCTATTACTTCACCATTTTGGGGTCTTGATGCCACTGAACCAATAGGCAGAAAGGAGGGTTACTCTATTGGTGGGAATGATTAATCCCAATTACCAAGAAGAAATTGAGTAGGTGCTACACAATGAGCAAAGATATAACTGTCCAGAAGCCAGGGAATTCTCTGAGGTATCTTTCAATACTTAAAAGAAAAATAAGAAAACTACAGCAACCCAAAAAGGTCAGGGCTATTGAGCAATCTGACCCTTTGAGAATGAAGGTTTGAGTGACTTCGACAGGTAAAAACCACAATCAGCCAAGGTTCTTGTTGAGGGAAAGAAAATATATAATGGCAGTAGAAGGTAGTCGTAGGCCAATTACAGACTTATAACCAATTATAAAACTAAGATAGTAGCTTAGTTTATTTTCTCTTTGATTATTTGTATATGTGTTTATTAATACATGCTAGCCATTTTCTTCTTTTATCTCCTTGTATTCACTGTTAATACATTTATAAGTTGTCATGGGTTAACCTTACAATTTAGTTTTTAGGGCACATAATCTTCAATAGGACTATGACAGAATTTAAGAAGTAAATTAATATAGGCAGTAATAGATAAAATGATTCATAGGACTCAGTTTCTTCTCATTTTGGAGAATAGGTGATAACTTTACTTGTACTAATTATAGCTCTATCCAGTTAGGTAGAAACACATTGCAACCAAAGGAATGGACTGTGCCACTGACCAACTTTTTGCCTCTCAGGTACAAACTCATCCCTCTTTTCCTTGTATGTAATAGTGAATATGATCCCTGTGAACTTTTCTCCCTTGCCACCTGGCACAATGATAAGCTTTGTAAGTAAGAGCACAAGAATACTGCAAAAGAAAAATGGTTCTAGTTCTGGAACACTTTTGTTCCTGCTCCTGTAGTGCCTAGCTGCCATTGGTATGCAGAACATTCAGTGGCGCCCACTCCTCTTGTGAGTTTCATGATAGCTGTGGGGGAGGGAGGAGTTCCCAACAGCACCTTAGCAGGTGGCTTGCCAACAAAAACTCACCAGATCCCCCTTGAACAGCTTCTCAGTAAGTCTTGGTGGCACACCCCAGTGGGAGGCACATTGCTTGTGCCCCAGTGAACGATTTCTAAGCACGTTGTTCCTCAACAGGCAGTTTCCAGCCCTTGCCAGTAGTAGTAAATTTTCTACCATCCAGTGACACTATATGCACACCCTTTCCTGAATACAAGTATTTGGAAGAGGGAAATATTTTCCATCTTTTTTCTTCCTTTGTTATGCTTTCTCAGCCCTCGAAGTAATGGTTGAAGAACAGAAATTTATTTTCTCAGAGTTCTAGAGGCTAGAAATTCAAGATCACAATGCCAGCAGGAGTAGTTTCTGGTGAGGCCTCTCTCCTCAGCTTGCAGACAACACCTTCTTGCTGTGTCCTTGTATGGTAATTTCCCTGTATGTGCACATGCAGAGAGGTCTCTGGGGTCTCTTTCTCTTCTAATAAGGACACTGTTTCTATTGGATCAGGGCCGCACGTTTATGACCTCATTTAATCTTCATTACCTTCTTAAAGATCCTACCTCCAAATATATTCTCATTGGGAGTTAGGACTTCAAAATATGAATTTGAGCGAGGGACACAATTCAGTTCATTGTAATGTGCAAAAATGATTATGATATATCATAATAAAGGGAGGTTACAAATTATGTAAATCGTGCTATCTCATTTTTTAACAACAAAATAAAAGCAAAAAACTTACTTAACAAAATGTTAATAATTGAGGTCCAAGGAATAAGTTATGGATTCTTTTAATACTTATTTTTTTCATATTTTCTATTTTTTGATATAAGGAACTCCTACCAATTGTGTATTAAGAAAAAAATGGCATTTAAAATTGAATAAATACAAGTATACAAACAGCTCAAATAACCACGTGTTTGTCACTTCACAGTATTCATGAATTTTCCTGGTTTAGGTTAGTTGGACAATATGCTGATGGGTGAAAGAACATGCTATTATATGTCTAAAATCAATCTGAGTTAAATAAATCTCAATGGAAAGTTGCTGTGGAAAATGTGGATTAAAGAGATGAGTATCAAGGCAAAACATTACTTATTAAGAATTTTGAAGAGATATGAAGGTCAATGGGAGATATCTGGTATTTGTTCTAACCTGGTGTGGACTGGCTACAAACAGCTGTGAGAAGTTGGAATAATAATATTTTGAGTTCTTGATTTGACATTCTGTCAAATAAATGTATCTGGTCAATACATAGCTTGCCTTTATGAGACATAACTGTTCTACTTGCTTGCCATTATTTGATGACATGCTTTCTGTTTAACCTCACTTTCCTAGCACCCTCCAAAAGAAGGCAAAACTTTGAGAAAACGTCTTTTACCTATATTTGTATTAAGGGAAAAAGTTGTATCTACATTACCTAGAGAAAATTCTAGAGAGAAATCTGCTAATATTAATAGGACAGTGTTCAACCATTTTTCAACTAACTGATAGAATTTTCAGTGTGGAGAACAAATTCTAGTCCTTCCTTGGTAACTTTGCACAGAAGCTTACAAATCAGCACTTATAATTCAAGGTAAACCTAGAAAGCCTAACGTCAAATAGTGAGGCAGACTTTTTGTTTGTTTTTGCAGAGGATGTATTTGTAGAGAAAGTTATTTTCTCCTAGTTTCTACTCGTAACAATAAAATTTCTTGTTGCCATAGCCTTCCAGTGCATTTCTCTGCACACAGTGGGTGTTCAGCAAATGTTGTTGACTAAATTGCATTAAGGATTGAAGTGAAGCGTTGTGATTATTTTCATGTGGTTACCATAGAAACACCAGAAAAAACTATTGTTGAAGCCAACCTCTTTCGATTATCTCCCCTAGGTAGACGTGAAAACCTGAAGTGTCGGAAGGACGAGCTGGTGGCATCCACACTAACAAGCCCTTCACTGCTCCCTGACTGCATTATAATGAAATATTTCAGGTTTCTATGCTTTTTCTCCCTAACTATATATTTCTGCAGGAGAAATGACATTTTTTAGCATCCATCCTGAGCCAGTGTTTTACACGTATTCTCCTCAAACTCCTGCAAATAGGTGATATGATTTCTATTTTTACAAAAAGGGAGTTTTCAAAACTTGGTAGAAAGTGTCATGCCAGAAATGAGCCCTGGTCTGTTGATTCCAGCAATTTAGTAAGAACTTGAAATTGCCATTTTTTACATTTATAATATGAGGGGACTTCAAAATGTGGAAAAATGGAATTAAAAGATAAAAATAAAAAGTATAAATTTTTGACAAAAAGACACTTTTGTAAGCAATGATACCAGCCATTTAGTCCATTCCTAAAGAACTAAGGTCCTAGAAATTAACCATATCAATGCAGTCTTTTTTACATTATTAACTGAAGAAGGATGAGTGCTCTTTAAAGGTATTTTAAAATTAGGAAACCAGAAAGAACTCATAGGAGCTACATCAGGACTAAAGGCATCAAACTCTTGCCAGATTGCCCTTTTTTGATGAGAGGAATGAACAGGAACATTGTCATGGTGGAGAAGGACTCTCTGGTGAAGCTTTCCTGGGTGTTTTTCTGCTAAAGCTTTGGCTAACTTTCTCGAAATGCTCTCAAAATAAGCAAATTTTATCATTCTTTGGCCTTCCATAATGTCAATAAGAAAAATTTCTTGAGTACTCCAAAACACTGTTGCCATGACCTTTGCTCTTGATTGATCCACTTTTTCTTTGACTGAACCAATTCCATTTCTTGGTAGTTATTGATTAATTGTGGTCTTCAGAATTGTACTGGTACTGGTACTGGTAAAGCTATGTTCATTTTTTACTATTAATACAATTCTTCAAGGAAATGCTTCAGAATCTTGATTACACTTGTTTAAAATTTCCATTGAAAGCCCTGTTCTTGTCTGTAGCTGATCTGTGCTCAAAGGTTTTGGCACCCATTGAGTAGAAAGTTTGCTCAACTTTAATTTTTCGATGAGAATTGTGTAAGCTAAACCAATTGAGATGTCTGTTGTGTTTGCTATTGTTTCTGCTGTTATTTGTTGGTTCTCTTTAATTTGGGCACAAACGAGATTAATTTTTTTTCCCAATTGATGTGTATGGTCTGCAATGGTGAGCGAGCTTCATCCTCAACATTGCCTTGTCCCTTCTTAAACAATTTATCTATGTATAAACTGTTAATTTCTTTGAAAAACTTTTTTTAAAGCATCAATGATTTTACCATTCTTCTGTCCAAACTTCACCATAAATTTGATATTTGCTTATCTTCAATTTTAGCAGAATTCATGTTGCTCTGATAGGGGCTCTTTTCAAACTAATGATTTATTCTTCTTAGTGCCTCAAACTAAATCCTGTTCAGACATGTTATAACAAGTTAGTACAAGTTTATTTTAGTGCAAAAAATGTGAAATCCATATATAGTTTTACCATACTACATTTTCCATGAAATTTTTGAAGACCCCTCATTCATCCTCTCCTTATTGCTCTAGACAATCAAAACTCAAGGATCAACAACAATAACTAAACACTCAACCCTTGAATTAGTACAATGTTAAATATGCAAGCAACTTTTGGAGTGCCTAATTAAAACAAACATCCTCATTTTCTATTTGTATTTGTACATTTTAAACTTAAGCACATGTAAGGGATTACAGACACCATCTTGATACTTCAACATCATTTTCACTGATTAGGTAACGGAGATTTCTAGGGATTCTTCAGATTCCTTGGTCAGATACTAAGCAGCTTTAAGCATATGGACTCTTAAGGACTAGTCACAGAACAGTGCTTCCCAAACTGGACTTTACATGAATACTAAAGGACTTTTTGAAAATTACAGGTATTAGGTCCCATTTTAGATCTATTTAATCAAACCTTCAACAATGGGAACCTGGAATCACAATTAAAAACACGTATACACAGCTAGATTCATCTATTTCAGATGGACGTGTGTAAATTTTTTGCTTATAATTCTTTATGTTTTTTTGTTTCATGCAGGGTTATAGATTTGTCCTTTTCTGTTCATAATTCTATATGTTTTTATTGTAAACATTTTAAAACTATATTGTTAGATATACCCTAGGCATATGAATTGTTATATATTCTTAGTGGATCATCCTCTTATTATTTTGTAGTATCTTTTGATTGTAATGTGTAATGGGTTACATCAAAGAACACAGCACAACGATCTTGTTTTACCTTTAGTATTTATTCACTTCTTAATGTCTCATTTAATACAAACAACTTACAGACTCAACCCCACCCAATGTCTGAGCAACTGAAGACCAAGTCACGCTATATTAGTCAGCCTCAGAATATTCTTCTGCCATCATTCCTGCTGGGATTGGTGATTTATCCTGCTCTAAACCTCTTAGTAATTTTGGTTGCCAAGACCCAAAATAGCTCCTACTTGTCACTTTCTACTAAGAGATTAATCTTATCTCTATCTAGGAATATCAAGCTGCTGACTAGAATAACTTTCTTTTACCTACAAAAAGCTTCAAGGAACTAATTTTAAACCCACCTCTTTTCAAGGGTCTCTACCTTACAAACTGTCCCATGTCTACTTCAGTTTAGATCAGACTAAAAATGCCAGGAGTTTCACTGTGTCTCTTGGACATAGTGACTGGGAATGTTGGACCTGGGGCCACTGCCACTAAAATGGAGCCTTTGTGAGATGGATTAGAAAGACACCTCCTCTGAGTAGACCTGTAAGAAAAAGACATCTCTGTGTCTGGGCTGATGAGACTGTGTCTTTGTGTGCAGATGGACAAGCAAACCACAGACAGGTTTTAACCTCCACTTTCAGTTCTCTTACCTGTGTGCCATTCTCCTTGGGCAGCAGTATCAGTTCTACTTGCTCTTGCTGGAGCGTACGGCCCTTTCCTGCCAGCACACCTCATGACTAAAACTCTGGGAGTTCGATGGATAAACATTCCAAGTGAATTCACCATAAGAATCCTTCAATTAGAAATCATGTCTGTGTTTTCCCTTAACTATATCTAGACCGTGAAATCTTAAACTTTCCATCTGCAATTGGTGTGTGTCTTTAGGGACCAATTTGATATGATTAATTTCTAGGATAAAACTATGAAACAGTGACAGGGATGATATATGAGCATCTTTCATTTAGTACATGAGTAAAGGTGACCCTTTCAGTCATAATTGCAAATAGTCTGAATAAGCCATGCCTAAATTGAAAGGTTATCTCAGTTTAATTGTAACTATGTTCACTTGAAGTAATAAAAAATAGTCACCTAATGAAAATCTTATGTGAAGACTCGGCCAATTAAAATCTTTGATGGTACATGAAAATGTTCACTGCCTATTCAGTATTTTGATTTTTATCAATTTCTGAATGTGCTTTTAATATCTTTGTATTTTCTGAGGGAGCTATCTGAACTCTTAAAATTTCTAAACTTTAAAAATTATATGTAACAATTAGCTGTAAGAATTTTATTCACTGTGGGCTGGTGTTTTTCATAGAAGAAAAATGAAGATAATTTCAATAACTTTCTCTTCCTGATGAAATGTTAGTATCTTCCTACCATGGATACCTAATTATGAATCATTAATTTTATTAATTAGGCATTAGATTAGGGTAAAACTTAACAGGAGCATTTTATGTTTTATGCTTTATCCCCTTAAAGTACTCAAACTGAGACAGGACTTTAGAAAGTCTTGTGTGATCTGCCCTTTATTAAAGGCAAGCATTTAGGCAAAAAATAAATTCACTAATAATTATAATTATCCTATGATAAACAGCAATAAGATATTAAAAAATTCCTAGTCTTTAATCTTAGTATTTTCATGTATATTCCTTCTAATAAAGGTAATTCATTACATTAAAAGAATCAAAACAATATCAAGATGAGTATTTATTCTGGTTAACTATTTCTGTGTAAACTGCTCTAAATTCTAGTGACAAAAACCAATTTCAATATCTCACAATTTTGGAGGTCAGGAATTGAGCAGGTCTTCTGTTTTATATGGTACTGACTGTGGTCACTCAGTGATACTCTACTGGAAGCTCCACTGGTCTTGAGGGTCCAAGAGAGCTTCATTCAGATTCCTGGGGCCCTTGCAGGGATGCCTAAAAGCCTGAATTTGGTTATGGTTACCTTTTCCCATTAAATCTCAAGACCTCTCCATTCATTCTCTCCAGAAGGGAAGTCTAACTTCTTATACCATAGCCAAAGGCTCCAAAAGACAGAGGGAACTTGTAGCTTTATTAAAGGCTAGGCTTGAACCTGGCATAGCTGTGCTTCCACCATGCTCTGTTAGTGAAAGTAGACACAGGGCAGACTACATTCCAAAAGAGGACAAACAGAATCCACCTTTTGATAGAAGAAATGTCAAAGAATTTGTGGCCATCTTTAATCTGACATAGTATTTCAATATTCTGATGGCATCTGCACATTTTGTATGATATGGTGACTTTTCCTCCAAGTTTCTCACTACTTCCTCTGTACTGTGCATCTAAACATGCCTGGGTTACAGGAAGTGACATGGTATCCTGATAGATACCATGTCAGTGAAGTCATTTTTGAGAAGAACACATAATATGTTAAACTTTGCCTTAAATTCTAGAAAATCTTTTATCTAAAGCAAATCCAATGAACTATATCTCTGCCCTATGGTTCCTGAGAGTCATTGCTGATGTGTATAATGGCAGGTTGGCTTTCCACTTTTCGATAGGTTACAACCTCTACTGCTTTCTCAAAGGAATCAGTCAGGTCTCCTGGCATGGTGAGATTAACCCAGGCCCTAGTGTCACTGTGCCATTCCTCAAATCTATGAATGACCCTATTTAGCTCACTAACCCATGATTTGAAGATTGGCTTGATCTGCAGGCCTTTATCAAGCCAAGGATAGCTACCACCAAGTGGAGTTAGTAGTGATTGGTGAAGTTCCTTTTTTTTTTTTTTTAAATCTATATTTACATTACCATGAGCCATTTGTTCATGGCATGGTGGAAAAAACATTTTCAAAGATTTTGCCCAACTGCTGCCTCTTGCTTCCAATAAAACAAAGGTGGTTTATTTAATAAAATAACAAGTCAATATGGATGAAAAAAATCTCTTCTATTGATTTAAAATCAAGATCAGTTCTCAATTATGTTGAGTATCTGTGGAAATTAATGGGCATAAATAAACTCAAACCAAGAACAAATATATAAAAGATTCTTATTTTATGATTAGCATATATAACTCCTTAACTCAGAACACTTTCCTTACCTTCCTCTCTTATTTCCTTTTCTTGCTCATTTGCCTTCCCTAAAGAATTGAAAGAGATTACATAAAAAAGATACCAAGGTTATAGGTTAATCACCTTTTTAAAATTTGGATAAAGTGTGCTGAAAGCAAATAGGTGGGGTCACAGATATAGTATAATTTTATATTTGTACTCACATAGCTTCATGTGAGCAACATTTTCTGAAAATAGTTTGTTCTGCATTTTTGCTGTGGTGTATTTTAAGCACCTTTTCTATAGCTGTGACCTCTTGCCAATCAGTGAGCAGGTGTGTTTTCCAGAATGAATGCCAATGCTCCCTTATTCATTGTAATTTAAATGAGTGTTTGATAAATGACGAATGTGAATGGGCTTTAAGCTGTAATTAATTGAACAGCATAATCAGATATGGCTAAATAGCTGGGAGACACTTGCACTAAAAAGAAGCAATAATTTTCTGGGTAGTAATTTTTAGTCCTTTATTTCTAATATATGTAATGTGATATCTGAAGTAGAATTATAAAATGTTTAGACAGTTGCAGTATAACTTCATCTAGGTATTAGAACTGCAAGTTATGTTTACTGAAGATGACTTTTTTTTTTTATTTTGACACAATGCCATTATTAAATCAATTTAAAACCAGTATAACACATTAATCCATTTATTAAATTTTCTTCATTGATCTATATTAGTTTTTTCCCACCTTTGGAATATGTGTATTATTTACTAATTAGATCTCACAGTTTTAGTTGTTCACATATTCATGCTGTATGAGAATTTCCAACATTTATATAAACATCTAAATAAAGAAATCATAATTTTATATTATGTTTTCTATAAATATTAATGGGATTTCTGACTAACATCATTTAAGAGTCCTTAAAAAAGCCAGCCAATGATTCAGTAGAAATAACATTGGCTGTTTACAAAATTAAAGATGCAACTAAAAAAATGTCAGTGAGTCTGGACTTTACAACATTCATTGACATGATTTTGATATTTTGCACTTTCGATAAGACCTAAGGAAGAATCATTTGCAATTAGAAGTCTGCTGGGAGAAATATAAAATAAACTCATTAATTTAAAACAGAAAAACATGCAAAGAGAAATATAAAGCTGCATATAAATCTAGCTTTTTAACTTGGCTCTGCCACTACCTTTCTGGATGATTTGGGACAAAACTCATGATCTCAGTTGCCTTATCTTTAAGATTAGGGCGAAGGATCTAGGGCCTCCTCCAGTTCCAGCTTTCTGATTCTAGCCCTTAGTCCTGTTTTTATTAATCTAATTGTAGTCTCTGGCTTGGAAATTACTACAACAAAAGGATACAGGAATACATTGTGCTGTAAGGTAAGTGTGCTTTTAGTCTTCCTCATACGTCTGCTTCTAATATTTTGGGATGCAAGGTAAGAGATAAAATATATATAAATATTGAATTTATAACTAAAGATATCAATCTATTAAATAAAATATGTTCTTTAACTTTATCTTGTTAAAATAACTTCAAAATGACCTTGAGAGTCAGACTCTATGCCTGATGGTAGAGGCCACTGCCTTCCATTCTCTTCTCACCCAGATCCATTCCACATCATGAGGTATCTTGTGGACATGTGTGTGAAACTTCCTAGCTCCAATCACACCTTTCACATAGAAAAACAACTTGGCCAGTCATGTTGGGCCAGTCATGTTGGGCCTAGAACAGTCCTTTTGGGAGGACAGACATACAGAAGAAAACTATGCAGACTTAGAGAGCAATCATTTTCTTGACCTTGTGGACATCCTATCCCAAGTGACAGAGTTTGGCTGCAGTAGGACTAGAGTAGGGGACTCATGACACATGGAACCCACCACAGAGGACTTTCTCTCCTGGGCCTAAAAATGATACTTCACCATTACTTTCACTTTCTTCTCCTACTCAGCATTCAAGCAACAAACAGTTGCCTTGGTTTCACCTGTACCACATCAACACTTCCACCAAAGCTATCCTTTCCAAAAATATCCCTTATTACAGACATTTCCTTATTCTCCTATTTTGAAGTCATAGTAATATTTAACAAAGAAAAATTAAAGATAGTAGTATAATAGCATGGTTGTAATGCCTGACTTTGAAATTAATGTCTGGATTAAGATTAAACCAGAGGCAGATGGCTGAATTTAGAAAATGTAGGATGTCAATTACCATGCTGTTGTAATAAACTAGCTATGAGGCATGCATGATAATGGTTTATGAACTATTCTGAAGGATTTTTAGAAAGCTTGTTTCAGTGCCATCTATCTCCTTCATGTATACAAATAAAAGCATACAGGATATTCAAGTTCTCAAAAAGGAAAGGAACATTTATTTGAATATGTGGCCAATATTAATATTAAAAATAACATTTATAAAAAGCCATAGTAATGATATTAATGATATCTCCTCTGAGACCTCCACCTCTGGTCCTAAAGTAGGAGATTCTCACTCTGTGGATATTCTTCCTAACTAGGAATATAGCTGGTGATGGACATTACATTAATGACTCAATGTAGGCCAGACCTGAGCCTTTGTGTTGGCCTCATATTCAATTGTTTGGCTTGTATTTATAAAGGAAATCCAAAAATGTCAAATTTTGGATTAGGGTACCATTTAAATAAGCCCAATGAACAATGCAGCAGCCACTAGCCTTGGCTGAGACTGAATCTTCTTTAATTTATTTTCATCCACCCCTCTACTCTCTGTCTTTGAACTGGGAAATTTTCCATTGACTTATTTCCTCTTAAGATAAAGTTGGAAAACTGAGAGCCTGTTACTATTGTTTCAACTTCCTTATTTGATTTTCAGAAACTCATTTAGTAATAGCCAATATTTTTCCGGTATTTCTACACGCCAAATAGTCTTATAAGTATATAAGTAATATTATGTGGGTAGAATTATTAATATCTCTACATTTCACATGCAGAAATGGAGGGTCTGGGAGGTTAATTAACTTGCCTCAAATCATAGAGTTAGGAAATGTGTAGCTGTAATTTGAACCCAGTCATTCTGATCCTAGAGTTTTATCACTTAAGTGCTAAGCTGAGCCAAACCACTTATCTGGCTAAACTGTGTCAGCCAATGTAAAATATGTTTGATCTATGGAATATTTTCAACCAAAATAGGATGCTCCAGCCAAAAAAATTAATATGTAAAGTTTTTCCATTTTTTTAAAAAAATGAGGGCACAAAAATAAGCATTCTTTAGAAGAATATATCTAATATGCAGGATGACTTTTTTAAATGTTTCACTCCAATCAAGTTTTAATAATCAGAAAAATAACTTTCAATGACAGTTGGAATTGAAATTGGAAGGATTTTTGAAGCACAGTATACAAGAATTGAGTGATAGGGTGACTTAGCAAAAGGAAAGAAAATTTCAAAAACAAAGCAAATTTTAAACCTCAGACTATAAGAGAAAACACATACTTGTGCCACAGTTTACAACTAGCTAAGCAGATAAAGTACATCTAAAGTTAATGGCAGAATGTCACCTAAAATCATATTTTAAATATGGCAATACAATGATCATCCTTATTGTAGCTTTGGAGTACAAAATTTTACATTTTTTCAAGCAATTTCGGTGTGAACAATTGAGTTGGCACTGAATGGAAAAAAATATATGATCCATTTCTACTCACTTCCCACATTATTTTGAGTCTGGCATTCATATATAATTTTCTCTAATATGTTATCATAAATCATTTCTTCTGGTCCTTTTCTTTTTTTTCCACCTCTTTACATTTATTGGGCCTCAGAGAATAATGCAACACTGGCAGACTGAGGTTTCCACTTATACTTGCATGATAAAATGTTCTATCTTTATATTCATACTCTATTTATTCACGCATTTCTGACTTAACAATAAATCAGTCTTTAGCTGACAGACCATGCTATAATCTAGGAGAGAAGAAAGCCCAGTGCTAGTTAATGATTTCATGCTAGAATTGAAAAACAACACTTTCATACTTTTAACTTTTGGAATCATTCTTACCATTTCTTAGTTTACCGTGGCGTATATTTGGGGTGAAGCAATGCTCCCTCATGAAAAATTGGGTAGTGATTGGGGATTTACAATAAGAGAGGATCAAAGGATAAACTACCAACAATATAACGATAAAGAGGATAAAAAAATGTATGGACCACACACACAACGTGGCAATTCCGAAAAGTCATTTATTACGGAGTGACTAACCCAAATAAATAATGTGTCTCAAGCCAAGTTTGAAAAGAGGAGGCTAGAGGAAGAACTATGAAGAAAGACTAGAATCTCATTTATATGCCTGAAGTCTGCAACATACATTACAGACTTCATCACATCTGTTTTTTTTTTCAGTAAAACCAGCTAGTATTTAGGCTTGTTGCTGACCTGCTTACTGATGAAACTACATGCTTCTTAACACAGCTTATTTCACTTAGCATAATGTCCTCAAAGTTTGTCTATGTAGCATATATCAAAACTTCCTTCATCTTTAAGACTGAATACTATTTCGTTGTTTGTATATACCACATTTTGCTTATCCATTTATCTGTAAATGGACAATTGGGTTGCTTCCTGTTTTAGATGTTGTGAATAATGCTACTATGAACATGGGTGTACAAATATCTCTTCAACACTTCACTTCCAACACTGTTGAGTATATATTTAGAGGGGTAATTACTGCATTATATGATAATTCTATTTTTAATTTTTTGTGGAACTGCGATATTGTTTTCCACAGAAGATTTAATATTTACATTCCAACCAACAGTGCCCAAGGGTCCTGTTTCTCCATACTGGGTAACACTTGTTATTTTCTGCTTTTTTGATAGTAGCCATCATTATGGGTATGAGGTGGTAAATCATTGTTGTTTTGATTTGCATCCCTAATGATTAGCAGTGTTGAGCATATTTTCATAGGCTTATTAGTCATTCATATATTCTTTGGAGAAATTTCTATTCAAGTACTTTGCTCATTTTTATATCAGGTTGTTTGCTTTTGTTGTTCAGTTTTAAGAGTTATCTGTATAATTTGGATAGTAATCCCTTATCAGATGAAGATGAGGCCCCAATCCCTCCAGCTTGTAAGGTCTCAGTTAATAAGTCTGCAGTTAGCCTGATGGGTTTTCCCTTGTAAGTTATCTGATGTTTTCACCTTATGACTTGCAGGAGTTCCTCTTTCATGTTGACTTTGGCCAGTCTGATGACCATATAACATGGTGATTGCCTCTTTGCAATGAATCCCTCAGGTGTTTGATGGGCTTCTTGTAGGTGGATATCTAAATTTCCAGCAAGATCAGGGAAGTTTTCCTCAATTATTCCCTCCAATACGTTTTCCAACCTTTATGTGTTTTCTTCTGCACCCTCAGTTATGCCTATGATTCTTATGTTTGGCCTATTTATATAATCCCATGTATCTTGTAGGTTTTTTATCAGTCCTTTTCTTTCTCTGTTCTTTATCTTTGACTGAATTGTTTAATTCAAAGGCCTTGTCTTCAAGCTCTGAGATTCTTTCTTCTGCCTGGTCTGGTCTATTCTTAAGACTTTTCCACTGTGTTTTAGATTTTCTTGAATGAATTTTTCATTTCCAGAATTTCTATTTGTTTTTTATAAATAATTGTATTTCTTTAGTGAATTTTTCATTCATTTTCTGTATTTTCTTCATTGTTTCTTTGTGTTGGTTTTCCACTTTCTCTTATGTTTCATGGAGCTGCCTTATAATCCAAAGTTGGTATTCTTTATCTGTCATTTTGATATTTTCATTTTGGTCAGCATCCATTGATAGAGCTGTTGTTTTGTTTTGGGGGGTGGCCTTTCTCTCTGATTTTTCATACTTCTGGAGTTCTTTTGTTTATTCTCTCTCATCTGGCCACTCGATCGAGGCCTGGCTTGCAGGCCAGTCTTTGAGTCCCCAAAGATCAATCCTCGACCATTCCAGGGAGAAAAGTGCTGGTCCCAGATTGCTGATTGGGTGTTAAAGCAGTTTTGATGGTCCTCTTGAGTTGCCTCTGTCCTGCTGTCTTCACCTCTTCCAAGCAATGTAAATTGTGTTGGTCCCCCAGCTTAAACTCTGATATGGTGGATGGTACTTGTGAGTATGAATCAGCCATTCCCTGTTTGCTTGAGTTGGATGACACTATGATGAGCTATAGAGTTGTTCTCCCTGTCTTTGGCTGATGTTTGTGTGAAAGAGCCAGCCACTAAGATATTCTTTATTTCCCATGGTAGAGTCTGGTCCCCTGGTGGAGTACTTGAGCTCCCCAAGCTTTAGGAGAGACCCTGTAGCTCCAAGGGGGTTGCTTGATCTTCATCACCTCTGAGGTGGGGGGAAGTGCAAGGCAGTTCGTGGTTAGGTTGTGGGAGCCTGAGAGGCTTTGCAAAGCCTCAGCGGGGCTCAGAAGTTGCTTATCTGGGCACTGGGGCAGGGGCAGGGGGAGGGGCGGTGCACTGGAATGAGGGTCAGGACAGCCCTCCAAACTGGGAGGCCTGGCCGTTCACAGGGGCGGGGCCTAAATGCTTGCATGCTAAAGTCCTGGGCTGGGATCTGTCTGCTCTTATCCAGTAGCAGAGCTTTTCTGTGGGGAGGGGTGGGCACTCTACCAAATTGCCCTTGAATTCTCGAAGCACACTGGGATCAGTTCAGCCCACGTGTGCTCGCTCACCACCCAAGTCCAGTTCTCAAACCTCCCCCGGTCTGTGTGTCTGACCCACTGGCGTGCATTTCTGTGAAACACCGGCCGGTAGGAAGTTCCAAAATTGTGTACCCCTGCTCCATTACAAGTCCTCAGAGGAAGAGGAGGGGTCCCACTATCTGTGGGGACATCAGCCTGTAGTACACACCCACTGGAGAGAAACAGCCACTTGCAAACTTTTCTATCCAAACCACAGTCCTTATTGTAATGAGTCGGGGAGGTGGGGCTGCAGCACCCAATCAGTCAGTGTGGCTGAGTACAAGGCATTTAGTTGCTATGGAACCAGGGGCTAGGCTATTTCTCTCTGAATACCATGTCCTTATCCAATATGGCATTTCTCCAGTAGGAGCATTGTTTGCTCCCAGAACCCCGTTCCTCAGCACCCCGCTGCACTGTCCTGCCAGATTTGTTCACACAGGCTTCCTTGCCACCTGAGTCCAGCTCCCAGACTTTGTCCCTGCATCCCCCTGGCATCTGTCTGGAGTCCAGGGTGCACCCGGACTGGCTTCCTTATCCGAGCCGCTGGTGTGCAGCCCCGTGAAATGCCACCGGGCAGGAAGTTCCCAAATTGTACACCCCTGTTCCACCACAATTCCTCAAGGGGAACAGGTGTGGGTCTCACTCTCTGTGGAGACCTCAGCTTGGGATGTATGCCCTCCAGAGGTAAATGGCCGTTCATGAACTTCTCGGCTCAGACTACACTCGCAGTTGTAATGGGTGGAGGGGACGCAGTTCCCTGTCAACCTGAGCTCACTCTGCTTTCTCTGATGCAGTGCATAGGGGAGGTGCAGGGGAGGAAGTGTCTGGATGGGAGAGAGCCAGAACTCCGGCTTCTCTTGACGCTCTCCCTGGGGGTGCCCCTCATGGATACCTCTAACTCCTGGGGCTCACCAGCTCACCCCACTGTTCCATATTTGCTGCTGTGCCTGGGCTCCTGGAGGGTGGAAAAGCCTTCAGTAAATTTAGTGCCCCACTGTTCACTGAAGGCATGTGTGAGGGGGAGATGAATCCCCCCTCTCCCTTTCACTGGGCGCCAAGCGTCTCTGGGTTTGATCCTCGCTGATGTCTTCTCCTCTTTTTACTTCTTAGCTTTGCAGTTTTCTCCATGGGGTCCCCAGCTGTCTCTGACATCTCTGTCTGTGATCCACACCTCAGCTGTGGGTATTCTCCCCTCTCCTCTATGTGATATCTCGCCTTCCTGCCAGGACGGTCCAGCAACCGATGTCTACAGTCAGCATCTTGCCAGAATCCCTCTATTATTTATTTTTATGGATAGTAGGGTATTGAGGTTTCTAACTATTATTGTAGAAACATCTATTTCTCCCTTCATTTCCTCACATTTTTCTTCTTACAGTTTGATGGTCTGTTATTAGGTGCATAAATATTTACGATTGTTATATCTTTTTGCTGTTTTGAAACTTTCATTAATACATAATGTCCTTCATTATCTCATGTAAACTTTTTTTGATTTAAAGCCTCTATGTCTGATATTAGTATAGACACCTCTGCCCTCTTTTGGTTATTTTTGCATTGAATATATTTCTCTGTCCTTTTACTTTCAATCTCAAAGGCTTGAGTCTTTAAAGTGATTCTCTATTAGACAGTATATAATTGGATCATGCTTTTTAAAAAAATAATCTATTCTATTCTACTGATCTCTGTATTTTGATTAGAGATTGTAACCCATTTACATTTAAAGTAATTACTGGTGAGAAGGGACTTACTTATGTCATTTTGCTATTTATTTTTATGTGTCTTATAGCTTTTTTGACCCTTATTTTCCACATTCCTTTTTTGTGTGTTTAACTGATTTTTTGGTAGTGAAACATTTTAATTCTGTTTTCATTTCCTTTTATGCATATTTTATAACTATTTTCTTTGTAGATACCTTTGTAAATAATTTAGTATCATAAAGTTATAAAATGTAATTTGATTTTATACCAGTTTAATTTCAATAATATGCAAAAATTGCTCATTTGAGGCTCCGTAGCAATCCCTTTCAGTTACATCTTTATACACTGTCTAAAAACATAAACTAATAATTCTTTTTAATGCATTAACAAAAGGATGCTTTGTAATGTCTTTTAATTTCTGAAATGGTGTCAACAAGAGAATACATCTTGCTTTTTAGTAAATGTTAAACTGCTGCTGGCATTTGTTAGTCAGGAGTACAAGCACGGTAAAATGATTATCAATAATCAGTTACCAGCCCTTACCAGTGGCTTAGTCCATATTTGGTTAGAGCATCAGTTTATACTGAATATTCACTGAACATTATTTTATGTCTGATATTTTCTGGGCACAATATAATTTTCACTTTGGATCCTATATGTATTTGCTACCTACAAAGTTAAGAATCAAAGGTTTCTAATATCACATTTAGAAAAAATACATTATATATATATATGTATACACACACACACACACACACACACACAAGCAATGGGATACTATTCAGTCTTTTTTAGAAAAGGGAAATCTTGTCATTTCTGACAATATGGATGAACCCGGAGGACATTATACTGAGTGAAATATGCCAGGCACAGAAAGACAACTACTGCATGATCTAACTTGCATGGGAACTCTAAAAAAGTTAAATTCACGGAAGCAGAGAGTGAGTGCTGGTAGCCAGGCACTGGATGTAGGGCGGCAATAAATGGGGAGATGTTGGTCAAAGGCTACAAAGTTTTAGTTAGGGTGAATAATTCCTGGACATCTATTGTATGCCATGGTGACTATAGTCAATAATAATATATACTTGAAAATTCCCAAGAGAGTAGATCTTCAGTGCTCGCACCACAAAAAAGATAAGAATGTGAGGTGATTAATATGCTAATCAGATTGATGTAATCATTTCATAATGTACACATATATCAAAACATCACATTGTACACTGTAAATATATACAGTTTTTATTTTTCAATTATACTTTGATAAATCTGGGGGAAAAGAGAAAAAAAGAAAGATATATGTTTTTTCACAACTCTCATTTTCTACTTTACCAGCTCTTCTCCAGTATACCTGTTTATGATTTTCTCCTTTCTTCATTTCTTCTTGCATTAAAATATTTGCAGTATGTTCTTTGATCAACTCCAAAGGGATTCTGTGGTAGCAGTTAGTTTGTTTAATTTTTTTTTAATTTCAAGAATGATGAATAATATGTGAGTTGTAATGAGTAATAAATGTGTGTTAAAGTATGTAAACTCTAAAATACATATTTTTTAGTTACTAAGGACCACTTTGTACTATGCATTAGTCACTGTGTTAAGATAAGAATACAAATAAACATGTAAATAGATTCTCTTCATTAATAACAATAGAAGCTAATTTCCTCATGAGCCCTTATGTATAAACCAAGTAAATTAGACTTTTACTTGTAATATTAAAACACTTTAGAGAGTAGTAATACCTAAATAGATAGGTAGATTTTTCAAATGAATAAAGGAAGAGTCTCAGAATAATAGCTGCATTAGGGACTGCTTGATGGAAGTGTGTTCTATTAATAGAATTTACATGTTGAACTTATTCAGGTTGTCGATGCTCTGAAAGAGGCTGCTTCTGGATGTTAGCAGGATGGTTTCAGTCTTTTAGGACACATTAGTTCAGGACATATTTAAGGAGAACAAAATTTCCAGATCAATCATTTTCCTTTCTTACTATAAAAATCTTGGTGTCAAAAGTGGTTGTGCACATGTTGGAGAGTTTCCACAAATATTCTCAGCTTATTAACTTCCTCCATAAATAAGTGACTGTCCATAGTCCTGTGAATATTGTTTTAGGAGTTGAAAATCTTAGATTTATTAAGATAAATAAAATCTCTGCTCTTCAGAATGTATGTTTTATACACAGAGGCAGAAAATAAGCAGGTGTAAACAAATTAGATAAGCTCAATATATTGCAATGAATACTCTCCAACTTGTAAGCCATTTAGACAACTAAAAGCTTGCTACAGAAAACTAAAAGAGATGAAAATTTATTGAAATGTGTATATATTTGCAAATGTTTGGTATATAAGCAAGACTTATTTCTAGCCTTATTTCATCAATTTGTATTATGGCAGGTTGATGTAAAGGGTATAATATGCTTTGTAATACTTATTCTTTAAGTATCAATTAGTCTCTCCCTCTGCTCCATGTAGGGCATTCATGCCCCTAGGAAGTTGGCGTGCAAAATGCCACTTCAGCAAGGAGAAGTATGTAAAAACTTACAGGAAGAGGTGGAAAAAGCCTTGCATCAATATGTTTATAGTGGGAAGAAGAGAAATGAGAAAGTGTGTCTTGATCTTCTTGGCCCGGCCAAGGTTCTCACTGGAAGAGATTTAATGGATAGCTTGAAGGGAGAACTAAAAGCAGAGGGAGTTTTGCTATAGTTCCCATTGAGACCCAGGAAAGAGATTGCCTTGCAAAAAGTCCACCTCTCAAGTATCTGAAGTAGACAGTTATATGTTGGTGATGGAGTTGTCTGGGTGCCATTGCAGGAACACAGAGACACAGGGGCAAAGTCTGAAAGTGAACTACTTAGGCTGGAGATTACACGAAAGCCAAACTTTGGTAAGATGTGCAACACCAAGGAAAGGGTGGTGAGGCTGAGTCAGTGGGGAAGATTCCTAAGTACTGACTGAGTAGGGCTGGGGGTCAGGGTAGGGAGAGAGAGAAAAAAAAGAGAGAGAGAGAGAGAGAGAGAGAGAGAGAAGAGGGAGGGAGAGAGAAAATGGGAGAGAGAGAGAGAGAAAGGAGGAGAGACAGGGTGCAGACTTTAATAGGGAGGGATTCGGCCAGGTAGGCAAGTAATACTTATACCTTAAAGGCCAGAGAGAAAAGACCCAAAATGTTTACCAATTGCATCCAATCAGATCTGAGGCCCCTTCAGCTTTGCTGTAAGGGCCCCATAAGCTTCTCATAGTCCCAAATGCTACATAGAGAAGAAAGGGGAATAATAAAAGATGGAGCATTTACTTGAAAAAAAAAAAAAGCCACTATAAACCCAAAGGAAGTCATTTCAACCAGAAAAGAGCTAGAAAACAAATAGCAAGTTTATTGTTCCCTGGTGTTCTTTGAGATGTATTATGAGGAAATTCAATCAGTTATAAGAAATAACCTTGGAAACATCTCTTTGCATATCTGAGTAGCACTTTGATGGACTTTTGATTCAGTAACATTCAGCAGTTTTTTTTTATATTTCCATTGAAATTTCTATCTGCTATGCAATGGAGAACTTAAAATTGTTTATATTCTATGTACAAAACAGTGCCTATATTTTAGTACTAATTTTAGTACTAATTATATGTACTATAATAATATAGTGATTTTTCTATTATATTATTATTGGATATAAATATTTCAAAATATGATTGTTACTGGGAATTTATTTGTTATATAAATCATTATGTTACAGACAAATTCACTTGTTGAAAATTTAATATATTTAAAATTAACATTTTTTAAACTTCATAAATTTATTTCCTGACTTTATTTGAGCAGCATAAAAAATATATATATAGTTTAAGAATTTTTAAAAGTATTTTTAATAAGAGAAACAAAATAATAAACCCTGAAGAATTCTAGAAGTTATGGAAAAAATCAACTCAATTTTAAGTGTATGCTGGTAAATTATATATTATCAACTCATAAACTTACTTCGTACTTGTAGCACAAAATATATCATAAATATTTCTACATGCAAAAGAATTGAATATTTAATAAATAAAATACTAAACAGAGATTATTATTGGATAATGGCTTATTGATAAGTTTTAATCTTCTTTTGTGAGCTTTTCTGTGTTTTTGAATTTTCTACACTTAACCTGACACTACTTTTGCAACCTGAAATTAAATAATCAAGCATAGACATACATTATGCTTAAATGATTAATACAGAAATAATAATATGAATTTTTGAAAAAATGTGCAGAATTTAAGAGCAACAAGGAGGAGACACTAAACTAGTTTGGTTAGATGTGTACATACTTGTTAATTAAAATGGAACGTCCTTTCTACCAATCCTCTAGACATTATCCCCTAATCCTAATATTTATCGAAGTTGTATTAATTTCTACAGAATTGCTAGTAGTTACTTTTATTTTTCAGCAGGTTAATACTGTCTACTCATTTAGATATTTTGCATTCCTTCCAGTTAGCCTCGGAATAATGCATAAACATTACTAGGACATGCTCATTAACACATTGCTTTGAGATTGATTTGAAGTGATTTGGCTTCGGACATACGTGTGTTTGAACAGGCATTGAAGCAAACTCAAAGGGATGGATGTAAGCATGATGGCAGAGCCAAGCAGCAGGAGTGGCAGGGACTAACGTCCCGTCCCCAGCAGGGTTGAACCAATTTTGGTTGACCCCTCATAGCATACATTGTAGTGAGTATTCACGTATAAACAAAGGACTAGAAGAGATGGTTTAAAGAGAAAGGTGAAGTTTGTGTTCTATAAAACAGACAAATTTGGTTGGCTGATAAAGTGATTTAAAGAAATGAAACCCCAAACCTCAGGGCTTGGAAGAGCACTCCAGTTTGCATAGGACCCACCATTACCTGGTATTTTTGCCCTGTCTTATTGACACATATGTGTTATCTTCTAAGCCACTGTAAGTATCTACATTTTTGTTACTTCTTGTAGAAGTTCTGATAAGTCCATAAACAATAAAACATAAAATCGAGGGCAGGATATTTGCCTGTTTTGTTTACTGCTGTATCCCCAGCATGGAGAACAATGTCTGGAATATAGTGGGCCTCAAATCCTGTTGAAAGAATCAATATAAGACTACTTTCCATTCCAAATTTTTGTAGAAAGTCTATTCTATAAATAACTTCGATTTTTGACAATGATCATGATGTGTTTTCTCACAGAACTCAATGTGAGAAAACATTAAAAATAAGTTACATGTATTTTCTTATTAAATTTATTATCATGTAGTCTAATAAAACCTATCACTAAATTTCCTCTGGGATTTAAACTCAGAAAGTTTACTTCACTTTCTAGGCAAATTGACACCTGACTATAGAGAATGAAGCTTGAATTAAATGATAATGTAATCAATTTTTAAAATCACTGGAATTAATTGAGTGATAAATTACTAAGTTATGACAACTGGATTTTAAATAAGAATGTAGTCTCTGAAAATTACTATAGGTAGATAATGTCAGTATTGGCACCAGTAAGGCATCTTTGGACATGTTTTCCTGAATGTTTCTACATGAACATTTTGAAAAGATCCAATGCTAATACTGGTGGATGATATTCATAAATATATAAAACAATCATTATATCATTTTGTTTTTTGCTAACCTGAATTCTGGAACAAGACTGCCTGTGGTTGAACTCCAGCTTCATCATTTAATTAAATGTGTGACTTTGACAATTACTTAACCATTCTGTGCCTCAAATCCCTCATCTATAAAATAGAGACAATGATAGGCTTCGTCTCATGAGGTTATTTTGAAAATTCAATGACTTAATCCATTGAAAGAACATAGACTAGTGCCAGTGCATATTCTATATTATTATATAATAGACTTGAGAAATGGAAGCATATGGTTTACTAACATCATCAGTTTACAGAAATGCTTTAAACACATTTTAACATGCATCGACACATCTCGATAATATCAATTGTTCCTAAAATATGCCTCTGGGAACCTCAATTCAGCATGCCAAGTGGAGGTTGATTCCTATTCATATGGTGAGTGCTGACGGATGATGTAACACAGGAGACAGAGCATTAAGACCAACTCAAATTTGCTCTTCCAAATAATTGAAAGCTGTTTTATCACCCAAGTCAGAGTATCAATTTGTCACTCACTCAACTCTAAATGTCAATCTTTGTTCACAAACTATATACAGAATATTGTACAACTTGGTTGACTTGAAAAAATATAAAATGTATTCGCAATCATTTCTCAAATAATTTAATATCTAATTTTAATGGATTCAAAAATGAGTCAAGAAATGATTTAATTACTCTCACAAAAAGATACTCTCAAGGAATGTAAGTGACTAATGTCAAATGAAGTATACCAAAAACAAAGAGAGAGAGAGAGAGAGAGGGACAGAGAAAGAGGGGTTTTGAACACTGAACTCTCATTGTAAAGAATGTTGGTCTCTCTTAGTCAATCATTCATCAAAGAAAATATACCTTTTATATAAAACACTTCCAAATATGAATATTCTGTGTACTCAAAGACAAACCATAAGAGGTAAGATCAATTTAAATAACTTTACTTTCTTAAGTTAATAAATCCCAAGTCTCTCTTGCATAGGTGTGATAAGTACTCCAACGCCACCACAGGCAGCCTATTATCTGCCAAGTATTTTAGAACCTAAATGGGTAAATAATATGAGTTGAAACTTTAAGGAATTGAACAATTTGTTGACACTGAGATTTAAAGAACACCCCTCATTTGAATACTTTCCTTTAAGAATTTTTTTTGGGGGGGTAACAGCATAGAGCTGCTTTTGAGCTTGCAGAATGCAAGTTTGCTACAGTAAAAACCTACTTGTGCTGTCTCTTGGTTCCCCAAATTGGATCCAGATAAGAAAGTATAGTGCTCAGTTATTCTTAACTCTCCACAGAGGAGCTCCATAAACACTGACCTACTGTATAGATGACTTTGTCAAATTAGAGTCATAGTATATATTACAAGTGGACATATCATTTTCTGTTCTTAGGACATTTACAACTTGAAATCCTACTTAAAATTTTAGTTATTAGACTCACTCTTCATAGTCATTAATACCGAATGCCTTTGTGACTCTCTTGGGTGATAGATCAGATGTAAGACTTCAACAATAGGGCTCTTTGTGTGCACTCTGTAAGTTTTGGCAAAGCTAAGTGCCTCAGAGTCCACAGAAGGACATCCTCCATTTAATAGGAACATTGATTCAGGAAGGTGAGGGTGAATGGCTGCACGGTAGTTGGACTGAGAACTAATGAACAGATGTGTCGTAGTCTAAGCTTCCCAGGCTTTCTAAAAGTCTTTTCAAATTACCTCCTACAGAAATTGGTGTTAATGATTGTGCAAGTCTCTCTTTAAGAACCACTATGCATAGACTAAAAGGGAATTTTCAATACTTTTGGGGAAACATTTTTTATCTATATTAAGAATACTTCTTTTTGTACCGATGCTCTAGCTCTGCCTCTCAGCAAAAGAAAATGAGCTCCCCTGCATTTGTTTCTCAGCGCAAAGAAAGACATTTAATTTCTCAGGCAATGCATAATAACTTAGAGCAATGTGTAGCATCTAAAACAGAAAAGGCATACAACTACAAGATGAGTGGACTGTCTCATCCACAGACAATAACCCATCTCTAATGACTCATTTTCCTCTATATAAATTGAGCAATCTGAAAAGGATGGGAATGTTTTTCCCTCACAAGGAAAAAAAAAATCACCTGCAAAGATATGCTAATCATATTAGGCTGATGCATCCATTCGTAGTACATCATTATTTTTCCTCTATGTTAGGAATATGCCTTATTATAGCTACTTTGCAATAAAGAGAAAGAAATAAAGGAGAATTTTTAAAATAAAAATGTTTTGACTTGACTTTGCTAGAAGGGGGCTGGGTTATGGGCTCTGTAACTACAAATTCAAAACCAAATAGCAAGAATGTAAATAAGAATTAAGAATTTGCTCTCTACATTAACTTTCTATTAATGCTTTTATTAGACTGTTAGGAGATTATTGCTAGCTAGAAATTACATTAGAAATGAAAAGATTGGGTTTTTCAGGCTATAAATTTATGTAATTTTCTCATTTTACATGTGAATTGAGCTTTAATCTTTTATCTATTTCCTTAAAACATTTGTCCTGAGAATCAAGGATTAAATGCCATATATTTTTCTCTGTTTCTCTCTATTGTCTCCTACACCAAGAGTACTCTTTTATGTGTTCTCTAAAGCTTATTCCTTTGATTATTTTTTTAAATTCCTAATCTACACTCTAATCAGGTTTCAAAACTGTACTCCTGCATCAACATTATGTATGTGTGCACCAGTGCTGAGCTAATGGGCCAGGATGAGTCAGATCCCCATATATTTTTATGTTTTTTTCCCCCTAGTTTGTCTTCATTTCAGATTGAAAACTCCCTTTACTTAGCCAATTTTTTAAATGAACTTCATAAATCTCCTCACGTAAAGCACAAGCAGCAGAATTTATTTAAAGTGGAAAACTTTTTCTTCCAATATACTTTTGTAGATTTTGCTGTAAAGGGAAATCAGTCTTAAACAGGCAGGGCTGCTTTGCACTGAAAGAAAATTAAATTCCTGCATCCCTGTGCATAGTGCATGCATGACATGCTTTCCATATGATTTCTACCTACATGATCATCACTCAGCACTGAAAAAGCTCAGGGGCAAAGGAAGGTCAGGAAGGTATGAGGAGAGCAACAAAAATCAAGATGAACTGAAAATGACTTAATTTCCATACATATTTCATCCTAAGTGCAGGCTCAAAAGAGAAAAGTGCTCACTCATCTCCCTTTTCACCAAAGCCTTCCCTGCAGCCACATTTCAGTTAAGTAAGGATAAAATAGGCTTTTGCATTGAGTTCAGTTAACTTTCTCAGATCAGCTATCACAAGGAATTCTATCTGCCGGTGGCTCACTTGTCAATCAGAGATATGAAACAGTAAGTTATGGATCAGTAAAGAGTATTTTATAATTTTCAGAGCACATTACCACATTTAAGTCATTTAATCCTTGCAAAAGCCATGATCAAAGATAATTTTATGATAATTGATGAGCTAATAGTGGTTCAGAGGTTAACTAATTTGAAAAAGGTCTACTGATGATCAATAACTAATAGATTACTTGTGTGATCCCCAGGATACCAAATTGCTTTGAAAGATACCCTTGTATATCTTGGTAGGAATAAATATTCATCTGTGAACTAAAAGGTAGAAGTGTCATTCCTGAAGACACACACATTGTGGGGATTATTTGTTAATGAGCTAACTCCTCAGGGATCTTGTCTATTTATGTACTTGTGGCAGGAATATTGTGCATCCCTGGTTGAGCCAGGCCCATTTTTTAATTTATTTTTCAACTCATTTTATTTAAATAAAAACTAATACATACATACTCATAATATAAAAAAATACAGATAAAAAGAAGAAAATTAAAATCAGTCATAACCCTACATGGCTTTTATTATTGCTGTTAACTTTTTTCCAAATAATTTTGACAGAGAAAAGTAGCAAAGCTAGTACACAGAGAATTCACATAATTTTCACCTATTATCCCTACTATAAACCTCTTATATATTTATAGCTCAATTCTCAAAACCAGAAAATTAATAGTAGCCCGATACTGTTAACTAAACTACAGCACTTATTTCATCAAGTTTTTCACTAATGTCTTTTTTTGTTGCAGATTCTGATTAAGCATCCTGCACTGCATTCGGTTTTCATATCTCCCTAGTCTCCTCAAACCTGTGACAGTTCCTTGTCTTTCATGAACTTGACACTTTTGAGGAGTATTGGTTACATGCCTCAGTTGTGGTGTGCCTGATGTCTTCTCATGATCAGGATGAGAACATTTTTGGCAGAAACAAACGTGACAGAAATGATGTGCCCTTCTCAGATCATCACATCAGGGTTAATATGATGTCGATATATATTATTACTGGAAAATTAACTTTTGTTCATTGGTTAAGCTGGTATCTGCCAGGTTTCTCCATGGCAAAATTACTGTTTTCCCTTTACAATCAATACAGATGTTGGGGAAGATTATTTTAGGAATATAAAAATAACATTTTTCTCAAATTTTGTCTCACTCACTTTAGCATCTATTAGCGGATCTTGCTTGCAACAGTTATTACTATGGTATTTCTGTTTCCCTCATTACTTCTACACTGATCAATTGGATTTCTTCTGCAAGGGAGTATCGGGGGTTCACAACATCTCCGATAAAGATAGGGTCCCTGGCAGAATGTGCTGCAAAAGATGAAAGAAACAGAAACACAGACACAGAAATAGTGTTTACAACAGTGGGGAAATCAGGAGACCACCAGCACTCTTGGTGCCAGGTGGCAATGACTGAAACCCAGCACTTGCTTTTTATTCTCTTTGCCATACCGCAAAATACAATGATCTCATGTGAAAAAATTATGGAATACAATGATCAAAGACCTCAGACATCCCCCCAAAATCACAAGGTGTCCTAGCTAATTTCCTTCTCCTTTTTAGAAGGGAAAACCACGTAATTCTTCAGTAGGTACAACACTTTTGATCAAGGTAAACTAACTAATTTTATCCCAAGCTCAAGCTATGTACATGGATATCAATCTTCTAACTTCAGTAGCTGTGATGCATTTGATCAAGGAACAAAGAAACTACAGGCTTTCTACTGGGAGACTGGTTTTACATTAACTGAGGCATTGTGGAGAGAAAGGAAGAGAATGAACTTGGCCCAGTGTTGTAACAATGGAAGCCTTAAGACCCTTCTCCCTGGCTGACATATGGCAATCTACCTCTACAGCCATGAGAAGTTTTCATGTCAGGCTGCTCTGTGGCTTTTCATGCATGAGACCCCTTAGGCTCTGAGGTTGGAGCATGCTTTGCTGTACTCCCAGATGGCTCATATATGTCCCCCAACTAGACAGTTAATATCTGCCCTTATTTCAGGCTTCTGCTCAGGCAATTCCTTCACCTCCTTTCCTCTCACAGCCTCAGACGTAGCATCCCTAAGTCCCAGTGGTCTTAATCTCATCAAGGGAGAATTATCCCCTATCCCTAATTTATGTATTTATAAAATTATTTATTTATATCAATATGGACTCATGGATATTTAGTTTATCCTATACATTTCCATTCAATACTATTAATATTATGATAAGCAGAATAATGGTTCCCCAAAGAATCCCTGGGATCTGTGAACATGTTACCTTACATTAAAAAAGAAAGGTACTTTGCAGATGTAATTTAGGGAAGGACAGACCTTGAGATGGGGAGATTATCCTGGATTACCCAGAGGACCTAAGTTAATCACAGTAGTCCCTAAAAGTGAAAAACAAAAAAGAAGGGTACATCAGAGGGATATGACCTGAGAAGGACTCGACACATTGTTGCTGGTTTTGAAGATAAAGTAAGTGAACCACAAGCCAAGGAATGAAGTGGCCTCTAGAAGCTAGTATCAGCCCCTGACCGACAACCAGCAAGACAATAGAGACCTCAGCCCTACAATGGCAAAGAACTGAATTCTTGTAGCAACAAAAAAGAGCAAGGAAATAGATGCTCTCCTAGAGCCATTAAAAAGGCATGTAGCAATGTCGATACTTTGATTTAGCGGCTGAGATCTGTGTCAGACTTCTGACCTTCTGTATTGTAAGATAATAAATTTGTGTTAAGTCACTAGGTTTGTGGCAATTTGTTAGAACAGCAATTAAAAAAACTAATAACAATATCTTTTCTTTTTTTCCTCAAATTGTTCCAGCTTTGGCCATTGGGAGCTCCTTCATTTGATCTAGGTCTTTTGATCATTTAAATGGTTGGTAGCACTTTCTGCATATGAATCAACAATGCAATCAACCTCATCAGCAGAATAATCAAACTAAAAGTCTGATAATTTCATACAAATGGAATTCATCTTAGATTCCCTCTCCATGGTCAGAGGAAAACCATGAAGGGATACAATTTAGCTGACAATTGTAATTTTTTAAAAAATTGAAATATTGAAGGATGGAGGCATTGGACATTTGCCTCATCTCCCCTATATATTAGAGACAGGTGTGTGTGTGTGTGTGTGTGTGTGTGTGTGTGTGTGTGTGTTGCTGTCTTTTTCAAGTCTGATACTAATTGGGAATCTTGAGGTAGGCCAGAACTTAGGAAAGAAAAATATTTAAGGAATAGGTAAGAAGCAGGAAATAAACACGTGCCAGCTCCTACCTGGCTCGGTTTACAAAGGCTACAGTTGATGAAAGTTTATCCCTGCACTAAAGCCTACTACGAAGTTGGAATGACCAACATTTCTCTAATAGCAATTAATGCTTAGATTTCCACAATTTAAGATTTGACTTGAAAGGTAGTATCCTAAAGAACTGATATCAATTCATTTTAAGGAATTTGTGATTGATTTCTAGTGCTTCCAAAAAATTAGGTTTTGCATGAAACTTTGTGGCAGGATTCACTGGACATTTCTATAGAGAGGGGTTCCACAGAGTGGGAAAACGGGGACCTAGAAGATAATGGTCCTTATCAGGATCTCACCTGCCTCCAAACTACTCTTGAAAAACTTGGTTATTTTAATAAAAACATCTTCTTTAAGTTTGGGGGGAACAGAAACAGCATCTTATTTCACTTCTATTTCCTACTAAGTTCCAGTACAGAGTATATTTTTTCTACTATATGTTTTTGGAATAAAAAAATGCATCAAAAATAAATAAAAATGTTAAATAATGTGTAATATATGTAACAATTCTGCCATAGGAAATATTCTCCACAATAACTCAGGTGTTTGATAGTGAAAGATTCATTTTTGATAAAAGTCAGTTATCCGTATAATGCAATGCTTCATATGCAACTTTTTATTTTTTATTCCCCCTCAAAATGTGCTGGTAGGATAATATAAAGAAAATTATGTATTTTTATGTATATATTTATATATATATATACTCACATGCACACAAATGCCTATACACACACACATTAGCTAGATAATATATATATGTATTTATTAATATATAAAGCTAGACAATGACTTCTCTCCATGATATTAAGAAAGTATATAGGAAAATTAAAAAAGAATACAATTAAACAGAAGAAGACACATACCTTTTTAAGACCTTTCAAAGTAAGAAAATAAAGTGGATGTGAGATGATGATTAATAAAAACTAACACCATAAGCATGACATTAAAAATAATTTATGACAATTTGATGATAAAGCAATATGCTATACATGGTCATTTTTGTTTGACAGTGGATTAAAGGAAGCTTAATTGGAAATCTTCAGTTAAATCTCTAGATTCAACAGTTGATTAATCTTTCAGGATTTCTTTTCACTTAATATTATTCTCCCTCAATCTTTTCCTTCCTCTCTTTATTTTATTAAGCTATTTTTCTTGTCAACAGATTCCACAGAAGGTGTCTGAGTGCAATCAGCCATAAATATATTTGCTTTGTTCAGTCCTTCACACATTTTTAGGAATTTGAGCAGGGAAAATTATTACCTTAAGGAAAAAGTTGGAGGTAGACAGTATTTTATCGCTGTCAGTATTGTTTTCAGGTGATTATTGGGCCTGTATTTTACCCCCAAAACAATATCAATCTTATTTCAATAGTGTGGTCCAAAGCATTACTAGTTAATGTTTAATGTGAAATTTTGTGTTTGGCTAAGAAATAAGTAAATACATTTTGGATTAGCATGAGAAGTCATATGAGTTGCTAATACCTATCACTTTAAAAATTACTTTCTTGTTCAGTATTCATCTCCTTATTTCTTCATCCTTCTCCTGTTTGCGAGTGTCATAGCCTCTCGGTTTCCATGATAGCAACTAACATATGTATATCAAGTCTTTTTTCAGTAAACCAAACAAATTTTATGGTGATTTATAAATACTTCCCCATATGTTAATATTTGGGTCTGTTGGTAACCCAAGTAACTTTCATTAACTTTAAGATTCCCACCTCCATTTCTTAAGCCACAATAACTCACCAGAGTTAGCATGTCCCTGAATTTCCTAGGAAATGTACTTTCCTATAATAATTGCTTGATGCATCAAATAAAATACAGCTTTAAATAAGTATGCAATAGATGCAGGGTGCAGGAGAAAAGGGGCATAATTTATGAGATATTAAAATGAAATATTTATATTCCATATTTCCTTTCCTATTAGTTACATATTTTGAGTTTAACATCTGTAAAAGTCCTAACAATTTGTGGTAGCCTATCTAAGGGTCTGCTCTGTTCCCCATTCCCAATTAAAGCAGTGTGGGAAGATATGAGATTGGATATGCATTTAACCAGCAAAGATTTCAAAACATTAAAGATATCCCATAGTTGTAAAAGTATTATTAAAGATATTCCAATGCACATCACTCCAGGCATTATAAATTATAAAATCTCTTTGCAAAGTAACTTAGTGTTTGTAAGTCATGAACCTCTAAAAGAGTTACATTTTTATCATAAGACTAAATATGAAATTTTAAAAAAAATCCTCAATAGAGAAAATCAGCATATACAAAAAAAAGCATTGAAACATTAATTAAAGACCAAATTGGAAGTAAATTAAATGTCTATTTTCAGGGAATCTTGAACTATGATTTATCCATTCAATGCAATATTATGCCACCATTATAGGTATTTACTCAATCTGTTTGTCTACATAAAGTACATACTATACATTATTTAGGGAAAATTAGAACATTAAAATTATACATTGAATATGGCTACAATTATTTTTAAAAAATCATTCATTAAACTTTTGTTAAATGAAAGTAATCAACCTAACAAGTAAGTGATAAGTAGTTCTTTTTTTCCTCCTCACAAGTAACTGTTAAGTAGATTATTGTGATGGCTTTTCCTCAGTCTCTCTTTCGTGACCTTTTCATAGCATTACTCAAGGTAAATTATTCCTCTCTTGATTTCTGAACGAATATCTTTTCCAGTTTTCTCCTGTCATATTTTCTACTCTGCTTGCTAATTGCCAGATGTGTACCCTGAAAATGGAGCACCCAAATCTATAGCTTTCAACTCTATTTTAAGCCCCATTCATGTATTTTCTAATTGTTGATGAATAATTTTTCATCTGAATGTCCCACCCAACCACATAAATTCAGCTCATATAAAGCTAGCAGAAAGATTCTTCTGACTCTATACCCTCCGTTTCCTCTGTTCTATTTTTGTCCCCTCTATCTAATGCTATAGTCCATTTATTTACCATCCAGATTGCATTTTCATAAATGAAAAATAGTTGGATATATGTTGCAAAGAAATTTAAAATATTCCAGAGCTGTGTTGTTTGTTTGCTTGGTTATTTGGTTTTCTGTTTGATCCTAAAAATACGAGATTAGGAGTTTGTTGTGAGGAAAGGCAGTGTTGCCTAGTGGAAAAAGCATGGATTTAAGAGTCAGATAAATCTGCTCAAATCTGTGCTTTTGCATGTACTCACTGCTTAAACATGGACTACACACTTACCTTTATAAGACTGAGTTTCATCATCTATAAAAAGAACATAGCAAAATGTAACACGTAGACTTATTGGACATTGAAACTACTCAAAAATGGTTTTTGTTTTTGTAGGGCATACTCTTGGAAAAAAGTGAACAAAGGATAATGTTTTATTAAACTATGATATCTCCAGATTGAAAGTCTTTGGAAAGTTCATCTATTCTAAGCAGCAACTAAACCTAGAATTAACTTCAAATCTATGACATCCTTGAATAGTAGATCAGCCTATCTTTAGTACCATTAGTGATTTAAAAAAAAAACTCTGCTTTCCAAGATCTCTTCCAAATTCTCTCTTTTTAAATAGCTTTCCATTAATCTAAAGCCCTCAATTCCAGTGATACTGAAAGAGGTTATTTATCTAAAACCTCTTCAAGAAAATATTTTTAGACACCTACCATGCTATCTACTAACCAAAATGTTGCTTTATAATACTAAACAGTCCAGATTCTTAACCATTCCTGATATTCTATTGGTTCTACTTCTATCAATAACTTTCCTGTTTCCAGAAATGACTTAAAAAATAAAAAGTTCCTCTTAATTCAGAATAAATGATATATAGTCTGACACGCAGAAAACTGCAAGATTCACCACCCTCCCTTGTTCCAAATTCTACTCTTATTGGTGGAACCACATATATAGTTGCCTTCTATGCTCTATTGTTGGGGCTTATGAGCTGAAATCCTGAAAATGTTCATTTAGATATTTTTACATACACTACTGTTAAATTCATTGCCATTCTCTACATCAACATTTGCAATTGCTTCTTAAAAAATGTATTATTAGACCCAAGAGAGGGACTTAACATTATCATATTAAATTTGATCTTTTAAGATGTAACTCATCACTCTTTTTGTGATCATTATTCTACAAGCAACATAGCTGTTATCTTCATGCAACTTTGTCATTTAGAAATTTAAAAACCATTCATTTCATGTCTTCTTTGAGGTCACCGTTAAAAGTTTTTGTTGAATATGACTAAGCACTTTCATCTTGTTTAATATCAATTCATCAGTCAACATTATTAAATTGTTAACTGGTTATAAATCTACATAAGTGCTAAAATCTGTCAACCAATTTGATGAAATTAAAAAGCATGATATTCATATACACATATACACACAATCCAAAGGGAACAAGAGTCTCACAGAATTTATTTTTAGTGAAATATTCTGGTTCCTATTGATTACTTCTTTCTCTGCTGTACCTATATAAATTTTACTTGAATCACTTATACTCAAACCCTGCAAACAACAATATCACACATTTTCTTCTATACTTGCAAGTATCTGTCTGTTTCATTCCCTTTGGAGTTTTCTAAAGTGAGTCACTGTATCCAATCTCCAGGTCCTGTTCCACTTTTCACAGCTTCTCAAAGACCACCAGCAGAACAATCGCAATCCCATCTTCTGTCACATCCTAAACTGTGCTTTATCCAGGCCTTGGAATTTATCCTTACTCGAAACATCCATGGATTTTCAATCTGGGAGTTTTTGAGAAATATTTCATCCTCGAAAACCACCTCCAAGTTTAGAAACCTAACAAGGTTCTAATGAGTGGCTGTACCTAGCAGTCACTTCTCATATCTCTGGCTTCAATTTCCTCCTGTCAATATGATCCTAGAATTAATTTTCTGAATATACCTATGTTTACAAGGAACTTAAATCCTTTGTCTCTAAGAGTTTCTTCATAAATTGGAACTTTTGTAGGGATGGATCAAATATAATGACATTGAATAAGCTAAAGTAATGAAGAGATATTTCCCTTTAGTAATTGTTATCAGGTGTACTATTGCTCTCTATTCCTTTCAAAAATTACCTTGTTGGTCTACTTTTCTTTTTTTTGGGGGGGGGAGGGAGGGGATGTTGTGATTTATTTATTTATTTTTTGGTTTTGTTTTTATTTCAGCTTATTATGGGGGTACAAAAGTTCTGGTTAGATATATTGCCCATGTCCCTCCCATTCCCCCGAGTCTGAGCTTCAAGTGTGTCCATTCCCCAGACAGTACACATCGCACTCTTCATGTAGGTATACACCCATCCCCTCCCCCACCCCATCCCCCCAAGTCAGAACTTCA
>CM052438.1:64653177-64668946 GCA_028533085.1 Varecia variegata
TGATTTTGCTGAGTTCTAAATAGATTCTTGTTATCAGCCCTTTATCTGATGTGTAGTATGTGAAAATTTTTTCCCATTCTGTGGGTTGTCTGTTTATTCTCGTGATTGTTTCTTTGGCTGTGCAGAAGCTTTTTAATTTAATCAGGTCCCATTTATTTATTTTTGTTGTTGCTGTGATTGCCTTAGGGGTCTATTGTCGTCATCTATAAGTCTCATGCAGCAATATGATCTGCAAGTGCCTCCTACTCAGGAGAGCCCCTTACTTGAGAAGGTCGTTGAGACTTGTTTAGTAAAGACCTAATGTGTATAATTAATACTTGATGCCATACACTCTGATGTAGTACATTGTAGAGCATTAGGAATAGTGGAGTCCAACCAAGATTTTAAAACCAAATCCAAGCTATTTATAAAATCTTTCTTTGGCCTTCTATTATGAGCATATATTTTCCCAAGGGACATCTGTAGTCATGGTAGTTAACAGGTCAAGGATTTAGAGAATCTGAATCACAGCCTTATAACTTTGAATCTTAATAATTAAGTACCTACCAAAAGTATTTCTAGTCCCACTGGGACTGAAGTTTCTCATTACCTCCTCTTTACATTACCTTGACCCAGCCAGGATTAGTTTAGGAATTGCCTCCAATGGTGCAATATTGTGGGCAACAGGGACTGACATTTTTATAATTTTCAAATACAGTGTATATCAACACTTGGAACACTATGTACATTTTCGATTCCCATTCTTAAGAAATGTAACAGATTCTTAATTTACATTTCCTTGATGATGAGTGGAGTATTTTTTCATGTGTTTGTTAGGTATTTGTCTATCTTCTTTTGAAAAGCTTCTGTTTATGCCTTTTGCCCACTTTTTAATGGGGTTGTTTGTTTTTTCTTTGCTGATCTGTTTGAGTTCTTTGTAGATTTTTTTTAAAAGAACAATAGATTTTAACTAAAATAATAAAAGAAATAGCCCTACTGCTTTATAAAGTAAGATTTAAAAGATTAGAATCACCTTTTCATGCTGAAAAACAAGTTAACAGAACTACTAAAACTATGCAGAAAATCCTGAACTATGTAAAATGTGAATTTATTTATCAAATCACTAAATAATGTTATGTTAATTTCACTTCCAAAATACGTGTTGTCACCATCCACATTACTTTATCTACACAGTAGCTAGTCTAATTCAAGATACCATCATTTTGCCTAAACTAACCATCTAACTAGTTTCTACTCTCTATTCTTCCTCTACTCTGTGTTCCATGTTCCATGTACCACTGAGTCTTTTAAAACTAAACTTGGGCCGGGGTCAAGCTGGCAGACTGAACAGATATGTTCATAGTATCTCTCTCTTGAGGCACTAATTAAAATTATTATAAAGAAATGTACAAAGAACAATATGATTCTAGAAAAAAGAAAATAGGATGGAAGTCAACTAATTCTGGTGAGGGAAATATTATCTAGAATTCTGGTGGGCAACCAGTTCACCTAGCATACTCCCAAGGAAACTACAAACTCAAAGAAAGTCTAACAGAAGTTAAGAGTGAGAAATGGAGATGAAAAGAGAGGCTTTATTTGAAGATTTAAACAGAAAAGAGGCAATGATTCCACAACTCTCCAAAGCCCTGCAAAAAAAATGAAAGCCATAGACATTTAAGTATCTGCTAAAATAATGTATGATTCTCTTCTAAAAAAAAACAATAAAATAAAACAAAGCTGTAATAAACTATGTGGGGAGAACTAGGGCAATTTTAGCATCCCAGAGTAAAGTGTTCTGAATTCTTGCACTTAATAACTTCAGTAAAATACCCTGCTCACTCCAAAGTGAAGGCAGTCTGTTGAAAATTCTGTCCACACACACATGAACTATAACCATCCTCTGTTTTGTCTTATATTAAATATGAATGCATGACCAGGAATTACTAGATATTTCAGGAAAGGTTGCACTACAGAATAGAATGACCAAAACAAACAAAAAACCATTGACTGGAGATGATGCACATAATTCAACAAATGAAGGAAAACTTTGAAGAAAATTAATTTGTAAACTCAATGCTATAGGAAGTATGTTTAGAAATAAAACATAATCTATAGAAAAAGAAAAATACAATTGCTGAAATAAAAAGAAACTAATAACAAACATGTTAGAGAATAACACTAAAGAAATTTCTTTAATATATGTTTTATGTAATAAATTGCTTAATATAAGTAATATATATTGCTTAAATATATATATTTCCATATATACATATATAAGAAAACTATTTTAATTGAAGATATCAGATGACTAACAGCAGTTCAAGGAAAAAAAAAAAAAAAAGAACAGAAAATGGGAGTGGGGAATAATAGAAAATAATTTACCAAAGCTTAACAGAGGTGTTGGTCATCAAAAAATAAATAAAATAAAATAAAAAGAAGAAGAAAAGAAAAGAAAAAAGATTCTACAAATTATTGAGCAGGATGAATAAAAATAAGTTACCCATACCCTGAAATTTTATATTACCAATGGTAAAATGAGATTCAAAAATGATCCTAGGGAAGAAAAGAAGACTAGATTGCTTACAAATAAACCTTTTTCAAACTGCAAACAGACCACTCATCCCTGTCAGAAGAAATAAATGCCTTCAAAAATCAGAGAGAAAATAATAGGAAACCTATAATAGATTATCAGTCTAAACTAAGAAGTTAATAAGGACCTTTTCCTAACTGCAAAGTCTCCAAGAATTTATCTTACACACCTATCTTCTTGTATTATTAAAGATATACTTCAGTTATGATGAGGGGTAACAAGAAAAGGACCACTGAGGATGCAATGTACAAAACCCAAAAAGGAAATCGCAGGAGGTCTGCTGTTCTGCTGGCATGTACAACAATCTGTTCAGCCTCGGGCAAGAGAATAGAAGATTCCAGGAGAAATCTTTGGGGGAAACTTTGACCTACATCTGTATGACTTAGATAATATTATTTGAGAAACTAGATGAACATATTATACCATAATAAAGAAAAATTATAGCAAACACTTTTATAGAAAATACTTTTCAAGTGTTTACTATGTGTTAGGCATAGTTCTAAGCATTTTGTGTGTATTACCTTCATTTATTCATTCCAATAACCTTATGAAGGAGATACTATTAGCATCACTATATTTTCAGATCAGGAAAGTAAAGTCACACAACTAGAAAGTTGCAAAGCTTTGAAATCAGGTACTCTGACTCCAAGAAAGCTGAAGAAAAACTGAATAAGAAGAAATAGAAACAAAAATAAACAAAAACTGTAAAAGTCAGAAAGAAAAGAAATGTATTTCCAATACACTACTTGACCCTGCAGTATACATATTTACATGGTGATAGCATATAAACACCATTGATCTTTAACTTTATAGTTGACCCTGGGTTTGAAATGTGAGGGCCCCAATATACATGGATTTTTTCCAACCAAACTGGATGGAAAATACAGTATTGGCTGGGATGTGAAATCTGCCCATATGGAGGGCTGACTTTTTGTATGAGGGGGAGGGGTCCACAAGGCAGACTGCAGGATTTGAGTATGTGCAGATTTTGATATAAACTGGTGATCCTAGAACCAATCCCTTGTGTATACCAAGGAATGACTGCATACTTGTTTAGAGGGATATTTATTCCCACTCCTGATGTTGCCATAGATGGAAGGGAATTTCCATTTGACTTTTTATGAGGGAAAAGCAAAAGAGAAACACTCTAAGATTCACTCCAAGATTTCTTACCACTTTGTAACTTACTCACTGGGTGAACCTAGGAGAGAATAAGTTGCTTGTGATTATCCCAGAATTTCCCTCTTTCTCTTCTTCCCTTTCACTTTCTGAGAATGTACACTTAGTCTGTTCTCTCACTCCCTGCAGTTTTCTCATGATGGGGCAGTCTCTATCCTTTCAGGGAAGAGCTGCCAATGTTCTTTTCAATGTGGGCTCAGTTAATCAGTGTTGATTTCCTATTTTCCAATTTAGTTTTATTAGCAATAAACCAGACATTTTAGCCTTTCTCTCTCTACCACCCCGTCCTCTCATTTTATTCCAAACTCAGAAAAGTGTTGTTCATTCAAAATCACCATCCTATATGTCACAATATAGTATAAAAGCACAAATATAACATTCAAATATAAAAATAAAAGTACAATGTAAAAGTGAAAATGTAAGATGTGGAAAAGTAGAAGCGAAGGAGGATAGGTATAAGAAAAGATAAGAGTTGATAATATTCTTCTCTCAAAAAGTAGAGATGAAGAGATACTGTCTATAGATAACATCATTAAAATGTACAGATATATTTTAACCAATATTCATTTTCAGATCTATTTATAGCCCCACTTCTAGAAGTACTTTGTAAATCCAAATTCTGAGTCTTTCAGAGTTCGTGAATTAGCCTGATTCTGTGCTGTCCCTGGGGCTAACATAATTGTAATTTGCTCAGGTCTGCCAAGTTAGTTACCACTCAATCTTACAATTTCTGGTTTTCCAAATACATGCTCACTTCTTCCCTCAGGTTCTCTTTGCCTTTGTAGACTTATGCCTTTATGAAAATTCTTGTTACTGTCATTTTCAGAGTATCTCAAAGAGAATGGAGGTAAACAAGTATATTTGGCCTGCCATGTTCAATTTGAAGTCCGGCCATTAGTTTCAAAATTGTCTGTATTTAGAAGTTGTCTCTGCTACAAAATGTAATTATACTATTTCCTTAATTTCCTTCTATTAAACTTTGATTATCTGATCCATCATTTCAACCACTGTCTTATCAAAACTCCCTTGTTCTTTTACTGTTAGCATATACCCAGCTAAACATGAATATTTTCTCTTTGCCTACACACAAGACTAAAGAGTGATAGAGATGCTACAAAGAAAGAATTAATTAATAAACAAATAAATAACATAACTAGCTCCAGAGTGTTATAATTGTATCATCAGAAACTTCAGTTAATTCTACAATACTGGCCAGCATGTAATTCATCTTTTTAATATTTTTTCCTTTCCATCTCCCCACAAAACTATTTCAAACCCTTGCTAATTTCTTTTGGCTTCAAATCTAACTCTCTCTCTCCATTTTCTTAACAGATTTACCCTGTGCTTACTTTACAGAGAAAATAAAAGTCAGTAAAAAAGATGCTAAGTTCTCAAAATTAAACAGCTAAAGCTCCCTTTCCTAATTTTATCTCCTAATCTTTGCCCCTATTCTACTGGCAAATGTAATTGATACTTTTCAGTACTGATATTATTTCATCTTTTGTCTGCACTCAGCAAAAGGGATTCTTCTTTTAGTTCTTGAAAGAGTCTCAGTGCATGCTTTCAGTGTAATCCCACATTAGATTTCTTCCCTCCAACTTCTCCAATTTCTCTCTAATTTGCCAGTCCCTCTTTGTTTTGCTGGCTAATAAATGTTGGAATACTTCAGGGTTTCTTTCCCAGGATTTCTACATTCCTAATTCTCCATTCACTCCCACCACAATCTCATCCATTTCCTTGACTTAACACCCAAATCTTAATCTCCATGAAAGTGCTCATCAGCTGCAGACCCACACATGGAACTGTACCATTCCCCAGTAAAGCTACCATTTTACTTCCAGGCCTTCCAGGCCACCGTCTCTCACCCAGACTCCTCCTTGTATTCGGTTACTCTGAATTGTTACTGGCTTCCTCCATCTATTCTCCACAAAGCTGCTAAAGGAATCATTCTGTTAAAATCTATCCATGTCACCCTGTGGTGAAAAGCCCCAGTGACTTCTCTTTGTCTCTAAATTAAAGTCCAGATCCAAAATTGGTTTTCAAGGTCCTCGCTGATCCAGCTTCTTATGTCTCCAGTCTTATGCTTCACCGCCATCCTTTGGGCTCCCTCTTTGTCAGTCATCCTCAATTTTTTTAGCATTTGGAAGTCATTCCCAGTGTTTCAAACATGGCGTGGTGGATGCTGTGAGTGTTGCCCAGATCCCATTCCAGGAATGAAGGACTTATTACTCCAGCTTCTGTGATCACCACCGACAGACATATCTCAAGTGTCAGCTCCCTTCCGGAATTGCATAAGGACTCACCCAGAGCTCTACCCACTTTTGGGTGGGGTGGGGAGAACAGCCTGCATGCAATTACTCATGGACAAGGGGTACAAAAGCTTGGCTTTCTAGACTCGGGAAAACTGAATATTCATTGTACCATCAGATCCCTCAATAGGGTTGGATGAGGCTTCCATGGCTGCAGCTGCACCACAGCTTGACTTCTCCTTCTGCTCATTCCTGCTTCTGTCTCGTCCCTTTAACAGGTGTTAATGCCAAAAGCACTTCCTTATTTTCCTCACTGACTTCTCACTGTCTGTGTCATTTTTCCATAAAGGTATTCCCTGAATCCTCTGATTAGGGTAAGTTTCTTATGCTGTGGTGGTACAGCACTCCATGCTTCCCTGCTCCTAATACCCATCATATATGGAATCATTTTGGTAATTCCACATTCTCATTTGGATTTAACCTCCACCTTCTTCTACCTCCATTGCCGGTCTTTCTCAGTCTTGTTTATTTTATAGTTTCTCATGCCACCTACTTCTGATCCTCACATTACTGCTCCCTTTCCTATACTTTTTCTACCTCATTCCATTTGGCTAGCTCTCACTCATCCTTCATGTCTTTGTTTAAACCATACCACACCAGGGTTTCCTCCTTCCCAGTTGCAAATATTTACTTATTCCCAAATATTAACACCAAATATTAAAGTCTTTTATTCTCTACATACCCAAGAATGAAGGCGCTATATGCCTTTCCTCTCACTTTATGCTTAAGTCTTATTTTTATTTTACTTTTTCTTTCTTTTTTTTTTCTCTTTTTTAAATCCCTGTGAAGTCTTAGCATCCTGCTTCACTCTTTGTGGGTACTGAATGAGTACAAGCAGGATTACTGATTAATTTGGGTTTTCTTCTTGCCACTCACACATATGCTGCTTTACTTTGGGATACGTGGTTCTCAGAATACATGATCCTTTTAAGAATCCTGTATATCCCTCCTTTATACTCAGAGATGTACAGTCCCTATATTGATAAATTAAAAAATGGAGGTGGGAATGGAATTGATGGTTGGGGCAGAGACAACTGTTTACTCCCACTTCTCAGAGAGATAAGAAAAGAAGTCTGTCCAGCTCTTGCATGTAGTTGACACAGACAGTGTGCTCTCAATGTGGAGAGATGGTAGAAATGGTACGGAAACATTTACTGCCATTGTGCCGGTAGTCACTATTTTATACTGTGAAGCTGTTTATGTCGTGGTTATTTCTTACACTAGTTTGACTTAGTTGGAATAAAATAACTGTCACATTTCTAATCGTTACACTATTAGTATAATTCTTAGATTTAATCATATTTTAATAGTACATAGGGTTGCCTTTTCCAAAATTTCATCAATTAATAAGAAATTGACAGAGGCCTATACTTGCTTATAATTTGCAGATTTTGGTGATATGATTTGTGATTTTATAACCAATAATACAACCTCAATTTGTTTACATTATGTATGTTCCCTTTGAGAAGAATTTTTACTTCTGCTGTCTGTTTTTCAATATTCAATCACATTTCAAACTTAGACATTGAGGACATCTAAATATAAAAATGCGTGATTCAATATTTTTCATGTAGAAACTGTGTACCTTTTGCTATATTATATACTTTTAATTAATGTTTGAGGTTGGCTGTATTATTATTATTTTGCATCTATTTAGGTCATTAAAGGTGAAATGTCCTATTTCAAACCAAAAGTTTAGTTTATTATATCTCAAAGAAGCAGTACAATTAATGAAAGTATGCACCTAAAATATAGACACACTTTTGACATCTTAACAGTAGCTTGTTTATACCAGCAGTGAAGATGCCTGGAGAGAGAGTGGTGATGAAATTGCAAAAACCATTTTCCATAACTTGTTGAGAATTGAATATTTTTCCTTGCAAGAAGTGGTCCGGGCCAGGCGTGGTGGCTCACGCCTGTAATCCTAGCATTCTGGGGGGCTGAGGCGGGTGGATGGATCGCTCGAGGTCAGGAGTTCGAGACCAGCCTGAGCAAGAGTGAGACCCCATCTCTACTAAAAAAAATAGAAAGAAACTATCTGTACGACTAAAAATATATATAGAAAAAAATTAGCCAGGCATGGTGACACATGCCTGTAGTCCTAGCTACTCGGGAGGCTGAGGCAGAAGGATTGCTTGAGCCCAGGAGTTTGAGGTTGCTGTGAACTAGGCGGACGCCACGGCACTCTAGCCTAGGCAACAGAGCAAGACTCTGTCTCTAAAAAAAAAGAAGTGTTCCAAAGCCTGGAAGAAGTGGTAGTCAGTTGTTGCAAGGTCTAGTGAATATGGTGGATGACAGAGAGTTTCCAAATTCTGCTTCTGTAGTTTGAGCAGTGTTGTTTTTTGCAACATGTGGTCTTGGTCTTACAAGAGCATTGGCCTATCTCAATTGACCAATCTCAGCTGCTTAATCGCAAGCATCCTCATCATTTTGTCCAGTTGGTTGCAGTAGACAGCTGCTGTAATTCATTGACCATTTTTCATGAAGCTGTAGTGGATAATACCAGAGCTGGACCACCAAACAGACACCATTAGCTTTTTTTATGAATATTCAGTTTTGGACTATGTTTCGACACTTCATCTTTATCTAACCATTGTGCTGAATGCTCGCAATTGTCAGAAAGAATCCATTTTTCATCACATGTAACAACACAGTGTAGAAATGGTTCGCCTTTATGTCTTGACAGCAAAGAAAGGCAAGCTTCAAGACGATTTCTCTTCTGATGCTTCATTTAATTCACAGGGTACCCATCTATCCAGCTTCTTTACCTTGCCCATTGTTTCTAATGGTCCAATATTGTTGGAATAGTAATATCAAACCTTGCTGCTAATTCATGCATAGGTTGAGATGGATTCGCTTCCACCACAGATTTCAATTCATCGTTATCCACCTTGGTCTCAGGTCACCCACATGGCTCATTTTCAAGATGAAAATTACTAGAATGGAACTTTTCAAACCATGGAAGTGCTTTGTTGATATTTCGAGCTGTCTGCGTTGCATTGGTTCCACAAAGGAACTCATATTCAAAAATAACATGAATTTTTGACGTTATCCATGCTTTCACAAAAGTTGCTGTACAAAAAAATTTGAAAGATAATCACAAGCCAAAACATGTGTTTGAAAGAATGAAACATAAAAAACAAAAAACAACAACAAAAAAAACCCAAAAAGTGTCAAAGTGAAATGTCAGAGATATCAATTGTTAAATTCAGTACTTAAGGAAATCGGACATTCCATACTTAATAACCTAATACTTACTGTGACTTCCCTGGGGAGAGGTAATCATACTTTTCTGCCCTATTGATTTCAGGCTTGGGTTACTATGCCCAGTGAAATGTGAGAGGAACTTCTAAGATTCAGCATGTGATTTGTTCTGTTCTTGGTTTTTCCTTTTGCCACAAGATAGGGGTTTTTTTATGCCAGAATCTTGGAGCAAAGGGTGATTTCTATAAATATATTAAAAATTTATACATGTATATGTAAATTTATATTTTCATATATACATAATTATATAATAGAGAAAATATGCATATATATGTGTACACATAAATCTATCTATCTATATATATCATAAACATTACATACAGAAATATGCCTAAATATGCTCACTTTCAAATGCCATGGAACAAAATATATTTGAACAAAAAAATAACATGAAGAGAATCTATTATATTTGGTAAGTGTTGTATTGTTTTGTCAGAGACCTTAAGTTTGCAATCTTCTTTTAAAGTGAGTGACTATTCCCATTTATAGACTGAGAGATCAGCATTGGTCCTGGAGCAGGACCATTCTACTTGAGATAATTTATTCTTTTGTGGGAGACATCTCTCTGCCAAGCTGCTCAACCATGGTAGCAATGGTCTCCCATGAAGAGCATTCTGTAGTGCCTTTGTCCGTCCCTTTCCAGCCACCTGATTGGCTGCCGTCACCTTTTGCCAGATAATAATTTTGAAAATGCAGGTGACAGACTGTAAGCTTTGGAATAATTATGCCTAGATATCATTCTTTCAGTTTACCCACTGTGCAGCTTAAGATTTGATAACAATTTTGGGTTAAATAAAGGATCAGATCAAGTTCAGTTTCTACTTTCTGTAGCAGTGTTGAACATACCTCAGTAGAGTAAATTTAATTTTAGATAGATATGTTCTGAAAATTATTGAGCCATTTCCCACATGAGAAGTTTCTTGGGGGTTGCATTTCCTCTCCTTAAATGTGTCCCATTCACCTGAGACAGTGCTCACTGGCTTTTTTTCTGTGTATCCACAACTCTAAAATCTCTGTCCTTTCCTATTGAAGAGAGAGCTTTTTAGGCTCTACCTTTTTACTAGAAGTTAAATTCTGGTATGAAATCTGCATCCCCAACTACTCATTAAGCTCCTCCTCTGCTGAAGGGAAAAAAGACACTTCTGCAGGTTTTCTACCCTTGAGTCACAGCAAAGACTGGAGCAGAATTGAATTAGAATTTTTCCTCTAAATGATCAAATTCTTAGGCAAGACTTCCTAAAACTCTAGGTCCTAAAGACAGAAAAGGCACTGTATAAAACGTATTATCTTCACTGAGAGAAAGCCCAAGGAGTCCTTGGTTCATTCTTTTTTTCTCTCTCTAATTACATATACATAAGAAAACAAAGGCCCAGAATAGTTAACTCCACCTAGTCAAAGTCACACAAACAACCTTTAATTATAGTATCTACCAATTTTCAGTTTATACTATATGACCATGCATTAAAAACATTTATCAATCTTTCTATTAATAATACTTTTCCATCTTTTTAGATGAGGAAATATTGGTTGTGTACGGCTTAGGTAAATTATCCAAGGTCCCCGAAACAATAGCTGGTAGACATGGAATTTTAGACTAGGTCTTTCTGGCTAGAAAAACACATGGGAAATGGAAGAATGAGTGACATTATTAGTTCTGTTGCTATGTAGATTTGTGACCCTTGGCAATTCTCCTAACTACTCTGAACTTTAGTTTAATCATCTTGAAAATGTGGGGAATTAAGAGAATCTCTAAGGTCTACTTATGCTTCAAAATCTGTGATTTTTGTTTTTTTAGTGAGACTTGTTGCAAGATTGCCATTGTAATATACACAAAATTCTATCTATTGCTTTATATTTTTAAGTTGTACTCATTGCTTATCAATATTTGCTGGACTATTGAAATATGCTAATTTAATCAGCTCATAATATTAAAAGAAACTCACTAACGTGTATCTAATAGGACATCACTCATTCTCAGCCCATATTATCATTATATTCAGACTTCAATCCTCTTTAAACCTAGGTTTGCTGCTAGGTGAAATTGTGAAACTCTCTTTCCACTTAGTAATAATTTCTTGAACACTGTATTTTAAACATTAATCTTTAAAATCCTTTCAAAGCTTTTAACATAAGAATATGATTTTAAATATTTGAGTATATGTTCCAAGGTACAACAAAGGGTTTAGATGATGAAACATTTAGAGACTAGTTCTGCTTCCAGGAGGTGAATAAAACAGTAGGTCAGGTGCCCCTGGGTAAAAAGCCATATTTAGTAAGTTAGCTCATAAGCAAACTTATTTAATGTGATTAAGCCATAAAACATCATTTTTCCACAAAGGAAGAAGATCTCCAGGTTGAGCAAAAAGTTCTCTAAATGTATATAAGTATTCATTTTTTAGTAAATGGAAATAAATATTCATTTTTTGCTATCTATTTTTAAGCCATTGCCTAACCAATTCCAAGAATTTGCTACTATCCTGCTACTGATTGCTGGTAGATCCAAAAGATTGGTACACACATTCTCATATTGCAGGATGTGATGGAATGGGAAGTTCTTCATTATTTCCAAACAAGTGATTGCAGTGATAGCCTCTGAAAAATTGCATAATTGAAATACTGGCTGTATATTGTTTCAAGCATGCATGCTTTGAAATGGATAAAATATAAATCCCTTTAAAACAAACAGAAAAGTGTATTTCCCAATCTCTTCTCTTACAGTCACCTCACATAGTTATGATTATTATAATTTAGCAATTGCAGAACTTTTAAAATAGATTATGCTTAAGCCAAGAACTATTATTACTGCCATGTTCTGAATTAAGAATCAAGCACAAAAATTTCATCAGAGAGCTCTCAGCCACTCTACCTTTTGTTAATCTGAACACTATAAGATGAAAAGGTCAAGCCCAACAACTATACATACTGAATAACTGTTTAACACAGCAAGAGACGCTATTATAGGCTGAATACCAAGACTGCAACCTGAAAATTCTTAGCCACTGGCAGTTGTGGAAGTGAACCTTTCCAGATTTAATTAAAACTATACATGAAGATACTATGGACAATGAATCATGACAATTACCATGGGCTTTTTGTATCTGAGTGACAATGGAAAGCTATCATTCAGAAAAAGATATTGAATTCAGAAAGTAACATTATAGGGCAAGTCTTCACTGAATAAAAACTGAATGCCTTTTTGCCATTTGCTGAAGGCCTTTTGCTAGATAGGAATAGATGGTGGTTTTAAGTGGCATTTTTTTTTTTCATGCAAGTTCATGTTTTCCAAATGCTTTTTATGGTATTCAGTGGTGGACATATATATTCTAGGGCTTCTGATAATAATGAAATTTTAGTGCATATATAACAACTTTCTTTAGGCCCTTGCAATAAGGAAGGTTACTGACTTACTATTTATAACTTTTATGGAAGTGCTTTTACAAACAGTATTTCTAAATAACCAACAATAGCTGTCTGGTTACAATTAGTTTTCAGTCTGAAAGTGCAGTAAAGTGTAATTAGCTATAAAAATGTACAGTAAGTCCTCACTTAACATCATGGATAGGTTCTTGGAAATTGCGGCTTTAAGCAAAATGATGTATAATAAAACCAATTTTTCTTCTCATCAACGTTATAATGAAAAGGTGTTGAACAAAAATGAGGTTATTTGAAGACCTGTTGTACGTTGTTTTGCTCCAAGTTCCAGTTTCCAAGAATCTATTGACGACATTAAGTAAGGACTTGCTGTATAGGTTCATGAGTTACAAGTCATAGTAAGAACAATTTTAAAAAATTCGTTTCCCTGATGAGTTGTTCTGTTCATATTACTCAAATACTTTTAATATAATGAAACCATATAATACCTTAAAGGAATAGTCAGCTGAATTGTCGTTTAACAAAGATAATGATAGAGACATGCCACTATGCCAGGAAAGAATAATGTTTGTATATTAGTTTTCTAGGGCTGCCATAACAAAGTCCCACAAACTTGGTGGATTAAACAATTTAGAAATTTAGTGTCTCACAGTCTGGAGGTTCGAAATCCAAAATCAAGGTGTTGGCAGAATTGGCTCCTTCTGAAGGCTATAAGAGAAAGATCTGTTCCAGGCCTCTCTCCTTGGCTCATAGATAGCAGTCTTCATGTTCACATGGTGTTCTCCCTCTATGTGTCTATCTTCAAATTTTCCCTTTTTGAAAGAATATCAGTCATATTGGATTAGATCCCATCTTAATGACCTTATTTTAACTTGATTAACTCTAGAAAGATCCTGTTTCCAAACGAAGTCACATTCTGAGGAATTGGGAGTTTGGACTTGAATGTATGCATTTGAAAGACACACAGGCCAACCCAAAACAATGGAGTTTTACCCTTTCATTTTTATTTATTTATTTTTTTTTATTTTTTTTTTTTTTTTGAGACAGAGTCTCGCTCTGTTGCCTGGGCTAGAGTGAGTGCCGTGGCATCAGCTTAGCTCACAGCAACCTCAAACTCCTGGGCTTAAGCAATCCTACTGCCTCAGACTCCTGGGTAGCTGGGACTACAGGCATGCACCACCATGCCTGGCTAATTTTTTCTATATATATTTTAGTTGGCCAGATAATTTCTTTCTATTTTTTTAGTAGAGATGGGGTCTCACTCTTGCTCAGGCTGGTCTCGAACCCCTGACCTTGAGCGATCCACCCGCCTCGGCCTCCCAGAGTGCTAGGATTACAGGCGTGAACCACCGCGCCCGGCCTACCCTTTCATTTTTAATAGTTGCAAGATCTTAACTGAGAATCCAGGGGTTTCTTTAATTAGTTACTATTCTCCTTTCTTAAAAACATGACAAAACCATAAATAGTATTTATATCGTTCTACTAATTTTCTTTTACTTTATAAAGCCCCTCTCTTACATCTCATTTAGAATATTATGTAATGAACTCCCCTTATATTTTATCTGCTTCGTAACTGGTATTTTTCAATGTATTTCAATATTAGGTACATATCCCAAATATCAGGAAATGTTTAATCTTTAAAATATAAATAACATCAGTGATGAAAAATCAATGGTTTATTAGCTTGGGAAACTTTAGAAATATCTACATGCTAAAGATTTTTTTTATATAACCATGAAACTCATTCTTTACACATATGCTCCATGGGAAAGCTCTATGTTAATAGTAACACAAATTTTTGTTAAAGAAAAAAATTATTCAGTGACTCTTGTTAAAACGCAGTAAGACAGACTTTACTCAGGACCATTGCAATAGGTGTAGGGATCACTGCAATGAGGTCTTGGAACAGGGAGGAGAGATTGGGACTAACTCTGAAAATAGCATGGGCAAGTAGAAATGTCTAGCCAAGGAGCAGTGTGGGGGCCAGTGGATGGTATAACAATATATGTAAAGTATTTGAAAGAGTATTTTGTCCATAATAAGAGCTCATTGTGTGTTAGTTGTTTTACTCTTGAAGTGAAACTCAATTTTTCTACTTCTTTAGTCTATAATTCTGCTTCTCCTTTCAATTGCAAAGAGAACACACCAAATTATACCATGGCTATATGAAGTTAAAGGCCTTGTACATGAATTTAACTTTGGAGATAGCCTTGAGAATGTATTTTCTGACAATAACAAAAATAGCATAAAATGGAAAGAATTAGATGCCCTTAGGGAGAAGGTTTCTTACACAAGATTTAATTCTTTGAAAGAAAGCATCTATGAGAAAGAAACGAAACCCTTTTATTACAGCTTAAGTGCCAACAATACATGGCATGAAACAAGGTCAAGTTTTCTCTTAAAAAACATAGGCAATAAATTCTACAGTTTATTGAAAAGATAAAAACCTTGCCAGAAAGAGATTTTATACCTTTCATATAAGTAACAATTGTTTTATTTTAAGCTTACTCTGTTGTACCTGATATGAATGTCAAATACATGACATCACTGTAAAGACTTTAAAAGCTTTAGAGACATGAGATCAGGGCTGGATAGGCACAGAGAGCTGGATGGAGCTGTCAATACTCAATGTTTATGGTAGAAATGGAATTCAGATTTAGACTCAGAGGCTTTATCTGGGAATACAGAGTTAAAATGAAACTAGTCAAGAAAATGTTTTTATAATTGTATTAATAATAAATGATTCTATTTATTAATTGAGAGATAAGTCAAATAAAATAAAATTTAAAACAAAATCATCTCCATTCCCATAGACAAAGCATGAGAAAGCAGCTAAATTTTTGGCTTCTCACTTTGGTTCTGCTGCCTTCTCACTTCTCAAATCATGACCCTAGCATACTCTTTGAATACTGAAAATGCAGTCTGATGGTTGTTGTTAACGTTGCTGTTTTCAGTTTTCTAGCATTTGTCAGTTTGTTAACGAAAACCTTCAGATTTCGGCCGGGCGCGGTGGCTCACGCCTGTAATCCTAGCACTTGGGAGGCCGAGACAGGCGGATCGTTGGAGCTCAGGAGTT
>CM052438.1:64669446-64713416 GCA_028533085.1 Varecia variegata
ACTAAAACTATATAGAAAAAAAAAAATTAGCCGGGCATGGTGGCGCATGCCTGTAGTCCCAGCTACTTGGGAAGCTGAGGCAGTAGGATCGCTTGAGCCCAGGAGTTTGAGGTTGCTGTGAGCTAGGAGGACGCCACGGCACTCACTCTAGCCTGGGCAACAAAGCGAGACTCTGTCTCAAAAAAAAAAAAAAAAAAAAAAACCTTCAGATTTTGTGTTCCTGCTGTATCATAAATACAAATGATGGGCATAGATTTTTCATAGGTAGACTTCACTAAATAAAGTTTTGTTTTGTTTTTTAATTAAGAAAAGAAGGCCTCAGCCATTGCTGATTTATATTTAGGTCAATAAGACACTTGATTGTATGCTGTGTGCTTCAGGAAAACAAGCCTATGATCAAGATAAAAGTTAAAGGCGGTTGCATAAAAGTTAACATGTAGGAACTCAGCAAATGTTTTTGAATCTATAAATTACTGAGTGTATATAGTAGACATTGTATTGCAATATCTGTCATTCTATTGATTGCCATGTTAATATAATGAGCATATTATCTTAGATGATTTACATTGATTAAAATATGTCACAAACAAGGATAAGATTTATTTCAATTTATTTTACCACTTATGTGTTGTTAATCGACTACTTCAATCTGAGAACTACATGATTTTCCTACATGCGGAAGCTTGTTTTGATTGCTGAATTTTTCATTATTATATTATTTCTTTATAGTGACTATTGGATTAAAAGTGACCAACTAACAGCTTATTTACCTGAAGTGGATTTTTGTAGGCAGTCAAATTTGTGCTAACAGTCTATGAAAAAAATATGTTCTTTCATGCCTGGGAAAAGTTACCTTGATGCCCCTGAACACCCAGTGTCACTCAGCTTTCCTAAAGGGACAGATTACCCAGCCAAGTTCACTTGACTACCATCCCTGATACTGTCTATACATCAATCCTCCTGCTCTCAAAATTATTGGCTAAGCGCTTTGGTGGTTGGTGTATACACAACAACTTTCACCCAGAACATAAGCAGTGAGGGGTGGGCCCTTTATTAAAACACCAGAGTGATACTAGCAAGAGATTGAGGGTAAATTCTACACAGATAGAAGACAAAATGGCTATGGAAGTCACAGTCCATTTTGGCTACTAACATTTAAAAAAAAATAGAATCATTAATCTAAAAAGAAATCAAATTCATAGTCTTTAAGAAAAAGTTTCTAGCAACTCCCATTCTAACATTTTATCACTTGACTTTGATCCTAAGGATTTTTCTCTTACTTCCTCTTTCTGGCAGAAGCCCTTTTAGAAGGGAACTCATCAGACACTCCTTATGTACAGTCATCACTAATTTCTCTAACAGGATATTCTCATCTCTCAGGGGCCTCAGCAACTCTAGAAGGTGTCTCCAGCCTCCTCCACAGGTGAGCACATGGTAATGAATCCCATAGACTTCTTTTTGCGTCTATTACAATTGGACTAAAATCTAATAACTTATTTTAGCTTAAGCTATTTTAGCTTAAGCCATTCTTAAAATATCTTTGAAGTAATTATGCCTCTTTTCCCCCATTACTCTCTTTGATCAGTTGCAAAAGAGTATAGGACTTTGCAGTTATTACTCATTCCTGCAATAATATTTCAATAATCCACTTTCATACACAGAACAAACCAGCCCCGAAACCATCAGATTATTTCAAATGGACATTAAGATGGACTTAAATCAGAAATGAAGCATGCATTACCAAAAAAAGATTGTCACTGGACTTAATTAAAAAAAATAAATAATTTTTCATGAGCATAAAATTAAATTATGTCATTGAAGAAAATGTGTATTCCCTTTGTTTTTTATACATATGGACATATGTAATATATATACATTTCTGGATAGTGTACTATATTATATACAAAGTGGTATGTCTTTTGTTTTCACTCAATATTATATTGCAAGCACTTCTAGATGTTAGTTATAGCTTCTGTAACTATTTAACAGCAGTACATCTTGATGGCTGTGGATTCTGGTGACTGGCTGCTGGCAATAGCTCTGTAGTTGTCTAGTGGCAGGACCCAGAGCTCTTCTTTCTGCACCAACAGTTGCTTCCAGGAACTCTCTGTAGTTTACCGAAGTAATAGCACTTTTAGGATCTTCTTTCTTTCTGGTGTCTCTAGCCACATGAAGCAGTCCCTGATCCCTTGGTTTGCCTGTCCAGTGACACCACTCACTGCATCCTCTCTAGCCTATTGCTTCTAGGGACAAGTACTGTGCCATGCATTTCTCTCAAACTCCCCAAAACACTTAGTATAATGCAAAATGATGTATTCTTACTCTCTTGACTTCCTTTTACCTTGCGTAAACTTAGATCCTTTCTTGTTGATATGATGTTAGATCATGGTGAGATTTCCCATACCCCAAAGTGTATGGCTTCCCAAGTCTTTCCTTGTAGAATCAACAATGGCCTCATGGAGATTTCTAGATTGGAATTTTACAAGGATGTGACAACTCTGCATTTATCTTCCCTTGCACTATCTCACTATTTCTCTGATGAAGCACTGTGTACAAATGCAATTCCAAGTACATCCAAGATTTTCTCATGGTTCCACAAACTAGATATGTAAACTAACAATTATGAATAGCCTGAGTTTACAACGAGCTTTTATTTCAAAAAATGATACTCTAGAGGGGTCAACACTTTTATAACAGTCATGTTTTCTAGCATAGCACTGTTGTGGGCCTTTGGAAGCAGTCCTGTACTGAGCAATACAAGGACTTATAAGCTCTCTGTTCTTAACACTTGAGAGAACAAGTAAATTGAATAAATAAGTGTATGCAAAGGAAAGGCACAAATACATATCAAATTTTGCACATTAGTGGGGAAAGCCACCAAACATTTATGATGCATGTTAATTAGGTAGAAGAATGGACATATGAAAAAGCCTAAGCTCAGGAACAGGAAGAATTTTTGTCTGTTTAGATCACTGATGTAGTCTGGGCACCTGAAAGAGTTCCTAGCATAAAGCAGGCATACCCAAATAATTTGTAAAATGATGAAATATTGATTTAAAGAATTTAGTTTACTAGATTCTTTCAAAAAATTTTCACAAGTGTTCTTTTCAGCCACTCTTCCTATCACCTATTATTTTCCTATTACCTGAAATATGGTTTAACTTTGCATGAAAGGGAGAAGGAAAAGTTCCCCCTTTTTGTATGGTCAAATAGACCATTAGCCCTCTAAAAAAATCTGTAGATTGATCCATATAGAATATAAGCATTAATCTTTCTCCATGAATTTTCACCTTTGCATGAAACATCTTTGAAAGGAAACACATAAAAACAAGGCTAAAGAAATAGTATTCATTTTCCAGAATATTTTTAGCTTTGCCATACTGCCATATAAAGTGAGAAATCCATTGCCCCCTCCCAGATATGCTGTTCATTACTTCTAATTAGACTTTTATTACAAGTAGATATTCTCAGAAATTGTTATTACATTTCATATTAATACTAAAAAATAATTTATTACATACAGAGCACCCCAAACTAGTTATGGCTCCATGCTATTATTGTTGAATTATTACTCAATACATTAGATTAACTGTTTATACACTTCATATATTGCCTTGTTATTTTTATACAATATTCACACATACTAGTTTTCCACAGAGCAGTCTTGGAAAAATCACTTTCCTAGAGACTTAAGGCAAGTGAAAACTTTGATTTAATTATTTTACTATTAGTGCCCTTTCGTGAAGAGGGGAAAGATTAATTTTTTTCTGAAAGATAATCAATTTCTTTTACTTACTTAAAAGTTCATTATATTTCTTTTCACACTGAAAATTATTAGATCAGAGTTTTATTAAACAGAACAAAAGAAATGCATCACTTTTGAATACCTTAATCAGAGTGGCTCATTGAGATATTTGCCCTCAACAACAACAAACAAATCAAAACCACAGGAAAACTTACAAGCTTTCACTAAGAAGAAACAGGTTGTTTACAAAGAGATAAAAACTAACCTAAGATGCAGCTTTTCATCTGCACCACAAGATGCTGTGAAATAATGTAAAATCCAGAACTTGCAATGAAAAGAGAATTTTGAACCTATAATCTTGGGTCTATTCAAGCAAGAAGATCTAGTAAAGATATGTTTAATCATACAAAGACACAGACTCCTGCATGCCTCTGTTTCTCAATCCACATCTGCTTCATTTTCCTCCTGGGGAATCACTTCCTCTCTATGGTTTGTATTTTATGCTTCCACAGAAGTTTTACTTGCAACATTCCATGGCTTTTTCAGTGATTCTGGCCTTATCTATTCATTGTTTATAGCTCCAAGTATCAATATCAGCTCAAATGGTCTCTGTGTATCTTAGTTCAAATTTCTATAGTGAGAGAAACTATGTGATTCAGCCCGGATCAGGTGCTTATCTTTGATTCCATCAACTGTAGGTTAAGGCATAAGGGCATCTATTACTAACATGCCCATCTGAGCTACGGAAGGTAAGGGAGTGGGGTTGCGTATTGTTTTAGAAGAGGGTGAAGGCAAAGCTGAATATATCTAATATATCCAACCACTGGCAACTTGACATGGCAGCTTGATTAGAAAAGAAAACATAGACTTTGGAATTAGAGATGTCTAGATTTGCTTATTCCTATTGTTACTAATTCCTAATGTTATACCAAAAAAAAAAAAATCTAACTTCAGGCTTTGCTGTGAAGAATTATATGATAAAACATGTGATGTGCCTGGTCCCATATCTAAAATATAATAGTTAATATTACCTTCCTTTCTATACATCAGTCAGCTGGCTAGTTAATTTAAGCCCAAAGAAAAATCATCCATTCTTGCATAAATTATTTCACTGATAAAGAAGAACAGGTTTTGGGTGGAAGCGCTATGTCTTTGGAGAGGAAATAATTGAAAATTCCTCCTAATTGGCTGTCTACGCTACCCCCAAACAGTCCCAATTCACAAAGGATTTTTTATCATTGACCCAGGGGTTCAGCAGCTTATATAATTGGGAGAGGAGTGAGAGAGAGAAAAAAAATAGATACATATACATATAAATTTATATGTATTTGTTTCATTGCTTTTAAAGCCTACTGTAATCTAGCCCATTTTAGTAAACATTGTTTCTCACTGAGAAACAATGTTTCCTCCACTCTTTGATTTTCTTAACACACAAGCTACATTCATCTTATACACACATGCCCTTTCTCTTCTACAGGTGAGTATAGGCTATTTTCTTAATTATCCAAACAATACTTGTCCTGTCACCACAAATCAAGTTTAAACTGCCTAATGAAATATTTTGAATACTAAAGCCTCTACTCACCTCACCTTCCTCCGAACTACTACTGTATTTAATTACCATGTGATTTACTACTTTTTGTCTTCTTTCTCTAGTTACTTTTAATGCATTACTTTTGTCTTCCCAACTATAAGGAACAATTGTGGGGTAAATTGTATACCCCACATTTCCTAGTTAAATGTAAGCTATACCACAGATATTCAATAAATTCCTACTGATTACTTACTCCATAATTTCCTTATTTTTTAAACAAATCTCTTGGCAAGTAACACTAGATATGTTCCTGACAGTAATGATGTATAATGCATTATGCACAATCCATCTTACAATACAAAGAAAATATCAGGGCATCATTCTTGTAATAGCTATATGACCTGCAAATAAATATAACAATGTTGATTCCCAGTGTGTCATAACTGTAGAAATCTGATTCAGATGAAAATCGGCCCCAAATTGTTCATGGCTTTTTACATGTAATATCCAGCCAAACATTTTGCATAGTTCATTTTAAAAAGGACATAGAAAATTATTCAGAGATAATGATTCATAGAATTTACTTAATTAAAAACTATTTTTCTTGTTGACTTTAAATACAGGTAACATGTTAACAAAAAGAAATGAATCTATTAAAGTTGGAACCACAAGAAGTAATTCTTGAATAACATCTTGGTACTCTATAAGTCAGGATAGTAATTGCAAAAATTTGAGTATACTGCAGGCACAATAGTGTAGCATTACTTCAAATGAATTACACTATTTTCCCTTAAGAATTTGTAATAATGTTCAATAATAAATAACAACCTGTAGGGCAAGTATAAATGGAGGTGGAATGTAGAGTAGTATTTTACCAGAAACTCAACTCCACAGGCTAAATTGATCTATGCTGATTGCGTTTGCCTGTACAATTTGTTTCTGCAGACAATAGCATAAACTCCAACCCTACTCCCCAATCTGCCAACCTCAATTGACTTTCCTGTTACACTGCTTATTATTAGACACTAAAAAGGGAAACTCTTTATTCAGCCAACAAACACTTCAACCTATATTATGAGCACTTTCTAAAAATAAAGCAATCTATTGAGAAAAATACATTAACATTCCATGTAATTAAAGGAATTGTGACAATAGTTTAATCTTGTAGCACTTAAATATTTTTGTAACTATATTTATTATATGGTGTAACCAACAAAACTGAACATTATAACCCCACAGAAAAGTAAGAATTTTAGTTTTCAAATTATGGTCTAACATACATCTTTTAAAATGTTTTATACTTGACATCTAGATTACTGATCCTTAGTACATGAAGAATTGTTTGCATAATTTCATAGCAATGTTATATTAAAGGTGGGTCTTTCATGGTTTTATGGTTTATTTCAATTCTTATAAGAACCTCAGAGAAAAATGGAAGAAAATTAGAGAGAAGAGTAAGAAAATTAGTCAAAAGTATGTTTGATTTTTAAAAAGTCCAGCATTTCTACTAAACTAAACCTCTCATTAACTATTACTTTTGACCCGTACAGAAAAAAATTTAACTTAAAAATAGCCGTTATTTGCATATAAACATACAATTTTATAACACACTGAATTTTTGTTCTTCTTTGGTGGGCACAAAGTTGAAACACTTCTTCACATTATATACGTATTTGATAATTACCAAAGCTCACTTTCCTCCTTTCACTACTTAACCACGAAAGTGACTCTATTCATGACCTAAACTGGATATTGAGCATCAGGGAAGGATATCCAAGAGGAGAGAGAACTCAAAAACTGAAGTCCAGCTATCAATTTTTTTGTAAAGTTATTTTACACATTAACTTCCTTTTCATTTTTAACATTTCGTCCCTGCCCATCACTGTCAAATCCCTTCAGATCTCTTCATATATGTAAAATTCAGACACCACCTTATATTTTATAATCACAAAAAGGCATAACACACAGATTTTTATTTAAAACATATCAGTCATTACATTTTGAATGCTGAATGAATGATTTACACTTCACAATGGGGTACTGTCTATTTACTATATGTGGACAGTAAACTGCTTGCTGTTGGAGAAATCACCCTCAGGTTTTAGTAGTTTAACAGAATGAGCAATGCAATATGTTTGTTACTAGTTGCAGGTGGGGTATGATACTTGAGCTTCACACATGACCAGATTCAGGCTGATGCAAAATTACACAAGGCTCCATCTCTGCTACAACATTCTTCAATGACTTTTTGCCATTAGTAAATAGTCCAATCTCCTTAATGTCTTTCACGGAGTTCTCCATGATCTGGCTTTTGATGAATTTTCTGGGCTCTTATCCTGTGACTCTCTTCATATACTTTGTACCAGCCACACTGACCTATTTCTACCTTTCGAATGGACTAAGTCTTCACACACCTTCATGTTTCTTTCATGTGCATCTACAGGCTTCCCTATGTGTGTTGCTATTTCATGAAACCTCCTTACTGTCATTTCTAGGTGGACGTGTTTGATAAATCTTGTATGTTTCAGCCTAGATGTCACTTCTTGGAATTGCAGAAGACAAGACTGTGTGCTCCCCACAACACACTATATTTAGCACCATCATAGCATTTATATTACCACATTATAATTTCTTCCTTGCTTCCTGGTAACATTCTCAAAGGAGTAAAGTATCCAAAAGCATAGATTAAGTCTCATACACTATTTTATCCCCAGAACACAGCACATGACTAGCTGACAATAGATGTCAGTGTACAAATATTGAATAAATGAATGGGGAAAATTATTTTGGACTTTAACTTGACAACATAAATTCCATATTAATTACAGTTAGTTGTAAAAACAGAAAACATAGAAGAAATAAAACAGGCCGGGCGCAGTGGCTCACACCTGTAATCCTAGCACTCTGGGAGGCCGAGGTGGGAGGATAGCTCAAGGTCAGGAATTCCAGACCAGCCTGAGCAAGAGCGAGATCCCGTCTCTACTAAAAAATAGAAAGAAATTATCTGGACAACTAAAAATATATATAGAAAAAATTAGCCGGGCATGGTGGCACATGCCAGTAGTCCCAGCTACTCAGGAGGCTGAGGCAGGAGGATTGCTTAAGCCCAGGAGTTTGAGGTTGCTGTGAGCTAGGTGATGCCATGACACTCCATCCCAGGCAACAGAGCAAGACTCTGTCTCAAAAAAAAAAAAAAAAAGAAAAGAAAAGAAAAAAAGTAAAAGAAAAAAATATACACAATTTTTAAAACTTAATTCTAAATGAAAATGAAATTAAAACACATCATTAATTAAAAGGTCACAAAGGAAATAAAAAATAGGATGGGTTACATTAAAACTTAAATCTAATATCCATTTTAAAAGTTACAAGAAAACTAAAAGTAGGGAGCAAATGGTGTTTTTATGTAACAAATTTGAGGGACAAGCCATATTTTTAGTGCATGGGAAGTTCCTACAAGGCATTAAACACACTTAAACACATTAGAAAAATGGATATTCCTTTAAAAACAAATATCATTGCAACTTGACAAAACCATCTTTTAAAAGATGTGTCCTTTCTGGTAGTAAGAATACAAATTCTAATAATTATATAAGCTTTTGCCCCATTAAATTGGCAAAAAATGGGGAAAAAAAGATAATGATACCAGGGGTATAGTGAGGGTAGCCAACTCACATGCTTTGGGTTGGCTTCTAAATATATGGCAAAACTTTTCCAGAGAGCAATATGCCCATGCATATCAAGAGACTTAAAAATATACATGTCTTTCTACTCTGGATTGCCAAAAGTAGGAATTCATTGTAAGCAAATAATTGAGGCTGTGTATGTAAATAAATAAGTGAATAATTTCTAAAAGTAGTGTTTATTATAATATAAATTGGAAACAACTAAATTGTCAAACATAGGTACATGATTAAATAAAATGCGCTATATAATATGATAAAGGGGATTAAAAATTAAAAATATATTTTAAGTAATTAAAAATATATTTAGTGACTTAGAGAATTGTGTTTTCCTCATTTAGATAGGGAAATATGGCTTTTTTTCCCCTTTGTGGTGCTGTCTTTGTTTCAGTTGCCCAATTAGCCTGAAAACTCGACTTCCTTGTAAAGGTCTGCCAGCTCTCTAGAGTTGTGCCTTAGTTCCTGGGCTATATTCAGAGCAAAAGTAGCAGGCAATGAGGAAAGATGGCCTGCTTTTTCTTTCCCCTCCTCCCTAAACTGTTTATATTCCCTCTTGTGCTTTGGCCACAGATAAAGAAAAAATCCAAGAATAGATGTAGATGATTTTTATGTTTTGATGTGCCACAATCCTTCCCAAAATAATGAAGTAGAGAGAAAGCTGCCTGTTTAGCATGTCTGATGGAAGAGGATGAAATGTGCAAAAGAAAAAAAAAAAAAAAGGATCATATCCAAAAATGTTATTATCTGTATTTTGAAAGAATCTTCCACAATCAAATCAAATAAATATTCACTTTTATTTTTTCTGTTTTTTATGGCATCATTAAAAATTAACTATAACTTACATAAGATTTATTTTGATATATCATGAAAAAATTATCCACTTATTTCTGGGCCAATAAGATTTCCAATCTATTAAATAATCACATTTTCCCATTAATTTGAAATGCTGAGGCCAGGCACGGTGGCTCACGCCTGTAATCCTAGCACTTTGGGAGGCTGAGGCGGGTGGATCATTTGAGCTCAGGATTTCAAGACCAGTCTGAGCAAGAGTGAGACCCCATCTCTACTAAAATTAGAAAGAAATTATATGGACAACTAAAAACATATACAGAAAAAATTAGCCGGGCGTGGTGGCGCATGCCTGTAGTCCCAGCTACTTGGGAGGCTGAGGCAGGAGGATTGCTTGAGCCCAGAAGTTTGAGGTTGCTGTGAGCTAGGCTGATGCCATGGCACTCTAGCTTGGGCAACAGAGTGAGACTCTGTCTCAAAAAAGAAAAAAAAAGAATGAAATGCTGGATGTAACATATACTAAGTAATGCCTAGTACAAAGCATAGTACTAATATCTATATGTCAAATTTCAATTTTGTTCTATTGATCTGTCCATTTTTTCATTATTTCTATGTGGTACTCATTAGTAATTCTTTATGATATGGTTTTCTTTTAATTATTTTAAACCAACATATTATACAGTTCAATATATTGCAAAAACTTCATAAATGTTAGTAACAAATAAGGCTATATGTTTTGCTCATTAGACTATTAAAACAGAGGATTTTCTGAGAAAAGATTTTATATATGTTTTTTTCATCTCCATAATGAGTATCTCTGATGTTCTCTTTGGTTTATAATAGTCTTTATTTTTAATATGCACCGTGACTGATATAATATCACTGAGGCCAATAGGAATGTTTTCTTGTTCTTTTCTAGCTACAATTTTTATGGAACCCTTCCTGGTAAATTATAATCTCATTTTAAACTTAATAGAGTTTGTTCATGTCAATGCAGGCCTCTGTGACAGCTGTTCTGAAACCCTAACAAGGGCACACATTCCTTTACATGCAGCTCCTTCTGAATAACTTCTGTCACATGGGGTTGCCAACGCTCTAAGTGTAACTCTTACTCACTCAGGCTGGCCTGAAACTTTTACCGTTAAACCAAGCTTGAGGACCTCAGGAAGTCAGACCTAGATGACCAAGTACTACACAGTAATTTACTTACAGAGACAGCTTCCCAGGCCTACCAGGGTTAAGAGTAATTTTTTTGAGAATTCTTGATTTATAAATCAGTACTCTTACACTTGTGTCATGCTGGGCATCATTTGCCTGCTGCCAACATATCCTTTTGTAGACTGCCTTAAAATATGCATCACACACATTTTATAGTAATAACATGACTATATTTTAATTTTAAAATACTGAACTAAAATCCTCAATCATGCTTCTTTCTTCCAAACTAGTTCACAACTGTCAACTAAATAAAGCGTGCCTGGTAAACTAACATAATTGAGTCAATCAGTAACAATTACAAAAGAATAGATGCAAAAGCATTTAAGATTTTACTTGCACTTATCACTCACAAAAACTCTAGCAGGTAAGCTCTTGTTATCATTCTCCTTTTCCATTTTAGAAATGAGGAAATGGAGTTTTAAGAGGTCAAGTATTTTTCAGTATCACACTGCTAATAAGTAGTAGAGCTAGCACTGGAATACTTGTCTCTCTGGCTACAAATACCAAGTACTGTATAAACACTTAACCAAATACTTCAAGAGGATCTCAGTGAAAGACTCTGTTTTTAAACTGAATTTGATTTAAACCAACTCAGAAAAATAAGTTTTAAAACCTTTTCTTCAATGCATCTTTCTTAATAGCATCAACCAATGTCTTGCAGTTTTAATATTCTTTCCACTATCTAATCTCAATATCTCTTGCTAAATTTTAGCCCTATTCCATTTTTAAGGAGTATCAAATAGATGTTTGCCATCCCCAAACATACAATGTCTACAAGTGACTATAATACAGCATAAGCCTACCCCAAGTGAAAAAGTATTCCTAGTCCCCTGGGAAAGTATGTATTGAAATTAATATCGTCTTTCTCCCTTTAACAAATCACTAATGACAATGTAGCAGAGAGGCCACATTTTTCAGAATATTTTACCAAATTTGTGATAGTTTGAGGGACAAAACCTTGAAGTCACATACACGAGATGATATTCCAAAGGTCTGATTGCCCTGGCTTGTGAAAAAGATGAGACTAAAAGCATCTTGACCTTCAATTCTTAGAAGATCTACTTTAATTACTATAAAAGCAGATGATATCTGGAATCAAGGCTGTATACTAGAGTACTTACTATCTTAGTTAGTGTAGTACTAGGAAATAGATGAATTATAAAGAAAAAAAGGTAGAAGAAAATACAGAAAAATTAGATTTAAATAAAACAGTCTAAACTCATTGTCCAATAGTGAATATGTTTACAATTTTATTACAAGCAGAAGATATTAGAATATTTGAGTCATGGCTAATCACTGCTTTATTAATATTCATAAAGAGGTATGTATCTGTATACACTTGGTCTCATGTTAAATATTTTGTTATCTTGGGGGCATCGTTGCTTCCTTTTCCTTGTATTCTCAGTAATTCACCTGCAAATACAAATATTTTTTTCTTTTTTAATGTTACCTTTCTCTATGCCATTTTTTCCATTCTTCGCAACACTGCCCTAATTATGTCATATGTTATTTCATTTATGATATATAGCCATGGCATCCAAAGATGCTTTAGTCAAATCTTATCCGATCTTTGGCTCCTGAAGCCAATCCGAATCTTCCTCAAACCACACCAACTGTGGTTTTTCCCACCTTTGATCAATAAGTAAATAAATGAGCAGATATCCTTTCCTCTGTGTACTGTGACAGAAAAAAAAGTTAATAATTGCCTCTTCTGGTATCAAGCTGCAAAAACCACAGAGTATGTTGGACTACATCCTCTTATTGACCATTTCACTTTTTCTAAAATAAATTTGAAAAAACTAACCTAACCTTTCTTTGACATTGGGTTGATAAACTCACCCAGAAGTCAGGTAATTAAAGATTGGATGTTAGTATGATGGAAACCTAGCATTAAAGATCCTACCAGGAGAGTTGACCCTGTCTGTCCTTTCAAAATCTTAGATCTCTTCCTGTTCTCTTTTTAGAGGACTTGAATAAAAACATGCAGAACACTTAAAAATATACACTCAGCTGGAGAGGGAAGATAGAGGAAACAAGAGAATTCTTCTTTGCCTAATGCAAGGAGAGGGAAATGCCTACCTTTTACATGTAAATCTCTGAAACTAATTACATTAAAGACATATCCAGTAATATAATTTAATATTTTTTCCAGGATGCTTACGAGTAATTTTAATATATACCTTTTAACCTATACCTCATGTTCCATTATATGTAATTATTCTGCTTGCTTATTATACCCTTTAAATTACAATGATTAATCATATACATTGCATAATTAAATTGTGAAAAATGATTAATCATCATTGTATTATTGTTTAATTATCCTACATATTTCATTTTAACTAGAAAACGTAGAGTGCTTTAACTCATGGGCTAACCATATTGTTATATGTGTAATTACCCTGGATTTCATTACAGGTAAGGAAAATAAGATCCAGGTTAAGTGACTTATCCAAGGTGAAACAAGAATATTCCTTGTCTTTGGACTGAAACAAAAGTAGCTTACAATGCAGGGCTTTCAGCTATATTTTACAAAACTGAAACAAAGGAAAACAGAAATTTTTTCCTCTAATTAGTAATATTATAACTCAGATAATATATGTTTTTTTATTATAGAATCATATGATTCTTATAAAAGTTTCAGAAAATATGGCCAATAGAATATGTCAGGTAACAACCTAATGACATTGAACCTGGTTAGGTGCAGCTATCACAGCCCACCTTCTGACCTCATGTATTTCGAAGCATCCTGGAATTAATCCTGGCTGTCTCACTTCATAAACGTCCTCGAGACAGATATTGACTCCTTATGACAGTGTCAGGGACTTAGACCAAGGACAGAAATTCTCTATTTTTTCTCTTCTATTATAATACCCATGCATAATATAAAATGGAGAGGGAAAAAAGAGAGAAAGAACTATGGGAATTACTTTAAATCACAAGGCAGCTTTTTCTGTTCCCTAAGGAAGTAGTTAAAATATCCTCCTGAGTAGATTGCATCTGGTTTAGTTACATTCATTGATGGGTCTTTTAATTATTGTAAAAATTAAGCCTCAAGACTTAAGCCAGGAAAACTAAGAAGGGAAATGAATGAGTAAACAACAGCAACAAAAATTGGTCTCTGTTTCAATCTCTTGTAGGAAGTAATATTCATAATTCCTGAGAGATACTCTTATTGCTTAAGATTAGATCATATTACTGTGTGACCCAGTTTAATTTGGGGAAAAGTAGAGCAATTTATATGAGATATTTGGTTGAAGAAGTTTGTAGGGACCCCTCCAGGTTCTGCTGATTGCAGGCAGAGCACCTAGGTTAATTACCCCACCAAACCTCTATAAAATGAGTGGAAAACATTCCTAAAAGTAGACTGGAAAGCTGTTAAAAATGGGAAATATACGCTAAGCAGAAAAAAAAAAAATGTTGACCACAGAGTCTAATTAACATACTAGGAATTTTTTTTCAGATGATTTGGAATATGGAAAAAGTTAATATTATTTCAAAAAAAAATTTTACATTCATATGATTGTGTGTGTGTGTGTGTGTGTATCTCATAATCTACAAACTGACAAGATACAACTCAATTATTCTTCAGATCACCTCTTTCTGAATAAAGAAACATGGGAAAAGCCAGCTAATATAGTTTTATTTGAAAAGAAGATATAGAAACCACTGATCATGTATAGGGTATACTAACGTTCTTATAACTATATTTCTGGTAAGAGCTTCAGATACATTCTCTAAACTGAAAATTATTTTAAATGACATAAATATTACACAGTCTTCCTATTTGCTCTGACAATTTGTCCCCTTTAGAGTTCTTGACTGTGTACAACATACCCAAGAAATAATCCTTCTGTCTGATGCTTCTGGATCCAGCATATAACTGCAGATACCATGGTTACAATGCCAAGTGTTAGGCATGAAATTGCAGGCTTTCAAATGCAGCAAAATTGATATATTGGTTTCTTAGGACACTCAGCTGCATCTGCACCTGACCACATATTTGTTTATGAAGAAATGGTTGTCCATAAGAGAAGGTGATGTAGATCATTAATTATAGATGGAAGCGAAGAGATAAGGAAAAAGAAATTTATATAACCCAGTTCCTTCCCAGAATGCTGTACAGTGCAAGAGCTAATAAAACTGCTCTAATAACTTTGAACCCAAGAGGTAATTTACATTTTATTAGGTGGAAGATATTTGAAATTGTTTGTTGCAGAAGATTAAAAAGAAGGGAAATAGAGAGAAAGAGACTGAAGCTTGAATCAGAAATAAGACTCATGATTTTCCTTTTGATCCGCAAAATAGCAACTGTCTGTACTACATTATAACTTCATATGATTTCCCATCAGGTTGTCTGAAAATTGACTCTTTAAATGTGATGATGCTGAAAAATGGTGTCTAAGAAAAGAAAGCTTTCCTCTTTATTTTTTGTTAACATTACTGTTTCCTGCAGCATTTTACTAATGAGATACACAAAAAAATTATATCACTCATGCATTATTTAACATCATACCCCCTAGATTTCCATCTCCTGATTTTAGATGACTCACGTGCCTGAAAAGAGAACACCCTCAGGCACTTTAGGTTTTGAATATAAATCACCTATATAGTTTAAGAATGTTCTTTTAAATAAAATACCCAATTCTCTGGCCCTGATTATGTGTGAACAAGACTATGTACTTTTGCATAACTATAACTTCATTTACATTTTGCAATATATCATTTGTTCATTGAACTAATTTTTATTGAGTGCCCACTGGTACAAGGTGCCATGTAAGGATGTATAGTATTGTTTAATTGAATTAAGAAATCATTTCTCTTAGCATATTCTACTCCTCCATACAGGTACTCCTCCATACAGAAACATTTTTCTACCCTTGTTTCCATAAATTAAAATATTTACAGAGATAAGATATCCATTCCACATTCAGAATGACCCAGGACTTTAATATTTGAGTTGCAGAGGGAAATATACATTTCTATGTCAAAACCACATAATTACATAGGCAGATTTATACTGGTTGTACTAGTTCAGGGGAGCTGTTTTTAGCATCTCTTTTCAAATTCATGTTTAGTGATGGCAAATTGGTAGTGGTGGGAGTGTTTACACCACAGAAATTGGTCAATGCAGTAAACTAATCTGTTTGGTTTGGTTTTACCTTTTTCAATGAGCCTGTTGGTAAACATTTACCAGTACACCACTGCTTTTATGCAATGTTGTTTACAGAATTATGCACACAAACAAAATTTGGCCTTGAAAGACCAACAATTTATTTGAAAAATTTATAATGTATAAACACATGTATTAAAATAATGCATTATTTTAATCAAAGGATATAACTGGCATTTATTTAAAATAATCTTAACCCTCCTAAAAATTAGTTAATGGGGGAATAGGGAGTAAATAAAATAAAATTGATAAAAATACTAATGTTTTATAGTTGAGTGATTGTTATATAGGTTTATTTTACATTTTTATATTTGCAAAACTTTCCATAAAAAGACATTCAAAAATAACAAAAAGCAAAATGTATATGTATATTTTCACTTACATATATTTACATATATTATGTACATACTCACTTCCATATATTTCTATATATTTTGTGTATATATGTACTTTTTTATCTTATATGTATGTATTCCCAGATGAGCACCATATTCTTAAAAATAAAGATCATATGTCTGTGCAAAGAATTTGCTATGTAGTTATTCAATTATTTTCTTTTTATTTAATTTCAATAGATTTAGGGAGTACAAGTGTTTTTTTTTTTTTTTTTTTTTTGTTACATAGATGAATTCTATAATATAATGCTGAAGTCAGGGGTTTTTGTGTGCTGGTCACTAGAATAGTGTACATTGTACCCGACGGTAATCTTTTTTATCCCTCGCCCTCTATACACCACTCTCCTTCTTAGTTTCCAATGTCCAATACACCACTTTATGACCATCTATATAAATTGTTTAGCTCCTACTTAAAAGTGGAGAACATGCTGTATTTGTTTTTTCATTCCTGAGATACTTCACTTAGGATAATGGTCTCCAGTTCCACCCAAGTTGCTGCAAAAGACATTATTTCATTCCTTTTTATGGATGAGTAGCACTCCATGGTATCCACTTTCTTAGTATGTCTTTGTATCGGGAAGTTATGGTTTATAGTTTAATTATGAAAAGAAAATCTTTCATTAAGTCCAAATGTTTTCTTAACTGTAATTCAAACTGCATCTGGGCCATGAGAAAGTATGGGACCGAATTCTCTTCTTAAATAAATTTAAACAAAATCACCAAAAGATATAGTTTGATACACCTTCAGTAGAAGTATCGAGAGGTTACATATTTCAAAACACTATAAGATTGAGGAAGTTCTTTATATGCTATTGAGGCCAACCATTTTATTTGGTGAATAAAGAAAAAAACTCAATAAGAACAAGGAACGTCTTCACAATCAGTTAGCTGAGTTCCTGCTACTCAAAAGTGTGGACCAGCATCGACATCACATAGGAACTTATAGGAAATTCTGAATCTAAACCCTTAACGCAGACGTACTGAAACAGAATCCATAGTTTAACAAAGCCCCTGGGTCATAAATATGCACGTTAAAAATTGAAAAGCACTGAACTAGGCAATACCAAATTTGGTACCCTCAACTATGATTCCCCCACCTCCTTACACTCCAATCCCTAGCAAGCAGATGAACTTCTTATTGCTAATCACAACTGTAAGATAGCCACTCCTCATTCCAGTTATATTTTTCCTAGCCCAGGTAATGTTTGTGCACGCATGTGCACATACTGCCGAGGCATCAGGATTTCTGCCAGGTTTTACCTCCTTCATCTAATCCTGAATTGGTCATTTCATAAAAGGACAGTGTTGATATTCTGCAATTCTGTAAAAGTTATCAGACACAAAAAGGATCAGCAATAGGGACAGCCATGACCTGTGATGCTGCTGCTGAGGCTAATAAAGATGTTCATATTCTGCATTACAGAAAGGGAGTCATGAAATTCATGAAGATTAATACAGTAATGAGTTTCAGAAGAACTGAAATGCTGTGCTAATGGCCACAGACAGCTCTTAAATGAGTGTCTAACCTTCTAACCTTAAATGAGTGCACAACCTTTCCTCTGACCTCGGTAGCACTTTCTTTATTTGAAGAAAAAGCGCATGTGGAATGCATCGGGCATCAGGAACTGCAGAGCTTTTCCAGCAGAGAGCCTCGGAGGTAATGCAGATGGGAGGAAGCTGCCAAGGGTTAAACCAATTACCCTACACTAAACTTAATTGACGAATAATTTATGGAAGCCAAGAAATGTTAATTGAACAATGAATCACTTAGACTGAAGGATAAAATATATGTGGATTGATCACTAGAAAGCAAACAAAAGATTGAAAAGAGCTTAGGAGGACTTGAGTACCCTGAAACTTAAAGCCACTAAATAAAGAACTTCCTGACATTAGGCCTGTCAAACATCAGAGGAAGAAACTGAAAAAGGCTGTCAAACCCCAGTGCATGGCCTGGGTAGTAATAGGATATTTGTGTTTGTATTCAATTCATTCATGGACGCAGGGGAGAATTCTAATACATTTTTAACAGTGTTTTAATTTCAATATTGGTCTTGACCTTAGGCATGCTACCCCAAGAAATTAAGACAGCTGCCATTTCAATGGCTGGAACACACTGATGTAGTGGGCATTAGTTAATTTCCTATAATGCTTAAGATGCTGTTCTATTCCCTAACAGAAGAGAATATATTATGCACTCTCATTTAAAAAAAATTAAAAATTAGAAAAGGAAATCTAGGTAAAGCAAAATTTAAACAAAAGCCAAAATCACACAGTAAATTTAATTTTTATCTGTTTAAGTTGGAAAAGGTTAAATGTCATCCTAATTTTTTATTATTTTTTTATTTCAATAAATTTAGGGGGTACAAGTATTTTTTGTTACATGGATAAATTGTATAATGCTGAAGTTAGGGCTTTTTGTGTATTAATAGTGACTTTCTTAAATGTTCAGACTATGGTCTTCTCTCTGTTTTTTAGTAAGTTTGACATCCAGTTTAGTGATTGGTCTTACTCTGGGATGTGATGACCTGATTTTTCATGGAAAATTGCTTTGAATTTTCTTAACGTAATAGCCATTCTAGCGTAAACATACACTGTAATTTGGTTTTTATTTTGCTAGGAGAGGATGTGCATGCTTTCAGAAAGCATTTTTTTTTCCTTCTACTGCTTGTTTTTCCTAAGAGATCAGACTGGCAGTGTTCTTTTATGGATTACTTTATGCTTTGTGATTTTTCTATGATTGACTTCTTGCACTTAAGCTAAAGGGATTTACTGATACTAACTGTGGTTGTTTCATTCCTATGAAAGCTGACGCTTGAACTAGGCAAGTCTCACAATGATAACAGTGCTTCATATTCCATACCTCATCCGGATATGCACAGGATTTTACAGCAAAGTGTTTGGAAAGCAGTTTAAGGAAGTAAAATAGACACATATTTGTTAACATCATTCTTCAGCTCACTGTTTGTTTCCAGAGTTTGTGTTAAGAATATACTAGTTGACCCCTAAGAAGGATAAATAAACTAATTTCCTTTGGGCCACAATTACCTTGTATACAACATGGATGATTTAAACTAAATGAGAAAATAACTTAATAAATGCAAAAACTTTTGTAATATAGAAAGTGTCTATAAATATGTATTAGCCAGCCTCCATTTCTTTCTCCTGGTATGCACGTCCTTGAATAGTACCCTCCAATACTAAAGAGGCTGGCTGTTTAACCTACAGGGTATTGTGAACTGTTGGTATGTTGACTTTCAAGGTTAGACCACAAAAGACATCACAGATTATGCCTTGATCTCTTTGGGATCATTGACTCCAGGGGAAGTCAGCGTCTATGATATAAGTAGTCCTATGGAGAGATCCAGACATCTTTATTGTAGCCTCATAAGAAACTGAGCCAGAACCACCACTCTAAGCCAAGTCCAAATCCATGACCCACAGAAACTGTCCAAAATAATAAATCTTGATTGTTGGCTCAAGCCAATAAGTTTCGGAGCAACAGTTATGTTACAATATTAGCAAATAGAAAATGGTGGCTCATTCATTCATTCATCCAATGTTTATGGGAGTGTCTTGTACCACGCATGGAACTGAAAGATTGAAGACAAACAAAGAAACATGAAATTCACTGAGAAGGGAAAAAAAGTGTAAAAATAAAACTAAAATATGATTTTCTTGTCATAATGTATTATAATGACTTTGATTGTAAAAGCCCCATTGCTGTAATTCTTTAACCTTTGACTAAGTAACATTTATGGAACCCTTAGGCAAACACAAAGTAGAAGGAAAGACATTTCTCTCAGTAACCTGGATAAATGCATTGTTGTTATTATAACTTCATATTTGAAGACATATTGAGGCTAATTAATTTGCTCAAAACCATATCTTATGTACCAGTGTCAAAAGTCCGATCCTTAGCCCAGAGGATTTTCTATTTCGCAGCCAAAACAAAAGCTACTTACTTTGGCTTCCCTCTTTACCAGGGAAAAGACCATGTGAAGAGGTCACAATTAGTAGGAATAGGAATACTAAATGCAATAAAGAAAAAAAAAAACAGAGAGAACAAACAGACTCATTATTAAATATATGCTTTACTAAATGTTGAAACTATCTATAGTGAGTTAAAACAGTTACATAAACATATCTGAGTTTCAAGAATTACAAATGGTTGTGATCAGAGAAACCTTGTCAGTAATTGGTCTTAATGAAAAGAAAGCAAAAGTTACAGATAAAGTAGCTTGCCGTCAGGCACAGAATGAGTTTATTCAAGAAGTAGGAATATAACAACATAACATAGAGTTTCAAAGCAGATCATTTTCCAAACTACTGTAACTGGCATCTTTAGCAGTTGAAGAATCACAACCAACAGAAAGGTGGCTAGCCTCACTAGTATGTAAATTCTAATTCACATTGATTCCATAGACCTCCTGTTGTTCCCTTAGTGGTAGTGTCAAATGTCTATTTGATACACAATATACCAAACAGCAAAATAATTTATTTATTATCCCAGAAGAAAAGATAATCTTGTGAATTTGAAAATGTCACTTTGGAAAGCTTCAAAACCACACATTAGAGAACATAAAGACTAGAGATCTTGTCACAGAGCAAAAAAGTCCCAAAATACAACTTTGCAAACAGCAATAGTTTCCATATGTAGAGTCAAAAAACAAGATCTGTAACAGCTCCTAAAAATGAGGTAATGGAACTGGGTGTGCTCGGATACTCGAAACTTTTTCATAGGAAGAAACTGACAGAATCTGACAACAGCATCTGTCATAGTTCTTCACTATTTAAGATTACTGGGAAGGTAAGAACTAAAAGCCTGGGGTAGCCAGGTTTCAAATACTTGCTTATAATAAAACTTAGGTCATAGCATAGTGTCAAAATGGATTTCTTAATGTTCATGGTGGTTTTAGTAAGTAGTATTTATGATTTCTTAGGTTTAAAATTAATATTCAGTATGTTAAGGAAACACATTTGAAAACATTGCCTTCTTCATAATTTCATGTACAAATAGTGTTATTCTGTTTCTTAATCTAATAAAAAAAGAATATGATTCATTTTTCTTTGATGATTTAAAAGTAAACAGACTAAACCACGTTCAGAAAAGTTTTACTTATAACCCAATTATAATTTACATTTAAATCTACTTAAAATTTTATAATTCTACTTTTTTTATACTCTTTTAATGCATGACTTAACAAGCAAAATCTTCCCAAGTGCTTAAAAATAACTTTTTAAGATAACTTTTAGATAAAAGATAAAAATAATTTTTGAGAATCTAGTAAATTTACAAATCTAGTAAACTTACAAATATAGCTACTTAAATTTTTTTGATTATCACAATATAGTTTAGGGTGTTGGTCAAATTTGTGTGCCTTTTCATCTTGACATCACAAGTCTAAAATGAACTGTGCATTTTAAATTGTAAATTTTAATTAAATATAATCTCAGATAATCTAATACATAAAATTCTCTTAAACATTACAAACATTTAAAATGCTGATTACATGTATTATTCCAAAGTAGGAATATTTTAGGTTTGATTTATGTTGTCATTTCTATTTTAAATTCTTTTCTAGCCTTTCCATCCATATTGGAAAGATAGTTATCCAATAAATAAACATTTTGATGATCTCAGATATGTTTATTGCCATCTCAGTAAATTGGGGTTACTCAACCAAGAGAAGTGGTCGGGATGATGGGGGAAAGGCTGAACATATCTAGAGTGATTTCTCCTCCATCAAAGAAAGAAACACTGAACCCTTTCTCCTACTCACTTTGTCAATAGAGGATTCAAAGTCCATACTTTTCAGATTAGATGTTATAAAATTATGAGTTACACTTTCACAATTTAATATTTGAATTCACTAGGTGAATATATACTCTCAAAATTAGAGATAACTCTTCACTGACTTTCCGGGTTTATTTTCTCACATATCTTCATTTTTCAAAATTATAATTCTTTAAAGCTACCTTAAAGGCATTCAACTCTGTTTTCCAGGTGTCTCATAACTTTGGTGATGCACAACTCAGAAGTCATCAAATGAAATGGGGAAAAGAGGTTTGTAAAATAATTAATATAGAAGTATAAAAAACAATTACACAATACAACGGTAGGACTTTTAGTCAAATTGATACTGTCATTGAGCCTAACCTCCCAAAAGAGTAGAGCAGAGTTGGCTGCCCATGGATACTTATAAGACACTGTGCCATAATTTATCAGAGTGATGACATATTGCTTCATTTATTCTTCACATCATTCCTTTTGACTGGATAGAATATATTTATTTAATTGTTTATAATCATTATCAACCAAGGTATCATTAAAGTTAGTGAATTTAATCTTAAAAGGAATGTTAATTGAAGCAAATACTATCTCAGTGATCAGAAGAGAAAAATGGTAATTAAATTATATAACATAACCAAAAAGTTACATTTTTGGTGCCATTTCAATGGTCAAGAAACCATTTTTTAAGAGAGAGTCCTGCAGAAAATGTTATGCTGAGAAATAAGCCACATTAACTACCGATAGAATGCTCAGCAGAGATATGTGCTTCCTTCCCTCTTGTATTAGTTTTTAGGGTTACTGTAACAAAGTATCACAAACTGAGTAGCTTTGACAACAGAAATTTATTGTCCCACAGTTATGGAAGCTAAAAGTCTGTTATCAAAGGGCCATTCCTCCTTTGATGGTGCCAGGGAAGGATCTGTTCCCAGCCTCCCTCCTAGCTTCAGGTATTAACAGCTCCTTGGCTTGTGGCAGCATAACTCCCAACTTCACGTGGTGTTTTTCCTGTGTGGGTGTCTGCCTGTATGTTCAAATTTCCCCTTTATAAAAGAGCACCAGCCATATTGGAGTAGGGCCCACTCTAATGCTCTCATTCTAGTTAGTAATGTCTGAAACAACCCTATACCAAATAAGGCCATATTCTGAGTTACTAGGAGTTAGGACTTCGACATACGAATTTGGGGGGAACACAATTCAATCCACAACATCAAGATGAGAAGGACCTCAGATCTATTTGTGACAGAATAGGAACAAGTGAATGACCAGGCATCATCACTTTGGTAGTAGAGTCATAAGAGACCTTAGATGAACATTTTTCCTGGCGGTGAAAAATCTGAGGCATGGGTGCTAGGGATTCTCTCTAGTAACAAGTCACTGACTTGGACCTGAGACGATTTTTAAGAAAGCAGTAATACAAAATATTCTATCTACAAATGAAGCAAAACTTTTCAATAGCTTTCATTTTCAAAAAGAATTTAAGGGGATAGAAAATTATGCTGAGTATACCCTTGATACTTCTAATTCTCACCTCTATCTGATCACAGCATATGATCCTTGAGAGAAAAAAGCGTATCTACCCTTTTTGCTTATATATTTCTAGAAGGTAAATGTGGTCACACTAAGAAAAAGAACTATAATTACCTACCATTTTACCGAATAGAATCAGATCATCAAATAATAGAATTTAAGCTAAGATCACTCTGATCTCCAGAGGTAGGGGGTGCTGAAAGGCTAAGCACCATGATTTGGCAAAAGCTGAGTTGTGGCATTTTATTTTTACCTAATTTTTATTCTATGATCTGTTTTATCCTGCTGTATCAAGAGAGCTGAAAGATATAATGCACTTTGATCCAAGAGAGTCAGAGCACTGATTCCACCCTCGACTTACCTACTAGAGTTCGCTGTGTTCCTCAAATAGGTTCTGTGCCTCCTTATCATTGCTTAAGCCAAAATCTTTAGCCTTGCCCCATTCAGAGACAGTGTATATATTACTCTAGAAGTTTCCATCATGTCAATTAAAGATCATTTATTCTGAGAACATGCGGAGGAAGCAGAGTAAATTAAAATAGTTATAATGTTAGACTTCCCCCGCCCCACCCCAGAAGTAAAATTTCTAGTGTCTCATGTATTGGGAGGGCAAAGTCTTAAAAAGTGACCTGGGAAACTTTGATTCCCTCCAGTGTTTCCCAATTTCTCAGCGAATTTACTGGCAATGCTTTAGGAAGTACAACGCCCACTCCAAACCGCAAGGGGTGACTGGCACGAGGGGCTCTGACACATTGAACAATGCAACAGCCTTGTCCTCAAAGGCGGACAGTGAAGCCCTGTTTAAGAAGCAGGTATAGGCTCTTCCAATACCACAAGAAACTTCTGTCCAAGAACTGAGAATCTGATCAAACTCATTCCAAGTGCATTCCAACCGCGTATTAACTAATTTTGATGACTTGACTTTGCCGTGGGACATGGCTTAGCCAACACTGCTTTTATATTTCAGTTGGCTTTCCAGTCTTCCGTTTGGAGATGTCTGCTTTCTCAAACCGTAACCTTTAGGTGTGTAAAGACGTGCTTTCCCAACCAGTGGAGATTTCTGGGAAAGGCCAGGGGCTTCTCTCCTGTACGGTAAACCCTCCAGGAGGTAGTGCCCAGAATCCTGGATTTGGGACTGGTGCTCTGCTGCCCCCTACTGGCCCTAGCACATACTTTACATTGAAAAACAACTGTCAAAAGCCAAGTCCTGTTCTTAACCTCTTTCAAGAAGCCAATCAAAGATCTATAAGTTGACCAAAAAAGAGAAAAGGCCAAATATGTATTAAGAACTTAATTTTCCAGGCATTATACTCATCCCTTTTTTACATATTCATGATTTAATCATCTTGACGTCTTTGTGAAATAATTGTTGTTATAACTCACTAGATAGTCTTAACGGAGAACTGAAGAGATTAAACATTGTGCCCAAGAAATTCAACATATGTCATGTCCAGGATATTGCTTTTTTTTGTAATTGTTTCTGCCTGTTTTGTTCTGACTCAGGGAATGGGTTCAGTAACTCCCTTGGCTCAGAGTAAATTCTCAAATTGCCCAAAGTATCATTTTTATCATTTTCAGTAATAGCGTTTAAATTCAACTACCTATGTACGGATCTGAGCTACACTTCAAATTATGTTTTCTATACTGTTCTTAGGACATAGAGAAATGCTACAAAATAAAATACGCATTAGGTTCAAAGTCAAAAAGCCTGGAAATGAGTTTCAGGGCTGCTCCAATGCCATGCAATCTTAGGCAAGTCATTGAATTAGCCCAAGTCATAGATTCTTCAAGTACAGAAGGCAGGATGAACGTTGCTCTTTCTACCCCAGCAAAGCATTGTGGAGATCACAGTAGGAGATGCTTGTGAAATGCATTGTGAACTTAGTGCATGTTTTACAGAAGTACCTGCAATTCTAGATTCCCCAGATAGTTACGCTTTGTGACTCTAATAAGGATCATAGATTATACATGAAACAAAGAACACTGGCATTTTTCTATTGAACAGAAGTATGTTTATGTTTCAAAAATTAAAATAACAATGATATGATATCGACCAGTGTGTAAGGGAAGATGTAAACAGCATGAAGGAAAATAATTTTTGATGTAAGAGGTTACTCAACAGACAGGCATGAACCTAGATTCCTTTTAATTTTATTATTTTAATTCAAATGTAACCCAACTTTCCTAACCAAACAAGTTGTTATATAAGACCAATACTACTACCACTGTTACCATTGCCATTATTATGAGATAGAAAAGGGAAAAAATCATGTTAAATTTGCTTCTATGTATATAATTGTCACATAGGATATTTACAAACTTCTTACAAAAATATAGTGATCATTGTAATGGTTATGTGATATGCAGGTAACTTTTTTTCTGGGAAATATTATCATTCAATGATGTCAATTTTCTTCTCTCATTTATGGTATTCCCATGAAAATTAGTTCTCCTGTGGTCAGTGTTTTTCCCTCACTGAAGTTTTAAGGCATAAGTAAGAAAATTAAGTAGTAGTATTTCAGAAATAGTAGCCATGTAAATTAACCCTTATTACTACAGAACAATTTAATCTATATTATCTAGTGTTATTTTCAATAGCCTCCAAATCTGTTTTCTGCCTCTCATCTTATTTCTTTCAACCTATTGCCTCCACATGTTTTCTGATGAAGAAAGTACAATAATTCACATTTTAGGTGAAAGAAATTACTATAAGCTAGAGCTCCTTAATAATAATGGTTTATTGGTAAAAAAAAAAAAAAACAAAAAACCTTTACATTAAGTACACCTAAATAGATGAAATATTTACTTAAAATGTAGTTAGTATGGTATTTAATAGAGAAAAAATCAAAATGTATAACTGATGAGATATGACATTAAGTCAATACAGTGAATTATATACTTTTTGATAAAACAAAGACATCAAAAGTAAATGAAATCAATAGGCAGATGAAAGTGAATCACTGAAGAAACATGTTCTAGACTGGTTTCAATAAGTGAATGTTATTAATATTTTCAGGTTTTAAAATTTTTAACATATATTCTTTAATTTAGATAACAGGAATATATTTATGTTTGACATGATTTCCTCCCTTCTCTTTTTCAGACAAACTGAGGATAATTTTCTTTTTCAATTATTATCACCAGGTCTTCGGTATAGTCATCGATTTTTTTCCTGAAATTTAATATATTCATCTTTGTGTATGAATGGAAGTAGGAGTTTATATTTCTTCCATTTCTGATGCTCTTTGAACCAACTTAATTTTTTAAAAAATTAAAGGAATTGAAATTACGTACAAAGAATAATTCTGAAAAGGAGCATTGGGCTCTATACTTTTAAGACATAGAAAGAAATTTAAATTCATAGATAATCACTGAAGAGAAAGTATAATATAAAAAACTGAAGTCATTGTATGTGTGTGTAAGTACATGAGATGGCGAGAAGAGTTGGAACTCCTTGGAACACAATTGTGGTGAAACAAGGTAACTCAGTCAATGAGGACTAGGATGCCCAATAAGAAACCCTGACACTACTGTTACTGTGATCAAGGATATTGAGAAAGCAAGAAACTAAGTAATAAAGAACTGAATTTTAGGAAAGCATTCAGTTACCAGTGAGCGAGAGTCTGAAAGGTCAACTGAGTCACTGGCAAAGAGAAAGGCCTGACTAGCAGCAAGACAGAATATGAGAATCAGCTGGACAAGAGGATCCATATGATCCTGCTACCAAGAGCCTTCTAAAGCTTGGGGTAAAATGGACTCAAGAACCAGGATTAGGATAATTGTGAAAGAATGTCAGAGATGGAAGAAAAGGAGAGACCTGGAAAGAAAGGCAGACTGAACTTCACTGAACCTATGATGATAGTGGTTGGATATTATGCTTTCCCTTGAACTGTTTACACCCTAAGTTTATTTCACTTTAAACTCTCTTAATTTTGGCACCTGATCAATAAAAAGAGCTTTAATAACATTAAAATCAAGTATCAAAAAGGTAATTTATTATTTTAAAATAATAATTGTTCTATTGCATTTTGCCATAAGCAAATTTATTAGATGAGTACTATTAGAACATGGCGCTAACAATTTTCATAGGTAGGAAACAGAACTAAACTTTTTGCTATTTAGCACAGAACTTGCATTTAATTGAGTCTATTAGTGTTGTGAAACAAAAGCTCCTTTCATCAGATCCATTTATTCATATCTCCCAGATGAAATTTCCTAGAATGTCAGATTTAAGCACATGACCCTTTAGGAAAAGGAAAAACCAGAAAGTATGTTAGACATTTCTCTCTAGTTTTGTATTTTGCCCACACAGACATTTGTTCAAACTTTTATCAAGAAGGTCATAATCTTTTCTTTTGTCACAAAGAAAGCAAGGAAAAGAATAAGACTAAAGTGTGTATTACCACTTCCCTGAGCCAGATAGGGTCAATCAGTGTCAAAAGTGACAAGAGACGGCACCACAGCAATATAGCTTATCAGAGCTAATCTTTGGGGCTCTCAAATGAGAAAGTCTTGTGAGAGCAATGGAAAAGAGCATGATAGGCAGAGTGACGACAAGGTGGGGAAATTGTACTATTGATTTGAATTGTTTTAAAGTAAATAATGTCTGTGATATGAGGTTTAGCAGAAACACAGGGCCAATTAGTCTAACTATTCATGCTTATTCTCTGCTGATCTTAATTATCTAAATATCTAATTTAATTTTCTTTAGCACTCACAATGTAAACACTCATTGGCATTGCTGTGCCACTACTCAGTAGTAAAATAAGGTGGAAAGATTCGTTAGTATTAATATTTCAAGGGCAAAGAAAAACACAATACCAAGAAAGGTTACACAGAAAGGACTAGGTGATCTGACATATGGACCTACAAAGCAAAACAAAAAAATTCAAAATTAGACCTAGGAATATATAAAATTTTGGACAAATACATTTTTTATTACATAAAATGTGAATTATTCAATAAAAGACACAACTTTCAATCCCCACATAAAACTAACACAAAAATAAATTGCAGCTCCATTAACAATGTTGATGCAACTTGAAAACAGTAAAAAAGACAAAAGGAAATAGGATAATTAGATGAGAATCTTTTCAACAAGAAGAAAATATATCAAAAGAGAAAGAGAGACAGAAAAATGATTATTTGTGTGTGTGTATACATATATATATATATATATGAGATAATTAAAAATACGGAATAGAGAGGAGGTCAAGATGGAGAACTAGAAGCAGCCAGCACACACTCCTCTTATGTAGAGGACTGAAGGTGGCAATATCCATACTAGATATGATATCCAATCTAGTATCTAGTATGGATATTCACCTTCAGATCGACTATCTAAGAAAGAGCATTGTGAATCAAAATAGAGGTGACGGGAGGCACCCAAAGTGAAGGAGAAGGAAGAGGGGTGATGTGCTCCATGGTTTGGAGAATAATTCCCAATGGAGGAGAACAGGTGCACTACAAGTTTATCTGTCTTGAGCTGAGAGAAGAGATTTCAGATGAAAAGGAACCAGAATAAGAACTCTGGCAACACGAAAAAAGAAGCTGTTTTCATACCCCCAAAGGATCACAATAGGTCTCCAGCAAGGGACCTACACCTACAGGAAATTGTCAAAATGTCAGAGATGGAATTCAGAAAATGAATGGCAAATAAGATGAATGGGATAGAAAAGAAAGTTGAAAAACCAACACAAAGAAGGCAAAACAAGGTTTCAGGACATGAAGAAAAAATGAAAAACTTTCTAAAGAGATATAAAACATAAGAAAATATATAACATATCTTAAATGAATTAGAGAATCATGAAGGAAATTTCAAAATATAACAGAAAGCCTCAACAACAGGCTAGACCAAGCAGAAGAAACAATTTCAAAGTTTGAAGACAAGGCTTTTGAACTAACCCAGTCAAAGATGCAGAAAAAATAAATAAAAAGGAAAAAAGAATGAACAATAACACAGATACGTATCAAACAATGCAAAGTGGGATAGTGTAAGAATTTTAGGCATCCCTGAGAGAGAAGAAAAAGCAAAAAGAATGGAAAACCTATTTGAAGGAATTATTGAGGAAAACTCCCCTAGTATTGGCAGAGATTCAGATACCCAGATACAAGATGGTCATTGAATACCAGAAAGATTCATAGCAAACAGGACATCTCCAAGAAACATAGTCATCATGCTGTCCAAGGTCAAAATGAAGGAGAAAATTCTATAAGCTGCAAGATGAAAGAAATAAGTAACCTACAAAGGAAAACCTCTCAGGCTAACAGCAGACTTCACTGAAGAAACCTTACAAGCCAGAATAGATTGGGGCCCCAGTTTTAGTCTTCTTAAACAGAACAACTGCCACTCAAGAATTTTATATCCTACAAAATTAAATTTCATAATTGAGGAAGAAATAAAGACTTTTCCAGGCAAGCAAACACTAAGGAAATTTGTCATTACTTGACCTACCTTACAGAAAATACTCAAAACTGGATTACACATAGAACAGCATAATAGACATCTAACAGTGCGAAAACATCCAAAAGTTAAAGCTCACAGCTGTAAAAAAACAATAGCACAAGAGGGAAAACAAAAGAACAATGTGTCATCCAACATGATGAACAGAACAGTATCTCACATATCAATAGCACCCCCGAGTGTGGATGGTCTGAATGCCCCATTTAAAAACATAGACTGGATGAATGGATGAAAAATCATACTCCAAGTATATGCTGTCTCTAAGAAACGCATCTAACTCACAAGGACTCACATAGACTCAAGGTAAAGGGATAGAAAAAAAAATATCCCATGCAAATGGAAACCAAAAGCAAGCAAGTATAGACATTTTCATATTAGATAAAATAGACTTTAAATCAACAATGGTAAAAAAAAGACAAAGATGGTCATAAAATGGTAAAGGGAGCAATTCAATAAGAAAACATAACAATCATACACACACACACACACATATCTAACACAGGGGCTTCCAGATTCATAAAGCAATTTCCACTACAACCAAGCAAAGAAACAAAAAATAGCATCATGATTGCCAGGGACTTCAACACCCCACTGACAGAAAAATGACATATCATCAAAGCAGAAAATCAATAAAGAAACACTTAAACAAGACTCTAGAAAAAATGGATCTAACAGACATTTACAGAACGTTCTGCCCCCAAACCATTGAATTATACATTCTTCTCATTAGCACATGGGACATTTTACAAGACTGATCATATCTTAGACAAAAAAACAAGTCTCAGCAAATTAAAACAAATCAACATCATACCATATACTTCCTCAGACCACAGTGGAATAATACTAGAAATCAATTTTAAAAGAAACACTTAAGTCTACACAAAGTCATGGAAATTAACAACTTGCTGATGAATAATCCTTGGATCAATGATGAAATTACAATGGAGATCAAAAGATTCTTTGAATTGAACAACAAAATAGATGCAAGTTTAACTGATGAACACTTACGTGCACATTTAGTAGTAACATTCATCGGATGTTAGGAAGGTGGGGGGGGAGGAGGGGATGGGTATACTCACACCCAGTGGGTGCAGTGTGCACCGTCTGGGGTATGGACATGCTTGAAGTTCTGACTCGGGTGGGCCAAAGGCAATATATGTAACCTAAACATTCCTATGCTGAAAAAAAAAATCTATGGGATACAGTAAAAGCAGTCCTAAGGGGAAATTTCATAGCCTTAAATGCCTACATCAAAAACACAAAAAGATCACAAATTAATCATACCATGATTAATCCAATGTCACATCTCAAGGACGTAGAAAAAGAAGAGCAAACCAAACCCAAAGCCAGCTGAAGAAAGGAAATAAAAAAGCTCAGAGCAGAGCAAAACAAAATGGAAACCAAAAAAATACAAAGGATTAATGAAACAAAAAGTTGGTTCTTTGAAAAGAAAAATAAAATTCATAGACCACTAGCCAGATTGAACAAGAAATAGGAAAGAAAGGACTCAAATAACCTCAAACAGAAATAAAAAAGAAGACATCACAACTGATACCAAAGAAATACAAAGTATCATCTATGAATACTACAAAAGCTTCTATGCACACAAACTAGAAAATGTAGAGGAAATGGATAAATTCCTGGAAACACACAATTTCCCAAGTCTGAATCAGAAAGAAGTAGAAATCCTGAACAGACTAATAAGGAACAGCAAGATTGAACTAATAGTAAAGTATCTCCGAACAACAAAAAAAGCCCCAAACAGGATGATTCATAGCAAATCCTACCAGACCTACAAAGAAGAACTGGTACCTATATTACAGAAATTATTCTATATAATCAAGAAGGAGGGAATCCTCCTTAACTTACTCTATGAAGCCAATATCACCTTGATACCAAAGGTAGGAAAGGACGTAACAAAAAAAGAAAACTATGAACCAATATCCCTTATGAACATAGATGCAAAAATACTTGATAAAATACTAACAAACTGAATTCAAAAGCACATTGAAAACATATTTTAACATGATCATGTGGGTTTTATCCCAGGGATACAAGGATAGTTTAACATATGTAAATCAACAAACATGATTCACCACATAAACAGAAGAAAAACCAAAGACCATATGATCATCTCGATAGATGCAGAAAAAGCATTCGATAAAACCTAGTACCCTTTCATGATAAAAACCCTCAACAAACTAAGCATAGAAGAAACATACCTTAAAATTTTAAAAGCCATTTATGACAAACCCACAGTCAGCGTCATACTGAATGGGGAGAAGTTTAAAAGCATTCCCCCTAAGAACTAGAACAAGGGTGTCCACTGTCACCACTTCTGTTCAACATAGTGAAGGCTTAGCCAAAGCAATCAGGAAAGAGCAAGAAATAAAGGGTATCCAAGTCAGGAAAGAGGAGGTCAAACTATTCTTGTATGATAAAATCTCACACCAGAAAACCCTAAAGACTTCACCAAAAGACTCCCAGAATTGATAGATAAATTCAGCATAGTTTACAGTTACAAAATAAATGTACAAAAATCTATATCATTTTATATACTAATAGTCAAGCTGAGAATCAAATCAAGGACTCAATACCCTTTACAATAGCTGCAAAGAAAATAAAATACCAAGCAACATACTCAACAAAGGAGGCGAAAGATATCTACAAGGACAACTACAAAACATTGAAATAAGTCACAGATGACACAAACAAATGGAAAAGCATCTCATGCTCATGGATTGGTAGAATCAACCTTGTTAAAATGTCCATACTGCCCAAAATGATTTACAGATTGAACGCAATCACAATACCAATGTCATATTTCACAGAGTTAGAAAAAATAATTCTACACCTCATTTGAAACCAAAGATGATCCTGAATAGCCAAAGCAATCTTAAGCAAAAAGAACAAATCTGGAGAAACCCCATTAAAAGTGTGCAAAACACATGACCACAGTTTTTCAAAAGAAGATGGATAAATGGCCAAAAAATGAAAAAAAAAAATGCTCAACATCACTAACTATCAGGGAAATGTAAATTAAAACCACAATTAGATACCACTTTACCCCTGTCAGAATGGCCTTTATTAAAATGTTAAAAACCAATAGACGCTGGCATGGATACAGAGAGACAGGAATGCTTATACACTGTTAGTGGGACTACAGGTTAATGCAGCCTCTATGGAAAACAGTGAGAGTAATATGACTCTTTCTTATGAGATAATAATAATTACAATATGTTTTTCTTAAATGTAAAGTACAGGATTTTACTTCTTGATGAAATTCTTGATTTCTTGTCACTCATATGCATATATACACATATTTATGCATTTTCTTTATTTAAAAAAATTGGATATATATGGATAAAAAATAAACCACTGATGCTATAGACTGTTTATATCCTCCCAAAATTCATAGGTTGAAACTTAATTACCAATGTGATGGTATTAAAAGGTGGGGTTTTTAGGAAGTGATTATATAATGAAGGAACCCTAATGGGATTAGTGTCCTTATACAAGAGGCCTCTGAGAGCTACCATACCCCTTCTGCCATGTGAGGACACAGCTAAAAGGTGCCATCTATGAAGCAAAAAGTAGGCCCTGACTGAACACTGATTCTGCCAGCACCTTGAGCTTGGACAACTTAGCCTCTACAACTGTGAGAAATAAATTTCTGTTGTTTATAAGCCTCCCAGTCTATGGTAATTTTGTTATTGTGGGCAGAGAAAACTAAGACAATTGTCAAGATATTGAATACATTATAGTCACAACTTCCCAAAAATATCTTGAGAAATAATAGATGATATGCAGGGATGTGTAGTGCATACTTGTTAATATACTAACACCTATGCTAAATCCTGCTTTTAAGAGGATATGGCCCATCCTCCCCAATATGTATTTCAGCACTCTCTGAGCATGCTTTACTGTTTTAATGTTTTTAGATGTCCAAAGGAAAAAATATAAATGTTGGCATATTATTGAATATCTGCTAAGATTGAAATGTGCCTACACACTATGAATTTAAGGCCACTCAATTTTCTTAAAGGGAAAAGAATATATACTGGGCCAGTCCAGTGCATTGAAATACTTTCATAGTCCAAATCCAAAAGTAGAGTGGCCCAATGATATTGAATGATTAAAAACAAGAATAAAGGCTAAGAAAAAGTAATTATTCATGACATTAATATTTTCTTTAAACTGTAATCACTTTTTTCTATTGAAGATATACAACTTTAATATTTGTGGGCATTTTAATGTAAAAACTCTATTTTCTTTAAAGAAAATGAGAGAGTTTTGATTTTTTAACTATGAGTAACTTAAAGGGTATTTTCCTAAATTAAACAATTTGAAAATTATAAATAATCAAATGATATTTCTAAAAACAATCTTCATATGTAACATAAGAGAAATATTTTTGTAATTACACAAATCAATACACATTCAAATTTAACTTTTGTAACATGTAATTCCTGTTTAAGGTTTTTGAAGCAAACTTATTTATCTTCAGATATAAATCTAAACTTTGATATATGATATTACAAGTATCGTATAGTCATTCAGACAGACTTTCATGGGTTTTCCCATTTTATTAATTTGACCTAGTAGTTATAAATTATATCCTGCTCTTCCAAAGATCTTAACTGAAAATATTAAAGAGTGTATATATGTGTATATATGCATATATTCTTCTCAGAAATACATTTAGAATTTCCATAAAAGAAAATGTACTTTAAGATATGAATATTCATTCTGTTTAAATATGGAAACCTAGATCTTTTTCTTTTTATTTAAAATTTTTCTTTGCTGAATTGAAAGATACAAGTATTGCCGTTAGCATCCTGGGAAAGTTGGAGGATTAAATTGTACCTTATCTCCTGGAAAAGTAAACTAATTTTTATTTTGCAAATGATTTGAGTAATGTACATCAAAATCTGTTGTGAAAGAACAAGAAGGGAACACATATTTTATTTTTGTTTTTAGGAGTAAAAAAGATTCAAATGGGGGTTAGCTAGAAACCCTAGAGAGGAGAGCAGACTGCGAGAATTACCCAAAGACTAAAGAATCCTTGAAGATAAACCAAGGAAAACCACCCAGAAGAAAATGCCTGCGCCAGAAAGATCCCAGTCAATGTTTCTGATGACAGAACTGACAGTTTCAGAATTCACAGAGAACCTAAATTCTCCACCTCCAAGTCTGAACCATAAAGTTTCAGATGTCTCAATTTAATGACATTTCCAATGTTTATACAGTTGATCCTCATTATTTGCAGATTCAATATTTGAAATTTTGTATACTTGCTAAAATTTATTTGTAACCCTAAAATCAATGCCAATTCTCTTTCTCTTTGATTATGGGTGTGGGCAGAAGCCTAAAAATTTTGAATAGCATCCAGCAAAGTGAAGATCTACCTTATTTCAGCTTTCATATTGTAAATAAGTGTCTTTTTAAGTCTGTTTAGTACCACATTCTTAGCATTTTTGTGCTTTTTTTGGTGATTTCACTGTTGAAAATGCCCGGAATGTAGTGTTGAAGTGCTTTCTAATGTTCCTAAGTACAAGGCCATGATGTGCCTTAAAATATGTGTGTTAGGTAACCTTTTAGCATGAATTAGAGTGTTGTTGATCATGAGTTCAATGTTAATAAATCAACAATACCTGTTAAATATGGTGACTTTAAACAGAAACATACACAAGACAATGTTATACATTGATTTTCTGCAAAAATATGACCAGAGGCTCACAGAACTTGACTGTATTTTCTCTTGAAGCAATGGCTCAGTATTCACTCTTCAGTGTTTGAGGGAACTTTATAGAACATAACTATTGCAAATAATGAGAATCAACTGTATCTATCCATATCTATATATCTACATAACATCTATGTGTTGAATGCATATATCTAAACCAAACAAATCTCAGTATTCTTCAGAAACCATAATGTTTAAATGCTTGACTTTCATAAATCCCACAGCTTCCCCAAATAATTGGACACAAAATAGACTTTTAAATAACTAATGGGTCAAAAAAAATCAAAATAAAGATAAGAATATATTTAGAATGAAATGAAAATGAAAATACCTGGGATGCAACTAAAGCAAATTTATAGAGAAATGTATAGCACTATATGGCCATATTAGAAAGAAGAAAGATCTCAAATCAATGACCTCAGAGCACACCTTAACAAAATACAAAAAGAAGAAGAAATTAAACTCATAAAGAAAATGGTAAGATTAGAGCATAAATAAATGAAATAGAATACACAATGGCTTTCAATATTTTATTTTATTCCTCTTATCTTTTACATTATTATGTATTTTTAATACCACGTATATCTTAAATCCACAGGTGATACGATTATGGTTTATGTGCTCAATATTCATTACATCACCTATTTCTTTTTCCCAGTGCTCTTTTGTTCTTCTTCAAATCTTGTGCTTTCATCTGGTATCATTTTCCTTCTTTCCATAAAACTCCTTCCATATTTCACACAGTGCATGTCTGCTGACTAGGAAGTCTCATTTTTGTTTGTCTGAAACATTTTTATTTTACCTTCATTTTTAAAGAATATTACCACTCATTGTAGAATTCTATGCTGGCAATTTTTCCTTTCTGTGCAATAATATCATACTGCTGTTTTCTGGCTTGCAACCTTACTCTTAAACAGTCATATCTGAATGTTAACCATTTGAAGATGATAAATCTTTTTTATCTTTGCTGCTTTTAGTATAATTTATTTTTGAATTTTAGAAGTGCCATTAAGATGTGCCTAGGTATTTTGTGTTCCCGGACCTTCTTGAACCTGTACTTTTTATCTCTCTTTGTCAGTTTTAGAGAATTGTTAACTAGAACCACTTCAAATATTGCTTTTATCTGTACTCCCACATTTCTTTTTCTGGGATTCAAGTTACATATTAATGCTTTTCACCATGACGTATATATTTCTTACAATCATTTCTGTATGTTTCCATCCTTTTATTTCTCTTCGTGCTTTGGTAAAGATACCTTCTACTTTCTCTTTTTAAAGTTACATTTTCTTTTGTTGCATCTAATCATTGACCGATTGATTGATTGATTGAGACAGGGTCTTGCTCTGTCTCAGGCTGGAGTGCAGTGGAGCAATCATATCTCGCTGCAGCCTTGAATTCCTGGGCTCAAGCAATCTTTCTTCCTGCCTCAGCATCCCACATAGCTGGGACTACAGGCAAGCACTTCCATGCCTGGCTAAGTTTTTATTTTTTGTAGAGATGGGATCTTACTGTGTTGCCCAGGCTGGTCTTAAACTCCCAGCCTCAAGTGATCCTCCCACCTTGACCTCCCAAAGTTTTGGGATTACAGGTGTGAACCATCCTGACCATGCTTTTAATCTATATTTAAATTTATATATTAAGTTCTTAATGTCAGTATATTTTACATTTAATTATTTTTAGAAATTTTATTTTTCTGATAAAATTTACTATCATGTCAAATATTTTCATAAATGTATTAGTCACAAATATTTTAGTCTGTGCAGAGATATTAAAGAATGAGAAGAAGCATTTCATAATGTAATTCCTATCTGTTTTTCCACATAAGAACACTCTCATCTAAGGGATGCATAGATGATGATAAGCTTAAATAAGAAGTAAACAACCTAAAGATAGTATTAAATTATTTAATCAGGAGTCACAAAATCAATTGCGTATGGTTGTCAGCCATATAACAAGGGGACCTCATATAAGACTTCTAGTAATTTAGTGTCATCATGCTCTGTTCTCAGTCCTTTTGCAGATACTTTGTCTCAGTGTCAGGAAGACTCAAAAGTATTGGGTAAAGGTGACAGCAACTCTTTAGCACTATCTGAGGATTTCCACACAGAGACAGAATCATTTTTCTCCAGTCATATGACTTTTTAAGAGAAGCTAAACATCCATATTTTTATCCAAATTCCTTGTTTTAAATTTTTTAACAGTGTAGGAGACAAACAAAAGGTATCTCCTGGCAAGGTCTAGGCTGCTCACCATGGGACCTCCATACTCCTTCGGTAAAGTCTGTGTTGAAGGAGGTATCTGATTTAAGTAAATGAAGTTCCAAATATAGGCTGATTTTCTTAATATATATGTGAAACATTGAAATATGTGTAATGGTAATATAGCTGAAAGATGCCCAGATAGAATTTCAAAAGAACTATGCTTTTATCCTGATTATATTACTTAATAAATATATGAACATTATTTACTCATCATCTATTTGATGAGACTAAAATGAGAAACAAAAAATGCTTTGAAGTTATAAGATACTAAAAAATAATTCATAGCATTGTAATTAAATTTTATTAGTAATAATGACTAATTTGAAATCAATGACTTCAATTCAATTCTTTGTAATTCATATTAATGTGTATCTATGTTATAGCATATATGGTCTATACAGAAGTATCAGTCCAAATTCATCTCTTCCTCTTACCCTTCAATTTAATGAGGAGCCCCAACATGAAGCCTCTCACTCCATCTCAGCACTTAATGAAAACAGACAAAATTTTGGGAGAAAGATCATTATGACCACATAGGTAACTTGTGTTTTTTCTAAGATATAGTAATTTGTATCAATACACATAATTCTGGTTAAGTCATACATACCATTAATCACGTAGAGAAATGAAAGTTCTCTAAAAATTATCATATTTGATAATTTCCAGTAGATATTTTAGAAGTATGACACATTCTTTGAACTATCGTTAGTCACCTATCAACCAAAATCCTCCAATCATAAAAGAATGAATTCTGTATGACTTCAATGTCATGTTTAGTAAGCTAGAACTACAGGGGAAATATTCTCCAGCTTCAGAGAAAAAAAAAAAACTTCAAAGAGAAAATGTAATCATCTGAAAAAGTGTGATAAAGTATGCTCATTGGAATTGAAATGGTCCTTGGTTAAAAGTTTAAGAAAGTAAATTAAAATGCCAAGCACAACGGATAACTTTAGGAATAAAGAATATGTTTCACTCACACTGTAAAAGGAAAAGAATTCAATCCAATTAAATATTCATGAAACAAAAGATCAAGGCTTTGTGTCTTAGATCAAGTTCAAGACTGGGCATGAACTAATGATCCAATAGTTTATATGAATATTAAACATTTAATAGAAGAATAACTCAGAAAGACACTTTAGAATGGATTTCATTTTAATTTAATTGACTGATAGTTAATTTTACTAATTCTGAATAAGAAACAGATTGACACTTAACACAACTATATCGAAGACCACATATTGAGAATTAGTCAACTGATGAGTTTCCCTAGGTTTCAGAAATTAATGTTACCAGTTAGTAGATGCACCGAATATTTGTTTTTATTACATTATAGTAATATTTGTTCTTTTCCCCAAATTTTTTTGCCTTTCACACATATGAATATTAAATATGAGCTGATATACAAAGATATGTATGCAAATTTACTTATTATTCTTTGCCCCAAAACTAAAAAGGAGGCATCTATGTATTATTTTTAGCCTTAGTTGTTAATGAGGAAGACACTGCATATATTAATCATTTGAAGTGAAAACTTTCTTCTGAAACCTCCTTGGAAACAGGTGTAAGCAATTTCATTTCAAAAGATTGATGGAATAAAAATACACCAAAGAAGTTTGACCAATTTGGCATCCTTTTTTTAAAGATTCAGAAAAATCTGAGGTTAACCCAGCCACAGGCAGAATGCCTCCTCTGAGTGTCTATAAACTGGTGAAATGTGCAAGAGGCCCGAGAAGCAGCTAAGAGGTCCAGCAAAAATAATCATCCACTCTTCATGCCGAGAGGCAACAAGCACTGCAGGTAAGATAAAGTTCCAGACTTTAAATCCATCACTAGTGCAGCAGGCCTGAGGCCATACTTCCCTTGAGAAGGTGTCTTGTCTATCACTACAATCAGTTCAACCTAAGCATTTTATCCATTTATTTATTTTCAAGTTGTCAATGACATTTTAGAAAGCAAAGGCAGACAAAGCTCCTTCTAAAAAGCCTAAGGGATCTGTTATTTCTTTTGAGAAAAATGACCTGGAGACATTTTTGCAAAAGTGCTAATAAAAAAAGCTCTGAGTGTCATTATGTTGGCTGAACCTAAATAGAACTTTTCAAGTACCTACTAGATTAATATGATGAAATATGGTGAAACTCAGGAAAAACAATGATGAAATAGAGAGGCTAGATAACAATATAATTTATTATTAGATTAACTCATTCTCATTTGGTCAGCCTAGTGTTTATTCATGGTATGTGGAACTTTTACACAACTAAAATAGATGGTGTTTAAAATTAGACTATAAGCTTTTACTAAAGGAATAGGAATAAGTAACTGAGATAAGAATTTATATGTCCTCTTAAAATTACATGGATCATATTTTACTTTAACATTTGCTTAGTTTATATTTTATACTACGAACATCCAGAGTACAAGGTTTTAATGCACTGTTTACTGTACAGATCATGTATTTTACAATTACTGCCATATAATAGGTGTTGTTGAATAAAGGTTTCTTGGATGTTTTAATGAACAACAATTTTTATATCAAGAGGTCTTAACTTTGAGTCAAAGAGGACATGTAACGGATATATGAGCCCCTAAAATCATACACAAAATGCTTTTGTTGATGTGCAAAATTTTATTTTATTCCTGGGGATAAAATGCCTATATTTCATCAGATTTCCAAAGAGCACCATGATCTCACTCTCAAAAATAATTTTCGTTTATTTAAAAAATATCAAGACATAATTTTTTAAGGAAGTATGGTATAATAGAAAAGCCTAGGACTTGCCAAAAACCCTCAAGAACCTCACATTTTTCAGTGATTTGTTAGAAGCATTTCAGTTAAATTAAAAAAGAAGGCAAAGATATTGATTATGACCACTTTTTTTCAAATCATACTGAGGTCTTATCCAATGCAGTTACATGAAAAAAATGTAATAAAAAGAATAGTTTGGAAAGAACTGTAAACAAGAGTAGTATGATGTTTAGATAATATGATCATCTATATAACAGACATGGGATAATATATAGATGATTATTAGAAATAATGTTAGAGTTCAACAAGATTGTCAGATTAACAAGATCAATATTCTAAAACATTTGAAACTATCAATAAATTGCAGGAGAGTGGGAGAAAATAACACATAATTTAAAAGATTCTGTTCACTAAACATGTAAGAACCCTCGAATAAACATAGCACTAAATGTATATTTTATAGAAAAAATGAAAAAATGTATAAAAGAAAACAAATATTAAACAAATGGAAATTTTATAAAATAAGTACTAAATAAATACAAAGATACAAACTAGCATAATTTCTTTTAACAAGGCACAAAAACACAAACTGGAAAAGAAAATAATAATGAAATGGATTATATTAATATTAAAATTAATGATTCATTTGACAACTGACACCAAAGAAAATGACAATTTACAAACAGGAATCAAATATTTTTGATGTATATAACTGATAAAGATATATTATCTAGAATATGTTAAAAATGTTTACAAATCAATAATAATTCCCAAAATCCATGTAGGAACTCATTATGTGGTAGTAGTGGAAATAGGCACAGGAGTGAGAGTAGAGATACTCATCATCATTATTATCATTAGCATCATCATTATTATGATTATCTTTCAGATCAAGTGATAGTAGTCCTGGGAAGTCTCACTCAAAATCATAAAGCTTGCCAAAATTAAAATATCTGCTTTTGTTATCCCAAATCCAGTTTTCAAGCTATTACAATACTATTCTATTGACTTCAATTTTTAGATAAATAAGTGCTTTTCTATGCAACAAAATAATTAACATATGACCACATTATGAATAATGGAAAACAAATACTCATAACAAATTAAAAGAGAAATCAGTATAAAAAGAGATAGCCCAATATAAGTGTAGCAGAGCTAGATCTGGCTAGTCATTACAGCAATGTTTGTGATATTTTATCATCATTTTAATGAAACCTTATCAGTTAATTTTGTGATTGATATCTATAAATAACAAAGATTAACAAATTTAGTGGTAGGCATTTCATAGCAATAAGATAAATAATATACATATAACCACATAAACCTCTGAAGGTATGTGGAAGCTTTCAAAGTATAAATATGTCATATATAGAATTAATTTGCATTTAAATGTCATGACTTGAATTGGAAAATATTTTACAAGGTTCTGTCAATTAAGGACTTATTGAGAATATGTTATATGGCATAAAATAGAAATTTTATATATTTTTAATAATTTTCATATTTTAGCTTTACTATATGACCTTTTATGTCTAGTAATGGTTTTTTCTTAAGTCTATTTTGTCTCCTATTAATATAGTTACACCAGATGGCATTGTCTTATTTTTTCATCTTTTTACTTTCAATTTTTTGATTCCTGGTATTTTAGATATATCCATTTAAAGAATATATAATTAGAATTTGGGCTTCTATGTAGTCTTTTTTTTAGCTTTCATACAGAATATTTATTTCTTTTACATTTAATTTAATTATTAATATATTTGGGTCTATATCTACCATCTTATTTCATATTTTTGAATTTATTTCTCCTGTTCTATGTTTTCTTTTTCTTCTTCTATTCTTCCCTTTTGGTTCTTGTTTTTGTTTAAATGGGTATTTTTAGTCATGTTTATTTTTTTTCTCAACTACACTGACTCTATTTTTGCTATGTTTTGAATGTATCACCCAAAGTTCATGTGTTGGAAACTAAATCCCCAGTGCAACAGTGTTGAGAGGTGTGAACTTTAAGAGGTGATTAGGTCATGAGGGCTATGCCCTCATAATGGATTAATGCTGTTGTCAGGAGAGTGTGTTTCTTACAGAAGCAAGTTTGGATCCTCTTGCTTGCTCACGCTCTCTTGCCCTTTTGTCTTCTGCCTTTGCCATGGGATGATTCTGCAAGATGGTCCTTGCTAAATGCCAGCACCTTGATTTTGGACTGCCCAAACTCTAGAACTATAAGAAATAAATTTCTGTTCTTTATAAACTACCCACTCTGTGAAATTCTGTTATAGTAACACAGAACAAACTAAGATCATTCTCTTAGAGTTAGTGTAGAAATTATGACACACATACACAATTTACCAATGTTAAAAATTAATTGATACATTTATTCTCTTCTTTGACAATACTAGGTCTTCAATTACTACTACTCCTCACTTATTTGTTATTTTTGTTGTTTATTTTAATTCTATCTTGTATCTTTTTAATCTCATAAAACATTCCTTGTTTGTATAAGGTTAAAGATAACTTATATTAACTACTTGTTTACCAATTTTATTATTCATTCTTTCTTGCAATATCTAATATTTCCCTCAGAATCACTTTACTTCCCTTTTAAATCTGTCTTTTAGATTTTTCTTTAAATGCAGATCTGCTGATAGGAACATTATTTTCTGATTTTGTTCATTTTTAGATATCTTTGCTTTACATAATTCTTGACATTTATTTTTACCTAGTATTAACTTCTAGGTTGACACTTATTTTCATTCTGGACATTGAAAATATCATTTTACTGTCCACTGTTATTATTGTTGGTACTGAGAGATAAGCTGTAAGTCTAATTGTTGCTTCTATTATCTGTGGACTGGTGTCTTCTTTATTTCCAGAAATCCTAAATCATTTTTTATTCCAGTGTCATTTAAGC
>CM052438.1:64713916-64734066 GCA_028533085.1 Varecia variegata
TGGAAGGAGTACATTGGTTTGGCCCAAAAAGGTGGGACATCTCTAAGCAGGGGATTATAGTTTATAGGTGGATATAAAGACTCTTTGATTGTAATTGTTTAAAGAAATGAAGCTTAATCTAATGGCTCAGAATGTTTTAAATTAAGATAAGGAAGTCCGCTAATCATAGACAAGCCACTGGACACATATTAGGACTAAAGTGATCTGTTAAGCAAATTGAGGACCTGCAGTTTCAAGCCCTGCCCTGTATAGACCTAGTCCTGTTGATGAGTTACAAAGGATATCTCCAAGAAGTGGGCGGGCATGACAAGGCCTGTCTAACCTCCATACTAATGGCCAGCAATGCAGCTTTAGGGTATTGCTGGGGTCCCCTTGGCCAAGAGGGATCCATTCAGTCAATTAGGGGGCTTAAGATTTTATTTTAATTCACATTCCCTTTATAAAAATAAGACACCTAGATCTATAATTAATATAAATAAAAAATATTAACAACAAATAAAATAAGATTACACTATTAGAATTTATGTTTTCTGGAAAGTATCTTGGTTGTGTAAATTGCCAAATGTAGAAATTATAAATTTGAGAGAACTTGAATGATTTAAGGTATATTTTTGCCATTTAGCATCAATAAAGAATGAAACCTAGAATGCACTAAATTAGAGAAATATTCACTGTCGCAGCAGTTCTAGAACTAAAAATATAGCCTTCATATAAACATACATGTTGCAGCTATTGTCATGAAAATAGTCTGTAATAAATCATTCTAAAATTCAGCTACTTGAAACAATAATAATTTATTCCCTTATATCTGTGCATTGGCTAAGAGAAGACTGGTTTAGACAGAGCTTATATGGGCAGCTCTGCTGATCTAGACTAGGCTCACTCATGAATCTCAGAGACTACTTATCTGATCCAGGTTGGGCTTGCTGGAAGAGGTTTGGCTGTGCTCCATGTGTCTCATCCTTCTCCTAGTTCCAGAATACTAATCTAGCCATGCTCCTCTCATGCTGAGAGCAGAGGCTTCAGAGAGCAAGCAGAAACATGCAACGCTTTTTAAGGCCTAGGCGTAGGATTGGTACACAGTCACTTCTGCCCATTCCATTCACCAAAGTCATGTGGCCAACCCAAAATCAAAGAGGAGGAAATATGCTATACCCATGAAGATGGGAAGAAAAGAGTAAATGTGTTTTAACAATAAATGAATAGAATACTACACAATTAAATAGACAAACACATTGCAGCAGTTTCTATTAATAGAAAATACTTGAGATGTCCGTCAATAGGGAACACATTGAATAAAATGGAGCCTTTTCATATAATGTGCAAACTATAAAGCCACGAAAAAAAGTGTTACTTCTGTATGTTATGATTATAAACACATTCCAAACATATCTTAAATTGAATAAAAGAAAAATGTGAGCAGTGTTATGAAATAAAGGGTTATACTCACAAGACTTTAATCTACTTATACCCTATACCTGGGGAAGGATTGTGTTAGGGACCACTTCCAGAAAACAAAAGAAGGAAGGTGATCCAATTTAATCTTCTTATAATTTTGCAAAATTATTTTTTCTAGCAGATTTAATTTCTTCAGTATGCTTTTAGCAGAATGTACCTGGTTTTTAGAAATTGCTTAATTTAAAAAAAAATAGAACCTGACAATTTATTGGGCATGGCCTTTTGGAAAATGTCACATGAGCTGTACAATAATATGAGTATAAAATTAGAATAATTGTAAAATACTGCTCCTTTCTAAGTAAAGCATCTCTATACCTCATCTGTGAACTTAAAGCAGAATCCATCCAGTGAGAGAAGAAAGGGATAGGGAGTCATACTGGTGGGTTTGAACATCTTTCTGTTGTTGTATCTCTTAACTAATTATTTGGAAAGCTTGACCTTTAGTAAGATTTCTGATTTGTGTACCTTTGACTTAACAATCAGATCCTTTTTGTTATCTCCCAAGTGTGTAGTGTTTTAGTAATTACAGGGGATTTTCAAACAAAAGGGTAAATCAAATGCTGAATAGGAATGTAAAATATGTATCATAGTTATTAAAATATTTAAAGATACTCAAATTTGTCAATGAATAAATTCTAACACTAAAATTCAATTTTTATTGAATGCATGTACATATTAAAGGACCTATAATAATTAGTGTTATTAATCTTAAATTCAAAAAGTTAATTGATAGCTTAAAAATATATAGTCTAGCATGCTGAAAATTTAAAAAACAAACAAATAGAAATTAAAACAGACTTCAAGGAAAGGGGTAAAAAAAGAAAATAGACTAAATGAGAAAGGACTCCTAATGATAATCCTGATCTTTGTTTCTAATTAAATTGTAGTATGACTAGCACGATATGAACAAAAAAAATGACAGGGTTTGAGTAGTGCTTGTTATATTTATTCTCACCTACTGTGATATACTGGCAAGTGCTAGTATCATAACCAAGTGTTAATTAATAAACCATAATTCTCACTGTGGGATCGATCCATTTCTTATCACATATGTAAATTCCCAAGAAAAATATAGAAAATTAAAATCTTTTCATATCTGTAAGCTGGAACTCCTAATTAAAAGTCTTGCTATATGTTCTGCAACTTGGAAGTTGCCAAAAAACTCTGTACATGGGTTAGAAGGATGCAAAGTTCTTATTGGTGGAAAATTCTGGTCTTTGCCACAGGTGGTAGTGATGTAGGCCAACAGGTCAAACTGAGAATAAAGGCTTGTCTTTTCAGTTGACAAAATAGAATGACAAGTTTACTCCTCCCTTTCCTTTTAATAACGTGAGCATATAATCTCCACAATAACAAAGACATTTTCCCTACATTTTAAATACTATATTCAGTGGAGAATCCCCAGTCCTGAGATGTTTGTAATCCAGCTCCTGTTGGATCACATTAGCATACATTAATTATTATTTATTATTGATAATAAATAATACATACATATTATTAATTATTATTTCTTCATTAGACTCTAAGCTTTCCTCAGTACCTTACCTAAAGAATCTCATTGTCTTTTAAAAATATGTTCTCAAATCATCATTCAGCGTTCCATAATATACCTAATAAAAAGCCCATTTGATCAATTGCTTGAGTAGGAATTTGTACACATTTCCTTCCATATGCATCCTTTGTCAGAATACAAGCTTTTTGAATCAGTAGATAAAGCAACCAAAAGTGTGTAACTCTTTTGTCTAGATCCCAAAAACTAAAGAATTGTGTAGTTTTCACTAGTTCCCTTTGAAGGCCTCATAAGTGATCTAGAAGCCACTTCAGTTTATTTTTCCAGTGTTAGGTTATATGATTACTACTTCAAATATTTTTTAAGTGAGTAAAAAATCAAGTTCAGACATAACTCTCTTTTGTTTTATATTTGAGTACAAAATATATTTGATATACAAAGAGATTATTCGACTCGATAGACTGGATGGGACACAGAAACACACTTCTGTTCTATGATAACCGGTGGAACAAGAGAGGGGGCTGTAGAGGAAGGCTTTTTTAAGTCCTTACCCAAGTTTCCATTATTTCATTACCATACAAAATGAACCAAAAATTTATTTGTAAAAATGAACTAATTGATATTCAGAGACATCTTGAAGCAGACTCAATAATTATACAACCAAATTTAAAGAGTATTTTCTATTTCTAATTAGTGTGAATAAGCAGCTCTAGCCCTAGACCTTAAGCTCCTTCTATGCACGTATTTTGAAGATGCCACCAAGGAATGTCTCCGTAAGTGCTGTGCTTAGTAACCTTGGTGAAATAATTTCATCTCGGCCCCTTTGCTGGTAACTTCAGAGTAATAATACCCAATTTCATGGCATAGCTGTTACTGTCCGTGATCCCCTACTTCATGGATCTAAAAATACCAGCTAGCATTTTTTCTGCCAATAACCTTCAATTTAAGAGAGCAATAAAGTGAGTTTTCCTAAGTAAAAAAAAGAAAAAAATGGTGCAAGTTCATTGAAATTATAGTCTTCTAGTTGTTTAAAAATATAAGCCAGGTGCTTATATAAGAGATTCCCAATGAAGAAGCATCCTACATTTTAACACCAATCTGTGGAATCTGGGCACCACTGCAGCTGAAGCACGTAGGAGTAAACTTATTCTAAGGCAGGGAAAGTTCTAAAAGCAAGACTGTACAAAAACAGAAGACAATGCTATCATTACTCCCCATTGTTTCATGGGCTTTCCAAAAATATGGAGGCTTTTACATCTCTTTTTGATGATTATTTGTTGTGAATTCTCAGTGAAGGAAATATTTGAACAAATTGAGAATCCTCTCTCAATTTCAATATTCCTGTATCATCCAACCTGAAATGAAGAATTTTTTAGCCACAGGAGGAAAATGCAGCAGGAATAGGAAGGACAGAGCAATATGAATGAAGCAAAAGTACCTTATGCATTGGAGAAATGTATTGGATTTAAGGAAGGCAAATAATATATATGGTTGATTTCAATTTATTTCTTATATAAGTAAAGCATTTTTAAGAAGAGATACTGTTTATTTTTATTATTTTATTTAGCTTTACCTATTTCCAAAATTCTAATAATATATCAAACCAAAGAAAAAAGGCATCATATGCTGGCATTACATCTAGACTTAACACAAATATTTCTAATTAAAATATTCATAATCAACTAAACTTGTTTTTAACTAATGATATCTGAACATCATTAAATTAAATTATATATAAATATATGCAATTTTAGAATTATATATAGTTTAATTTAATGATGCTCAGATATCTAAGTTGCAAAGGAGTTATTACAACTGAATAAAAACATGAGGGGAAAAGGAAATCATTACAGGACCATCTGCATGCTTGAGAATATACCACATCAAAACACACCTATGACCCTAAAAAAAGGAATACTCCTATTCCAGTGAAAATAAACTTTTAAAATCATAAAATGCCTTTTAATTCCCCCAGAAAGAGGAAAAATCCAGCAGAGTCGTCAATAGGTTTTTCTATTTTTTGGCATGTGACATTTAAGAAAACTTCATCAAAATCATTTTTCTGAGCTTATTATTTCAACAAGAAGGACTGCTTCCACAAGGCTTTTGTTATTAAAGAATGTGCTTATAGTATGATAATTTATGTCTAGTTCATTAAGCAGGTGTTCTGGGCAAGATAATATAGGGGAAATGGCAAATATGAAACACTGTTTTCCATTAACCCCTCTGGCACTGCCAGTCTGAAGCTCCCCTTCTGAAGGCTAATCCATTTTGCTTAATGCTTAGCATTTTCAGATCCTAGCTTTGGGTGCCAGAAAGGTTTTATATTTGAAGTACAAATGAAAAGGTGGCAAATTTGAGCACCTAGTTAGTTATCCCTTGTGAAAATCAATTGATAAAAACAAAACAGCATCAAAAGCAGAAAGGCTTTATAGAATCAGTATACACCAAGCCGTGATGCTTTATTTTCTGTCATTGGAGCAGATGCTATAAATCCCTTTTCATTACATTGATGGAAAGATAGATGATAGATAGATAAATAGATAGATATAAGCACTATTTTCAACCATTAGAAGGTTTTCAGATCCCACACTTACATTTCAGAGACTATTCTTTAGGAAAAGGGAATTAAAGAAAAGATAATGAATATTGTTAATCACAGTATCTAAACCAAGGTTACAGGATAACAAACTGCTTCTTCTCCCTGGTCAAATTTAGCTCATAGACTTGCTTTACCAGCTGGAATTTAACTGGTTTTGCATATGATTCCTGAGTTCCAATTTGCCACAGTTACCACCAATTTTGCTACAATGACTTCTAATCAGCTTTATTCATTTATTTTCATTTATTTGATCTAACTGATCCCCATAGTCATTTAAGTTTGTGAACCCTATCTACACATTTATCTCCCCAAATCAGCATCCACTAACTTCCTTCTTCGGTTTAATTTTTTCCAGGATTCAGTATTGCAGAACTTAGTATTGGTCATGTTTTTAACCACTCTGGTCTCAGATAACCCAGATTCCAAACAAAATCAAATTCTTTCTATGTAGGCTAGTAATTTAACTCCTAACACTTCAGATTTTTCATCTGTAAAACGGCATTCATAATAATAGCTGCGGTAATAGCTACCTCAAGTGTACCAGATCTGTCTAACCATCAGCATCAGTTCTGTGGGCTTGCAACCTGTGCATTTACCCAGGGACCCACACTCAGAAGGGCCACATGCTTAGAAAGTGCTCTAATATCTCTGGCTTTAAATTCGTAATAATTTTTGAATAAGGAGTCTAGCATTTTTATATTGTTCTAGGCCCTTCAAATTATGTTTCCAGTCCAGATATTCCCAGAGAGGGAGCTCAACCATTTAGTTCAGAGTTTTCTTCATATTAAATATTAAAATATATTAATATGATGTCAAAATAAAATAACTTGCAATGGTATGTGAAGATACAAACCTCATTTGACTCATTTTTTTTCTTTTTATTGGTTCCATTTTCTCAGTTGTATTTTTTTAGAGATGAATATTGATTCAAATTTATTTACATTTTTATTCTATTCCATTTGGAAAGATTTTTTTTAACTCCCTTGGGTTGCCAGATTTAGCAAATAAAAGTACAGGATGCTAGGTTTGTGGTCCAACATGCAAGGAGCTTGGAAGTCATCATGCCATCCTAACAAGTGAAAACCTGAACAGAAATCAACAGCTCTTCATAGATCTAGCAGGAAAGTGAAGTTATGGAGAAAACCACTGCCCCCAAAATTGAAGCTACAGACAGGTGAATACAGAGAATCCAAACTTACTGGAGCAGACATCCATGACTAGAAACCTCTGCAGAAAACATTAACAGGGTAGGAAAATCTGGGCAGTTCTATGTTCTACTCTGAAGTTCCAGAAAGCAGTCTGAGTCACAGAAATAAATATAAGTCATTAGCATATAAATGGCATTTAGAGCGAAGACACTGGATGAAATGACAAAGGAGATGAATTTACATGAATAGGAACAAGGCCAAAGGAGTTCAATGAGCTTTGGAGTGCAATAAGAAGTTGGGGAAATGAGGAGAAACTATTAATAACAAAGGACATAGAAAAAATGGTCACTTCAAGAAAAGGCAAACTGGTGTTCTTGAAGCCAAATAAATAATGAAGGAGAAAGTCATCAGATGTGTCAAATGTTACTGATGGGTCAACTACGATGAAGCCTGAGAACTAACCAGTGGAGGACATTGGTGATCTATGTCATATAATAGTTAGAAAACTTAAATTAAATATATAAAAGTGTTTACAATTGCCTAGTATATAGTTAGTACTCAGCAAAAATTGGGCAATTTTTATACACAAGGATTCATTTTTGTGCTTGACTCACAGGTAGTCTTTACATTGTGAAACAGAAATTCCGTGAAAATGGTAGAACAATGGTTTGCAAGTCCCTTGCCATGTTGCTTCTGATTCAAAGCTGTATCTACACATAAGAAAACAGACCTGCTCACTTTTAAATCCCTCAAAAGCTGCTTCTGGTTATGACAGAACATTATTTCTCTGGCCTTTATCCTACCAAGTCAACCTAGCCTTCTGCTCCCCCTAGTAATTTTCACCAGCAACTTTCTCTATGTAAAACCATAAAGCCCAGAAAACACCTACCAAAATATTAGGAGAAAACCTTGGTAGCCTAAAATAACTTGAAATGAGTTAGATCCAATTGTGGTTAAAATCCCACACTCCAGAATCAACCTGCCTGCGTTTTAATACCAGCTCCATCACTTATTAGCTGTGTGAATTTAAAACCTCCTTTTTCTTCTTTTGTAAAGTAGGAAGCAATAGTAATAATTGTAGTACTTATAGGGTTGTGAGGATTTAATGCGTTAAAATGCCTAAAGTGCTTAGGATAATGCCTGATACCATAAATAAATCTACTATTTCATATAAGTGAATGAGCTTGAAAATCATCTGCAAAGACTATTGAAAAATAAACATGTCTAAGTCCTATACAGACCTACTAAATTAGAAACCTCTATGTAGAGTCCAGAAATACATGTTATTAAAAGAAATGTGCTGGTGGATAGTCCGGTTTGGAAATGGCTTGTTTATTCTCCACACAAGAAGGTTATTGTAGGTTCTTGGTAAGATAGATAACATTTGTAGCAGTGTTTGCTGTAATTATAGATTTTCATTTATTTAGTACTACCTAAGATTGGGTGCAGGGAGATGCAAACACTTAAGTGCAGTAGAAAACAGAGAAGTACATATGATAAAAATATTTGAGTTCTGTATCACTGGGCAGAGAACAGAATTTGTCCCAGAAAAACAAATGAAAAGAAAATAAAAGTCCATAGTATAAATAAATATAGTGTTATTCAAATTGAGCCGAGGAAAAAATGTAGTTCGGGAAAGAATATGAGAAAACAAAGAAAAATTAAGAGCACTTGAAATACTAATAAGAGAGAACAAACTTTTGAAAATGAGCAGAAATCCTCAAAAACAAAGTACATGGAAAGGGTTAACTAAAATATTGCACATCTACATAGAACAATTCTATATAATCGTCAAAGCCACTATTAGATCAGTATATCTATTAGTAAAATAAAACTATACAAAGTTATCTTTTATATCAAGTTATATTAGTTTATTCACACATATGTAACTAATTATTAATATTATGACTATAATACCTAATTATTATGGGGAACTAGAAGGCAAAAATAATATTAATAAAAGAAAGTAAATAAACTGCTATTTTAGCATCACTCAGAGAAAAGCAGTTGAAGTTAAGATATTTTATGCTTATATCCATATACTTGTAAGCATATACGTATGTATTTATATAGGCATATATATTAATATTTGCAATATCTTCTGCACCAATACCATGTCATCCTTATTTATCTCCCCATTGTCACTCTTACTTACCACTCATCTTTTTCTCCACTTTGTAACCAAAAAGATTATTAAAAGTAGATATAACTGATTATATTACCCTGAAGTTTAAAATACTTCAATATTTTCTCATGTGTCTGAGGATCGAATCTAAAACATTAACACATCTGCAAAGGCCATTTGTGCTCAAGTTCTGCCTACTTTCCTCCTTCCTCCATCTCTCTCTAACTACTCTAGTTACACTTACCCTCCGGGATTAAGTTTCCCAGAAGTGGCATGGTTTCTATTCCGTTTAGGACTGGAGACCTATTCTCCAAGAACTTTCCCATTTCCCTTCTTCCCAGGAAGATATAATAATAGCTCTTACTCTATTCAACTCTGCAATATTTTGAACTGAATACTTCTCAGATTAGGAGCACCGATAATAATGGAAATAATTCTTCCAAACCTTAAAAATGGAAGCGAAATTGAATTTTTTTTTCTAGAAAGTCAAAATGATAGATTAGATACTTGTGTGAGATTATATGATGACTATAAAACATAATCTCAACCCCCAGGTTAGGAGGAAAAGATAAACAGATGAAACATTTATAGAGTATTCAATATGTTCAAAATGCTTTACAGAAAAAAAGTCTCACATATTTATAAAAAAGAAAAAACCCACAAAATATATATTTATCTACTCCATTATACAAATCTCTCCAATCCATAGTTCTTTCATGGATTGGAGAGATTACCAAAGATTCCTAAAGTCAAACTGGACTGTGACCCAGAACTGTCTGAATCCTAAACGTACATTTTCCACCATCCCCTCCACCTCGGCAGCTCAGCAGCTAACAGTCCACAAATAACTCTAACAAAAAGCAGAATGTGATTAGCTTGACAATAAAAGTGAACACACATTGTGGCAGGAGTCCTTTGTAAGCAGTGTCTTTTAGCAGAAATTTATCTGGCTGTTATAAACAATGTTAGAGAAGGAGGATTCAGAAAGCTTCCCTAGGAGAGTTGGTATTTGAGCTGGACCAGGATCTTGAAATGATTCAGAAAATGAATTATAAGTAGCAAACTCAGAAAGGCTAACATTAGAAACAAAAGCCACAAAGGTGCCATTTTCACACTCAAAAAGGGTTCACACATCCTGTCCAGTCCTCCTATACAACATTCCTAAGGATCACAGATGGCTTGGCAGAGACAGTAATTCTGGTGACATTTCAGGCAAGGTTGATCATATTCTTACAAGCTAAGATGTAAAGCATTCCTGAGGAGCTTGTGGGTCTGAAGGAATCTAGAGAAGTCCCTTGGGTAGATAAAGAGTGGGCTATCTGTCGTTCATGTCTACTGAGGACAGAAAGCAGCTCTTAAATGAGAAGGTGTCAATGAATGATAATGTTTAGGTATATGATTGGTTAAGACATTCCCTAACAGGATGAACTGCCACATTTTGGGACAAATTGCAAAGACAAGTTAAGGAATTTTTCATTGAAACTTGACAAATTCTCATACCAAGAATATACCAAATACACATGCTTTTATAGATTTTTTTTAAGGGATCACCAATGAACATTTGTGTTGCAAGATTCTAAAGTCACCGTGTGGAATAACAAGTAAATTTTAAGTAGATCATGAATACAAAATATATTATCTTTCCTATATATTTTTTCAGGCACATTCAGGGATAAAAGATAATTGTAAATTCTGCTTTATAAAATTATATATGAGTCACATTTCTTCAGCTACTTATTTGAATGATACATCCAAATTTTACTTTAGAACTTTATAAGAGAAGTAACTATAATCTTCCACATATGGTTAATTATAACCAATTATGCTTTTTCCACATTCACAGCACTTAAGTAAAAAAATACCACATAGTTTAGTTGCTTTATTACTACATATCTTTATTAATTATTTTATTCAATTGAATTGGGCAAAAATGACTACAAATATAGCCTGCCTTTTAAATCTTCAACGTTAGTAGAAAAAAAGGCATGAGGTGTCCCTTAGCCTCCACAAGCAGGAACAGAATGGCAGCTAGTAAAGTGGCACTATCGTAAGATCAGTGCATCTGAGAGTCACATCTGCAGTTCTTGTTCTCTAAAATCTTTTATTAGATCAAAACTGAAGTCACTCCAAGAATAACTAAAATTTATAAAAATATTTTTCTTAGAAAATATCTATTGAAATAAAAAAGAAATATAATTATGTATCATTTTATTATATATCATAATAAAATTATATATAATAAACATAATTGTTCTATATATTATATATAATATAATTGCATATATAAATTATTCTGTAAGCATATATATAATGTAATCTATAAACAACATATATATAAAAGGACAATTTATATTTTATATATATAAATTATACTCTATATATTTATATATTCACAAACATTTAAGGTTCTTTATAGAATCTAGGTGCCACATTGTGAACTTCAAATTAATTCAGATGGTAGTAGGTTGAACCATGTGGAATTCCTAATATTGCATTATATTTGCCCTACAATTATGATTCAACAATAAGATAAAAGCTTATATAAAGTAAAAGTTAGTGGGAAAAGTTTATCTTTTTATGGAAATGAGTATATCCATTATAATCAAAAGTTTTGTTATATCTTTTTCTCCCCAAGAATTTAACCTTGGACAGGTAGTATAAACAAACATCTGCCATAAGACCCTAAAAAGAATGTTGATGGCAAATCAGCAATATTTTCAGTCAGTGGGGACAGGTGTACCAAGAAGATCAGGTTAGTTAGTTCCATCAGCTCGAGAAATGGATTGATCCCAAAGGCAATGAAAGAAAGACTTGACCATCTGCAGTTCTCAAGAAGACAAATAAATCAGGTTCAGATGTCTGCTGCTACTCTGGATATGATCAGAATGTCCCCTAATTCTTTATATCATAAAACAAAGACATATAAGATATTGTTGCCAACTGGCACAAATTGCTGTACCTGGCAGTCAGTCAAGAGAAAGTTGTTTCTTTGTTGTTTTTTTTCCCTATATGTCTTTAACCATGCTTTTATTTTAGCAAAATATAAAATAAAATAAAAAATAGTTATATATTAAAGGGAACAATATAAATATAGTTAGATAAAATGGTAGTGTTGCTTTTAGTGTAGCATATCCTATTTTAGGATAGTTTCAACAAAGTGGTGATGTGAGAAATGCCCCATTTCCAATATTTCTTTCCATGGGAAAGAAGTTCACTGGCTATAACAAGCCTGGTCTATCTCATCCCCTCTCTCACTTTTCATCTAATTATGAATTTGAAAGAAGAATTCTATGTGAGTAGCACAGATCTTTCTTTTGGCCTTCTTGGAAGTAAGCTATCTTCAGGAAACACACGTTCCAATCTGCTCCTCCATGCCACAAATTGTAAAGGAGCCTCCCTGGGTGGGTGGAGAGAGGCCCGCCCCACACTAGCCCTATTGTACCTCTAAGGCTGCTACATCTTAGGTTCATTATTGCCCAGACCACATGCCCCTATCTATCCTTTAGCAGTAGTAAAGGCGATGTTTTGGCTACCATGTGCTAACCTTTCCATCTTATTTCTCAATTGGCTCATAATCTCAGTAGAGAAAAAGATGATTTACTTGGGACCCTCAAATGCCTCAACATCTGTTATATTCAACTTCACTGATAATAAATGAACATTTACAAATTAAATTTGGGGGCACTATCATCTCTCACAATTCTATAGTCTGGGAATTAACAATATTGCTGGCCATCACCTTGCAGTGCAGCCCAGTGAGCCTGAAAAGAAAGAGAATGAGGGAACCACTGGCTTGGAGATTTAACACAGCAACCATGGTTGATCCTTGAACAACACAGGTTTGAACTGTGATGCTCCACATTTATGTGGATTTTTTCCAATAAAAGTCACAGCAAGTGTGCCTGCCTTTCCTGCTTCCTCTTCCACCTCCTCCACCGCTTCCTCCTCTGCCACCCTTGAGATGGCAAGAGCAACCCTTCCTCTTCCTCCTTTCTCAGACTACTCAACACAAAGATAACGATGAAGCTTTTATGATGATCTACTTCCACCTAATGAATAATAAATTATTTGCTCTTATGATTTTATTAATAACAGTTTTTTCCTCTAGCTTACTTTATTGTAAGAATCTGGTATATAATACATATAACACAAAATGTGTGTTGACTCTTTATGTTAATGGTAAGGCTTGCCGTCAACAGTAGGCTATTGGTAGTTCAGTTTTGGGGGACACAGAAGTTACACATGGATTTTTGACTACACAGGGTTTGGCCCCTTTAACCTCTGTGTTGCTCAATGGTCAACTATAGTTTCCTTTTCTCCTCTTTAATGGATAAACTGAGGAAATATCTTCTGCTACTTGAGGGAACCTCCCCCCCCAAAAAAAAACAAAATAGAGCTATCCTGTCTTTTAACACCAGGTCAATTATGTTGGATTTATACAAATGAAAGTGGGCAAAACCTGTGTGTGCACTTGCTGGGACCACCAAACTATAGTGAGATAATGAGTGCAGCCAGTAAAAGCTACAGCCAAGACTATAGTTATAAGAAAACAAAACTTGCTTTTACTTCATTTTGCTATTGTGTGAAGACAGTTAAGAAAAGTAACTTTGTTCAAATTAAATAGCATGCTATTTTTACAGAAGATAGATGATCATAATAGTTGATGACACTTTTTAAGGGAAATGCTGCTGGAAAAATTACCAGACGAAGCAGGCCTAAACAGCTGCATCTGTTGGAATGGGTCTTTGCAGCTGCACAGAACCCACGATAAATGACAAGCAATTCTTCTCACTCATTCTTCTATTACTTATAAATCTTCAGACTCATATTTCATACTTCAATGTCATATTTTTTTATTGAGCTGCTGGGGGGAAAAAACGATCACTTTACTAAAGATAATAAAATAAAGTGGAGAGACTTGTTGTCATAGGTAGAAATGAAGGGGGAAAGTCATCAAATTTTAGCCCTTGATTAAAGAAGCATTTTCAAGTAATATTTTCAAGTAATATTTTATCTGGGTTAGGATGTGAACTCTGAAAGGGTTAATAACAGAACCATAATTTCAAAACCAAGAAATTAATTGAAAGGTCACAATGACACTATAAAAGCATTAACATCACACTATGAAAATAGTACTGCAGTACCTAGAGTTCCTGATTTCCAAAAGTCTAGAGGAGAAACCCACTATAGTCAAATGAAACTGCCTACAAATCGGGAGACAATCTCACCACTACAACATAAACTCTTGGAGCTCCATAAAATAAAGATGTGAGAATTGCTGAAATTTAAGATTTCTTTTAACTGTAAGATTGTCTATATCTGTTATCTACGTTTATTGTAGGAGAAACAGATGGATAACAGGCACTTTTGCTGAAGGAAATGTGAAGAAAGAAAACAAAAAGTCAATACTAATGATATCCAAACAATTTATAGAAGAAGGAAATCTGATTACTTTTCTTTTCATTCCATGATACTCCTTTTAAGTAATTATACTATCAGTTCCTGATTCTAAAACTTTCATTTGTATTATCCTCTTTTAAATATGCCAATTAAAGAAGATACATTTTTTTAAAAAATCATATTATTGTGTTTTTTTCCCCTATTATAATAGAAAAGCACTAGATGTTCATTGTTTTAAATGCAAAGACTCATGGAAGGAAAATGAAAATTATCTATAATTCTATCACCCAGACATGACCATAGTTAACATTTTCTATATAGGAGTATGTATATAAAATTTGAAATAAATTTCCTGATATTGGTTTATGAAGTGGTACTGAAGAGCTTTGAGAATAGGTCACTGTTTAGGATTGTTCAACTACATATTCTCAGTGGTCAACTGAAATTGGCACCATGAAAATAAAGAAAACACTTCCAAACAAGTAATTATCGAGGTCCAAGAATCCATACTGGGAAAGCTGGTATAGTGAGGGAAGAAGAAAATAAACTTTATGTTACAATTTGCTGAGCAGAATGGACTAAGAAATTGAATGCCCCAATTAAGAGAGTTCCTCTTATTCATTACCCTGTTAAATGGCATGCCTGCTTAATTGGAATAATCAGCAAGGCAGAGACTTAGTTCAGTGCATTCAAATGACTCCTAATAATAGTTAACTGGCATGCCCATCTCATTTAAATGGAACACTTGGTGTTATCTCTCAGCCTTGTTTCCAGGAGTTGGCTCTATGATATTTACACACATAAATTTCTATGGGGCAAGGCTTTTATTGTTTCCTCACCGCTACACCATGGGGATTGCTAAGAAAGTTTTGTCAGGGTTTTAGTTTCCTTCATGGCACCTTTATCAAGTAATTGTACATTTGACACTGAAAATCCAGAGTGGTAGACTGAGGTTAATGACACACTTAGAGCTTTACTAAAGAGTATATGCTTGAAGAGAGTACCTTCAATTTTACGAAGTACCTATTTTGCAGCCTTACAATTATACATTTGATGTCACATTCAGCTATTATAGCAAAATTTCATTGATAAGAATGACAACAAAACACAAAATGTCAACCTCAAATGAGTTTAGCTCAAATTATCCAATTAAATTTTAACTGCTAGAAAACAGATTCTCTACTAAACCTGCTTCTTTAGGCAAATAACCATTAAGACTACTGTTCTGATGGGGATTAAGGATGTAGAACTTTTATTCAATTCAAATCTTACAAGCTAAAATTTAAAAAAAAAAAAAATTTTTTTTGCGTCTCAATTCTGTGACCCAAAAAGTTCTTAGTATTTTCACAATTGAAGTACAAAACATATAAAAGCTCCTTGCTATTTAATGACCATTGAAAGATATGTAGCACTCCATCAGTTTTTAATATCCCACTAATAGTTTCTTGGCAACAAGTTAAGCTAATGCAGACTATTGGCTGGCTGGCTTTCTTTTTTTTTTTTTTTTTTTTGGTTGTACTTTGGGGAATTTTTTTTATTCTTATTTCAGCATATTGTGGGGGTACAAAAGTTTAGGTTACGTATATTGCTCTTGCCTCCCCACCCGCCCCCCGAGTCAGACCTTCAAACGTGTCCATCCCCTAGATAGTGTGCTTCGCACTCATCATGTATGTATACACCCATCCCTTCCCCCACCCACATCTGCCCAACACCCAATCAGTGTTATTCCTAAATGTGCTCTTAGGTGATGATCAGTGAAACCAATTTGATGGTGGCTGGCTTTCTTTTCTAAATCCAACCCTAGGGAAGTGACAGAATCAACAAATAAATTGTTGGATCTGAGAAACGAAGAGGCAATTTTTGAGAAATTTTCTTTTTATGTACCTTTGTTGAGAAATGGCAGTACAGAAATAGAAGAACCAAAAAAGAGCTTCTAATTAGGTCCTTTTCTGTCTCCATATTGCTCTGGACTGCTCATTGCTCTGTGAGTTAACAGAGTGAGCTGTGGACAGACAGGTACAACAGGGTCATATCAGGGTAGTTGCAACAGGTTGGGATCTTCTGAGGCATGTGCCCAGATAGAACAATGTGTTTATTATAGACCAACACCTATGAAAGGAGGGAAGTTAAACCCTGTAACTCAAGAAAGAAACTTTTGAGTCATTTTATAAAATTCTTTTCTTTCTAATCCATCATCAAATATTATCATCCAGCACAGACTAATCTATAAATTTTTTGTAACCATATGCAAAATATATTTACAATCCCCTATTTCTCACCAATCCTACCTTTGGTTAAGCTAGCATCAGTTCTCACTTGGGTTGTTGCAATAAGTCCTTAACTACTCTTTCTGCTTCTACCTTTGTTTAACACCTACATTTTATTCTCAACACAAAAGGTAGAATTTTGCATCTATTTTAAAATGCTAGTTTTAAATGTTTAAAATATAATTTAGCAACCCATAGTTCATACTTATAAACATACGCACTTCACACACACATATGTGTGTATATGTATGTAAGTACAAAGGTGTGGGGGTCGTATTATGCAAAAGTAAAGACAAAATAAACTGATATATATTTTAAGTGCATATATATGTTTTTTTCATTTTTATATAAAACCTGAGAGTTGGAACTACTGGTACATAATGAACAAATGACTTCCATAGTATTTCTCCCACTTGGCTATCTAGGATCCCCAGTGACAAGAAATTCATGTAGCAGCTATATTTAATGTGCGGCGATTCTTCAAAGAATTAAGTTAATGACAGGGCTTAAAAACATACACAAATAAAAACCCAGATGTGGATACCTCTAGTTGAACCTTGGCTACAGTACATGTGATGCTTAGAGTGTCTACCTTAGAGGCTTGGAATGTCTGTGAAATGCAGTCACTCGTGATTTTACTGTGCATATGATTTAAGAAATATGCATGGCAGCCAGGTGAGTGAGAAAAGCGGATTACCAAAAACCTCTACTCAATGAGGTTGTAATAGTAGTTGTAGTATTCAAAATTGTATTTGTTTTGTCACATAGGAAACCCTTGCAAATCTTGTTTATGCAAAATGGTTTAGAAATAAAAACCCACTGTGAGAGTGGTTATAGAAGTGAAAAATCTTCGATAAGGACAAAGAGAACAATGATTCTAACTCATAAAATAGTAGTCTTTGGGACAAATTACATGCATTAGTGTTCACATATTTAAGTTTTTGAGAGGCCCTCAAGATATATTCCTTCATGTCCAAATCTATTCCATTACCAACCTGCTGGACAAGAAAGGCCATAGGTTTTGAGGCACAGGTTTTTGAGAATTAGGTTTCTTCTACCACTCACTAGGTGCATAACCTTGTTCAAATTACTTAATTTTCTTCAGTTTCAATTTCCTTATTTGCAAAATAGTTAAGTAGTGTATGTTTAGAATTCTATTATTAAATGAGATAATATGTATAAGGGACAGCAATCAACAATGTTATTCCACCATCACTACCCACACCACTCCCTCCTGAGCCCCCTAATCTCTTGTAAAACTGTGTTCTTTACTTGACTATACTGCAATTAGAAATTTATTTCTTCCAATAAAATTTTAAAATGTCTCTAGGACTATATGTAATAGCTCTTACCCTATTTATTAATATTTATCTATGTGTATTATTTCAAGTCTTTCTAAATATGAATTAGCCAAATCTGACTGAACCTTTTCAAGCTATCAGCTTACCACTTAGTGGAAAAAGAATAACAGAAAGATAAGAGTCTTAGGGAAAATCAGTAAGAATATTATGTATGAAAGGATATCCAAAATCTGAATTTGAATACAGCATATTCAGTTTGAATTACAGCTAAATTTATAGCTACATTATAGCTGAATTACAGTTTGAAAATCTCAGAAACCAATTAGATCTTTTTGGTAAATGATTATTGAAAAATTAATATTTTGGATAATTCCATTAGATTCATGAAAAAATGTATAATGTTTACATTCTAATTTTAGATTAGGAGAGTAGAATCAAATAATCCATTGTAATAATTTGAAATTCACTTTCATATGTAAAATATGCTCAAAGACAGAACACTGAGTACAGTTTTATTTACCTTAAAGGACCAAGAAAATTTATTCAGATGTACCCAGTGTAAACACTGAGTATAAAACTAGCATAGTATTTATAAGCCTTCATAAAATAAATAGCAATCAAATTCTTTTTCCACAAAAGATTAGTTTGGAATGTTAATGCAAAAAATAAATAAAAATTGTCTTTGCACTTATATGTCAGTTTATTTCTTCTTTACTTTTGAAAAGCTGTCACCTGGAGTTATTCCAAAATAAATAGCAAATGGACCCCCAGTACTAAAATAATTAGATGGCTATCAAGCTTTCTAGGCAAATATATAATGCCATTTTCCTATGATAGAAGAGAGCTAAACAGTAATGGAATTAGATTTCTCTAGCAATATATGTCACTCAAATTCATTATTAATTTTGTGCCTTACCTAGCACATAGGGGTGTAGTTAAGATTAGAGTCCATTAGATAATTTAAAATTCATAAAGTTTCTTGAGCTTCTCAGAGTAAAGGTGCTATATAAATATTAAATAGCAATAATAATGATAATGATGAAATTATTATTCTAATCTTCACGTTGCACATGCTGTAAGTAATTCTTAGCTACTTTATCACTTGACTATATGCACACACACACAGAGCCAGGGAGGTGTTTGGGGTATGGAATTCCCTTTGAAATCAATAGGAGCTCCACAATCAATTCAGCTCAGCAGAGGACTGAGGGGGTGTGGGGAAGAAGGAGAAACTGCACATTAACACTGGATAGAAGCAAAAGATACATAAAGAAAAAACACAGTTCAGTGGTTTCAAAGTTAAAAATAAATCAAGGCTACTGTTTTTAATTAAAAAAAGAAATTGTAAATATCATTTTACAGAAAAAATAAACTTAGAAACAAATTAAAATTTATTTTTTGTTGTTTTTTTTAAAAAAAACAACCATGTACTTTCTTATATTAAGAAATGAAAACTCTCTATTTTTTTCAATAAGATATATATATGTTCATTTATGTTTCTTGTTAAACCTTATTTTGGATTTCAAAATATCTCCTGTATCATATTTTAAAATCCTCTTTGTGTCTGCTAAAATTGATTGTTGTAATAGTCCCCAAAAGAAGGTAGTATATTACATTTAAAACGAAAGCCTTCTGCATTACTGAGAACTACATGAATACCTGTGACCAAGAAAATCATAAAAACAGATGCCTTTAGGAAAGATGTAATAAAATGTACTTCCTTATAATTAGAATAGTGGAAGCCACAATATGATCATGTTTAATATTGAAAACATGGGGCAAGATGCAGGGAAAGGTATTTTTGAGAACTGCTATTTATATAGTTTGGAAGCTGTCTCTTCCCTAAATTTATCCTCAGACCGGTACTTAGCCCGAGATGGAAACCATATTTATAGAAACAATCTTCTTCAGATTCTTTAAGATAAGAGGGCACAAACCAACACCTATAAATTTATAGTTTACTCAGCCAGCCTGTAACCATGGAAACAGATTGACCATTTACACAGAGCTACCCTTGCGAGTTTAACCCTGTCATCTTTGCCTTGAAAACTGCTAACAATGTAATCTGATTACTTTGTCTAAGAATCTATTATCATTCAAACAACCAGCCAACCAATCAAAAATGTATATTAAAAAGTTCTTGCTACATTAGTGTATGAAAAAGCTTAAGTCATGTCTAACACTAAAGTTTAACAAAATCCTCTCCTCAGAATCTTTTTTTATTGGAGAAGGATAAAGAGATGCTGCATCAATAAGGCCCTTGATTATGTGCCATCTGCCCATATTGTTTCCCACTTATGTTATCCCAGACTTTATTGTCTTATGTATCCTCAAACTTA
>CM052438.1:64734566-64793433 GCA_028533085.1 Varecia variegata
AAAAAAAAAAAAAAAAAAAAAAAAATGGGACCTTTAGGAAGTGATTAAGTAACATTACCAAAATCAACTAGTTGGGCCTTTTCTTTTTTCCCTTCCATCTCTCTCTCTCCATGTAAGTGTTTATCCCCTTCATGGGAAGCAGTGTTCAAGGTGAATAGACTAAGACAGGAAGATTATATGTCATTTTTTTAATTCCCTATTAGACTAAGCAGAGATACTTTCTATGCTAATTCTATGAAAATAAAATAGTATTAATGAAATAGACCAGATGAGGCTAAAGTTTAGAAAGTAGTATTTTTCAAATATCATTTAAAATTAATTATACTGGCCAAGATTTTGACTTCACATACAAATTCAAATAAATTAAATATCTTGAGATGAAAACTTCATCAATAGCAAGGAAAAAAAATACCAAAACTGTTATACTAATTTTTCTAGTATGCCATGATCCATATATTCAGCTTTTAGCAAATTAGGTTAGAACAAGATTTAATCATAAATCTCACTGATCTGGATCAACATTTAGTTTCAATTCTTAGTGTGATACTGTTTATATTATTTCCAGAAAATATATTTAAATTAAAGCTTCAAACACTAGTTGTATTGATCGCTTTTCATAAACTGATTATAGATGGAAGACAAATTTTCTCTCCATTTCACATTCACATAGTACAGTATGACTTTCCTTCACATTTCTTACTATTTATGAATAAATAATTACACTTTGTGTTGAATTGATTGATACCTAGCCTCTACATTAATCAGTCAGTTCTATGAGTACAAAGTATTTATCTGTTTTTACTCACCTTTGTATTCCCAGACATAGCGAGGTACCGGGCTCATATTAAGACCTTTATCGCTACTTTCAAATAAATGAATCATTACAGATAGAGAATTCTGAATAGTATATTTCAAAGCTATTTTGCTAGGGGAAAAAATGAAGCTGTAGCTAACAATGCATTTTTTCCCCTCCCAGCACAATTAACTCAGATGAACTCCAAAATAAAATACAAAGAACAAACATCAGACACACATTGATTGGGAAGAATTCCTGATTTGTCTCCACAATGCTAAAACAATCAAGTAAAAATGAAAAAGTGCATTTATTTATCTGGTTGCTCAAACAATAAACATAATTCTCAGCAATCGGTATGAGCAAATCACTAAAATGGCTGAACTAGTCAGTCATTTTGACATGATATTATCTCAGCCATAAAAAGGAGTCTTGAACAAAACTTCTGAACTTATCACTGACTGGTATTCAGAAATAAATTAAACATCTTCCCTTTTTTCCCTCCCAGACCTCCTCTTTCTCCTCTTCTTACTCAGTTAAAAACTTCCTCTTCCAGTCATTTGAGCTAGAATCCAAAAATATTCTCCTTCATACCAAACACTTAATTAGTTACCAAATCCTGTCAGTTATACCTTTGCAAAGCTCCTCTCAAATGTCAATTTATTCATATTCCCACTGCCTTATTTCGTGCCACCATCTCTTCTCACCTAGACTATTCAATAGATAACCTGTTTTAGCTACCTATTTTCCTTAATTCTAGCTTTAAATAAATGATCATTTGGCTAAAATTTCAGTCTTAATTTGCATTTTCCTCATGATAGTGATAGTATTTTTTCAAATAAGCAAATCATTATTTTCAAATAAATGAATCATTATAAATAGAGAATTATGAATAGTGTAATTCAAGGCTATTTTCTTAGGGAACAAAAATTATTGATTTTAACATAGTCCAGTTTATCAATATTTTCCCCCACAGAGAATGGGTTTGGTAGCCTGTTTAAGAAATCTTTGCCTGCTTCCAGTATCATGAAGATATTCAACTATCATGTAGACTTTGTTGTTGTATATTTTACATTTAGATAGGCAGTACATCTGAAATGATTTGGTGAGTGTTCTAAAAGTCAAGACTCATTTCTTCTCTACATAGATAGCTGAATGACCCAATGCCATGTCTTGAAAAACCAAACAAAAAATATTTCTGCAGATATTCTGCTGTATTACCCTTGTCAGTTTGTTTCTGGATTCTCTATTTAATTAGTTAATACTATGACCACCAATACCGTACTATCTTTATCACTGTAGCTTTACAAAATATTTTGATATATCATTCTATACTTGAAGAGTTTCTTGATTATACTTAGTCTAAGAATTTTTAGTTTACATAAAATTAAAAAAACAGCTTTCAATATTCATGCACACACAAAAAAAATTGTTCAAATTGAGATTGCATTGTATCTATAGATTTATCACAGAATAATGAATATCTTTACAACATTGAGTCTTTATAAAACTAGGTGCAACTTTTAAATCTCTGTATTAAAGGTACAGAAGTAAATTAGCAGAGCAAAAAGAAACAAGGAAGAATGAATTTGACACACACACACACACAAAGAAATAAACAGTGTTGGGAATATTAAGACCAAAAAGTTATCAAAAGGACAAAAAATTGTATCCTGTATATCTTTCATATGTCATCAAATATAATCTCTGGTTAGCTAAATTAGCTAATCCAGCAATCAGTTGTCTCTTCATTATCCTAAAGATAAATTAACTCGAAGAAATCTGAAGATGAAAAACTAGTAAAGGGCAACAAAATTATTTATAAAATAAAGTACCTTAAATGTATACCAATCAATTTAAAATAATATGTATTTGAAGAACAAAACACCCAAAATGCTTACATATTTAAATGTCTTATATATTAAGATAAAGAGGATTTAAGGGTAGTTGACTTACTAGCTAAGAAGATAATTTGAAATTCAGTAAATATGTGGTCGATATTTTTAAAATTTGCTGATAACTTAAAGAAAAACAATTCTTTCTATTATCATCTCAAGCAAAATGGCAGAAGTCCAATGCTAAACCAACTAAAATTAAAAAGGTTCACTGCCACAAAGATTTTATGGATATAATCTTATTCTGACTATCTATATTTTCTCTGCATCCTTTTCTCATGTAAAGCTCTCCATTTGGAACGATTGTGATAAAAGTTAGAAATTAATGATATTTGTAATAGCTTCATTCATACTGAAGCATATGGCATAATTAAAATACATCTCAACCCCAAGCTCTATGAAGTGAATTGCCACATTAATGAAATGCCTAAGTAGTCTAAGAAGAGAACAAAGCATTTCATCAGAGCATGAGTAAGTATAGAATAAATATTACTGAATATATACTTTCTCCCAATGAAGCAGCTTTTTGGTATCCTCAGTATGTCAAGGAAGCTGATTTTCTGCTTTCATTAGATAATCAGTAATAATATTTTGCAGATATCCCTTATGTCAGAGAGAGTAATGTTTATAAAAATAATAAAGCTAAAAATATTATAAAACTGAGAGCAGATTTATATTTTCTACTTAGACATATACATGTTTATAAAGAATATATATGGCAAGAATAAATAAAAATAAATATGGTAACAGAACATAGGAGTTTACATTATTCTTTACTAGAAGTGTACATTTAAAAATCTCTTATGGAATTTATGAGTATGATAAAAATGTCCATATGGGAAATTGAAGAAAGAAAAAAGTCTCCATTTAGCTGAATGTTCATGCAATATAAAGCAATTTATTCCCAGGCTTTGTTTAATTAATTGTTTTTCAGAAAATAACCTTATATTGAATCTTTGTCGCATAATATAATATGTACAATATATATGTCATGCTTCTATTCATAAGTATATAGGTATTAATATAAAAGTTTTCATTCAAAAACAGTTACATATATATGCATATGTGTATCTTGTTAAAAATGCAAGATACAAAATGCAAAAATGCAAAATACTATTTTTCTCTGCACTTCACATTCACATAGTACAGTGTGACTTTCCTTCACAGCATTTATTAGTATTCAAAACCAAATAAAGACATGCATGCAAACTTTTAAGGCAGGCATTAAGAAGGAAGTAGTTAAAAGTCAGGCCAGTAAGTCATTCTCTCTCTTTACTGGATGAATGCCCCCAGGATAGAAAGGAGGTGACTAGGTCAAATTCTAGGATATAGGATGGCTGAAAAGAATAGAACAAATATAGCCCCCACCCTTATAATTTAAAAAAATGCCAAACAATCTGCAAATTTATGATTTTCTGAACCCACTAGAGACGTGAAGGCACAAACCAATAAATCTGTCCAAAAATCAATGGAATGGCCTGTATCTTCAAAGAGACAGGAGACATGAGCACTTTCTTATCTGAAGTAGATGGAACTAGACACTGGTAAGAAGACTTCAGCTAGAAGAGTTGACAAATTGGTGAAGGCCAAGTGTGGACCAGCAAAAGATTGTGAGGAAACTGAATAAGTTCACGTACTTACATAATTTTTCTCCCAGAACCACCATGGGTAGTCACACAAAAGGAGAAAGGGACCATTAAGAAAATGAATGTTGTAGATGGAGCAGACCTGGGGAGAGAAACAGCAGCTGGTGTGGGTGAGGCATGCAACTTGCCTGGCCCCTTTTCTCCACTATGGTAAAAAACATGGTAATCTATTGATGGGTAGGGGATGGGGTGAGCAGAAACAGTCACCCTTAAGTCACTTATCAAAACACATTGCAGCTGAAAAAAAATAAACAGGAGGAAAAATTCATTTTAAAAAACCTACTCATGGAGGAGGAATAGAAAGAAAGGCAACACCCAGAACTGTAACCAGGAAAGGGTAGAAGATGTAGGAACATGATACTAAGACTAAGGCTTAATCTGAACAACAGAGAAAGTTCCCACCTACCACCTACCACTGCCAAGCTAACAAACCTTGAATAACATCTAACAATGGATACTCCTGGTAGAGAAATAACAGAGGAACAAGCCATGAAAAGATATTTCTCTCTGAAATAAAAAGCAAAAGAAAGACTTGATATTGAAGGTGGAACAGACATTGTTCCAACTTAAACACAAGGTGTTCTGACACCAGCCCCACTTAAAATACACTGTACTGCTACAGTAATTTGAAGACCCTGGTACACTGATGATAACTATAGCAACACCATGATTCAATCTGAGCCCATGTCCTAACTAGATTAACAAGTAAACAATCATTAGAGTGAATACAAAACCTACAGAATGGGAGAAAATATTTGCATCTGATAAAGGGCTAACAACCAGAATCTACAAAGAACTCAAGCAAATCAGTAAGAAAAAAATCAAACAACTCTATTAAGAAGTGGGCAAAAAACATGAACAGAACTTTTCAAAAGATGATAGACTAATGGCCAATAAACATAAGAAAAAATGTTCAATATTACTAATCATCATAGAAATGCAAATCAAAACCACAATGAGATATCACCTAACCCCAGTGACAATGGTTTTTATCAAAAAGCTCCAAAACTATAGATGCTGGCATGTATGCATAGAAACAGGAACACTTAAAACTGTTGGTGGGACTGCAAACCAGTGCAACCTCTATGGAAAACAGTGTGGAGATTCCTCAAAGAAATAAAGTAGACTTACCATTTGATACAGCAATCCCACTACTGGGTATTTACCCAAAGGAAAAAAAGTCATTTTATCAAAGACACTTGCACTAGAATGTTTATTGCAGCACAATTCACAATTGCAAAGATGTGTAATCAACCCAAGTTCCAGCCTATTCATGAGTGGATTAATAAAATGTGGTATATGTACACCATGGAGTACTACTCAGACATAGAAAATGAATTAATATCTTTTGCAACAATTTGGATGGAGCTGGAGACCATCCTCCTGAGTGAAGTATCTCAAGAAAGGAAAAACAAATACCACATGTACTCACTATTCAATTGGAACTAACCCATCAGCAACCATGTGCTCAGATGGAAGTAAAACTCAATGGAAATTATGCAGGTGGGAGGGGGCAGGAGAGTATGGGTGAAATCATACCTAATGGGTACACTGTATACTCTATGGGTGATGGACACACTTATAAATGACTAAAGTAGTACAAAAACAATCCGTGTAACCAAAACATTTGTACCCCTGTAATAGTCTGAAATAATAAATAATAAAATAAAATAACAAGTACCAAGTCAGAAACTTGGCAGTCATCCAAAAATTTTCTCTTACCTTCCCCTGCCACACTCAGTCCATTATTAAGTCCTGGTGAATTTACCTCCAAAATATGGCTTCATTCACTTTATTTTACCCCCTTCCTTGTTATCAACATCTTAGTTTAAACCACTCATACTTCTAATTGAACTTTGAATAAAAAACAAAATCTTTGTCACAGGTCCAGTATCACCTCATGTCACTCTCACATTTTTCTCATTATATTTTGAAAACTCTGGCAGTTTTTTAATGTCTTAATTTACCAAGTATATTCTTGTCTTAGGGATTTTGCACACTTTTGTTTACTTAGAAGGTAATACTTGTGCATTCTCCATCTATTAATACCTAACTTTTGCCTATTTTCCTGGTCTCAGAAAGATGCCACATAAATATCGTTTAGAAAAATACCATTTACTCAAAGTGATATTCCTTATCCTCAAATCTATATTAGATCCCTAAACTGGTCTCTTTTAAAATTCTTTTTTAAAAAATTCTTAATACTACTATATAATTATGTATTTAATTTTGTATGTTAGTACAAGATACAGAGTAAACAGAAAAAAAGATTAGGGCTTTCACTTGAAATGATACCAGTGAGAGAAAAAAAGCAGCCATAAAATTGGGATAGGTAGGAAAAGATAAAGTTTTCCATAGAAAATCTGGTAAAAGTAAATAAACTGAGTTTATCTTTTTCAACATTACCATATGCTCAAATAATTCACCTGCAGAGTCAAAAGTACTCAAATAAATGGATAACTGGAAAATGTTTTAAAGTGCTTAAAAAGTAACTTCATGAGTAATTTTAGATGTATTCTAACTTTAATATTAGTATCAAAATGTCCTATCACAACAAGACTCCAAGTACTTCCTTTAGAGATAAGAAAGGAGAATGACTCAATCGTTACTTTCACAAAATACAGAAACACTAATATTTTTAACCTCTTTGCTTAGAGTAGCAAAATACTAGCAGAATTTTGCTTTTCTTTGAGTTCTTGTGTTTACTATATATTTTAATTATCAGTTACTTATAACATATATTGATAAAGAGTAAAATGCTCATGGTTTGTAAAATACAAAAGAGTAAACCAAAACTTATAAAAAGATAAAATCTAAAAAATCCTACTTATATTATGATAATGGTTTCCTTAAAATACAAAGAAACAAAAGAAAGGCAACAAATATTCTATTGAAACACAAATAACTCATACATTTTAAATATGAAAGGCATGAGATAGAATAACCAGAAAACATTTAGACTAATGAGTAAAGATGTTTTAGTATGCACAAATGTTAGGAAAAAAATCTCGAGTGTCTTCAAAATTATTGGATTCTAAACAATTATATATATATATATATATATATATTTTTTTTTTTTTTTTTTGAGACAGAGTCTCACTCTGTTGCCCAGGCTAGAGTGTCGTGGCGTTAGCCTAGCTCACAGCAACCTCAAACTCCTGGGCTCAAGCAATCCTTCTGCCTCAGCCTCCCGAGTAGCTGGGACTATAGGCATGTGCCACCATGCCCGGCTAATTTTTTCTATGTATATTTTTAGTTGTCCAGCTAATTTCTTTCTATTTTTAGTAGAGACGGGGTCTTGCTCTTGCTCAGGCTGGTCTAGAACTCCTGAGTTCAAACGATCCACCTGCCTCAGCCTCCCAGAGTGCTAGGAATACAAGCAAGAGCCACTGCACCTGGCCTATGTTTTTTAAATAACTAAGAAATTGCTATAAGACAGACATGTTTTGGAGAAGTCTGCTCTAATTTCCTAAAATGTACATGTAGCTTTCCAGTATATCTAAACTTTCTTGAACCAGTTTGAGTTTTTGTGGATTTAGTATTTTGTTTTTCAGAAATGCAAAGTTATGATTAGAATAAGGGTTAGGTAGGAAATTAAGATAGAAACATGCCAGAATGAAAAAAGTTCCCACTTTCAGTCTAAGTTCCGTAGATTTTTAATATATTCAAACTAAGGTTCTGAGATCCTTATGAGATCAAATATGGAAGTTTTGTATATCTTCATAAGAATTACTGTATAAGTAAGAATGGATGGGTAGAGAACAGAGAAAAGTCATGTTGATATGCAGATGTTAGGTAATAATCACAAACATTCAGGAGTAAGGTAGCAGTTTTCACCATGCAATTGATTTAATATTTTGCCTAAACAAAATTTCAGAGGCCTTCATTGACTGTATAAGCTACCCAATTAGTCAAATAAGATAATACAATTTACTTAGATCCTGTATACCTAAAATCCTAAAAGGTTTTTGGTTTTTGTTGTGTTTCCCACAGCTATCAAGAGTTACAATGATATGGCATATTGAGGACTCCAAATTTCCTTGCTTTTCATTAACAGAAATAAGCTCTATGCTCTGATTTGTAGCTGGGTGCTCACTAAGTCATCTTCAATAAAATCATACATGTGCAGGAGTTCTTTCAGGCCACTGCTTTGGCTGACATTTTTCTATTGACCTATTTGCAAATAAATGGGTATGATTTAAGAACCATAGAGAAGGCACTGAATAGTCCCAATGAATTCTTTAGCATTCTTGATTTTATATCCAAAATTTAGCAGTTAAAACAGTTTATATTGGCTACATAGTAAATTCTCCAAGGGAGAATAATACTTTAATTGTTCATCATGTATACCTTCATGTGAATAGAAAATCAACTAAATGTCTTGTTAACAAACAGAAGAAAAAAATAAATATTATGAATTCCTAGGGATGGATAAAGGAGGGGTCCTTGAATGGTGAGAAGTTATTGAAGGTATACTTTAGCCACTTCACAACTTTGAGACAGAACGCATTATCAAATATTCAGCAAAAAAAACCTCAGAGGGGTAAAAAAAATTGCCTCTACATTTGATGTTTTAATTTTGTTTTTATTTGCAGTAGAGGTGATTGACAGATATTTTCCTGATAGGCTAGAAAGTTTGCCCATTTTCTTCAGGTAGCTGAAAAGATCAAAGAAACTTCAAAGCAAAGAGGAAAAAATGAAGGAGCTGTTAAAAATCGCAGCAACATTAGAACAGGAGGTACTGCTTCCAGGAATGTGTGGCACCTAAGGCCATCTTTGCTGAGCCAAGATTAAGAATTTGTCACAATTCAAGATTCAATTTTCAGGTAACTGAGATTGAAAAAGACCTGACTTCACATTCTGCAATGTGATCAGTCATTTCTAGCAACATGGCCAGTATTCAGAAACTGAATCAAATCCAACTAAGTATTAAAACTGAGTTCAATAATTTAACACAAAAAGCCTCATAGCTTTCTTTTTAAATCATCAAATTCATCTCTCCTTTTCCCAAGTTTATACTGCAAATCCAGATCCTTGCTACTCAAAGTGTCCTGCATAGACCAGCAGCTTCAGCATCACCTGGAACTTGCCATAAATGTAGAATAACAGGTTCCACTCCAAACCTACTAAACCAGAATGTGCATTTTAACACTAACATGTGTTAGATTTGTATTAAAGTTTGAGACACACTGATCTAAAATCTGCTTCTTTTGGAAGTAAACCAAAACTATGAGTACTTACTTTGAAGAACACAGTTTTACTGAGTATTTGAGCTTGGTTGGAGGGCATAAATGAACATGATCTTAATGTCATGTTTAGGGATCCTTAAAAAATTGTGTCCCTATTGATTCACGATATGAGTGAAAGGAATAAAAGTAATCCAGCATTCTCTTTGGATAGGATTGACTGTTAAGTATCCACCTTTCCCCAACTTTTCTCTCTTTCTTAACTCCCTTCTAACAATTACTGGAATTTTAACACTCAAATCCAATCCAGCAAACACTGAGGGAAGTATTTCCATATTAAAATCCTTACCAACATATGAGATATTGTGAGATTATAAATCACATTATAAAAGGTATAGCTAATATCACTGATATTCAAAATATTAAGGTATAATGAGGTAGAATTTCAAATATGAGATTTGCCTCAATTTGAACATACCATCATCAGCTTGCATAATTTCTCCTACAACACAAATTAAATATAACCAAAGTTAAAAGTAAACAAAGAGTTTTCTCTCCACAAAAAATTCTTTTTTTACTTTCTTGGTTAATGGCAACCCCACCCTCACAGTCATTGTGGATAATAAAGAAATCATTTCCAATTTTTTCTATTATCCACACTTAATCTATAAATTCTAATTCAAAAATGGCCACATAAATCCCTTTCTTTCCATTCCTTCTTTCAATACCCTGCTTCAGATTCAATTACATCTCAAATGGACCATGATAATAGCCTACTGACTAGGTCTTTATACCTTTAATCTCCACCTTCTCCCAAATTAACAATATGGTATCAACCACTATCAAATGAAACACAACTTATATCTTGCTATTCATGCAAAAAATTTTACAATATTCTATTACTTATAGAATAAAGTTTACAATGCTTACTAAAGTGTTTAAGGCTCTTAATAATTACACAGCCAGCTCATTTTTTATGACTGCTTCCATACACTGTTCTTTTTTAGCCACTCTGAAGTTCTCAATATATTTCAATTTTCAAATATATTTTTCACTCTTGTACCTCTGTGACTTTAATTATCCTGTTTACATCCTCTGCTATTTCCTTCCTCAGTGTTTCCTAGTTCTCCCTGTAGAGGTCTTTTACCTCCTTAGTTAAATATATTCCTAGGTATTTTATTTTCTTTGTTGCTATTGTAAAGGGTATTGAGACTTTGATTTGGTTCTCACTTTGACTGTTGTTGGGATATAGGAATGCTACTGATTTGTCTACATTGGTTTTGTAACCTGAGACTTTGCTGAATTTGTTTATCAATTCCAGTAGTCTCATGGCAGAATCTTTGGGGTTTTCTAGACATAAGATCATATCACCCACAAAGAGTGATAGTTTGACCGCTTCTGCCCCCATTCAGATGCCTTTGATTTCCTTCTCTTGTCTGATTGCTCTGGCTAGGACTTCCAGCACTATGTTGAATAGAAGTCATGATAGACGGCAACCTTCTCTGGTTCCAGTTCTAAGCAGGAATGTTTTCAATTTTTCCATGTTCAGTATGATGTTGGCTGTGGGTTTGTCATATATGGCTTTTATCATTTTAGGTAAGTCCTATCTATGCCTATTTTGTTAAGCATTATTATCATAAAGTGGTGCTGAATTTTGTTGAATCCTTTTTCTGTCTCTAATGAGAGGATAATATGGTCTTTGTTTTTACTTCTATTTATGTGTTGAAATACCTTTATAGATTTGCATATCTTGAACCATCCCTGCATCTCTGGGATGAAGCCCACTTTGTCATTGTCATGATGGATTACTTTTTTTTTTTTTTGGAGACAGAGTCTCACTCTGTTGCCCAGGCTAGAGTTCCGTGGCGTCAGCCCAGCTCACAGCAACCTCAAACTCCTGGGCTTAAGCAATTCTTCTGCCTCAGCCTTCCGAGTAGCTGGGACTACAAGCATGTGCCACCCTGCCCGGCTAATTTTTTTTTCTATATATATATTTTAGCTGTCCAAATAATTTCTTTCTATTTTTTAGTAGAGATGGGGTCTCGCTCTTGCTCAGGCTGGTCTCGAATTCCTGACCTCGAGCGATCCTCCCACTTCGGCCTCCCAGAGTGCTAGGATTACAGGCATTAGCCACCACGCCCGGCCTGGATTATTTTTTTAATAATCACCTGAATTCAGTTTTCTAGGATTTTGTTGAGAATTTTTGCATCTATATTCATAAGAGATATTGGTCTGTAGTTTTCTTTTTTTGTTGTGTCCTTTCCTGGTTTTGGTATCAGAGTGATGTTGGCTTCAGCAAACAACCCCATTAAAAAGTAGGCAAAGGACATGGACAGAAACTGTTCAAAAGAAGACAGACTAATGGCCAACAAACATATGAAAAAATGCTCAACATCTCTAATCATCAGGGAAATGCAAATCAAAACTACAATGACATATCACTGAACTCCAGTGAGAATGGCTTTTATCAAAATTTCCAAAACAATAAATGTTGGCGTGGATGCGGAGAGATAGGAACATTCATAAACTGTTGGTGGGACTGCAAACTAGTAAAACCTCTATGGAAAGTTATTTGGAGATACCTTAAGGAGCTACAAGTAGAACTACCATTTGATCCAGCAATCCCATTATTGGGCATCTAGCCAGAGGAAAACAAGATATTCTATAAAAAAGACATCTGCACTCTAATGTTTATAGCAGCACAATTCACAATTGCAAAGATGTGGAAACAACCCAAGTGCCCATCAATACATGAGTGGATTAATAATATGTGCTGTATGTGTACCATGGAGTTCTACTCAGCCACAAAAAACAATGGTGATCTAGCACCTCTTGTATTATCCTGGATAGAACTGGAGCCCATTCTAGTAAGTGAGCTATCCCAAGAATGGAAAAACAACCGCCACATTACAAGCATCAAATTGGTATTAACCAATCAACGCTTACATGCACATATAGTACTAACATTCATTGGGTGTCAGGCAGGTGGGAAGGGGGAGGTAGGGGTGGGTATATTAACACCTAATGGGTGAGGTGCACACCTTCTGGGGTATGGACATGCTTGAAGCTCTGACTTAGGTGGGGCAAAGGTACTGTATGTAACCCAAACATTTGTACCTCATAATATGCTGAAGTAAAACAAACAAACAAAAATTATCCTGTTTCCTCACACTGAGCTTTTCTTTCTTTCTTTCTTTACTCCTTATCTGCCTATTAATTCAATTTGCCCATTTTTAAGGCTGAACTTTAAGACTCTGCCCTTAACCCCTGTTTGTTTTGTATTATTTTTTCTTTTTCTTTCTTCCCCAATATTTCCTCATTTAAGTTAAAATTAATTATTTTGGGATAATCTCATCCAGTTAACTGTGAGGTCTAGATAAATATCCTTCAAAGCTAAATAAGACCTAATACAATTATAACGGCTCAAAAATATTTGTTCAATTGAACTGAATGTTCACTTTGCTATAATGAAGAGAAAATTTAAATGTCATGAGAGAAAGGATGTTATAGAGAAGGATGATGTAGACACTACTATAATTAGGATTTTAAAAAATGGTCTTAAAGATGCAGACCTGTGGTTAGTCTGCTAAATTGAATCTCACACAGGTTATGCACTATTTTTTTAATTATCTTCTGTTGTACAGGGACAGTTCTGTATGATAAGAAATTTGGGGAGGGGGGCAGAGGAAGATGGCTGAATAGAAACCTCCATCGATTGTCCCTCCACACAAACACCAAATTCAACAATTATCCACACAGGGAAGCACCCTCAGAAGAACCAAAAATCAGAGGAGTGATCACAGTACCTGGTGTTAACATTTCATCAAGGAAAGAGACACTTCAAAAGGGCAGAAAAGCCAGCCTTGCACTGCCTACACCACACCTCCCCCATCCTCCAGCAGTGCCATACCAGTGCACTGAGTGGAGAGTAGGCACCTATGTGCCCAGGGGAGAGAGTGAAGTGGCTGTGGGACTTTCCATTGGAATTCAGGACTTCCCTGTCACAAGGGAACACAGCACATGGCAGAATTCTGCTGGCACCCATGGAGGGAGCATTTAGACCAGCCTGGACAGAGGGAAATCCTCTGATCTGAAATTTGACTTCCTGCTAGCCCCACCAGCAGCTGACAAAAAGTAGCCAGGAGTCTGGAATAAATTCACAGGGTGATCAGGTCACAAAGGCTACAGTCCTGAGCACTTCTTGTGGCTGTCCTGGCTCAGAGCCAGTGGATTATTTGAGGTGCACATGACCCAGTGAGACACCAGCAGCAGCCAAGCCAGTACCTGTGTCACATCTCCTCCAGCTGCAGGCAGCACAGCACAGAGTCTTCTTCCACCTGGGGAAAGGAAAGAGAAGAATTCAGAGGACTTTGTTTTGTAACTTGGGTACCAGCTCAGCCGCAGTAAAATAAAGTACCAAGCAGACTTCTGAATCCCCTGAGTCCAGACCTTAGCTCCTGGATGGCATTTCTAGACCCACCCTGGACCAGAAAGAAACAGACTAAGCTGAAGGGAAGGAACCAGTCCTGGCAGGATTCACCACCTGCTGACTACACAGCCCTTGGACTTTGAATAAACATCAGAGGTAGCCAGGCAATAGTCACCACGAGTTTCAGTGAGACTGAGCTGGCATTATATTGGGACTATTGAATTAGGAAAATAAAATCAATTTTAAAATTTCAGTGACTATATCTATGAAGTAATCTACAAGGGCTGCCCAGAAAGTATCTAGCCATGTAACCATTCTTATTATATTAATAATGGTTGGATACTTTCTGGACAGCCCTCATATATGAAATTAAAGAAAAATGACAAAATAAATAGCAGGAAGATTTATATTGGACTCCCTTCTACTATGCTTATATATCATTTACTTGTATGAAATCTTAACAGAAAATTGATATGTACTTGAGAGAGGTACATACTCCTACCCTCAGGGAATCAATTGAATGAACTCAGAGGTCCCAGGGATATATTTGATTTCTTAATTTTTAACAATTATGTTAACGTATCAGTACAAATTCACTTAGAATAATCATCCAAAGTCAAACAGTCACCACCTAATTCTCCACAAAATTGTCAACATTAAGTAAAACTTCTGGGAAAAAAATGTTTTAGTCAATTAAGTCTTTAAAGTAAATCAAACTGTAAATCAAGGTGTCAATTAAATCAATCAGGATGTCTTGTTCTTATTCTGTTTTCTTTTAGTTTGTTTTCTTACATATGTTAATATAGAACTTATGGAATTGCTTTTCAGATGACATAGGGGTGATTCTATTTTTATGTTATCATAAATAAAACAAGGAAATTGACTTTGATTTTTTAAATTCAGACTATATATTACTGGTATATAAGGAATCTACTGATTTGTATACCTCTTTTAAATTGAACTGCCATGCAATGCACCCTAACAATAAAAATAGTAGAGAACAACAGCACCAGCACTCACTGTGTCAGACTCACACTTAGTGCTTGAGGTGTGTTATCTGTTTTGGTTCTTTCAGCACAAAGGGCAGGCACAAATAGCATCCCTACGTTTGCCTATACAAAGTGAGATTTAGTGCCATTAAACTATTGTCCAAGGCTAAACAAATGCTGAAAGCAATAAATGGTCCAGCTGTATGTCAGATCCCAAAGATATGCTCATTGCTATGTATGCTACATGTCTTTGAGTTTTTCGATGTTTCTATTGCCCAAAGAGACATAAATAATTGTCTGTAAATAATGCAAATATTGCCTCTGTTTTAGAATATTTGTACCTATTAAATTGTTCTAAATGAACTGGACAACTAATCAGATTAAGATTAAATACAAAGCATAGTATAAATTGTCAGTCTGAGATATAAACTGTGTACAGTTTTATACCGTCAAGGCAAAAAATTCTAGTCTTTTACTTTGAGCCAGAAATGATCATTATATTCAATCAAATTCACACAGGGATAGTTAAATATGTTTCCATTTAGACCTCTTAATATGAAGGATTTGATTAATAGATTTCTTACTATTGATCCATTCTTGCATTCATAAAGTAAGCCCACAGGCCATGATGGATTATGTCCCTTAATTACAGCTGGATATCATTTGCTGATAATTCACTTGCTATTTTTGCATCTGTAGTCATAATTAAGATTGATATTTTCTTTTTATACTCTCTTTGTTAGGTTTTGTTATCAGCACTATTGATTAGCTTTTCTTCTTCTTCTATGTTCTGGAATATTTAAATAGCCTGAAAATTACTCCTTGAAGATTTGAAAAAATAATCTGTAAATTAACCTAGATTCATTCTCTTTGGGGATAGGGAAACATTCCTACCTATGTCAAATTTCTCAGGTTTTCTATAATGATTTTAGTTAATTTGAATAATTTCCTGATGATTCATTAATTTCCTAAAAATTCTTAAAATTAATTAGTAAGATTTTCACAGAATGCACTTATTTCCATATTTCTTTTATACCTGCCTTTATACTTTGCCTTTTATCACTGCCTAAAATATTTTAAATATATTTTCCACCATGTGATAGTCTCCACAAATGAATCTCACCTTCCAAAATCAAACAAACAAATAAATATAACCACTAAATTTCTTCACATCTGTATTGATATGATATAGATATTATTAGATTTCAGCTATGCCAATCCAAATACCCATAGAATATTTGTGTTTAGAAGTTATAACTCACCTAGAGTTTAGAAGCATAATTCAGGTGAGGCATGGAAACCCTATCTTACTAGAATAAAAGGAAATAGAGTAGAATGATCTGGAGCCAGTTGTAGCTACAGTCAGCTTCTACATCACTGAGATGAAGCCACTCCTTAGGACAATTCATTGGTTATATTGCTGTAGCTCTCCCAAAGATTCTGTGAGCAAGATATATCCTTTGCTAAATCCCTTTCTACCTAAACGAGCAAAGTATCTTCTGCTTTATGCAACTAAGAACTTTACCCATAAAACACTTTCTCACTTTATTTAGAAATTTAAATTTCTAATTTCTGTATTTTTCACATTATAATCAATTGCATATTTTACATTCAAAGAGGCAATTATGTGGAAGAGCAATATCGCATAATTGTTGTGGTAGGCCCCTCTACGATATCCACGTCCTAATCTTTGAAACCTGTGAACATGTCATATTATATGACAGAAAGAAATTAAGGGTACAGGCCAGGCTCAGTGGCTCACGCCTGTAATCCTAGCACTGTGGGAGGCCGAGGCGGGTGGATTGCTTGAGGTCAGGAGTTCGAGACCAGCCTGAGCAAGAGCGAGACCCCCTCTCTACTAAAAATAGAAAGAAATTATATGGACAGCTAAAAATATATAAAATATATATAGAAAAAATTAGCCGGGCATGGTGGCGCATGCCTGTAGTCCCAGCTACTCGGGAGGCTGAGGCAGGAGGATTGCTTAAGCCCAGGAGTTTGAGGTTACTGTGAGCGAGGTTGACGCCACGGCACTCACTCTAGCCCGGGCAACAGAGACTCTGTCTCAAAAAAAAAAAAAAAAAAAGAAATTAAGGGTACAGATAGAACTAATGTTGCCTATCAAGTGACTTTAAACTAGGGAAATCATACTGGATTATCTAAGTCTCAAAGTAAATTGTCCCCAAAGTAAACAGGAGGGTTGTTATAAGATGATCATGGGCACAGAACACTAGCAGAACAATGTCATGAGAGAAAGACTGGTCATTGCCAGCTTCAAAGACGGAACAAAGGCCATTTGACAAGGAATGCATTAGCTGCTAGAAGCTAGAAAAGGCAAAAAAATGAATTGTCCTGAACACCTCTGGGAAAAACACAGCATTGCCAATACCTTGATTTTTCCCCATTTTAGACTTCTGACCTACCAAACAATAAGATAGTCAATTTGTGCTGTTGAAACCACCAAGTTTGTGATTTGAGGAAAGAACTTTGTAGTCAGAGACAATGATCAAATTATAACCTCGTCATCAGTAAACTTTGTAGCCTTACATAAAATGCTTAATTTCTCTAAGGTTTTGATTCCTCATCTGTAAAATAGTATAATAGTAAGTGCTCCAGGGGTATGAGAAATAATTTACATATTCATGATATGTAGTTGACAAATATTTGACATGTATTTATCAAAAAAATTTACAAAAATTTATTCCCCATGTATTTATTTTATAGTCATAATTTTCTTTGTATATCTGTCTCATTCTCTCTCTCTCTGGCTTTGTTTTTTTTTTTGTTTATTTTTAATTTGCTCTATTCAGAATTTTCAAACTTCTGATTTATTTACTTTCATTCTTATTTGCTATTGAATGAAAACTTAGTAGTATTCTCATTATTGTAAATGAGTTTTTAGTGGTTGTAATTTCTACTTTAACTCAAAAGTTGTTTGGGAAAGATAATTTTTAATGTAATAAAATAATGGTTGTAATTTGTTGCTGTTACTGATGATGGTTAGATGTTTAAAGAAATTTCCATCTGTATTGTATTCAAATCAGACAAGGTGTCCAGTATAATTTGGTTTTCTGTATTTGTAAGATTTGCTTGAGATCTTGTTGAATGAACACATAATCCTTTCTGTTTTCCCAATAATTAAAATTTGTAGTCGATTATTTATAATTCTGCAAATCTACTTGTAAATTTTTTTGTTCATTCTATTAAAGGCTAGAATTACTAATGTATTAAAATTGCCTTTACTTATTTCTCCTCATATTCCTAAAACATATTTTTGTATAAATTTTTATTCCATGCTATTTACAGCATAAAACAAGTCATTTCATTATTTAAGGACTATTTCTTTTTTCTATTGAAAATTTACTTTTTTTCCCCTTCCAGGATTTTACTTTGAAAACAACTTTGTCTTAAATAAACATTGATTTTTTTCTTTCTTATTTGCATTTGCCATTTCAATATTTGTTCATTAAGTATTTTTGTTGTTATTTTGTTTTATATATATTTCTTATAAATATCATGTATTGAGAGTTTGTTAGTTTTTCTCAAGCTGAGAGTCTTTTCTTCTCAATATAGCACATAGTTTAAGCATTTAAAGTTTTAACAGAATTTTTTTATAATTTGACATGTATGTAATTTTATTATACACAAATATTCATACTGTTTTAATTATACATTCCACGTTACAGTGGTGTTAATTTTATTACTGGTTACCTTTAAGAAGTTTTAAAAATATTGTTTTATTTCTCTAGTTAATTTGAATTGTGGCTATGTGTATCAGTATGACTTAGATAATCCTGAAGATGACCTCTGTCAACAGGATTTTGTCATTTGTTACAAAAACATTTGGTCCGTGAAAGACAAGACTGTCAGCCACTAAATAACTTTACCACTTTGTTAAGAAAATTCCCAGTGATCAACTTATCAGAGATATAATCTGCCCAACTAGACCAACATCTTGTTTATCAGCCAAGACTTAGTCCAACTTTTCAAAGTAATCTGTAAATTAACCTTTCGTATATTTGAGTACTTGTTCTAAGACAATTATTTGGATAAAAATTATCTCATGTCTTCATAAACATCCTCTGTTGACTTCTGGCAGTTAATATTACAGAAAATTTAGAGGCTATCATACTTCTTTTATAGATAATTTTTCTTGTTCCTTTGATTATATCATTGAAGATTTTCTTTTTCCTTGTGTGCCTAGTAGACTTTTTCTGAAATAGAAGTTTCTTTTTTTCAGAAAAACATTTTACCTGAGGTAAAATTTTTTGGTTTGGTTCACCTTAGGTCAAAATATGTACCAAACACTAGTAAATTTGAATTTCCTTCTCAACACACACACAGATACATAAATTATAATTTTGTGTAACTATTTCACACCTTTGAAAAAATCCAACTTTATGAATCAGTACATTCTTTTGGTCATACATACTGAATAGAGATAGATAGATAATCAGTATAGTTATACTTTCAATTCTTTTCTTCTTATTCTTGTTCCTATGGCATTACTAAACAAGCAGTTGGTCTGATAGGAAAAATCTCCTATGATATTAATTTTTTTTAAATCATAACCTTCAAATTGTATGTATTCTAAAGTACTGCATAGCTATCAAGTGAAGCATTATTCTGTTTTTGCCTCATTATAATGACACTCTAGGCTTATTGATCTCTGGTCCAGCTCAGCACAGAACCACAGAGAGCCCAGAACTAGTAACAAGTAACCATGGAAACCAAACTCCTTACATATTTTCAAAGAATGGAAGAGGTTATCTAGCTATAGAATTTAATTTATATAAAACTTTGATTGTCTTATGAATTCAGATTCTCTGGAAAAACAAAGCATTTCTCAAGTCAATAGGTTATTTATCAAGTTTAGGAGCTGTGCTCTCTGTGGGAGAAAATGATGGATTTCCATAATACAATATTTTTAATATTTTACAAAAAAGAAATAGTGCACACTAACCCAACTGAAAATACTGTCTCACAAAGAGTGAAAAAAGGGCTCTCTGCTATTGAGCTGGAGAAGATAATCCTGAGAAAAGGACAGCCATACTAAAATAAAGGGACCTTCAAACTCCACTGTTAGATTGAATCATTAATATGCATCGGTTACCCCTTTTCAAAAGGAACCAGTGACTAATAGAAACCCACAGAGTATATTTCTAGGTGTAGAATTTTGAAATAAAACATTGCCTTGCTCTTTGTGTACATGACAAATATATCAAAATTGTATCTGCAAGATAAAACCAAACATATTCAGCTGAATATAACAAAAACAGTTTGGATTGTCAAGATATTGCCTCCAAACTGCTTTCTTAAAAAAGTTATAAAAGTCACAGCTAAGAAGGGCAGTCAAAGCTAAGGAATATTGTTGTTAATTTGTAGATTCCCATATATCTCTTTATGTAGGCCTTCTTTTCATTCAGTTTTTCAGAAGTCTAAGTGATATATATCTCTTTTCTTTGGAGAATTTTTACACTAAATTCCCCTCTTCTTTTGATTCTTTTGGTCATATTTGGCCCATGTATAAATATTCCCCAAACATTGACATATTTTAGTTGTTATGATCATCTTTAACAACAAAAGGTGCTATAATAAAACTCTCAACCCCCACACTGCAAAATATCTCAGATTAAAAGTTTTGGATATGTATTTGACAATAATGTAAGTCAAGAGTAGACATAAAGCGGTCCATGCAGGGTCTCCATGAGACCATGAAGCCTCAAGTCTGACAACATGAAGGACCTGAAGCTCATTGACTTATGACTTTGCCAAGCAAATACTCTTAAAAATAGTTCAGACAGGTTTGGCTATTAGATATGACTAAACTGGTACTTACTATTCTGTCTGATTCCTGGGTAGATATATTGAAGACAACATATTAATAACTCAGGTACCAGGAGAAACTTCTCTTACTGAAAGTGACTGAGAATCAAACAAATATTTTTGGAATACTCACTCAATTTCTGACACTGTACAGAGGGATATAGAAAAATAAAATTTTCATTCTCAAGGTTCTTAAAGGGTAGTTGGTTTATGCCCATACTAAGTGAAGAGTTGGAGGGGGTGAGATGGCAGACTAAATGTAGCCTACTCATGTCACTTGCAACAAGAGGATTGAAAGCTGTGGGGAGATGCCCACTTATGGATAGGCCTTCTTGGAGAGAGCATTGTGAATCATCAGAGAAGTGACAGGAGTCATTTAGAGTGAAAGAGGAGGCGACAGAGTGATCCACTCGGGAAGACTGGAAGACACCCAAGGGAGGCATCCACGAATGGGGAAGGACAGAAAGAGAGAACTCTGGGGCTACAATCTCCCCCTGCAGACACTGAGCCTGAGCTGCAAGTAGGTCCCTGCCATCACCATAGACTTTTAGGCTGATCAAGGAGCTACTTGAAGTCTGTGCAATGACATTGCATCAGAGTGTGGGCCCAGCAGGGACATGGAGGCTTCTGTTTCCAGGTCACTGAAACTGACATATCATTCTGAACTCTTAGGTCCAGAGCTCCCCATCTACACAGGGCTCAGCTTTGCTGCAGCCACCTCCACATTGCCCCAACTGAGCCAGGGAAGGAGCAGGGAGAGCAGACACTCTCATGTGCCTCATGATTGGGACCAAGCACTCTTCCCAACCACGGGGGATTGAAACTGAGCAATCTTCTACAACACCAGCCTCTGTGGAGAGGGACTTGCCCAACACCCCACCCAAGCTTACAATGGTGGCATAGGGAACAACCAACCACTCCACATGAAAATTATCCAGCACATGATAATCACAGGAGAATGGGACAACACAGAATGGCTGCATTACAGGTTCTCAGTACACCTCACCTCCCCTGCTGGGTCAATCTTTCAGAGTAGGTCACAAAAGAGCCATCTAGGGACTTCTGCTTCTCTGTAGGAAAGTTCCCTGCAAAGGAGAATAGATGAACCACAAACCTATCTGCCCTGAGCTGACAGAAGAGTTTTCAGATGAGAAGAAACCAGCAAAAGAATGCTGGCAATATAGGGAAAAAAAGTTACTTCAATACCCTCAAAGGATCACAATGGATCTATAGCAATAGACACCAACCCAAAGGAAATTGTCAAAATGTCAGAAATGGAATTAAAAATATGGATGGCAAATAGGAAGAATAGGGCTGAAGAGAAAGTTGAAAACAAACACAGAAAAGACAAAAAATTTCATGAAATCAATTTAAAAAGTCACTGAAGAGCTAGACAGCATAAGATAGGATATAACAGAACTTAAAGAAATGAAAGAGTCATTTAGGGAATTTCAAAATACAGGAGAAGGCTTCAAAAACAGGCTAGATGAAGCAGAAGAAAGAATTTTAGAGCATGAAGAAAAGGCTTTTGAGTTAACCTAGTCAGTCAAAGATGTAGAAAAAATAAAGAACAATCACTCAGAGAAATATGGATGATGTGAAGCAAGCCCACATATGAATTAGAGGTATCCCTGAGAGAGAAGAAGAAAAAGCAAAAAGCATGGAAAATCTATTCCATGAAATTCTTAAGGAAAACTTCCCTGATGTCACCAAAGATTCAGATATCCAGACACAAGATGGTCAGTGAAAAACAGGAAGATTCATAACAAACAAGATATATCCAAGACATATAGTTATCAACTTGGCCAGAGTCAAAATGAAAGAGAAAATTCTGCAAGCTACAAGATGAAGACAACAAATAACCTACAAAGGAAAACCCATCAGTCTAATAGCAAACTTCTTAGTGTAGACTTAACAAGCCAGAAGGCATTACAGCCCCATATTTAGTCTTCTTAATTAGAACAACTGCCAGCCAACAATTTTGTATTCCCCAAAACTAAGTTTTATAAATTATTGAGATAAAGACTTTTCCACACAAGCAATCACTAGGGGAATATATCACTACAAGTCTGGCACTGCAGGAAATACTCAAAAGTGCATTTTACATAAAACATTACAATAGATACCCAATGGTGTAAAACCACCCCCCAAATTTAGAGCTCACAGCTCTTACAAAACAATAACACAGGAGGGGAAACAAAAAAACAAGGTATCATCCATCATGATGAACAGAACAGTATCCTACGTATCAATACTAACACTGAACATGAATGGTCTAAATGCCCCATTCAAAAGACAAAACTGGCAGAATGGATGAAAAACAAAACCTAAGTTTATGTTGTGTTCAAGAAACACATATAACTTGGAGGGGATAGAAAAAAAAATGTTCCACACAAATGGAAACCAAAAGCGAGTAAGTATAGTCCCTCTCTTATCAGATAAAATAGACTTTAAATCAAAAATGGTAAAAAAAACAAACAAACAAACAAACAAACAAAGATGGTCATTATATAATGGGACAGGAAGCAATTCAACAAAAAGACATAACAATCCTAAATATGTGTGTACCTAACATAGGGGCACCCAGATTCATAAAGCAAATTCTACTAGATGTAAGTAAAGAAATACATGGTAGCATCATAATTGCTGGGAACTTCAACACCTCACCAACAGAACTAGACAGATCATCGAAGCTGAAAAATCAATAAAGAAACACTAGTCTTAAATAGGACTCTAGAACAAATGGACCTAACATTCTACCCATAAGCTAACTGAATATACATTCTTCTCATGAGCCCAGGGGACATTTTCCAGGACTGGTCATATCTTAGGCCACAAAACAATTGCCAACAAATTCAAAAAAAATTGAAATCATACCATGTATCTTCTCAGACCACAGGGAAATAAAACTAGAAATCAATTCCAAAAAGAAACACTCAAAATCTACACATAGTCATGAAAATTAAACAGCATGTTGCTGAATGATCCACCTACTGGGCACAATAAACACTATTCTGGTAACAGGCTCACTAAAAGCTTGAACTTAAGCATTAACAGGGTACACATGTAACAAAAACATTTGTACCTCCTTAATATTTTGAAAAAAAAGTGAACACTAAACGAGACTATGGCAGTGGGAGAGAGGAAACATGATGTAGGAATTCAGAACAGGGGAAGATCAGCACAGAATAGAAAAACAGAGACAAAGGAAGAATTTGAAATCTGTTTTCATGGATTGGTAATATTTCAAGGGGCAAAGAAGACTTCTCCTCTTAATATTCAAATTAAGATAGGATTTTATTGTGGTTTGATTTGCATTTCCCTAATGATTAGAGATTTGGGGCATTCTTTCATATGTCTATAAAAAAGACACCTGCACTTGAATGTTTATAGCAGCACAGTTCACAATTGCAAAGATGTGGAAACAACCCAAGTGTCCATCAATACATGAGTGGATTAATAAAATGTGGTATATGTGTACCATGGAGTACTACTCAACCATAAAAATATGGTGAACTAATAGCTGTTGTATTAACCTGGATGGAATTGGAGACCATTCTTCTAAGTATCACAAGAATGGAAAAACAAACACCACATGTACTCATCGTTAAATTGGAACTAATCAATCAACACTTATGTGTACATATGGCAATAACATTCATTGGAAATCAAGCAGGTGGGAGTTGGGAGAAAGGGATGGGTAAAATCACATCTAACCAGTACAATGCACACTCTCTGAGGGATGGGTACATTTATAACTTTGACTAAAATGGTACAAAAGCAATTTATGTAACCAAAACATTTGTACTCGAGTAATATTTTGGGAAAAAAAAGAAAAAAAGGACAGGATTTTAAAAGAGTGGTTATTAAACAGTAATATAGTTAAAAGTTAAAATAAATTCAAGGCCGGGCGCGGTGGCTCACGCCTGTAATCCTAGCACTTGGGAGGCCGAGGCGGGAGGACTGTTTGAGCTCAGGAGTTCGAGACCAGCCTGAGCAAGAGCGAGACCCCATCTCTACTAAAAATAGAAAGAAATTATCTGGCCAACTAAAAATATATATAGAAAAAATTAGCCGGCCATGGTGGCGCATGCCTGTAGTCCCAGCTACTCGGGAGGTTGAGGCAGTAGGATCGCTTAAGCCCAGGAGTTTGAGGTTGCTGTGAGCTAGGCTGACACCAGGGCACTCACTCTAGCCTGGGCAACAAAGCGAGACTCTGTCTCAAAAAAATAAATAAATAAATAAATAAATAAATTCAAAATGAGCAGCTTGTGATATTTTACAGATGATCTGAGAAATTAGGGATTTCATTGAAAAAGAAACAGATGTTAAAACAATTTTTTATGTTGGAGTTTTATATAATGCTTGCCTAACAATTGAATTCTTTAATATTTGGTGCCCAGATTTATTTTCAAAAGCAAGACAATGAGAACAAGAATGTAAACATGCTGGGAAGAGTGTAATTATGCATTGCACTTTTTTGCTGATGCTATTTTTATGAATCTTAAATTAGAAGGCCAGTTACATTTTTAATGCTTCTTTTGGTTTTAACCCAAAATGTAGAGCTGTTAATTTAAGCATTCTTTGTTACTTTACAATTCTTGTAATAAATTAAACAAACCTAAATAACACACCATGGTTTTGGCAAAACTAACATGGTAGCAGTAGATTTCACAACAATTTTAACTGAGTTCTTACTGAATTTCAAAATATTTTATCCCATTTTAGCTAATTCTTGAGAAGACTTTAGGAAATAAATCACTTCCTTTAATATATACCTGCTTTCTAAAATTTTCTTTATTGAAAATAAATTAAAAATTGGCAATAAATCAGTCACAATTGCCCCTTAAATTTAGTCATTATTATTTTCCTTCATTCTTACAAATTCATAACTTTCATTTGTCTGAATTACTAGCTCCAGTCATCAAATCTATTAGCTACAGCACATAATAGGATATTGGTGTTGGGGAAGAAGAATTGGTATAATTGTTCTGTAACTCATCATCATTTCATTCTGGGTATAAATACAATATAGTTTTAGGTTTAGATATGGATACAGACACTTCAATATCTGTGTCATTTACAGATTATATTTTTCAGTACAGTTTCAGAGCAATGTATTTGACATAACATATTAATACTTTGGAGCAATCAGTGGTGTCTTTTCTAGTCTCCTTTTTTTCATCTGCCATCTTTAGTGTACTGTACTTCTAAAAATAGGTATAGTTACAAACAGGATAACATAGGTGGATCAGCTCTAAGGTGCTGTTTCATTGTAGAAATAGCATATCTGCCATTTCTTATTTTCCCCATTATACTCTTACATCTAGCGAATTCCATCACTTTTACTTAAAAGTATAAAGAACTTTAAATTTGCAGTTTCAGTAATTTTAAATCTTGGTTCCCATCCCTCACACACATTATTTCTGTGCTTTGGGTACTTTGCAAGTAGGTGTTAAAAGAGTGGCACAAACACCACCAGGCAACCCATGTACATTGTTTATTGAATACATATACATCTCTACACATATACATGTATATGTTTATATGAAAATATGGCAATAAATAATAAATAAATATTCACATTAAAATATGGCAAGTAAAAATTACAAATGATCCAGCTCTTAGAAAAATCATTTGGGGGGTCTAAAATAAAATTAGCATCAGATATGCTGATCTGTTCTTCCTCTGGTTAAGAAAGCTTCAAATGCTTGGTGTCTTCCTGACATAATTTCTATACTTCTATTTACAACTTTGTTTGATATTCATTGATAAGCCGCCCTTGATATTTAAACTAATCTGACTTCACCTATCTCTAGCTATGTCAATTTATTAACCATCTCAAGTTTCAGAGCTCAAATTTTAATAACAATAGGTAACCAAAGATTATAATAATTTCTAAGTAAGATAATCTGAAAACACACGAAAGTCTTTTCAAAGATGCTCTATTAACTATCATGGAAGAAATTATTTTAATTACAAAAACTTTTAAATAAAAACTTATTTTTAGTTCCAAGCATGACAGCACTTATATCGGTACTGGACTTGCTTTCTGCTATGGTTTGAATATATTCCCCCAAAATTCTTGTGTTGGAAACTTAATCCCCAAAGCAACAGTGTTGGGAGGTAAGGGGCCTAATTTGGGTCATGAAGGAAGAATTATCATGAATGAATTAATATCATTATCATGCCATTATTTATCATGACAATTGTTGTTATAAAGCAAGTTTGGCCCCTGGTGCCTTTCTCTGTCTTGCCTGCTCACTTGCCCCTCTACCACATTATGATGCAGCAAGAAGTCCCTTCCCAGAATCGAGCCCCTGACCTTGGACTTTCCAGCCTCCAGAACTGTAAGAAGTACATTTCTGTGTATTATAAATTACTCAGTCTGTGCTACTATGTTATAGCAAAACAAAATGGACAAAGACACCTCAAAAAGATGCTGGAAAAGAATGCATAAAACAACACTTTTCAGGATTTAGAAGAATACACAATGTAGGGCTACGATCCTTGAAAGAAAACAAAGGAAGAAAATGTTGATACCACCCAGGTCTTTATAGGCAGCTATTTATCAAACCCAGTTCAGAAACCGGGACCTAAGCAAAATATAGCAGTTTTGCTGACTATGGTTACAAAGATGGAAATTCAGTGAGATTGAGGCATCTAAATTTCAGCTGCTTGTCAAAGCTTAAAAATCAGGAGATGCCTCAAGAGAAAATAGGTAGAATGTTTGGTTCACTCTCTTTCCTCCCTTTCTTTGGTCTGTCCTCTCCCACCAAGAATAAGCAAATGTCTCTGAGGGTTAAGGACTAAGGAAAAGCAACCTGCAGAATGTTGAGGTCTAACTCAGTTGGTTTCTCTACTCTAGAAATTTGGCCTCTCATTGTTGCTTTGATTTTCATTTTCCTAGTAATATATAAAAATTTTTAACAATGAAGTTAGTCTCCTAAATCTATAAATAATGTTTGACAAGAAAAATTCTTGAGCTGGCAGATTTTTCTTAAATGTTTGTTTTCCTACACATAAAAGAAAGTGGGCAAATGTATTGTCTTTACATATTTTTAACTTTTACAAAGAAATTTTTATTATTTTTCTTTGATTTTTAGTTTCCAGAAGTTAGTTATAATCAAGGAAACTCCAAACTAGCTTTGTCCAATAGAAATATAACACAAACCATATGTGTAATTTTAACCATTTTAGCAACCAAATTTTAAAGAGCAAAAAAGAAACAGGTGAAATTAATGTTAATAGTGTATTTGTTTAACCCAATATGTATCCAAAATATTATCATTTAAGTATATAATCAATATAAAAACTATTAATGCAATACTATTAATGATATACCTATCATACTTGTTATAATACAAACAATAATAATTTACATAATTCAATGGTTAAAGTGAAATGTAGTTCCATCAAAACAATAAAGATTTATTAATGGAAAAACTTTTACAGTGCTTCCATTTTTAAATTTAAATTAAAATCAAGTAAAATTAAAAATTCAGTTCCTCCACTAGACTGTCCATATTTTAAATGCTTGATAGTTTTATGTTGTTAGTAGCTACCATCCTGGACAACACAGTTCTAACCTCCTTTGATGATGGAACTTGGTGGTTTTCCATGGAGGCTACGTATCACTGCTGGAGATGTGTTGGTCAAAGAAATACCTCACTAGACCAGGAGACACTGTTGAGAACCACTAATGAAAATGAATTAGGTAGTTATATCTCAGATTTTTTTAATTTTTAAGAAAATAAATAAGCCAATTCAAATAATTATGAAACATCTTATTGATCTTAAAATAAATTCTCATCATCCTGCCAAACAGTACTGTCAAGATTTTCCAATCTAAAATTCTATTTTCTTATTTAAAAATATTTACCATTTAAACACTTTTACTTTCTTATTCTCACCATAGAAGTTATTGAATTTCATCAAGACCCCAGAACATCACCCATTTTATTTATTCCGGGTCATCAGCCTCCTACTGACTACATTTTTATCCCTGTTTGAACCAGACACTGTGGTCCATCACTTCCAAGTACTCTCCAGCTACAACTTACAACAATTTGTTTTCTTGTCCTTCTACTACACTGGATCTGTAAATTACCATCAGATCACTTCATTTGCCTTTTCTGCTTTTCCATACAGAGCAGTGAGCACTGCAAGATAAAAACACACCTCTGTGCCAAACAAAGTCTCCTCTGTCCAAGTTCAGTCAACAATCCTATTTGTTCCCATCTGCGAACTCCATCAGTCCTTCCCCATTGCAGGGTCTCCAACCCTTCAACATTTTCTTCTACTTCATTCCATCCTCACACCCCTGCACACCTCTATGCCTTTCCTTGATAGAGAAAATGCATCTTCATAAATTACAGCAAATAGAATTACCAAGTAGCAGAAATTTCCTCAACTTTGTATCTCCACCCACAAATGAATTTGTCTTCACACATCATCTTACCTCCTTCTTTCGCATCTCAGGGAAAGAAATGCCTATGTAACTGTCACAAGTAAACTTTGAACTTCCATACAACTCTCAACCTCTTCAGAGACTGTTTTCCTCCAATAGATTTATCCTTTTCTTTTGTTTTCTTACCTCCAATGTATAATCATTTCTCCCATGTTAAAAACAAAACAAAGCAAAAAACAAAAGAACTCCCAACATTTATTTTCCTCTTGATATTATCCCATCTATCTTCTTTTCTTCATGATTGGACCCCAAAGTAAAAGTAGTACCCCCTTATCGTGTGGCTATTCCACCTGACTTCTGTTGCCACAACTCCACTGAATCTGCATTCTATGTCACAGCTTACTGTCCCAAGTGCCAGTTGCAGTATACAGTTTTAAGGACTTACTTAACCTGACTTTTGTGGCTCATCTGGGCAATCCATTTTTTCTTCCAATATCCTTCTTGATACTGCTCTCCCATCAGTCTCACAATATTTTCAAATATTCTGGCCATCCATTCTTAATCTTTGTCATTAGAACTTTTTCTCTGATTTTATGTTAAGAAGTTAAGAATTTTAGTAATATATGTTTCTAAATTATGTTCTGTTAATATTATAATATGAAAAGTGAACATGGTGCTTTTCTTCTGAAAACTATTCAGCCTGTTGAATTGGTAAAAAGAAAATTTACCAAACCAGATGAACTGATTTGCTTCACACAGGAGCTTATACCCTGGGAAATAAAGCCTCTATTCTTCAAATGTGTCCTGAGAGAAAGTTATGTAAAAATCTTAATAGCAACATAATCAGACTATTACCACACAATTGCACCATAAAGAATACCAGTCATGGGTATAATCATAGAAAATTGCCAGACAATTGCAACATTAAAGCGCATCAATCATAGATACAATCACACAAATGACTACAATCAGTAGTAAAACTTAAAGCAATTACAACTTTTTAAAGAATTATTATGTGGGAAAATTATTTAAATAGCAATACTGTGTTTTTAACTTTTAAATAAATTCAAAAGAATGTCTGTGGTATAGGAGTGCTTCACCAATAGAAGGGCACTTCTAGGATAACCTCCGATTTCTTTCAAATGTCCTGGCCATTTAACTATCAATGCAGCTGAATGTCAAATCTCAAATTCAAAGAAAAGTCAGCATCCTATAAAAAATAGTTTCTGAATTCTAGGAGGAGATGGCTTCATAATTGTATGCCATCTAAATAACCCATTTTAAAAAGTGACTCTCTACCTGTTACAAATAGATATGAGAGATTAATAACACTGTGCATGGAATGCAAAAATATGAGTTAAGAGAAAGATTAAATGATCAGAAGCTTAGGAAGAAAAAAACCATGCAAATCACCCTATCACCTACATTCAAGATGATGTCTTACTTGTATTTTTTTTCTTATTTTTTTAATTTTCATTCTTTTTGACAGAGATCAATAACAAAGCCGAATGTGTTTAACTCAAGCCTCCATACATTTGAATAAAATTAAAATTCTGCTCTGTTGAAATTACCCAATGCAAAATTGCCACAGGCATGGTCTGAGTGAGATAGTCTCTTGGTGTTAGAGCCCTTTGCCTTCCTAAAATTCCCAAACCCCATTCCTGTGCTTTCACCAGGGAGGCAATGAGTTGATTAATGCTTTCTTTCTTCCTACTCCTGGCCTCTACATGAGCACTGTGGCTAAATACACTAATAATACTTAGATCTTCCTAACTAGTGAAAGTTTAGAAGATTTGAGGAGCAGTGCCAGCTTAGAGACAATGGGACCCCACAGAGCACTACCTCAGAACACAAATTGACCCAAACTTGTCAAAAGCTATCTACCACATGCAAAGACTGGAAAGTAACCCATTAGATATTTATTTTAATTAGCACGTATAGAATTTTAAAATTTAAAGGAAATTTGTTTTGACTACAAGAGATCTAGCAAAGTATCCAAACCACCTTACTGATGGAGTAACTTACCCTAAAAATACCTGAGTTCTTCACCATTATACAGTTCACTGCTTTGATCAATATAAAAAGTATAACTATCCCCATATATGCTAAAAAGCCTTCAATAAAATTCAACACACCATTAATGATTAAAATTTACTCAATATAAAAATATACATACATAGGTGTAATACTGTACATTCAGCCCTAAAGCCAGCATCATCAGGTGGAAGCAATAGAAACATACTCATCAAGTTCAAGAAAGAAGAAAGAATGCTTTCTAGCTCTATTACTATTTAACAATATATTGGAGGCATTGCCCATAAAATGATTAGAAAAAACAATTAGAAGTGTAAGAATTGGAAAAGAAAAATTGTAAATAAACTAAATATATTGTTTTTCTAAATATACAAAATAAGTCATACAAAGTGCTACAGAAAAAGCATAGGTGTGTTCCTTTATAAGCTGGGTGGAAAAAGTATAACTATCACTCAAATCCATACGCAATTAAGAAATTTGAAAAAATTTCTGCATGCTCCTCCCCCGAAAATAATCACAGGTAAAACAAAATAGATTACATAGAAGGGACAATATTCACACAGTTAAAAGATTATCATTATTAATATGAAGAATATTTTAAATTAAAGAGGAAAATACCAAAACAAAATAAAAAGGCAAAGAGCATGAATAGAGAGTTGACAAAAACAGACATAAGAGACACACAATTCACTTTTAAACATATGAAAGATATGTTACTTCACTCATGATAAAAATCCATATCAATCTCTTCTATACTGAGATTCCATAGAACACTTAGTGGACTGACAAAAATCCTAAGGTTTGAAAGCACATTGTGGGAGACAGGTACTCCCATATATAACTGGTATGAATGCAAAATATTAATAGCTCTGGCCTGGTGGGAAGAATTTGGCAGTGTCTTACAAAACCTCCTACGTGTTTACCCTTTGACTTGATGATCCCACTTTAGGAATTTACCCTTAAAATACACCTCTAAAAATATAACTTAAAAGCTGTATATAAGATTGACTGAACAAATAACTATTCACCACAAACTGGAGTGCTATATATCTTTAAACAAAAATACGATGAAAATGTCTATGAACATATGTGTAACAATTTCTAGGATATGTTGTTAAATTAAAAAAAAACATTAAGTTCAATAAAACATGTATAGTGCACTTCTTTTGGAGTAAGAACGAGTTAGAAAATATTTATGTACCTTTTGTTACTGTAAAATGAAATGAAGTAATTACAGCTAAGGCTATTATGTGGAGTTGGGATATTGCAAAAGGATTGCATTCACACCTCCCAAAGGCCAAGCCACAGAATTTCCAATGGACTTGGATAATAACTGAAGTCAGTATGTGCCAGGCTTCAACATCTCTCAGCTGGGAGTAGCCTAATTAACTAACCAATCAGAATGGGTTTGCAATTTAGGATTTCTGCCAAGCCAATGAACTGCCTCCAAAAACAACTTTTTGTGAAAATCCTCTATTTAAGAAAACAAAACAAAACAAAACAAATAAACAAAAAAAACCCTATCTCTCCTTCATTTCCCCTATGGGGCATTATTCAGGGCTGCCCTGTTTCAGTGTACCCCAATCGCAATGCTTTGTTTTCCAAATAAATGTCATTTTCTTTGACTTTTGTGTCAATTTTCTTTTAGTTAACATAGCTGATGTCGGAACTGGGACCCAAAGCGATCTCACCAGTGACTGGACTGGTATCAGGTGAGGTGCCCAGAACAAACAGCCATTGTTGCTCTCTGCTTCCTGGCATTGCTGGGACCCTCTGCTCCCATCTTTTTCCCTTTGGCTTAGGTCAAAGACTTTATTTGGGAAAATAAAGACAGTTGTCCCATTTGTGTAGGAAAAAGCTTTTAGCCTGTGTGGGACTCTTCCCACTTTGGTAGGAGTTTTCCTGTTGGTTAGGAGTTTTTCTATTGTTTATTACTGTTAGTATTGGATTCTCTAATTCTAAACCTTATATTAATAATAATTGTCTCCCTTCATGGAATCCAGCTAGTTTTACATTCAAAAATCATGGGCCTTCCACACAAAAGATACTATAGAATTACAATGGCAAAATTGGGTTTCCTTTGAAATATCAAAACTAGGTTTTCTCCAAACTAAATTGGAAGATGATGGTTCTAAAATAAAACAACCTAAGTGGAGTGCATATTTTAATTGGTATTTAGAGGCATCTAATCATAATCAGGACTCTAAAACTGCTTCTTTCCAAAACACAGCCTCTAAACTCCGAGACTAATAGAAAAATTGAAAGAGAAAGAGAAAAAGTACCGGAGGCTCCGGTTCTTCCCCTGACTCTCATTCCTGAAAGGGGTGGCCTCGCAAAAATAACAGGAAAATACTTAATCCTACAGTTTCCCCAGTAACAGTTAAAGATCAATCCTATGAGTTCTCTCACTAACAGGAGTTCTGTTTTGCACAACTTCTGAAAAGAGCTGAATGAACATGAAAGAGATGTAAATCTCTTTCAAAATTGTTTTTTTGAGAATCTGCTTTTACAGAGTTCCTGAGTAAACAGCAGAACGAGCTACAGCCTCAGCCATATCTCCAGGACAGAGTCATCTCCTGTGCTAATCCCTTCTCCAAGGAAGGCAGGAAACCAACTCTTGGACTTTGACATCCTTGCAGTTTTTGTTCTCTACCTGCTGCCACTTTTGTTATCAACTGACAGCCATCACTACTTTTTTCTCTCTCTTTGTCACCCTTAAAATCAGTGAGCCAGTTGGCCTAGCTGCTGGCATCTCACTTCTCTTTCTTTGGGATGCCATGCCATCTTCCTGCTCTCTTTCCCTTCTCTCTCTCTCTCTCTCCCTCCAAAAGATAAAATAAATTCTCTTTTAAATCTTAATCTCTGTGTGAGAAATCTTTCTCCACCATGAGTGAGCACCTACTAGACTTTCCACTCTAACATTTCCCCACTCCTTTTGTTTCCCTGCCTCTATATCAGCGGTCTCCAACATTTTTGGCACCAGGGACCAGTTTCACGAAAGACAATTTTTCCAAGGCGGTTGGCGGGCATGGCGTGGAGCTCAAGTGGCCCGGTTCCTAACATGCCACGGACTGGTATTGGGCATGGCTGGGGGGTTGGGGACAGCAGCCTTTTATCATACGCTTGATGAACTTTCCTTCTACTCTTTTGACCCCAAAGCTTCCCTTGATTTCTCCATTTCTGCTAAACATACTGGCCCTTTTAAGCTCCACCCAAATAACACAGGCACTCTCTTAAACATTTCCTACACACCCTAGACAAAAGCCAAACTAAGGGCTATAAACTAAAGAGTTCCCAAGTTAACAATGTTGACCTCTGATTTAATTAGCCTGGCCAACCAATTAGCTCAAACAGTTTCTAAGACAAATAAAACAAGGGTGAAGAAAATAATGAACTCACAGCTTCAACAACTGTCTACCTCTAATAATAAAGCATGGTAGTCTAATGTCATAGAAACAAATCTTGAAGGGGTAGGCCACTACTGCAAAAAGACTGGACATTGGGGGAAAATTGTATACAATTTAAACATGCTAAAGAACCCATTAGTAAACTGCCCTCCATGTCCCTTATGGACTCAAGGTGCTCCAGGGAAACACATGGGATCTTTCTTATCTGGCCTTTTAATCATTTGGAGGAAACTTCCCTAATGATCGGAAAGAAGGTTTTCATTGTCCTTATCAACAGTCTAGCAGCCTTCTCTGTGCTTAACTCCACCAGCCTCAAGCAGCCCCTTTATCAGAGTACTGAAAAAATTTAAATGATGAGAGTTTCCAATACACTTTTAACAGTTCACTAATCTCTACCTTTGCTTTTTCATTTAGGTCCTCTCCCATACAGTTATTCTTTTTTACTAGTTTCCTAGGTCCCACTTCATTAGCTTGGAAAGGACATAGAGAAATACGCTGCCATTTCCTTTTCCCAAAAGGGGAGATAATTCTTGAAATTGAATCAACCCCCTGCTTTAACTGACAACAGTGAAAAATCTTGAACCCCCTTGCCCATTTTTGCCCTTAATATAAATTATCAAGAAACTGAGTTCAGATCTTTTAAAAGAGGCTCCTGAGGAACTTTGGGCTAAACCCACAACAGACATTGAAAAAATCCATTTGCTGCCCCCAATAATGATTCAAATTGACCCAAACAAAGCCCTACCTATTATCAGACAATCCCCCTAAACCCTGAAGCTCTTGCATGAATTAAACCAATTATAGAAGAATATAAAGCAAAAAAATCTTATAGTGCCTTACACTAGCTCCTATAAAGAAACCCCATGAAGGAGGGTGGGGATTTGCAAATGACATAAGAGCCATTAATAACATTGTCTTTCCTTGACATTCTATTGTTCCAAATCCTCATACTGCATACTGTCCTGACTTTTTCAGCTCCACAGAAAGTAAATTTTCCAGTGCTTTTTTCTTTGCATTCCTGCAGATCCTGAGAATCAATTTTTATTTGCCTTCCTACAAGAAGGACAACAATATACCTGGACAATAATCCCTCAAGAGTATGCTGAAAGACTCTCTTACTTTTCACAGATATTGAAGGCAGATTTAACAGACATTTCTTTTCCCCAGGGATCGACTCTCTTCCAGTATACTGAAGACTTCCTTCTTTATTCTCTTCTAACGAGGCTTGCGAATGTGATAATGTTCATCTCCTTAAATTTGTAGCAAAGACCATAAAGTTTCTAAAGAAAAACTCCAATTTACTCAAGTCCTATGTCAAATATTTAGGGCATCTGACATCAAACCAGGAACTTCTCTTGGATCCTAATAGACTTATACAGGAATTTTAAACTTCTCTCAACCTCAGACTGAGAGGCAATTACAAGGGTTTTAGGGCCTGCCAGGGTACTGTCCAAACTGGGTACCTAGTATTTCTTTAATAGCTCGACTCCTATATGATCTGAAATTTAACAAATCAGATCCCCTGGACTTGGAATAAAATACCTCTATAGACTTCTATCAATTAAAAAAAACTTGTCATTCCTCCTGCCTAGGGCACCCCAATTATCAGCTCCTCTTCTTCCCTTTTATATGTGAAAGATAAGGAAATGCATTAGAAGTACTTACTCAAAAAGATGGAAATCAATATAAATCCCTTGGCTATCATAGCCAACAATTAAATTCAGTAACTAAGGGATTCCCTCCCTGCATGACAGCTCTGTACCAGCCAGCATGGCTTTAACTAAGTCTACAGAAGACACAATCATGGGTTCTCCTTTCACTATCTACGTTCCTCATGCTGTAGAAGCTTTACTCAACTCTAATCATACTCAGCATCTTTCTGCAAGCAGACTCACTTCTTATGAGATCTTGCTGTTTAAATCTCTTATTTTTTCTTGCTGTAATAATCTAAGTCCAACAATCCTCTCTTTCCCTTGTCCGACATATCATGACTGTCTAAATCTAACCAGCTACTAAAACCTAGGCATGATTTACAAGAAACCCCTAAACCAAACCAGAACCACGGTTTTGTGGTTCTTACTGATAGATCAGATATGACAGATAAAAAAGGAAAATATGCCAGGTATGCTATCACCACTGTTACTGAAGTAGTTGAAGCAGCCTCATTGCCAGCCAAGGCTCGTATTCTGGCAAAAGGTAAAATATCAGATATTTATACTAATAGTTGTTATTCTTTCGGTGTTGTTTGTAGTTTTGGTATGCTTTGAAAACAGGATTTTTAACCTCTAGAAGGAACCAAATTAAAAAATGGAACTTTTGTCAATAATTTGTTAAGTTCAATTCAATTCCCCTCTGCCATGGCTATTATCAAAATTTCTGAGCACCCAAAATTGAAACATGATGAGGTAAAAGGAAATAACTTGGCTGATCACAAGGCAAAAGAAACTTCCATGAATTCCATTAAGACTGAAAACCTTATAGATAATATTATTTTCAAAAAAAGGATTTAAATGATATTGTTAAAGATGCTCATTCTCAAAAAGTAACAACTGCTGGTGAGGATGTGGAGAAAGGGGAATGCTAGTACACTGTTGGTGGGAATGTAAGTTAGTACAGCCATTATGGAAAAACGTATGGAGTTTCCTCAAACTAAAAATAGATCTACCATATGATCCAGAAATCCCAGTGTTGGGTATAGATCCAAAAGAAAGGAAATCAGTATATCAAAAGATATCTGCACCCCCATGTTTATTTCAGCACTATTCACAATAGCCAAGTTAGGACATCAACTAGGTGTCCATCAAGAGATGAATAAAGCAAATGTGTTATACACTGGGACATTATTCACTCATCAAAAAGAATAAAATTCTGTCTTTTGCAGAAACATGGATGGAACTGGAGGACATTATGTTAAGTGAAATAAGCCAGCCACAGAAAGACAAATATCACATGTTCTCACTCATGTATGGGAGTTGAAATTGTTGATCTCATGGAGACAGAGAGAAGAGTAATGGTTACCAGAGGCTGGGAAGATTAGGAGGGAAAGGGGGTTGAAGAGAGGTTCGTTAATGGGTACACAAATTCAGTGAGATAGAAAAAATAAGTTCTAGAGTTTGATAGCAAAGTAGGGTAACTATAGTTAATAATAATTCATTATACATTTCAAAACAGCTATAAGATTTGAAATGTTCCCAATACAAAGACCTGATAAATATATGAGGGGACGAATATCCTAATTACCCTGATTAAATCATTATGCATAATATTTATGCATAAAAATATCATATGTATCCCATAAATATGCATAATTATGTGTCATTAAAAATAAAAAATTTTAAAAAATGCTCAATCTTGAGCATCACATAAAGAAAAATATCATTAGACTGATAACAGTTGTGGCTTTTTGCCCAACACCACATTTAGGTTATGGTCCTAATAACAAACAAGTGTTACCAAAATCTGTGAACAAAATCTTATTCAAAGTGACTCATCAGATGACTCATTAGACAACTGAAAAACTTACAATTTTCATGAAACAGTATTGGTGGGGAAAGATTTCAAGAATCACCAAAGAGATACAACTGTCTTGAACTGTTTGTCCAAAATTCTACCCAAGAAATTCAGACAGTGCCAGGTCATTTTGACCTGCCTAATGGACCCTTTGAGATTTGGCAAATGGATCTCATCTAGCTACCTTCTTCTCAAGATTATAAATGTGTTCTTGTTATGATTTGTATGTTTTCCCATTGGGTAGAAGCATTTCCTTGCCAATGTGGTAGTACCTCAGCTGTTGCAAAACTGTTAAAAGATTACTTCTCCATGGGGTATAACTACAGAGTTACATAGTGACTGAGGAACTCATATCACCAGCCATGTTACAAAACAAATTTGCGAAGTATGGCACATATTACAACACTTTTATTGTATCTACCATCCCCAGTCATCCACACTGGTAGAAAGAACAAATGGCATTATCAAAACTCAACTGGAAAAATTTATGGAAGCATTATAATTGCCCCAGCCAAAGGCACTCTCTCTAGACCTATTGAATCTGTCTGTACATTTTTGAAAACATAAGATTTCATCTTTTTAAATTATCACTGGATGGCTGGTGCATTTAGCTTCATCTGATTTTGATATCTAATTGATTAAAGCAGATATTCTCTAATAAAAATAATCAAGGATATAGACAAAAATCATTCCCTGGTAGAACAATCTTTCCACAGTGTGCTCTCAGAATATGAAGACACCAAACATCACAACCTTTTGTCTGTTGGAACAGGCATTTGCAAACGAATTTCCTTCAACCTTGATGGAAAGGTTCACATCAGGTACTTCTTACCCATCCCTGTGCTGCCAAACTAAAAGACATTAACGCTTGGATTCATGTTTCTCATTTAAAGAAAACTCCTATGTCCTGCTGGAATTCAGAAACAGAGAGTTGAATCTAAATCTAACTTGAAAATGAAGTGGATGACAGCTGAAGTTGATTGCTCACCCAGTACCCCCAGACCAGATCTGTATATGCTTAAGCTACCTGAAATGTTCAGCTTTTTATATGTTGCTTTCCCTGTGATCTTAGCTTTTACTCCCTCACACAACAGATTTACCTTGCATTATATCTTAGCTGAGCAAGGAGGTGTTTGCCTATAGCCAATACCTTCTGTTATACTTAGATAAATACTTCTAACAAAGTTGGAAAAAAATCTATGTACATGCTAATTAGCTAAATGGAGTACCCATCATTAAAATGTTTGGCTTTTTGATCTCTTCAGCTGACTACCCCTTAAAGTCAAAGTCCAATTAAAATACACTCTTCGACTTTTGTTTTTTGTTACTTACGTTACTGCTTACTCAAGTTTGCATAGAATAACAGTTTAACCAAAGTAATGTCACTTAGGGGCTCAATCAACATGGTCAATCAATTCTATAATTAAAACAAGACATCTGATATGACAATTTTTCAGGACTTAAACAGACTTGAGAGTTCTCTTCTCAAAATCTCCTTGTTACTCAAATGTCGTCCAGTTTAGCCTTACACTCCCTTAGACCTTGACACCTCGCTAATGAGGAACCTGACTCTTTGACAGGTTCATCCCAGTGATGAAGGAGAAAATCAGAGTTACCAATGAATCTACAGTGCTCTCTGTAGAAATATCTTGACATCAAAAATCACAGGTACCCTATAAATATTAATATATACAACTATAAAGTATCTATAATAACTAAACATTTAAAAAACATTTAAAGGGGCCATCTGATCTTTGATAAAGCAGACAAAAACATACACTGGGGAAAAGAATCCCTATTCAATAAATGGTGCTGGGAAAATTGGACAGCCACATGTAGAAGACACACCTGTCACCAATAACAAAAGTCAACTCATGATGGATAAGAGACTTAAACCTAAAGCATGAAACCATAAGAATTCTAGAAGAAAATGTTGGGAAAACTCTTATAGACATAGGCCTGGGCAAATAATTTGCATGCTACATATGTGATAAAGGACTGGTACGAGAATCTATATAGAATTCAGGAAAATCAGCAAGAAAAAATCAAACAACCCTATCAAAAAGTGGGCAAAGCCCATTCTACTAAGTGAAGTATCCCAAGAATGGAAAAATAAGCACCACATGTACTCACCATCAAATTGGTATCACTGATCATCACCTAAGAGCACATTTAGGAATAACATTGATCAGGTGTTGGGCAGATGTGGGGTGGGGGAGGGGATGGGTGTATATATACATAATGAGTGTAATGTGCACTGTCTAGGGGATGGACACGTTTGAAGCTCTGACTTGGGGGGTGGGGGGGCAAGGGAAATATACATAACCTAAACTTTTGTACCCCCACAATATGCTGAAATAAGAATAAAAAAAAAAGCATTTAACAAGAAAAAAAATGATTATATGAGACAGAAAAAAAAAGTGGGCAAAGGACATGAACAGAAACTTTTCAATAAGATAGACTAATGGCCAAAATATATATGAAAAAATGTTCAACATCTCTAATCATCAGAGAAATGAAAATCAAAACCACAGTGAGATATCACTTAACTCCAATGAGAACGGCTTTTGTCAAAAAATCCCAAAACAACAAATGTTGGTGTGAATGCCGAGGGATAGGAACATTCATATACGGCCAGTGGACTGCAAACTAGTACAACCTTTGTGGAAAGTAGTATGGGGATACATCAAAGAACTAAAACTAGAACTACCATTTGATCTAGCAATCCCACTACGGGATATTTACCCAAAGGAAAAAAAGATATTCCATAAAAAAGACACCTGCACTAGAATGTTTATAGCAGCACAGCTCACAATTGCAAAGATGTGCAAACAATCTAAGTGCCCATCAATACATGAGTGGATTAATAAAATGTGGTATATGTATACCATGGAGTACTACTTATACATTAAAAAAAATGGTGAAGTAATACCTCTTGTATTCTTGTACTAACCTGGATGAAGCTGGAGCCCATTCTTCTAAGTGAAGTATCACAAGAATGGAAAAACAAACACCACAGGTACTCACCATTAAATTGGAACTAATTGATCAACACCTATGTGCACATATGTAAATAATATTCATTAGAAATCAAACAGGTGGGAGGAGGATGGTGGGGATGGGTAAAATCACACCTGACAGGGACAGTGCACACTATCTGGGGGATGGGCATGGTACGAAAGCAATTTTTGTAACCAAATCATTTGTACTCCCATCATATTCTAAAATAAAAATAAAATAAAATAAAATAAAATAAAAAAGAATTGATGCTTAATGCAACAGGAAAAATAGATAAATATCCCTGCTAAACATTTTTGAAGATTAAAAAAAATTAAAGGGATAAATATGAAAAAAAATGAAGTAATTAAGGTTAAGGCTTTAAAGTGGAGTTGGGAGATTGAAAATGGATTGCACTCACACCTGCCAACAAGCCACAGAATGTTCCAATGGACTTGGATAACAACTGAAGTCAGTATCTGCCAGCCTTCAACATCTCTCAGCTGAGAGTGTGCAAGTTAACTAACCAATCAGAATGGATTTGCAATTTAGGATTTCTGCCAGGCCAATGAACTGCTTCCAAAAAAAAACTTTTTGTGGAAATCCCATATTAAAAAACCTCTCCTGCACTTGCCTTTTGGGACACTATCCAGAGCTACCCTATTTCAGTGAACCCAAACTGCAGTGCTTTGCTTTCCAAGTAAATGCTATTTTCCTTGACCTTTGTGTCAATCTTTTTTTCAATTAACACTATATCAATTTTGAAAAAAGAAATATAGAAAGTGAAAGCCTTAAGCCAATGAAATTGACTACCTGCTGGGAGTGGGTGAAAATGGCATCAACATGAAGTTTCTTAATATCCATTTTCTCCTTGGAGAAATGCTGATTCCAGGGCAAAGCCATGGGAAATATAAAGTACCTAGAAAGTCTCTTTTTGACAGAATGTAAGGAATTTCTTTTAAAAATGATGGGAACATGTCAAAAAGATACAGGAGCCAGCTTAATAGGCTTTCCCTGACCAAATGTGGGACAGTTTGAGCATCAATATGAATAAGAATGTAACATACTGAAATAAGAAAGGAACTCAATGTGCATACTGTTATTTAATAATAATAATAAAGAGAAAGCTTTTCTATAAGAAATCAACAAATGTTGAAAAAAATCATGCAACCTAAAATTTATCATTTTGTACCTATCATAATAATAAGAGAAATAATCAGTTGGTGCTAAAATATTTGTGGAAGTATATAGAACAGGATATTCATGTCCTCATAAAGTTTCTCCCACGGATTACTTACTAAAAGGAACTTGTACAATGAATAAATCTGAGGGATAGCAAACACCTTAGTCAAATGATCAAGCCACACACCAATAATGGAAGAAACTGACATTATGTTCTGTATGAAGGATACTATACCTTTGCAGTATGCCTCTCAAAAATGTTTAACTTCAACCAAATCATGAGGCAAAAAATTAGACTAATACATACTGAAGCCATTCTTCCAATTTGGAACCACTCAAACTATAAATATTTATTCTGAGATACTGTTAAAATACTACCATGGTGGCATTCTCCCTTATTTCAAATAATTATAATAAATTTAGCTGTGCTTTATTAGCAACTAATTAATCTTTGCTTTATTAACAGACCACAGAGAATAACTACTAAATGCATTATTCTTAATGTACTCTCAATTTTTAAAAACCTATTAACAATTCTACTGGGACAAATGAAGAATTTGCATATAGGCTATATGTAAAATAATTGTATTTTTCAATGTTCCATTTCCTGAGTATGATAATTGTATTATGCTAATATACATATTAGAGGAGAGTAGCTTTGTTTTTTGAAGGTACCTGCTGAAGTATTGGAGAAAGACAAAGTAAATGTGATAAAATGTTGGTGAACATACTATTCTTACAACTCCAATATAGATTTGAATTTTTCAAAATAAAAAAAATTGGAAAAACCAAGGCAGAAAGCCAGATAGTGATATGAATAGAATTGTACTTTAACAGTTTAATTTTTTTTTTAATTTTGGAAACAAACTTTATTTTTTTTATTTCAGAATATTATGGGGGTACAAATATTTTGGTTACATATAATGCATTTGCCTCACCCAAGCTAGGGCTACAAGCTTGCCCTTCCCCAATACAGTGTGCACCGCATCCATCAGTTGTGAGTTTACCCATCCCACACCAACACCCACCTGAGTGGCACCCAATGAATGTTACTTCCACGTGAGCAACTTAGTGTTGATCAGTTAGTACCAATTTGATGGTGAGTACCTGTGGTGCTTGTTTATTCATTCTTGTGATACCTCACTTCGAAGGATGGACTCAAGGTCTATCTAGGAGAATATAAGAGATGCTAGTTCACTACTTTTTTTGTGTGGTTGAGTAGTACTCCATGGTATACACCTACCACATTTTATTAATCCACTCATGTATTGATGGACACTTGAGTTCTTTCCACATCTTTGCAATTGTGAATTGTGCTGCCATAAACATTTGAGTGCAGATGTCTTTATTATAAAATGTCTTTTTTCCTTTGGGTAGATGCCTAGTAGTGGGATTGCTCAATCAAATGGTATTTCTATTTTTAGCTCTTTGAGATATCTCCAAATTACTTTCCACAGGAGTTGTACTAATTTGCAGTCCCACCAGCAGTGTAAGAGTGTTCCTATCTCTCCACTTCCACACCAGCATTTGTCACTTGGGGACTTTTTGATAAAGGCCATTCTCATTGGAGTTACATGATATCTCAATATGGTTTTGATTTGCATTTATGCTTCATATGGAATCAAAAAGACCTCATATAGCCAAAGCAATCTTAAGCAAAAAGAAAAAATTGGGAGGTTTTAGTCCACCAGACTTCAAGCTTTACTACAAGGCTATAGTAATCAAAACAGCAAGATACTGGCACAAGAACAGAGATATAGATGTTTGGAACAGGACTGAGAACCCAGATATAAAACCATCCTCATATTGTCAGCTAATCTTTGAGAAAGCAGACAAAAATATGAATTGGGGAAAAGAATCCCTATTCAATAAATGGTGCTGGGAAAACTGGATATCCACATGCAAAAGATTGGAACTGGATCCCACCTCTCACCTTACAAAAATCAAATCACAATCGATAACAAACTTAAACCTAAGGCATGAAATCTTAAGAATTCTAGAATAAAATGTTGGGAAAACTCTTATAGACATTGGCCTAGGCAAAGAATTTATGAAGAAGACCCCCCAAAGCAATCACAGCAGCAACAAAAATAAATGGGACGTGATCAAATTGAAAAGCTTCTACACAGCCAAGGAAACTATCATTAGAGTGAATAGACAACCTACAGAATGGGAGAAAATATTTGCATGGTACATATCCAATAAAGGGCTGATAACAAGAATCCATATAGAACTTAAAAAAATTAACAAGAAAAAAATCAAACAATCCCATCAAAAAGTGGGCAAAGGACATCAACTGAAACTTTTCAAAAGAAGACAGAATAATGGCCAGCAAACATATAAAAAAAGTTTAATTTTTAAAAATTCCTTAAAAATGAGACTATTTCTAACATTTGAATTTATTCTGTTTTTGTTCTTTGGTTTTTAATCATATTTCTATATTAGTTGGTAAATTTAAATATATTTCTTATTTTTCTAAAGTGATTTTAAAATTTTGGCATCTCAACTCAAAAGTGGTTTTTAAGTAAGTCTTGGAAAAAGCCCCGTAGCTATTTTTGAGTTCTTTTAAAAAAAAAAAAATTCATGTTAAAAATATTGAGATTTTGTTGCCTCACCAACAATTGAACCAAAATACTTTCAGCTTAGCATATGTTAAAACATTTCTGAGAAATAGTCTTTGACCAAAATATAAAAATATCACTTTTAAGCATCAGCACACATCTCTTTCTTTTGATTACCTTACATGACTCACTTAATGGATAAATTGCTTATACCCTCTGTTTCCTGCTGATTAGAAGTTGCTATTAGCATGATGCACATGAGAAAGATTGCAAATGTTTCACAGAAACCCACAGAGCAATGTTTTTCCAATTTTGCAGAACATTGCCAAAAATATCTATCTGAACCACAGGCACCTGGAATGGATATCAGAACATATCACAAAGTTTTAAATTAAAGTCATTTCCTTTTTTTACTTTATTTTGAGAAACTGCCCACTTGTGAAGTGATCAATTGAAGAGCCTAGCTACCAAGACCAACTAAGCAAAAAAAATATCTAGTTAGATTTGTGAACCTTTGTGCTAAGAAGTTTACATAAAAGTATAAATGGAAATTGGTTTCTGTTGTGCAAATGCCATGATTGAGGTGGTGTGAAGACAAAAAGTTTTAAGGCTTTCATTATAATCAAAGAAAGGATTCACAATCATTGCTTTGCATGCATGAAATCTGACCTAGTATGCTATAAAAAGCCAGCTGAAAAGAGAAGCAACCAATAGAAATAAATAACCAGAGTCAATATTAAAAAGGCAGCATAGTGCAACCTCATCTCTATTTTAAAAATAAAATAAAAAGATGGGTGTGGTTGCTCATGCCTATAGTCCCAGCTACTTTGGAGGCTGAAGTGGGAGGATTGCTTGAGGCCAGGAGTTCAAGACCAGCCTGGGCCAATATAAGGGGGAAGAAAAAAAAAAGAAGTAATATAGAGGAATTAATAAGCCAACTTAAAGAAATGGATCTAATCTTCTGAGTGCTTCAGAATTAATAATTTTTATGACCTCTTTAGATAAACCCAAAGGATTCAGTAGATGATGGCATACATATAGCTTGCCAAAATGTTATGCAAATTTAGTTTTGTCTCATGTCTATGTGCTTCACAATTCCTATTCTCTTTGCCATAAAAACATTCTTGCTAACTAGCTTCTACTCCTTAATACTCAGATCATGACTCTGATCTGAGAAATCTCTGAATAGTCTAGACTGCCCGACCGAAATCTTAAATTGCACAATACATTCCTCTTTCACTATGTCCTGGAATTATTGATCTACTTGTCTGTTCAACTCAACACTTCCTTGAGTAAACAGGTTTGTGTTACTCCATTAAATCCTTAACACATTGCCTTAGGCCTCAAGAAATCTTTAACAAATGAGTGAGTGAATGAATGGGTGGACAAATGCTTACTATCTATGATTTCCATATTCCAGGGTCACAAGGGCCTCTATTATTGATGCCACCAATAAACACTCTAGGATCTAACATGTATCAGAGGTGGCTTCATTGTGGTCAAGGTTCTCTGCACAGCCAAGAGACATCACTCTCCTCCACTTTTTTTCATCTTTCACTTACATGGATCCCAGAATAGTGCTGACTTATGTTACCAATGGCTAACAGATATTTAATAAAGTAGCTATTTTAAATATTTTTGTTTTAATTTTTACTCCTCTGTACTCTGGCACAAATATATAAGAAGAGAAGCAGGAAAGCAAGCCATTAGGGCTAAAGATCAATATGATCAATAAAGGCCCAAAATTGCCATTCTTCTTCAATCTCAGCCTATTGTTTTTTCTGACTCTCTCTTTCTTAGAATGAGTTTCTACTCAGAAGTCTCCTTGTATGTCATGAAAACAGGCTTCACAGGTCCTCCAGTCATGACGGCATGGTGACTCAGTGTGGCTGTTACTTGGTTCATGTCCCCATTCTACTATAAGAGTGTTAGTATTAAATATTATTATTACCTTCACAGTTAATAAAATACTACCACTATAAGATTTATATTTCTCCTTTCATGTTATTTCCATTTAACCCTCATTCACTGTAAAAGTCTTAGAAAATCAAACATCACCTATTTAGTTTCTCAGCTAAATTGGGACCACTTACCCATTCACGTCTTCAAAAAGTCTCTGCATTACCATAGGAGCGTGATGCCTGGCACATGAGTGGGGAGTGTGCAGTAGGGACATTTTTGTCCCCTTAGTGTGGTTTACTGATTGAAATAATGAGGGAATCAGTCATCCAGGCCAATTCTTAATTTTGTTATTTTAATATTTACCTCAAGTACTAGTAGAAGATATTAACTATATTTTACTCAGTGTTTTGTTTCATATAGTTATTTTGAAGCTAATTACTAGAAGAGCTAATATACATCAGTATAGGGAGTTTTCTAAGAAATGCATACACGGGCTTCTTTAGGGTATTTCATACATCTATTTGAACTCTTTCATCACTTTAGTAAACACAAATTTAAAAAAAAAAGCACCAAAAAAACACACCAGAAAACCACAACCCATCCTGTGTGTTTGTCCTAGTCCCGGCTCAGTCACTGTGCTGGGCACACACAGAGAGGAGAGGCACCATCCACGCCAACCCAGGCCCTTACTTACCTTGGCCTGCTCACCCATGCTGTGCAGAGCATGCAAGTCTAATAACAGCAGCTTTGCAGTCTAACAGACCCAATGCTCAGTATCTCAAATTTGATTTCACTTTTCTCTGAGTTCCTGGATACTCAGCATCAACAGGGCTTTTCAGCCTTTCCTGGAGATAAAAGATAGTTTGGGAAAAAGAGATGTCCCCCTCAAACAATTTGAACAAAGAATGAAATGCAGGTAGGTTCATGAATCCAAAATATTTTCAACATTCAAAAAGGGCAAAGGGATTAACCATTCTGTGAGCTAATAGAAAGAAAACTGTACGTATGAAGTTGCACCATATGGTGTTCGGTTTCAAAGACAGTGCAAGATTTCTGGTCTGTGATTTACCCCTAATTGCCCTGTGACCTCCTACTTTGAGTCTTGTGATCTCTCTACTAGACTATAAGCTATTTAAATGCAAAGACTTTGTTATTCATCTTTAAATCTTCAACCCCAGGCTTACTTCTGGTATCTGTCATTCAACTAATATTTTATGAATTATTTCATATTTTTATATCCATATCTTTATTTTTGGAAACCCACAATAAAGCAAATGATTATCTCCCCAGCCGTGGCAGAAGTCATTGATCTATACACTTTCTTCTTCTTTACTACTTTGAACTATCATAACTTATAATGAATAAGATAAACTGATGAGCACATTGACTAGTACAGTAATTATTCTCTACCTAGTCTGTCATTAGGAGATAAAATAGCCTTCTGGAAATCACCAAAAACAGAAAATCCTTGATTTGACAGTGTAGCAAAACGTCATCTTACCATCTATTTAAAATTTAAACATAAATAGCCACCTGTAATGATAAAGACCTACAGTAACAATTCTACCTATAAAGATAAAAGCTAGTTTAGGAAAAAAAAGACATATCAATTAGACTCACAGCATTCTATTAATCAGGATCATAATTTGAGTAATTTCAAAATAAACATGAGAGTTTTTTTTTAAAATTTGAATATCAGGATTATAATTTAAACAAAACAAAACTATGTAATACCTACCTTCAAAACAGAAAATCTAGTGGCATTCTCAAAATTTTGCAGGGGTTCAAAGGATGGGGAGAAATTACTTTATGGGGAAAAAAAGGAAAGTATCATATTGTCCAGTAGGTTACATTAGTAATTTATTAATAATAATTTTGCCTCAGGTCAGACTTTTAAATATTTGCCTGCCCCGCTACTTCATAAACACTTTGTCATAAATTGAGCTGAAGAAATTGAACAATTTTGCTACAGAAATTTGAAAATGACAGCACAGAGCTTTCTGGTTTAACTGAAGATTTGCTTGTCTATCTGACTATACTTAATATGAGGGGGAGGAAATAAACCATTATTCATATTTTATATTTAATTACAAACTAATTAATAATTAAATACATTATTAATTTATTAATATTTAATTACTGGTAAATACCATCACATGTACCTGTACATAAACACAGGTTTAAAATTGCATACATCTTTAAAATTATGTCATATGTTTCAGATTTTTTTGAACACATAGAGCAATATTTGTACAAAAATTATAGGCAAAATTAGAAGATAATAATGGAAACAAAGTAGAAAAATAACTAACTACAATGTGTCATATTTTATAAATAGTTTTATGTACTGGTTTATTTTATGGCACATGTAGAAATGAATAATAGAATATATAATAAGAAAATATAAAAGAAATAAACCAAAACATTTGTTTTATTGCTTACAATATTTAGAAAAATATAGAGAATCTTTTTTTAGTTGAGAATACTGATTTTGGTATAAATTAATCATTTTCAAATTTTTCAGCCCAATGCTTCTGTATAGATTACCACTTATCTTCATATATTTCCAATCATAGTGCAATATTCCTACTAACATATTAATTGCTCGAGGACAGACACATTGTATATCTTGTCCAATGTTATATTCCCAACTCTTAAAGCACGGCTGTGCCTATATATAGTAGATGCTTAATAAATATTTGTTGAACAAAAGATTATTTGGGGCCATTAGTTTTTGTGAAAACCACTGTGAAATAATTCATTTTCTAGAGACACCAATGCCAATAGAGCTAAGATCAAGTATTAGAGTCATTAGAAATGATGAATTCTTAAAACAAGAGCAACTGAGAATTCTGAAATGAGAATGATAACAAAAATATTATCATCATCATCATCACAGCAATCACTATAGGAAACATTTACAGAGTTTAATATATATTCCACTCATTTTATTTTCAATGTCTATCTTAATTTAGCCTAGCAAAAAAAAAAAATATCGATTTTATATAAAGGGAAATTGTTACTTTGAGAAGTTAATAAACTTACCCAAGGTCACTAGGTAGGCAAATAGAAAAGCAATCAGTCACCCACAGATATCTTTCAAAAGTTTTGTTCTTTCTTCTCTACTATATTCTTTCTCAATTTTGTTATATTTATCACCAACATTTACATGAGTACATAGTGTGTGTGTGTGTGTGTGTGTGTGTGTCGAGAGAGAGAGAGAGAGAGAGAGAGAAAGAGAGATGGAAGATTATGCAACTCTAACATTGTTGAAGAGCTTTTTAACTTTATTTGTTTAACTTCAATATAAAAATATTCACACCTAATGGGTGCGGTGCACACCACCTGGGAAATGGACAAGCTTGAAGCTCTGACTCGGGCAGGGCAAAGACAATATGTGTAATCTAAACATTTGTACCCCTGTAATATGCTGAAATAAAAAAAATTTAAAAATTTTCTGAACACATAAAAAATATAACAAACATCAAGCTTCATTACCAATCAACATTTATATATAATTATTTTATCTATTTGTCATGGTTTTTCTAGTCGTCTTCTGTTGTGTTTTAAAACAAGTTCCAGAAACATCATGTCATTTCTTTTCTAAATGTTTCAGTAAATATCTACAAATAAATAAATAAATGAGGATCCTTTATTATGTAACCACATATTTTCAATTTTTTTTTTTTTTGGCATTTTCACACCAAACAAAATTGAAAATAGTCCCTTACTATCATTCAATAATAGACCATTTTCAAAATCCCCTTTTGTCAAAGATCATTGTATAGTTGGATTATTTGAATCAAGATCTAAACAAACTCCACTCACTGTATATGATTGTTACATCTTTCAAGTCCTTTTATTCAGAACAAAATTTTTTTCATGCAATAGCCCTGTTGAAGAAACTGAACCAATTATACTGGAAAATGTCCTATAGTCTGAACATGTGAATTACTTATTAGCCCTCACATATTGTAGTAATGAGAAGTTAGATGCATAGACTTTTTTTTTTTTTTTCCATTTGTGGGAGGAAGAAAGAACACTTTATGGCTGGTGCTATGTTCCTCATGTCATATCACATTACAGGCACACAAAATCTGGCTGTTCACTCTTAGGGAAGCTAAATTTAACCAGTGGACTGGTCAGAGAGAGAAATAGAGAAAGGAAACAAAACATTTTAGATACAATGTTTGTCTAAAAAGGTACTAAAAAAAAAAAAAAATAAAAAAAAAAAAATAAAAAGGTACTAATTCACTGCTCTGAAAATTGGTTGTTAAAAAGAAAAGAACCAAACATTCACCTTGCCTCTTCAATGTGAGCTATATTTAAGGGTACTCTAATAGGCTAAATGGATGACGAACAGTTGTTTTACAAAACCAGTAAGAACAGTTCACTAGTGAGAAGAGCAGGATAGTAATAGGGATTGTTTTAAGTCCAAATCCTCTAATAAATGTTTTAAATATTTTATTTTTATTTATTTATTTTTTTTTTATTTTTTTTTTGAGACAGAGTCTCACTCTGTTGCCCGGGCTAGAGTGAGTGCCGTGGCGTCAGCCTAGCTCACAGCAACCTCAAACTCCTGGGCTTAAGCGATCCTACTGCCTCAGCCTCCCAGGTAGCTGGGACTACAGGCATGCGCCACCATGCCTGGCTAATTTTTTCTATATATATTTTTAGTTGGCCAGATAATTTGTTTCTATTTTTTAGTAGAGACGGGGTCTCGCTCTTGCTCAGGCTGGTCTCGAACTCCTGATCTTGAGCCATCCACCCGCCTCGGCCTCCCAGAGTGCTAGGATTACAGGCGTGAGCCACCACGCCCGGCCTAATATTTTATATTCGTCAACATAATGAATTACCACACATTCTCCCACATTCTAATAGACCTTTCAAAGAGTAATTAACTTGGAATTCAGAAAAATTTTAGCACAAAGCTGTCTAACATCAAAACATGTGATACTATTACTTTTTATGTCACTTCCAAAGTTGCATCCTAGATATATATTTTTACATATTCAACTACATATATATGTATTCAGATTTGAATGATCATATATGTTGGACTATAAAGTATATAAATATTAATAGCTTTTTAAAACTTTTTAAAGCATGTGTCAACAAATACCCTTGTAGTAAAGCTACATATCTGAAAGAGTAGCTTTCAAAGTTAGATACAAGAGATGCTAGAATGTGAGTTTTTTGTATGACAATTACTCCTTAATTATCCACCTCCAATCTTCCATCTCCCGTCAGAAATCAGATGTGGCATGTTTTTCACCCTACATGCAAACATGTTACTTTGTCACATGATACTCCTAAAGAGTAATTATGATTTCCAGAGGCAAGATAGAGTAACCTCAAATAAAAATAATTATTAATAAATATATGTATAGCTTAAACAACTGTGACAAGATACTCATGTCTTAGTCTAATTCAATTTTACATAAAAATTACTCTTTTGTGGAATATTTACCAGCAACTTTTGCTCTGCACAACCCCTTACAGAGCAAGCTGTTGTTATTTTTCCCCTACAAAATTCAGTAGCTATAGTTGTATCAAAATCCCACCAGAAACAGTAACCTCTATACTTTAGTAAAGGTTTATTTATATTCATAAAATGCTTAAAGTCCCCAATTTCTTTCTTAGTTTGTTAGCTTTCTTTTTCTGCATAAATAACATGGGCTTTCTAAGTCAGAGACTGTTTCTAACTCACCACGGATTCCTAGAGATTGGCAAGGAGGAAGATCTTGATACAAATTTATTGAATAAATGCATTTTTAAAATAGAATAATTTCTTACTTGTCTGCAAAGATTGAAATTAAGTATTAACAATGCTTGCCTTTCAGAAGCAAACATTTAAACCAATGTTCATTTGATTCAGTGATTATGCAAGGCCAGCCTATCCAGCAAAGACCCAGAGCTTTAAATCTGACATAGTTGAGTTGTCTGATCTTATAAAAACAGTTTCCAAAGGAATTAAATGTGTCATGACTATACTGTCTGGATGAGATGATTGGACACGGAAACTTCTACACAGATAAGATGTTCACACATATCCTTGCTTTACTTTGGCAACACAGAATCAAATATCTATTGCTATGGTTTTTAAAATTTATATCCTTTCCATTGATCATTTTTACCTATCGAATAAGAAATGGATTGATTGTTATTCAATGGCAAAGATCCAAAAATTATCTTCCCTAGCTTTTCTCACACAAAAAAATTATCATTTTTTTCTCATTTGATGTATATATGTTCTTAATCAAATTCATGTTGGATTCATTATGAAAATTTTTAATTTTTAATTATGGGAATTCACTTATGTTATTAACAGTGGATAAACCCTCTAAAGCTAGAAAGAAAAATACAAGTATCAAAAGTAAATAGAAAATACAAAGAAAGAATTGTAACAGTGCATCCAAGCTTTCTTTTTATTATTCTCTGATGAACTTCATGCTAATAGAATAATTACAGATGATTCAGCTCAGTTCTCTCCCTGCACTAAAAGTGTACATTTACAGAAAAGAGCGTAAAATAAATTTCCCTTCCCATTTGCCACTCTCTCCTTCTGTGTCACCCTCCAGATTCTGTTCTATAAAGAATTCATCTATACCTCGAGTCCTTGCCATTCATTGCATTGAAAGTCAAATAATACACAAAAGGATGCTACATTTTCAGCAAATGCAGGACCTATATGCTCAGCAAAATGCATAACATTTTGCATAACCTGTATCTTTAGTATTTGTGTGATTAAATTTTCTTATATATTAATTAAATGTGCTTATTATATATTAAATTTCCTTTTTTCATCTTATCTCAGACTCTTTACATGAATAGATTTAGGGCATTTAAAGTAGGAAGTAGAAATTTAGCAGAACATGTTTTATCAAGTGTTATTTAACTCTATTTGACAAATTGAGTCAAATCATAAGTATCAGAAAAAAATAAATATTCCAATATAGATTGTTTAAGAAATCTATGTTAATATTGATACACATATAGATTTTATATGCTACATTTATTTTAAATCATTTATAAAACTGGTTAAAACTGCATAACATTCTACTCCCACTTACATATAAGCTTATATCTAACCAAATTTTACAGTTCATTTGAGATTACTTAAAACCATCATCTCTGACCAGAACTCAGCAGAATAAGCAAAATTTAGGCAAAATTAAAACATATTCACTGACTTTCCTCTATCTTTTAAAATCACCAAAGTGAGGTCCCAAGCTTGGCCATTTTATCCTTATCTTTTAATACTTTTATTTATTCTTTTAAACTCAAAATTGTATTAACTATACATTCATTTCTCTCTCATATCCAGGCCACTTTGAGATGGAATGTTAATAGAGTGAAGGAAAGAATTTTCTTTTCTTGAAGAACTTTACTGGGGCAGTCACTCTATTTATAATGGCTCCTTTATCATTATGAAGTCTGGACTACGTGATAAACAGGAGAAGGAAATGAGGCTATGGGGAAGACAAAGAAGGAGTACTCATATGTCATCAGTAAGTTGAAAGAACCATAAATCCCTTCTTTCTGATACAATCATAATACCTCCCCTTGCCTTTTTTTTTTTTTTTTTTTTTTTTTTTTGAGACAGAGTCTCTCTGTGTCACCTGAGCTAGAGTGCAGTGGCATCGTTATAGCTCATTGCAACCTCAAACTCCTGGGCTCAAGCGATCTTCCTGCCTCAGCTTCCTGAGTTGAGTAGCTGGGACTACAGGCATGCCCCGTGATGCCCAGTTAATTTTTCAATTTTTAGTAGAGATGAGGTCTCACTCTTGTTCAGGCTGGTCTCAAATTCCTGAGCTCAAGCCAGTCCTCCCACCTCAGCCTCCCAGAGTGCTAGAATTATAGGTGTGAGCCACTGTGCCCAGCCTGCCAATTTCTTTTATACTCTAATGGAATTACTCTCTGCTTTGAAACTTTTCCTCTTCCCTTCCATTTTCCATGCATGTAATGAAGCCATCTTTCAAATCTCCAGATCAGACTATATCCTTGCTTTCTTAAAATCCTTTAATGGTTCCTTTTTACCACATGGACAAGATGACCCTCCATTTTATATGACACTTGTCGATATGACACATTTTCTTCATTTATCCACTCATTTAATAAATAAATATATTAAATACCTACAAAGAGAGAAAATATAGCATAGTGATTTAGAACACAGGCTCAGGAGGCATACTGCCTTGATTTTTTTAAAAGTTACTCTGCCTAACAGCTGTGTGAACCGGGGCAAGCTACCTAAGGCTTTCAACCTAAGTTTCCATTTATAAAATGAAATGGAAACAGGCCCTGTCTTATAAGGATCTATGGGAACTAAATGAGACAATTAATGCAATATATGTAGGATAATGCCCGGTACCTTGTGTGCACCCAATAAATGCAGATTATTATGGTAATAAGTTTGATTCCAAGTGGATCACTGTGTATAACAAACTGAAGGGGGGTTAAAATGGATGGCAAGAGAGGAGATGAGTGAAGCACATATTGTGATAGATGTGGCAATACATGATGTTAGTCTGGAGTAGAGTGATGGAGTGAAATGAACAAAAATGAACATACCCAAGAAAAAAATGGATTTAGCATTTGTAGGATTTGGTGATAGATTAGTTTTGTAGAATATCAGAGAGGGGATGTCAAGGATCATTTCCAAATTTTTTATTTGTATGATAGGATGAAGGAGGACTACATTTAGAGAGGGTCCAGGGCAAGAGCCAGGAAGCATAGTAGATCTCGGAATTGGTTTTGTGCAGGTTGAATTCGGTGTGTCTTTGAGTCATCTTAGGTTATATGTCAAATAGGCAACTGGATATATTGGAAAGTGTAGCTAAGGAAAAATCATCAGAAGTGAAGCTTCATCTCTCATTAATGCTAGCATGCAATTTACACTCCAACAACACGTGTCTTTAAAATGTCCCGTAAGTTTTCTTTTTACACTTATGCCTTTTATCTTGGTATTTTTTCTTTTTGGAATGTCCTCCTCCTATCTTCTTTACCTGGATATCAGGTTTACATCTTTAAGTTCAGCTGAGAGGACATCTTCTCCAGAAAGCTGTGTCATAAGCAGCCTAGTACTTCAACAAACTTGTCTTTCATTCCTCCTAGTTCACCACCTCCCTTGAGGTTAAATGTGGCCATTATAACTAAGTTGTGGTGAATAAATGATGTCCCACTTCCAGACCTGGCCCATAAAAAAAGACCTCTATACTCTTTTGTCTCCAGTTGCCTGTTTGATGCACAGAATCCAGTGGTAGACCCTGAGGCCCTAGGAGATGGCAGAGCCATGGGATGGAATTCTTTGAAACACCAAGTGAAAGGGGCCCCACCAAATGCAACAAATATATAGAAATTCATGAGCAATAAAAAGTTCTACTATATTAGACCATTGACGTTTTAGAATTCTTACAGCAATTAGCCTACCCTGAAATCTTCCTAATTTCCCATGACTATATGTTAAGTGCTCTACTGTGTTCACAAAACCCCCAGGATATTTGTGTCATTATACTTTCCATACTGGTTTCCATATTGGTTTATGTGCCTATGTTTCACAAACTATAGGTTCTTTGAGGGCAAAGTCTGTGTCTCTCTCCTCTTTTTATCCCTAGATCTAACATGGTTCCTGGAACCATGAGTTGGCTCTTGGTGAACATTTTTAGAATGAGAAAATTAATGGATAATTCAGGTCATTAATTCAAAATTGTCATGCTGTTCTCCTAAGACCAAGTTGATGTCATAACAAAAATTAAGACCTAAGCATTTTGAGGGTTTCAATTCTGCAATTATTTATTAATTCTTTATTTGTATCTGCCTTTTTTGACTCTGTCTCTTAATTTTCACAATTCTCTTGATAGGTTGAAAAAATTATTTTTGAATTCCCTTTCAATACATAGTTATTAAATAAACCTTGATTGTTAAAATTTACTTTTATAATCATAACTCTTCCTTATAAATTACCTTCATTTTAGTGCAGCCTTTTTTCTTTCTGCGTTAATAAGTATTCTTTCTTCCTGTCTATTTCAGCCAAAATAATGAGTCTCTAATTCTATCTTTTAGGTAAAGCTTATCCTCTGCTTTTAGATTTCCAAAACTATTCCAATTATTTTTTTTTTAATGAACAACAAATACTTTGATCATAAATACTGGAAACGAAAAGTACATTCTATCTTTCCTTAGCCGTGATGCCTTGCTGTTTTTTAAATTCAACTTGGCATCTTAAAGTGCCATGAAATAATTAGAGAGATCACAGAAGCCTACCCTTCTCCTTGGCTAAAGAACAAAACATGTCAGATCACCATATGCTACCCCAACACTTCAATGCAACCTTCTGAAAACTCATAAATTTCCAACTTCAGCGTTTCTAAGCAACGACACTAATATTTTCAGCCACAAATTGGAAGAGGGCCCTAGCGAAAGCACACAGAGAAGAAGAATTCATGGAAAGAACCCTAGGAAATGTCGTGGTGCCCTCACACAAAAAGGAAGAGAAGGTCTGCTTCCTCAAAGGATCTGCATGTGGCAGGTGGGTTCTCGTCTTCATAATTAGTGACAGTTGTCCTGTAACAGCAAATGCTTTAAATCTCGATAATTTTAAAGTATAGTTTAATGCTAAGCTTTCCTTATATATTCTTGATATATTTATTGCTTTAGTACATCTTAAGATTATAAATTACTTCAACATTTGGGTATAAAAGAAAAATTTGACCCCTAGATCTGACTAATATTTTTCAGAAATGTAATGTTATAAACATTTAATATTTAACTATGTGTTTGCTTATATAGGCAGTATGGTGTAAAGATGTCTGAATTTCATGAACCAGAAATTTATAATATAATAAGGAAGAGCAGATATGCACTGTCCAATTTTTAATTTTGCCCTCAAGATTTATCCAACATATAGTCATGAATTTTTCTGAAAGACGCTCAATATATCAGTGAAAAGTTTGACATGAAGAACACAAGTTTAAAGATTAGTTTTTGGAAATCAAGAATGTTGGCATCTAGAATTAGAATCATCTATGTCTGAATCCTAACCCACCACCTATTAGCTGTTTGACCCTAGTCAAGGTACTTAAATTCTCTCAGCTCTAAAATGGGGACTATAATATCTATCTGGATTATTATAGTGGTTAAATAAAAATGTACATGAAGTGATAAGCTACTATTAATTAATGACGACAATAATTAATATATTAATGTCTTGTATCACCCCCTGCTAATTATCTAACTCTCCTTTCTCCTTTGGAGAAAGTGCTGCAAAAGTATCTTATTTCTCCAGGAAATCAACTCTCTACCTTTTTGAAAAGGCCAGTATGGAATTCTTCAAGCAGTAGCAGAACTTGTCAGGGCATGTGTTAACCATGCATTCTCCCACACCTCTCAAACAGTGGTTTACTTTCTGCTGCTATTAATTGTACTCTAATATATCAAGGGTCTTTGGTCCATCTCCGTCCTCTTTTTTTACCCTCAGAAACTCTCAGGCCACCGCAGTAATCAAACCTACCACGTGGGTGAGTAATGAACAGAAATGTCACATACCCAGCAGGAATTTACACACAAAGCAATCTATCCTCCTTATCCTCTGTCAAAATCCTGTTCTTTTGTGGAGGGAATGTGTTCCCAGAGCAAGACAGTGATGCTCCAGGCTCTAAGTACTTTGCCTCTGGCTCCTCTTCTCATGCCTGCAACAATTTATTAGAAGCATCCTCCAATGGATGTTAGTTTTTCTATTTATTCTTATCCAGAAACAAAAAGTTTATCCATTCAGGAACAAGGAAATACTTTTCTAGACTTATAATACAGTTAGAAGTAATTTAGTTTGCAGCTTTTCTCTGAGCATTTTATAACTCAACTGAATATATGCTATTAGTAACTAACATCTAAGGCTTGTGTAATGTTTTTGACTTTTTTTTTGTTTGTTTGTTTGTTTCTCAGAGTTTTTATTAGAGTACCATTTTTTTTTATTTATTTATTATAGCTTATTATGGGGGTACAACCGTTCTGGTTAAGTATATTGCCCATGCCCCTCCCAACCCCTCGAGACTGAGCCTCAAGGGTGTCCATTCCCCCAACAGTGCACATCGCACTCATC
>CM052438.1:64793933-64822634 GCA_028533085.1 Varecia variegata
ATGTTGTATCATCGTTATTTCTTATAGCTGAGTAATACTCCATGGTATAAAGATACCACATTTTACTAATCCATTCATGAATTGATGGACATTTGGGTTGTTTCCACCTCTTAGCGATTGTGAATTATGCTGCTATAAACATTCGGGTGTTTTTGACTTTTAATATCTTTTGATGTGAATTTCATTTGATCCACAAAATAATCCTGCAAATTAGACTGGACAGGTGCAATTATACTTCAAGGGAATGTGAATGAGACTTAAGTGATTTACCTAGGCCACAAAGCATGTTAAGATCTGACTCGGAGCTCCTCTACCAGTTCAGTGTCCTTTCTAAAATATTATCATAAATTTTCTGTGCAAAATAGTACCTGATCAATAATGGACAGAGATGTTTCATAACATGCCTAGTCTGTTTGATATATTGAGAGTTTTGTTTTCTAACAGTTTGAATCTTTTTGTGATCTCAATTTGTGTTAAGGTAGTGGACAGATGAGTGCAGCAGACAAAGGCTGATTTCAGTTGTCATGAAATCTATATGCTGTTGAGAACAACTGTGTTGAATGACATGACCTTATATGTATACATTTTAATGGTTTTTAAAAATGTTATAGTCATTATTGCTTCATTTGAAAAATCACTATAATATGGGGAGAAAGGTAGAAAAAATTATCATTTCCATAGTAAATGTTACTTCCCTAAATCTATGTTAAATAAGTAATTGTGAATGAGTAAACTTGTACTCCATTTTTTATGAGAAGGCTGAGCCTATGTCCTGAGTCTATTTCTTCTTGAGGTCAATTCCTGTGATCTGGTGTTAAAGATTATTTTCATGACCTCATGGTCCATTTTAGCTTAAAAAATGCCATTACTAAATCAGGCATTTAACACTGGTTTTATTTCATGACACTGTGCAATCCATGGCACCAAGAGAAAGATATAGGTCTGGTTTCTGTAATCCAGGAACTTACATTCTAACTAGAATACACTGAGGCAGGCATATGAGTGTCAAAAAACACAGAGAAATACAAAATATTTAAAACAAGAATTCTTGAGATATTACTATATAGATTCCCAGTGGTTCTATTTAGGGCAAAAAAAAAAAAAAAAAAAAGTTGTCCCCCCTTATGTATACTTTCTGAAGTTTCAGATACCCACAGTCAACTCCAATAAAAAATATTAACCAAAAAATTCCAGAAATAATTCATAAGTTTTAAATTGTGCACTATTCTGAGTAGCACAATAAAGTCTCATGCCATCTTGTTCCATCTAGCTCAAGACATGATCATCCGTTTGTCCAGCGTATCAACACCGTCTACACCACCTGTCTTTTAGTCACTTAGTAGCCTTCTGATAATCAAATTGACTGTCACAGTACTGCAGAGCTTGTGTTCAAGTCCTCATTTTACTTAATAATGGTCCCAAAGTGCAAGAGTAGTGATGCTGGCATATTGTTATAATAATTGTTCTATTTTATTATTATTTATTGTTGTTAATCTCTTACTGTGCCTAACCTATAAATTAAACTTTATCAGAGGTATATATGTGAAAGGACAGCCCTGCTAATAAACTATCTAACAGAAAGACAGAGGAGTAAACTCACAGCACCTAATTGTCTCTTTGAAGAGAGAACTCACAGTACACAACCTTCCCTATGTTTGATTAAACATCTGTGACTTAACATGTTCTCTTTAAGAGTTTTAACAGCACTTAAAGAGTACTGAGCAGGCAGCTGCCAGACCACATTCCAAGACAACTAATAAGTCACCCTCACAGAGCCACTTCACAACTGCCTTCTGCTATCAGCTGGCAGCAATGACTATTCTTTTTTTTCCTTCCTCTTTATCCCAAGAAAACCCTCAATCCCTTACCCTGGAAGCCAGCACTTTTCCTTTCTTTCTCTCATGCTGTGCCCTTTCCTCCTTTGGAAAGTAAAATAAATTTTTTCTCTAAACCTGTCCTAAATTTGTGTCAAAAACTTTTTCTCAGTCTGTGCTACGAGTTCCTACCCTAACTTTTGGTGGCCTGTACAGGGAGTCACTTCTCTCCCTCCACACAGGGAACTCACTTTCCTGCCTCTGTCCCAAGACTGACCCCTGCTCTGCTGTGCAGCTCCCATGTCATCCTGCTCAGTGCCTCCAATATTGTTCAGAACTTGGTAAGTCTCTCGGGCTTTGAAAACAGTCATATACTTGAGAAAGAGTGGCAGCTTTGTGGTTAAGGAAGCCCTGTGCCAGGTCTTCCACTCTTGGAAGGGTGCCTGGGAGGGATGCCTCCTAACCCCCCCTCCTGGACTTCTCCCAGATCCAGGCATGCCTGGCTTTGGGGAAGCTCCTTTCTAGGTTTCATTTGGTCTGGATCAGAACCTGGGGATGCCTGAAGGAAAAAGGTTCTATGTAAAGTCCCAGTTAAGCCTTCCCCCAAAGAAAGGAAAAACAAACACAACCTTGACACTGACACTCCTCCTTCCTTTTTCTTGTGCCACTCCCTTCCCTCCCTTGGGAAAGAAAATAAATTGTTTCTCTACATTTATCCTAATATTTGTGTTGAGAATTCTTAGCCCACACTGTGAATTCCCACCCTAGCAATATGTGTAGGGAAAAACACAATATGTATAAGGTTCAGTACTATCTGTGGTTTCAGGCATCCAATACAGGGGCCTCAGAACATCTCCCCTGTGGTAAAGAGGGAGCTACTGTATTTTCAGATGGAATTCTGAAGTTAGAAGACTGATAGCCTATAAATTTCCAACAATAGTTAACACAGAAAAGAAGTTGAGGAACAGCTGTATTCAGACGTTGTAGAGGGCAGCTTTCAGATCTCTAAGTAATTTGAGAAGAGTTTGAAAGGTATAAAAAGTAGGATCTACTTAAATAGATAAATAAAAGCACAAAGCTAGTTAGGGGGGAAGTGGAGGAAACAAGAGTAAGAATAAGCTTCTGTTGTAATTCTATAAAAATGGAAAAGATCTTGGTGGAAACTCTCTGGAGAAAAAGAATTCAACTGATGAAAATTATAAAAAATATTAATAATCATTTAAAGTCTGGAAATTATCCTATGGGCACACAGAAAATTTATAAAAATTCATTCAAGAAAAAATACTTAATTTCAGTAAGAACAAGGAGAATCTGTGGGTTTGAGCCAAGATCATTTCATTACCCATCTCTACCCTCCAGTTCCATATTACAAAGGCTCTACCCCAGGCATGTGCTGCCAAGACGACATGGCTCCCTCTGCCCCAGGAGGAGCAGGCTGTTGGCACTTCTCATCCTACCTTCACAAGCTCTACTCCAAGCAAGCGTATGGCAAAGAAGACCTGGATCTTTCTTCCCCTATCTCACCCCCACTCATAACGCAGAAGCTCTATCCCAGGTAAAGGAGGGGCCCAGCACACTGGTCGGGTGAAGGTCCCATGGCCAGAAGGGCAAGGCAGGACAAACAGGGGCTGCCCCGACACACTCCAGTCCCAACTAGTAAGTAGACTAGGGATGTCACTCTAGGAAAAACAAGTTTCTGCCCCCAACTCTGATTCAGTGGCACAGCAGTTCCACCCAGGTGGAAAGGCAGGTAATAAGGATGAAGCCTCCTTCAGCTCTGCCTGAGGAGACTGACTTTATTTATAACAGGGAATAGAGAATTCAATGCTTTAAAGGTGTCATCAAAAACAATGGATATCTTTGTGGAAAGCAATTACCAGGAGGCTGGTAACTCTGATAACAAGCAAAATTACAGAGTAGCCAGAGCTTCAATTCAAAGAATTAAGGAAAGATACAGCCAAGTAGGGTCTCCCTTGATTCCAGTCAGCTCTAGGGGTCAGGGAGGCTTTGTCTATGCCCTGGGCGGCACCCACTCGGGAGCATCAGAGCAGGATGTGGGGCAGATTTGAAAGTGTTCCCCCAAACTATACATAGACCCATAAACTCAGGGTGCAAATCCCAATGGCACCAGGGACTAACAAGGTTGAATTTTACCAGACCTCTCTGATCCCGGAAAACAGCCATAAATACAAAGGGGAGAGGAGTTAAATAAATCCCCCATCCTTTATGTTCTGGAAGTGGCTAGCCGCAAAGAAACATCCCTTCTCATGTAACTTAGATAAGACTCATGCATGGCCCTTTTGTTTGCCAATAACAAGACCAAACATACACACTCCACATTCTCGTTCTTTGCCTTATAAATATTTGCTGAACTGTTTGTCCACATAATCAATTAGACCAAAATGATTGCTAACCAAACTTTAAGTTTCTCTCCTTTCCAGATACCTCTGAACTTTAACCTACCCTCAGCTTGAGCTCTCTACAACCTCTCCTAAATTGACCCTCCTGAAAATAACATCAGGATAAACATTCTCTGATCTGCTATCCTACCACTCCTCCCTTTCATCCCACTTCCCACATGTAATTATTTCTAGCCCTGTTTACTCCTCTCTACAAAAGAAAATCTCTTTTTATATAATCTTTGAGATGCTTGCTATGATTGTTTTATTCATTCTATCACAATAATTCCTTCCTCCTCTTTGCAATAATCCTTTCCAAAAAGCCTCTCTTTAACTAATTGGATTATTTAAATTTTTAAAAAATTTTTGAGGGTATTTAAACAAAACTTCTGACCAAATACCGAGTGAACAATAATCTACTCTGATCTAGGGAAAGACACCTACGAAGCCAGAATTTAGAAGAATATCACAGTCATCCTGGAAGTCTAGAAGACTTCTTTCTTCCCAGGAGGAATCAGAGAAGAAACCTCCAAGATACTAGACTAGGGCTAAAGAGGGACACACACGCACAAAACCCATAAAAACTCTCTGAACTCATATAACTGATATAGCAGTCTGCAGTCATCAAGCTACACACATACAAAAACAGTAAAGGGTAAAATCTAACTGACTAAGGGGCTTATGCACAACTTTAATCAATAAATGCTCTGCCAAACCAGAGGCTTCTTCTAGGTAGCCAGGATAAAAGATAAACAAACAGGAAAAATTAATCTTAACAGATACATCAGAGGCTACACATGGCAGGAGAAAAAGACTTTGCAGAATTTATTAAGCCAATTTACTAAACAAATACATAAATAGCCAAGAAATAAACAAAATCAATACCCCTAGGAAAGCCACTATCCTGAATTGCTACAATATGCTGCCTAAAATTTCTAGTTATCAACAAAATATTTGGAGATATGCAAGGAAACAAGAAAGTGTGACCCATACTTCTGAGGGGAGAAACAGGCACTAAAAATTGCGTTTGAAAAGGTCCAGATGGTGAACTTAGGAGACAAAAATTTCAAATCCTCTATTTTAAATATGTTCAAAGAACTAACAGAAACTGTGTTAAAAAAATTTAAAAAGCTACATAATGACAATGTGTCACCAAATAGAGAATACCAATTAAAGGGTAGACAATATTTAAATTGCCAAAAATATCTCCTGGAACTAATAAGTAATTATAGCAAGTTTTCAGAATACAATGTTAATATACAAAAGTAAATGGCCTTCTTATATATTAATATCAGCAATAATCAAGGGGAATTTGAAATAAAAAATATTATTTTCATTAACATCCCAAAAATTAAATATTTAGGTATAAATCCAACAAAATATATACAATATCTTTATGAGGAAAACAACAAAACTCTGATGAAGGAATTCAAAGAAGAATTAAATATATGGAGTGATACCCCATGTCCATGGGTAGGAAGACTCAATATTTCAAGATGACAGTATTTCCCAATTTGAACTATAGATTAAATGCAATCCCAATCAAAAGCCCAGCTAGTTATTTTGTGGGTATAGACAAACTAATTCTAAAGTTTACATGGAGAAGCAAAAGACCTGGGATAGCCAACATGATATTGAAGAAGAACAAAGTTGTAAGACTGACACTACCTAACTTCAAGACTTACTATAAAGTTACAGCAATCAAGACAGTGTGGTATCGATGAAAGAGTAAACATTAGTGAAACAGAATAGAGAGCCCAGGAACAAAACCACATAAATAAAGTCAAGATCTTTGACAGAGAAACAAAGGCAATACAATGGAGAAAAGAATCTTTTCAACAAATGGTGCCGGAACAACTGGAAATCATATTCAAAAAATAAATCTAGGCTAAGATCTTACACCCTTCCAAAAAATTAACTCAAAATGGATCCCATACCTACATGTAAAACAAGAAGCTATAAAACTCCTAGAAGACAGCATAGGAAAAATCCAGATGACCTTGTGTTTGGCATTGACTTTTTAGATATAACAATAAAGGCACAATCCATGAAAGAAAAACTTCATAAGCTGTACTTTTTAAAAACTGAAAATTTCTACTCTGTGAAAGACACTGTCTAAAGAATGAAAAGATAAGCCACGGATTGGGAGAAAATATTTGCAAAAAGACACATCTGATAGAGGACTCTTATCTAACATACAGAACAAACTCTTACAATTTAACAATAAGAAAACAGACAACCCAATTAAAAAATGAGACAAAGACCTTACCAGACACCTCATCAAAGAAAATATACAGACAGCAAATAGGCATATAAAAAGATGCTCTACATTATATGTTATCAGAGAAATATAAATTGAAGCAAAAAGGAGACACCACTACACAACTATTAGAATGGCCAAAATTCAGAACACTAGCAATATCAAATGCTGGTGAGGATGTGGAGCAACCAGGAACTCTCATTCATTGTTGGTAGGAATGCAAAATGGTACAGCCACTTTGGAAAACAGTGTAGCATGTTCTTACAAAAATAAACACATTTTGGTGTATAATACAGCAATCATGTTTCTTAGTATTTACCCAGAGCTGGAAATATATGTCCACACGAAAACTTGGACATGGATATTTATAATGGTTTCCTCCATAATTACTAAAACTTGGAAGGAACCATGATGTCCTTCAGTAGGTGAATGGATGAACTTGTGGTATGTCCCCACAATGGAATATTATTATTCAGCACCAAAAAAGAGAAAGGTTTATCAAGCCATGAAAAGACATGGAGGAAACTTAAATTCACATTACTGATTTAAAGAAGCTAGTCTGAAAAGGCTACATACTATGTGATTCTGAATATATGACATTCTGGAAAGGGCAAAACTATGGAGACAGTAAAATTTATTAGTGACTTTCAGGAGTTAGGAGAGAAAGGGATTAATAGGCACAACATGGGGGATTTTTAGGGCAGTGAAAGTACTCTGTACGTTACTACAATGATGGATATTTGTTATCATATATTGGTCCAAACCCGTAGAATGTACACCGAAAGTGAGCCCTAATGCAAACTATGAGCTCTGGGTGATAATGATGTGTCGACGTATGTTCATAAATTGGACCAAATGTATGACTGGGATAGATTATGTTGATAATGGAGGAGGCTATGCCTGTGTTGGAACAGGTGGGAATATGGGAAATCTCTGTATATTTTGCTTAATTTTACTGCAAACTTAAAACTACTCTGAAAAATATGTATTAAAAATAACAAAAAACAATTTTAATGCCAAATTCTTATAAAAATCTATTTGCCATGTGTTATCCAGAAAATAGGTTAAATTGAGTCACCAATAATCATTTAATCAATTAATTTGCCTATTTACTGACCAAATTCATTCTGTAACAATTTTACTTTACTTTGGATCCAAGGCTTTTGGGAACAAAATCTTCTTTTGTTTTTGAAAGTTCAGGAATTTAATTTCTCTCAAGTGTAAAAGATTTTATTCGCAACAGGACAAGTTTCTTTCTTTTAGCACCAGTGTTTATTGTATTTTATTAACAGGAATACCTTCAAAAGGTAATAAAGTAAAACAAACAAAACCCAAAGGGTATAAAATATAAAGTTAAGTCTTTTTACTCACTCTAGTTGAACTACCTAGAGGAAATTATTTAATGACAATTTGGAAAGACTTAAAAAAATCAACTCTATGTAAAGACACCATAAAATGGCTCATTATTTCATCACCCAGGTAACTACCATTATTATTTTTAATAAACACAAAAAATATGTGTACCTTCTGATAAAATAATACTAAAAGCAAATCTATCTATCTACCTATCTATCATCTGTCTATCTTCTATGATTCTCCTTCCTCACAAGATTTTTGGTTCTATTCCCCTACAGTATAACAGACCATCAACAGTTCTGACATCTCATTACTTAAAGTAACCTACATGGGTATAAATATACAAAAATGTCATTTTTTATTTCAAAAGATTAATTAAGGTGTATAAGTGTTTTTGTTACATGGATATCTTCTATAATGCTTAAGTCAGGGTTTTAGGTGTACCCATCACAGGTATAGTGTTCATCATACCCAAGAGATAACTTTTTATCCTACACCCATACTAACACCCTCCCCTCTTCTTAGTTTCTAATGTCTTTTGTATCACTTTGTGCCTGTGTATGCCATGTATTAATTCCTACCATATTAGTGAGAACATATGGTGTCTGGTTTTTCATTCCTGAGATACTTCACTTAGGATAATGGTCTCCAGTTCTCTGTACATTGCTGCAAATGACATTTAATTCCTTTTTAAGGCTAAGCAGTACTCCATGGTATGTATCTGTGTGTGTTGGGGGAGTGTAAACACACACACACACACATTTTCTTTATCCATGCATGAACACTTACGTTGTTTCCACATCTTTGCAATTGTGAATTGTGCTGCAATACACATTTGAATGCAGGTGTATTTTTGATAACATGTCTTTGTTTCCTTTGGATAGATTTCCAGCAGTTGGACTGCTAGATTGAATGGTATGTCTTCAGTAATTTCTTTGAGGAATCACCATACTGTTTTCCACAGAGGTTATACTAATCTGAACTCCCATCAACAGGTATAAGTACCTATCTCTCTACATCCAAGTCAACATCTATTCCTTTTTGGCCTTTTAATAATGGACATTCTAATAGGGATAGGGTGGTATCTCATTGTAGTTTTAATTTGCATTTCCCTGATGATCAGTGATGTTGAGCATCTCTTGATATGTTGGTTGGTCATTTGTTTACCTTCTTTTGAAAAACAACTGTTCATATCTTTTGCCCAATTTTTGATGACATTGTTTGGGTTTCTTCTTGGGTTTTTTTGGGTTTTTGTTTGAGTTTTTGTAAATTCTGGGTATCAGTCCTTTGTCAGATGTATAGTTTGGAAATATTTTCTCCCATTCTATACATTGTCTATTTACTCATTGATTATTTTCTTTGTTGTACAAAAGCTTTTTAACTTAATTAAGTCCCATTTAATTATTTTAGTTGTTGCTATATTTGCCTTTAGGGTCTTAGTCATAAATTCTTTGACTAAGCCCATGTTTAAAAGATTTTTATCTATATTTTCTTGTAGAATTCTTATGGTTTTATGTCTTATATTTAGCTCTTTACTCCATCTTAAATTAATTTTTATATATGATGAGAGATAGGGTCTTGTTTCATTCTTTTGCATATGACTATCCAGTTTTCCTAGCACAATTTATTGAATAGGGCTTCCTTTCCCAAGTGTATGTTGTTGTCTGCTTTGTCAAAGATCAATTGGTTATAGGTAGATAGTTTTATTTCTGAGTTCTCTATTCTGTCCCATTTGTCTATGTCCCCATTTTTATATTAGTACCATGCTGTTTTGGTTACTATAGGCTTGTAGTATAGTTTTAAGTCAGGTAATGTGATGTCTCCAGGTTTAACCTTTTGACTTAAAATTAATTTGGCTATTCAGGTTCTTTTTTGGCTCCAAATGAAGCTTAGAATTATTTTTTTAGATCTGTGAAATATGATGCTGGTATCTTGATGGGGATTGCATTAAAACTGTAAATAACTTTGGGCAGTATGAACATTTTAATGATTTTGGTTCTAAGAATCCATGAGCATTGGATGTTTTTTCTATTTACTTGTGTCATCTTCAATATCTTTCACCAGTAATACTCCTTATAGAAATATTTCACCTCCTTTGTTAATTGTATTCTTAGGTATTTTATTTTCATTGTAGCTATTGTGAATGGTATCAAGTTCTGATTTGACTCTCTGCTTTATTGTTATTGGTATATACAAATGCTACTGATTTGTATACATTGATTTTGTAACCAGAGACTTTGATAGGTTTATTTATCAACTCCAGGAGTCTTTTGGTGGAGTCTTTAGGGTTTTCTAAATATAACACCATATCATCATCAAAAAGGGATACTATGACCTTCTCTTTCCAGGTTTGGATGCCCTTTTTTTCTTTCTCTTGCGTGATTGCTCTGGCTAGGACTTCTACTACTATGTTGAATAGAATTGGTGACAGCAGGCACCTTTGTCTCATTCCAGTTCTTAGGGGAATGCTTTCAACTTTTCTATTAATACCTTCAGGATGATGTTGTCTGTGGGATTGGCATATATGGATTTTATAATTTTAGGCTATGTTCCTTGTATTCCTAGTTTGTTGAGAGTTTTTATCATGAAAGGATGCTCGATTTTATGACATCTGTTGAGATGATCATGTGGTCTGTGTTTTTGTTTCTGTTTCCGTATTGCATCATGGTTAACTGATTTGCATGTGTTAAACCATCGTTGAATCCCTGCGATGGAACCCACTTGATCATGATGGATTATCTTTTTGATGTGCTGTCAAATTTGGTTTGCTAATATTTTGTTGAGAATTTTTGCATCTATATTCATAAGAGATATTGGTTTGTAGTTTTCTTTTCTTCTTTTTTTTTTTTTTTTTTTTTCTTGTACCCTTTCCTGGCTTTGGTATCATGATGATACTGACTTCATAGAATGAGTTAGAGTATTCCCCTTTCTCAGTGTTATGGAATAGTTTCCACAGGATAGGTACCAGTTCTTCTTTGTAGGTCTGGTAGAATTCAGCTGTGAATCAATCTGATCCAGTGCTTTCTGTTGTTGTTGTTAGGAAATTTTTCATAACTTCTTCAATCTTGCTGCTCATTATTGGTCTGTTTAGGATTTCTATTTCTTCATGGCTCAGGCTTGAGAGGTTGTGTGCTTCCAAGAATTTATCCATTTTTTTCTAGGTTTTCTACTTTGCACAGAAGTTTTTGGAGTATTCATGAATGATATTTTGTATTTCTGCAGTATCAGTTGTGATGTTCTCTTTTTTATTTCAGATTAAGGTTTTTTGAGTTCTTTCTCTTTTTTTCTGGCTATTCTGGCTAGTGATTTATCCATTTTGTTTATCTTTCCAAGAACCGACTTTTTGTTTCGTTAATCTTGTGTATCGGTTTTTCGTTTGTTTGTTTTGTTTAGTTTAGTTTCCATTTCATTTAGTTCTGTCCTGAGCTTTGTTATTTTTTTCTTCTGCTGGCTTTGGGTTTTATTTGTTTTTATTTTTCTAGTTTATTTAGATGTGACTTTAGCTTGTCAATTTGTGTTCTTTCTGTCTTTTTTGATGTAGGCATTTAAGGCTATGAACTTTCTCCTTAGGCTGCTTTTGCTGTATCTCATAGATTCTGAATGCATGTGTGCCCTTTGTCATTCATTTTAAGGAATCTTTTGATTTCCATCTTAATTTCATCCTTGACAGAAAGATAGTTCAGCAGCAGGTCATTTAATTTCCATGGCTTTGTGTAGATTTGAGTATTTCTTTTGGAATTGATTTCTCATTTTATTTCACTGTGGTCTGAGAAGATACATGGTATGATTTTGATTTTTTTGAATTTGCTGAGACTTGTTTTTTGACTTAAGATATGATCAATCTTGGAAAATATCCTATGTGCTGATGAGAAAAAGGTATATTCAGTAGTTTGGAGGTAGAATTATCTGTCAATATCTGTTAGGTCAATTTGTTCTAGAGTCCTGTTTAAGTCCAATATTTCTTTATTCATGCTGCTTTGATGATCTGTCCAGTTCTGTCAATAGAGTGTTGAAATCCCTGACTATTAAGATGCTACTATTTATTTCTTTGCTTAGATCTAGATGAATTTTCTTTATGAAACTGGGAGCTCCTGTGTTATGTGAATATATATTTAGGATTGTTAAGTCTTCTTATTGAATTTCTGCCTTTACCATAACATAATGACTATCTTTGTTTTTTTTTTACCATTGTTAATTTAAAGTCCATTTTATCTGATATGAGAATGATTACATCTGCTCTCTTTTGGTTTCCATTTGTGTGGAATATTTTTTTCCAACCCATTACCTTGAGTCTATGTGAGTATTTATGGTTTAGATGTGTTTCTTGGAGACAGGAAAAATTGGGTTGTGTTTGTTTGTTCATTCAGCTGCCTATGTCTTTTAAGTGGGTCATTCAGATCATTCAATTGAGTGTTAATATTGATATGTGGGTTGCAGTTGTGTTCAACAAGTTGGATGATACCTTATTGTTTTGTTTTTCCTCTTGTGCTATTGTTATAAGAGCTGTTAACTATAACTTTTGGGTGTTTTACATTAGTTGGTATCTATTGTCCTGTTGCATGTATAATGCACTTCTGAGTATTTCCTCTAGGGAAGTTTTAGTAGCGACAAATTCCCTTAGTGTTTTTTTTTCTGGGAAAGACTTTATTTCTCTTTCATTGATGAATCTTAGTTAGCAGGCTCTAAGATTCTTGGCTGGCAGTTATTCCATTTAAGGAGACTAAACATAAGCCCCCATTCCTTTCTGGCTTGTAAGGTTTCTCTTGAGATGTCTGCTGTTAGTCTGATGAGTTTTTCTTTGTAAGTTGCTTGACGTTTTCACCTCCTGGCTCATAAGAGTTTTTCCTTCATGTTGACTTTGACCAGTCTGATGACTATAATCCTTGGTGATTCCCTTTTTGCAATGAATCTCTCAGGTGTTCATTGAGCTTCTTGTACCTGGATGTCTAAATCTCTAGCAAGATCAGGAAAGTTTTTCTCAGTTATTCCCCCAAATAGGTTTTCCAGGCCTTGTGCTTTTTGTTCTTCACCCTCAGGGATGCCTGTGATTCTTATATTTCACCATTTTGCATAATCCCATATTTCTCATAGACTTTGTTCTTCTTGATTCTCTGTTCTTTATTTTTGACTGTCTTGGTTAATTCAAAAGAGTTGTCTTCAAGCTCTGAAATTCTCTCTTCTGCTTGGTCTAGTCTATTCTTAAAACTTTCCACTGTGTTTTGTATTTCCCTAAATGAATTTTTTTATTTCTAGAAGTTTTATTTGTTTTTTTGTAAATATATCTATCTCTTTAATAAATTTTTCATTTATTTCCTGAATTATTTTTCTGGTTTCTTGGAGTTTGTTTTCCATTTTCTCTTGGATCTCATTGAGATTTCTTACAATCTATATTTGGAATTCTTTACCTATCATTTCAGTATTTTCATTTTGGTTGAGATCCATTGCTAGAGAGCTGGAGTGCTCCTGAGTGGTGTGGGGGTAGGGGCAGGTAGCTTTTCACTCTGACTTTCCATACTTCTGGTGTTCTTGTGCTGGTTCATTCTCATCTGGAGCAGAAGTTGTTTCTTGTTTTCTGATTTTCTTTTGTTTAAATGGGGCTTCCCCCCCCCCCCAACTCTTAAGGGTGTATCTGTAGCTTATGTTGGGTAAGAATTTTTGGCTTTACTCTTGGGTACTTTGATTGGGGTTTATGTTCTGTATGGATACCTTGGTTAGGGATATCCTTAGTATGGTGGCTTTGTGAATTGCTAGTTATTTGTAGGCTGTAGTGGTAGTGTACTATGTGCATGGGATGAATCCCTGTCTCTTGTTGACTAGGGAATATGGAAGTCTTTGAAATCCTTTCTCTTTCCTCAGCCCTGTGGTCTTCTTAACAGTATGAATTATACTGAGATACCCAGTTTAATCTCTGAAACAGGAGGTGGTTCTTGTGGGTAAGAGTCAGCTATGCCCTGTGTGATTAAATCAATAAATGCTATAATGGGCTGTACAAGTTGTCCTCCCTGTCAGTAGGTGGCACTTCCAGGAAAGAGCCAGCTACAGTGGTGTTTTGGGGAACTTTGACTGACTTTAGCTGATCAGGAGAAGCACTTGGATATCTGAGGTGATGATTGGGGTCCTGAAGCTCTTAGGGGGCTCTTTTTATTCTCTACCCCAGCAGAGGTGGGTGAAGGAGCAAGGCTGGGTGGGGCTGAGTCAGATAAGGCCATGTTCAGCCTCCACAAAACAGGCACAAAAACTGTCTCAGCAAGGGTTGAGGGTCAGCTTGCAGGCTGCTGGGACAAGCCACCAGGGAGGGGCTGAAGCAATCCCTTGCAAGCCAGAAAGTCTTCTTGTGGGAAAGGGGCCTTCTCAGAATTATAGACTGGCTGTCAGGAGTGAGTTTCACTCTTCTCCCTCTTCCTCTGCCCTATGGATCTCCTGCCAGCATCTGGCTACAAGTACCAGCCCAAACAAGCTGAGCTCACCAGCAATGGCATGGTAGGCTAGGAGCTTCCCTGATCAGGATCCTACTCTGAATCAAAAGTGCAGCTTTCCTGTGAAGGGAGGGGTACTTCACAACTATGCTGTGGCTTGGACCCACACTGAACTCTTCTTTCAGCTCTGAGTGGGCTGCCTCACCTCCCAAGATTACTTCATAAATGTCTCCTCTGTGCAGCTAAGCAACATGATCCAGTACTAGGGGTATGGGATCCAGCCTACATGCCTGTACTCTGGTCCCCCAAGTTCAATCCCTGACCATGCTACGGAGAAGCATGCTGGTCCCAAGTTGTCCATGGGGTGCTCAAGCAGGCTCCATGTCTCTCTCCTTTGGGGTATGCCCCACTGTGCTGGAGCAGTGAGTTGGTCAGCAACAGGGAGGGCTGGTGGGCAGGGAGCTCACAGACTCAGTACCACTTGGTTTGTTGCAGGTCTTTAAGAAGAAAGGTGTGAGCCCCACTCTCTGTGGAAGCCTCTGTGTGGTGGACATGCCAACCCAAGGGAAACAGCCATTCCTGAGAGCCCCAGGTCAATTGTCCCTTGGGCCACGCATGCCACTTGGTAGCAGTGGTCAGAGGAGTGGAGGGGGAGGAAAAGAGTCTGAATGGTAGATAGCTGGGACTCTGGTCCCCTTTGTCCCTCTCCCCAGAAGAGAGGCAGCCTGCCTGAAATGTCCAAGCTCTGGGATCACACAGTTAGTTCCCCTAGGACTCATTGTCCCCTGTGGTTATTACAGTCTAAACAAGATTTGGAAAATGTTTGTGTGGGGACCAGTGACATGAAAACTCAAGGGCTGAAGGTACACAATGGGTGGAGAAGCAGTATGGCACCCGCTTCCTCAGCTCAGGTCTGTGGTGAGAGGGAGTGACCCTGAGGGGGCTGGGCAGCCCAGTGTTTTGTTTTCAAGAAGATCCCAGTTCACTGGGGCAGCCGCTTTTGGGCTTGTGAGGGTAGAGAAGCTCTCCAGCAGCTGGGGAGCCTGCCAGCTACCAAAGGTGTGAGGGAAGGAGAAACAAACCCCACCTACCCTTGCCACAGGACTCCAAGTTTCTTGGGGGTTGATCTCTGCCAAAATCATGTTCCTTCTTGTCCTGCTCCACAACTTCTTTCCATGGAATCTCCAGTAGATTCTGGCACTTTTCCTACAGAATTACGCATGAACTGTGTTTTTTTGTTTTTTATCTAAAACTTTTCCTTCTTTCCAAGACAATCTGATGACCAATGTCTCTAGTCAGACATCTTGCCCCATCCTCTGTGCTATTCTTACACTCCTTGCTGTCCGGATCATTTATTTGCTTTTGAAGTTTAAATCTTATATCAATATTTGTAGATTTACTCCATTCATTTTTCTTGTTCTTTTATTATTAAATATTTTATTCATATTAAATAATAATAAAATTAATATTTATGTACTCATTTGTCAGTTTTAAATATTTACAAATACTCACATCTGGAAATTCTGTGTACCACTCCTAGATGGCATGGCCCACATTCACCCCAGAATTGAATGTTTTCTTGAATTTTGCTTTTTTGTTTGTTTGTTTCTGTCTTTTTAGAGACAGGATCTCACTCTGTCACCCAAGCTAGAGTTGAGTGGTGTGATCATAGATCACTGCAGCCTCAAACTCCTGGGCTCAAGTGATCCTTTTGCCTCAGCCTCCCAAGTAGTTGTGACTACAGGCTTGGCATGCCACCATGTCTAGCTCATTTTTTAGAGACAGGTTCTCATTATATTGCCCAGCTAGTCTGAAACTCCTGGCCTCAAGTGATCCTGCTGCTCCAGCCTTCCAATTTGCTGAGATTACAGGAGTGAACCACTGTGCCCAGCTATTGAATTTTTGTCACTTCTTGATACATAATTATGTTTTGCTAGATTACATTTATTTTTGACTAGCATTGCTCTTAGTTTTATTGAGATTGAATAATACTATATGTTTTTTTTTCAGCTTGCTGTTTTCATTGTGTTTGTGAAATTCATCCTTGTGATTGTGTGAAACTCTAGCTTCTTCATTCTTACTACTGTACAGTATTCTGTCTTACAAATATAACACAATTCATCTAGTTTACTTTTGACCTTTTGGTTGTGTCTAGTTTTCTGCAATTATGAAAAAATGCCACTATTTATATTTCTGGACATGTGTCTTTGTACACATGTTATAAGTTTCTCTTGGATATATCAAAGGAGTAAAAGTGCTATTTTAAAGGATACTTGCTTAGCTCTTCAAGGTAATACCGCAGCAAGAATAGACAGTCCTATTAATCCACATCCTAATCAATACTTGGAATTAGAAGACTTTTAAAATTGTACAAACCTGATGAATTTAGAATGATAACCTTATTGATTTTAATTAGTTTTTCCAGTTTACAGATTAGTCTGGGCATCTTTTTTTATGTTTATTAACCATTTCTTTCCTCTTTAAAATATTTGTGTTTTTCACTGCTTTTTCTATGGGGTTGTTGGTCTTTTCTTAATAGTTCTCAGAATTCTTTTTATTCAAAATAAAAAAGTCTTATTTATTTGATGTTGTTAAGTTATCCTCTAATTGAGTCTTCTCTTTTTGCTTTACTATAATTGGTGAAGATAGGTCCTTAATTTTAAGGTAAAGGTTTGTACTTTTTGCTATTCTTTTAAATTTACTTCAAATATTGCACATTTTCACATTTAATTTTTATCACCTTAAAATGAATTTTGATATAGTGTGAAATAATGTCTTAATTGGAAGATGTACTTTTCCTTTTCATTCATTATTGAAATTTTTATTTAAATTACCTTGAAATAATAGATTATTTTGGATTGAATTGGCATGAACTGGCTATATTTCTTGATTTGTTTAGCTCTTCTGTTACATGTTTGATCAACTTTTATACACTTTTTCATAAAGTTCTTGTACATATTTTGTTAAATTTATTTCTTGGCAACAGATTTTTGTGTCAGTTTTAAAATTGTATTTCTAACTGCTATTAATATTTTCTGGTGTGTAGAAATAAATTCTGTTTTTATATATTCTTATATTTGGCAACTTTCCTTACCTCTTTCATTAATTCTAATAATTATCTCAAGGATATGATTAGTTCTCTGTGTATAGCCATATTATTAATAAATATGATAGTGTTGATACTTCCTTTCATATCTTCCTAATTTATATTTCTTTTACATGCCTTATTATGCACCTCAAATTTTTATAATAATGCCGATTAGGAGTAATCACTGTGGTCTTCCTTATACAGTTTCCATTCAAAGTGTATTAACATTTAACTATTTTTCCATGATATTTGCTAAAGTGCTTGTTTACAAAAATGCTGTGTCATTTGATATTAAAAGTTCTGCATTTTAGTTTCACAAATACCTCCTGCTATGGACTGAATATTTGTGTCTCCCAAAATTAATATGTTGAACTCTGAATCCTCAGTGTGATGGTATTTGGACAAGGAGCCTCTGAGAGAGAATTAGGTTTAGATGAGGTCCTGAGGGTGGAGCCCCAGTCATAGGATTGATGTTATTCTAAGAGGATGAAGATACCCAAGTTCTTTCTTCCCACCATGTGAGGATACAGAGGGAAGGAGTCTGTCTGGTCAGCTGATGCTTGTTGAACATCTTGCACATCCCTGAATTTCCTATTATGGACTTCACCTATTTGCAAGAGGAATAAGTGTTATCTTATTTAAGAAAGTGTTAGATTGAGTATTCTGTCATATGTAGTTGACCCTAAACCTCAGTAAGCATGCATTTTATTAGATTAAGAAAACTCACCTCTATTTTTAGCTTGCTAAGAGTTTTATCATTAATGATTGCTAAATTTTACAAAATGATTTTACATATAGTTTTCTTCTCTATTCCTCTAATTTAGCGAATTGCTTAATAACTATATTCTTCTCAAGTCTGAATCTACTGTTTGTTATTTCTGCTTACTCTTCCTCATTGCAGTTTCTTCCTATGTTTGTGAGATATCTTTATTGTGAATTTTATTTTCTCTGGAACTTAGCTATGGGAATTTTGGGAGTCCTGAATTAAGATGCAATATCCCAGAGAAGATTTTCATTTGCCTCTGCCAAGAACCTGAATAAACTAAAAAGCCAGAGCTACTTTAAAATGAATTCTCAAGATTGGGGTTTTCGGTCATACATGTTTTTGAAATCCAGTTTCATTGCCACATTAAGGACAGTTTGCATTTTGATCTGCTTAGGACAAAATACCACCCTGCACGCCCACCTACAGCCAAAGGCCATAAATAGCATGTTTTATTGGCAGGGTGAATTTTTTTTGTTTATTTTTATGTGCATGCTTGTTTAGTTTACCCATTTCCCTAAATTGACTATATACCAATGTTTCCAATCTAATGGTTTACTGTGTTTGAGCCCTAGGTTTTGTCTTCTGTTCTTTGCAGAGTAAAGACACATTTGAAATGAAGCTCCGACAACAGGAAGCTTTGGATTTGTTGTGGTCTCTTAGTCTTACAGTGTTCCACACGTCTGTCTTCTCCTCTGATATGCTTGTAAAACATGCTTTTAATATTTATCCAATGCTTGTTTTTGACCAATCTGTATTCATTTCCTAAACAATATAAATATTTTCACACTTTTTAAACTTTATATAAATAGCTTTCTACATTTTAAACTGTTTTGTATAAAGCTTAAAAAGCTTCTTTGCTTAACACTGTGTTATAGGGATTCTGTTGCTATGTGAAGGTGTAGTTCACCCATTTTCATTGCTGTATAGAAATCCATTGTATTTACTGCAGATGAACATTTTGAATGTGGAGAATTCTAGGTTATTACAAAAAAGGTGTTACTCTAAAATGTTATTTCTCCCAAGTATGTACATGCATTTTCTCAGAACATGTTCATAGTAATTGAATTGATAGTTTTAGGATATGTATGTACAGAAAGTATGTTGGTAAATTGCTTACTAACATAGACATACCAATTTCTACTCCCATTAGCAGTGAATGAGACTTTCTATTGCTCCACATTTTCACTAGCATTTTATTTTGTCACACATTACTAACTTGGTGGTATGTACTAATATCTCATTATGATTCTAATTGGCATTCCTTGACTGGCATTGTGGTTGAGCATTTTTCTTTTTCATTGTATACTGTTTTTTCCCTTCTGTTAATTGCATGTTTAAGCATAGCATGCTGCCTACTTTTCTATTTGATTATCTGATTATTATTATTTTTTAATATGGGTTTTCTTGATCTCTTAAAACTCACAAGAAAGGGCAAAAAACTAGGGCTGGGCTGGAAATTTTTTTCCCCCTAGGTATTCATTACTTTGACGTGTATAGGAAATATGCATATAGGGAAAATAAAGATTTATATAAGTAGGGCAAACAGGAAAATTCTCAAGGAAAAATAATAAAGCTAAGATATAAAGAAAACAAGTGTAAAAGTGTCACTTCATAACTGGAAGCTCACATGGAAAGAAAAAATAAACAAAAAAGGAAGGAAGGAAATTGTGATTAAAACTATTTCAGAATTGAAAAGAAGAGATGATGTAAACCAACAGAAGGAAAGTTTTCATCACAAAACAAATAATATTGATAAGGATAAGAGAAAACAAACCCACAGACAGATTTTTAAGAAAATCAGAAATAGAGAGCAAAAGAAATCAAAAGAAACAAATTATCTATTTTATAAAGGAACACAAATTGACTCCAGGTACAAGATTACAATAGAATAATATTCTCAAAGTCTTAAAGGAAAGTATATTTGAACTAAGGTTTTAATGTCCAGCTGACCTCATTTAAATGCAAAAACAAGACAAAAATGCACTCAGACACAATAGACTGAGTTAAAAAACATTTTGAGAAAAAACTCAGAAGGAAATAGTATGTAATCTCTACCACAGTAATACATTATTAACTTTAAGAGACATATATCAATAAACAAAGCAAAATAATAGATCTTTGAAGGATGTATATATATCCATGATACACATAATATCTAGTCATGGATATGCATATATCCTTCAAAGAGTAAATATCCATTAGAACGGCTGTCTATGATGAAAGTAGAGGTGGGTAAAGGAGTCAGAGTGGAGAATGAAGAGGAAAAAAAGTATATATAATAAATAAAACAAGACATCATCCTTGCATAAACTGCTGATGTTGCTGTGTCACGATTTGTATATCTACAGTCCTCTCTCCTACCACTCAAGAAAATGAAGCAAAAATGTTCCAATAGAGCTATAAAAACAAGCAAACTACAAGGAGACTTTGAGCCACACAATTATAATTACAGAGTTTATTGCATCACTTTCAGAAACAGATAAAGCTGAACACAAAATATGCACAGATAGAAAAGATTTAAATAACTAAATTAATGAACATGAAGTAATAGACATACAGAAGCTGTATACAAAAATTTATTATTTTCAAACATTTAAAACAATCACAAAAATTTTGTCTAAATTGAAATGAACATTTCAATTAAATAGAGAATATCATACACAAAGTTAACAGATATCACCAGATGGGAAATGGCATTTTCAATGTCCACAACTATCTAGTAATTAATATCAGGAACATAAAAGGCCCTGCTGATAATATATGACAAATAGAAAACCTAGTAGAAAAATGAGCAAAGTCTATAAATAGCCTACATACAAAAGGGAAATTTAAATGACTTAGAAATATTAATATATAAAAACATGCTCAACCTCACAGGTAGAGAATAATTAAAATGAGATACCACTTTCAATCTATAAGTTGGTCAAACATAGTAGGTAATTCCAAGAATTTTCATACATATGGGAAAACAGGATCCTTCATTCTCCATTAATCAGAGGCCAAGCTGATTTTGAAGAGTATTATGTAGTATTTAGGAGGAACAATTATGTAGGCATATATCCAATGGTTCAGTAATCTTCCCTTTGAGCATATGAGTCAGAGAAATTGTAATCAAATTCATTAGGACACATATATGAGGCTGTTCATCTCTACACTATTTGAGGTAGATGGGAGCTGAAGTGACCGAGATGAACCTCACCTGGAAAAGGAAAAAAGTCAAAACAGTCAAAGATTGTGGATGTATAAAGTAAAAAATTATAGAGAAGACAAAAGCAATGTAACACATGCATACCCATGCATGTGCACGCGCGCACACACACACACACACACACACACACACACATGTACCCCATTATGGATAGTATTTAAAATACAGTACTTGCTAACACCTGCCTGTGGCTTATCTTTCTCAATCCCCTTGTCTCACTCAACATCATTAGATTGATTGGCCTAGAATTTTAGTCTTTCCTTGATATAGATTTTTTTAGAGTGGTATTAATCATGATTAAATTTTCTACCTTTTTATTCATCTTTATTTTCCATATTTCCTTTGGATCTCCTGGCAAAAGAAGAGGTTGGGTAGGTCAAGACTACAAATGATGAGGGTCTGGACTAAAAAAGCATCAATGTTAGCATTAAATCCCTGTCCAGCTGGTTATGGACTTTCCGGCTCACTGGATGACAGAGATTACTCAAAGGATTCCAAGGATGATCCATTCAGCATTGTATTTGAAACTGCTCCTGCCAAACTTGCATGTTGTGAGGATCAGCCCAGGTTGCTGTTCTGCACAGAAAACGCCCAGGGCCATCACCATGCACCACCCCCCAGTTAGTGTAAAACTAGTCTTGCCCCAACATTGCCCTAAAATAACAGATGGAGCTATTTTTCATAGCCAACGCTTCTTCACACAGACTTTTTAATGTGTATAATTATGTAGTAGTAATCCTTTCAAAGTGGGAAGAGAATGATTGTCTGTGAGCTCAAAGGTCTGTGCGTCCATGCTAGGGTTTCCATGGTGAATCTAGTGCAGAAGTCAGTAGCACAGCCCCAACGAAACCAAGCTTCAGTTGCTGCTGCTTTCAAATTTAGTTATTTTGTCACTTGTTCAGTCTGTATATTTTTCATGTTGAAATCAGATATTTTTGCCTCACCCACTTAATTCAGTCACCTTCATTTCTTTTTAGTCTAGTAAAAGTTATTGATCCATCTGTCAATTGCAACTGAGGGAGGTAGAACAACATTGTACCTTAGGACTTACCAATTTTATCTGTAATTTGCTTCCAAAATTTTTTCATGACAAAAGTGATCAGCAACCTGAATATTTTTAGAGTCCGCATTTAAAAATAAATTGGTATATTATAGCAGCATTCTAAACGATTCGTTACAGACTGTTATATGATTTAACCAGAAGCCTCTCTGTACTTCAGGAGGGTTTCCTATTCTACCCCTATTAATTCAAGAGTTCTGTGTTTGAAACTAGAATTCACATATCTTTTAAAAATAGAAATTAACATTTTCCAAAGCTGTAATACTTCCTGGATTTTCACTCACAAGCATACAGAGGCAGGACTCTGAAAAACACCCGAACTCTGTTTGTGGAACATATTGGACTATATCACTAGTCTAGCATCACATTTGTTTTGTAATAGACTTGAAGTACAAACCTAGCTCATCTCAGGCATTTCTCATTATCATCACTAGATAGGCATATGAGATTTGTGTCTGATCTCCCAGTTTTCTAAAGATATGCACTAACTTCTATTCTTTGCCAAAATCATTGTGGATAAATTTTTCCTAAGAAATCATTTCCTTCTCAATCTAAACCTCACATTTATTACCTTAGAAGCAATCACAAAATTTCTTCTGATCTGTTCCAATTGAAGAACCATATTTTCTATCCCTGCCCTCTCAGTGTTTGGGTTGCCATATCATCACATCCCACATTCTAGGAACCCACAAGTCAGGATGAATCTGTTGCCTGCCTGCCTTATTCTTCAACAGCACATGAGTTTGTAATTCAGTCTCAGTGGTATGACATTCTTCCTTTATAGCTGTGGACTTCCCAATATTGACTGTTTCTCAAACAGTTGGGTTTTATTTTTTATTGGAATGGTATAGTTTCTATTTCTGCTCAGCATTTTATGTTTAACTCTTTCTATGTGTAAATATATATGTAAAATTTAGAGAAATATTTGTATATATACAAGTAGGTACATCATCATGAGTGCATTTACATATTTCTAGCCAGAGAAAACATCCTAAATTATGTAACTCAACTTTGCTTATTGTATGTGTATATAAACTTCCTCTGTCACATTTCAGGCAAGAGATTATTAAATCTCTCCTTAAATATCCCTAAACATGTAGAGTTGATTGTTATTTAAAATTCTGTCAGCTGTAACAGTATATAGAGTTAATTCCCACAATAAACTCTACTCTTTCTATATACAACATTTACCAATTGGTTCTTGTATTCCCCTCCAGAAATACACACAATACATTTAATCCAACATACAGTTAATGACATGAGGTTTTCAGGGTAACTTGATTATGTGCATTTTTATTTCCAGGCAAACAAAAGACAAAGTAAAAGCCAAAATACTTGAACAAAAACTGACCAGTCACTAAGCCAAGGTTTCCTGCTTTATAATTATCTGACCAATAAATTATATGGAAATAAATTTGTGAAAAATGTATGATAGTAACCATTGAATTATTCCTGATATCAAAAATAGGCAGCAGGAAGCCATTGAATAAAAAGTAGGATAAACACTGGCAGATTCCCAAAGAATGCCTAAAAAAATGAAATCTAATGAGGCAAATCCTTACAAAGAAGAAAAACTTGAAAATAAAAGACACTCACAGTAGGAAGTAACATATAAAAACAGGTGTGACTTTTCAGTTTTGCATCAAAAGAGCATTTAAAAGTTACATAACTCTTTGGATAACAAGAATTCTAAGAGCTGAACTGGAAGCTGTGACAGATGTTACCACAAAATAAATTCCAAAATTATTCTTTTCCCCAGGAGAGTGAGTAGTGGGATAGAGAATATCATGTTTCCTTATACTACCTAGGGATACATGTCCTAGTGACATTCAAAAAAAATAGAAGGTAGGTATAATAACTAAAAAATGAACATTGCATCAATGATAGCAACAGGAAATAGGGAGGAAAATTATAAACAAGAGTCTGTGATTTTTCCCACTAGGTTTTTTTTTTTTAACTTCAACTCTTGGTTATTCAAATAGACGTGATTATGCTCTCAACTTTGAATTTCAATGTACTAAAAAATGAACAAATAAAAGATGATCAGAGGTTGTTTTATGTAAAGAACAAAATTTAGAGCCTCAGAATGAAAATATATTTGGTCAGGAGACAACACAATTGATAGAAAAAAAAACACATCATATTATATAAATATTCCTCTAACATCTCAGTGCTTAGTCTGTTTGTTTTGTTTTATTCTTTTTTCAATTCTGAACTGCCCTCTTCACCATCATCCTGGCCCAGGGAAGCTGATTTTGTCCCATATAAAGAGCTAAATCTAGGCTGTCTATGAAGAGTTCCAGATATATACCCCAAAATCCAAGACCAATACTATTTATTAATATTCAGATGATTTAATTCAAATAAGATAATTTGAATATTTATATGCCAGGCTATTTAATTGTTGCTGAGGATGAGAAAAATCAATAAATAGGACCATCGCATGTGACCCCCCCATGCACACACATGATATGATGTGATGGTAAAGATATATAATAGATCTAATTTAATAGGGAGTACATGTGGAGTATTTGTTTTTCCATTCTTGCGATACTTTGCTTAGAAGAATGGTCTCCAGTTCCATAGAGATAGCCCTTTGTACATATTTCTATTATATGTACATATATAAAAGCCATCAGAATACAGAGGAGGAAATGATTGTTTCTTTAAGATACTATTATTTTGAAATGTTTAAATTTACTGTAAGAGGGACTAACTCAGATCCTGGCCAAAACTAATGTGCTGCATGTCTCTCTTATTTGCTCCTTTGCTCCTCACTGTAACCTCAGTAAGTCTTTCCCATTAATTCAGTTTGGATACAGGTATAAGATTAGATCTCAAACCAAGTAATCTTCCACCTGAGACCAAACCCTAATCCACAGCCTTGCCAGGAAATTAACAATTTAACCTCCATCAACTTAACCATCCCTTTTATATGTCACACCAGTACCCAGCACTAGCACTCGTATATACTAACCCACAATCCCATTAATCTGTCCTCTCCTGCTATACAATAAGTTTATTGAAAATGCATGTTGAGTTCATTCATTAACAAATATTTGTGGAGGGCCTACAATGAGTTGTGCTGGGGAAGTGGTACAAAGGTGAACAAAATAAAGCTCCTATCCTCAATTTTATATTCTATTGCAATAGACACCCACAAATGGTTAATTTCAATAGACCATTTAAAGAATACAACATTTATGAAATATAAGGGACAGAAAGGAGTATCTTACTCAAATTAGCAGAGATGAGATAGGAAAACCTTCATCATGGGGTTGACCACGAGTCCCAGTTCACACAATGAATAGTCCTTGTTTACAATTCTTATCCCAACATAATGTTTTAATAGTGTCTTATTTCACTTTAAAGCATTCTCTGGCTCAGATGGAAAGTGATATTCATAAGGAGGTTATATCTTAATTAATACCATAAGGAAAAATAGAGTGAAATCAAATGAAGAAGTCAGTGAAGGGCATTCCAAACAGAGTATATCATGTGCAAATCACAGAGGTAAGAAAGTGTAAAATGAGTAATTGCAAAAAAAAAAATCAATATGACTAGAATATGGCATGCAAAGATTGGCAAGAATGTGAAATTTGCAGGTAAAAAGGAATTACATAAAATGGGGCTTGAGCCTAATCCTTTAAGTAATAGGGAGTTACTGAGGGCTTTTCAATAGACAGATAGTGAGGGGAGACATGGCCCTATATGAACTCAGAAAAAACATACTGCTGGACAAACACTGGATTTTAGTGAATTTGAAGCAACATGATGCCAAATAACCACTAAAACAGGGATTTTAGAATCAGACCAATCCAGGTTTAACACATTGACTGCCACATTAGAAAAAAAAAATTTCCTTGGGGCCATGATGTTTTATTACGAAAATAGAATAAAAACTTCGAAAACAAAACAATCCTTTTTAATTTAATGAAAAATTTCTTTTTTTTTCCTGTTTTCTGTACGTGAGTTATATGCAACTTGAAAAATAGTTCACTCAGCTCCCAAGGTGAAGAGATGAGCGAGTTATATATGCTTCATGAGGCTCAAAATTAGCGTGAGTTAAATTCAACTCATATGGCAGTTAATGTGTTAACTCTCAGTCTGATTTAAATCCTAACATTGCCACTTACCAACTCTCTTACAAGCAGACTCTAGAGTTGGGCTGCTGAGTCTGACGTGTAGTTCTGATACTTATTATCTCTATGACTTTGGGAAGATACTTAACCTCACTGTGACCCAGTTTCATTACCTATATAATAAAGAAATAACACTCCTTACTCCACAGTCCTTTAATTAATGTTAAATATATTAATATAGATCATTTCCTTAGAACAGTGCCTGGAACAGGGTTAGCACCTTCTGCTCACATGTATCTTGCTCAAGATTAATTCACAGTGAAGTAGATATTCCTTGAAACATTGTACAATTATTATGAGTTAAATGTTGGGTAACATAATGTTTATAGAAAATGTAAGGCATTGCTTGGTTTTGCAAAGGAAAGAAAAGTCAAGACAGGAAAGGGAAGGAAAAGAAAAATTAGTTACTGTTCCAATTCCCAAGAGGACCTCTGCTCTATTCCATAACAAAAGGATGAAGTAAGAATGATACTCTTTGAAATGTCACAAGGATTTTTCCATTTTTATTAGATCAAAATAAGTCTCAAAGAATGACAAGAAGAGATCTTCTCTGGAATAATATTTTCCTAGTTACCTAAAGGACAATCATCTCCAGTGTGTTAGTAAAAGCAACAATAAGTAGATGATTGAATGGATTTACTCCACATGCATCATTATGAGTACAGTATGAATTTTTCAAATTTCTTTTAAATTTCATAAATTCTTTAGTACTAGGTTATTTTCTTCAGGTGATTTCCTATCTCTTAGAGCAATTAAGTTACAAAAACATACATCTTCGTATTTACAGTAGTTGCTAGAGAAATTATAAATTAAATGCACATGCACATGTATATTGGACACTGTTGGTGTCCCACAATGAGGGGACACCCAGGAGGTTCCCTAAGGCAGCTCTACCTTTATCTATGGCTGTGGTGGGCAGTTTTTGCACAGATTGTAGACTTCCCTTCTTGGTATCCCAGGGTATCTTACTCCAAATGCACAGTCCATAAGTGTGGTAGATAAACAACTTCATAAGCAACTTTAGCCAGTGAGAGAAAGGTTTCAGTGGATGGATGTTTCAGACTTTCATTCTTTGATGGGAAAATTCTGTGGTTCCTTCTACATGATTTCCCAAAGGGTCCCCAGCAGGACTGAGCACAGACATCTAGAGTAACAACCAGCTCAATAACCCAATTTAATTAGCTTTTTATCTATCCTGTCTCATTCTCCCCACTTCTTCATTCCAGCATTCTGGAATCACCATCCAAATAAACTATCTGTTTCTAAATCAAAATCTAAGGATCTGCTTTTGGGAGAACCCAACCTATGACAAAGATCCCATTATGTTAAATTTTGAATCTTCTTCTCTTTGTAATAAATTCAAAAGCATTTTTAATCAACTGAGTAAGTAATCACATCAATTGGCCTTTCTACATGTCAATGGCCCTAATCTGTTTTCAGATTCATGACTTCCTTTACTTATAACCACAATCATGCTGTTAATATGAAGAAAATTACATGTATCTTACTATTTCTAGCACCATATCTGATTCTTTTCTTCATTAGAAAGAGAATAATCTTTCATAACATCTATTCAAATGTTCTATTCTAGAAAGGGGGTTAGTATTGATTGAAAACACTAGAATAATCTTCAAATTTCAAAAGAAATGTATCTCAACAAAAATTATTTAATGTTGGAAATATGACCTTTTCATATTTTAATGGCCCTTATTTCCAATCAATACAGCTCACACAACATTTTGCTCAAGATTTATTTAAACAAAATAGATATTTCTTGAAAAATATTGCTCACTTTCTTTCTCTGTCAGACTGACTGTTGACATACTAGTGAATTGTTTATAAAATGAATGCTGTATCTTCCTTTTAGTTGACAGGTCTCTGTGGTTTGCTGTTTATTAGTTTTGTTTGTTGTGACTTAAAATGCAGGATCTATTTTCCCCAGTGTTATTGTCAGGTTTTTTTTTCTTAGTGAGCTAGAATATAAACCAGAATATTCTTATTTACAAATAACTACTGAGGTATACTTCAAATCTACTTTGAATTTCCATTAAACTCTCTCTGCACTCCTCAAATCTTAGAAATGTAAAAAAAAAATCTAATGCACAACCTAAGACCTTTTTTTGAGCTCTTTGTGTTGAAGTTATAAAATATAAAAATTTATTTCCAGGGTCAGAAAAGTCATGTCATTGAAA
>CM052438.1:64823134-64852617 GCA_028533085.1 Varecia variegata
GTGTGTGTGTGTGTGTGTGTGTGTGTGTATTCCAGGTGCATCTGATCCCAATGTCCATGTTTTTCACTATAAGTGGATTAAGAGGAAATATTATTCCAGGAAGACCAAGAGTGGAAAAGGAATTATGGTGGGGAGATGGGTAAGTGAGGAAGTGACGCTTCCCTATCCTGAAGTCCAGTCCAGTTAGATAGTTGCTAATTGGGAAGCAAATTCACTTATATTAAATGTTTATGGTACAGATGAATGTAACAGTATTGTTGAAAGACACTGGGCATATACACCTTTGACAATAATGATGTGAATGTATTTACCTCCCTTACTTCCCAAATGCATCTTTATTTTCATTCAGTTGCTTGATAAGCAGCTGCTGTCCTGGGTTCTGTGTTCTCCAAACCACAGATACTCTTATCTGGATCTCCAGGAGGTTTTAATGAAGTGGTGTATTTGATCTGAGAAGAAAGCAACAACCACCCCAATACACACACACACACACACACACACACACACACACACCCCATCACCTTCTGTGAGAGGAGGAACATAGAGCACACTGACTGTGCATAAATCTATCTCCCACTGCCCAGCCTCTCCAACCTTAATCTCTTTACCGCTTTGGATGGGTGAGGGAACAAGTTCCCAACACTACTTTTGGCCATGTCCTTTGTAAGTCAGGTCTTAGGACACTATCTCACTTTGTTATGTGTGGGAGTAAATTGAATCTGTCTTCTTGGAGATTTGCCTAAACTCGAGATCACAAGAGTCCACGTTAACATTTGTTGTTCCCCCCCCAAAAGAATAGAAAATTTGAACTTTTTCATTCAACAAAATATCCATTTTCTTGAGTCTCTACACTCTTCATAAACTTCACTTTTCCTTGCTGATTATACAACAGTGGAACTGTGACGAGGGTAATGACTTCCATTGTAAAGCTATGCAAATGAATTCCAAGTGTGCTGTCAGATGATGAAAGGAAAAATGATGACAATTTTATTCTACTTGTTCTACAGTAAACATTGGTAAACTAATTACATGATACACCTTCACTGAATATCTATGAATGGAGGAAGAGTCTCTGATTACCGGTTTTGTCTTTATTTCTATTTGATAAATTACATTTAATTACACTGTAATTAGGGAACACCTTTAGCATTAAAGAAAAATAAGCCATGTAATAAGGTATAATTTCTGAGAACAGCATAAATTCTAATGATTGTAAATAAAGAGACCACATGATAACTCTGAATTCATCAGAACAGTTTGGTTTATATATTTTTTAAAAGATTGCTTTGCATAATATGAAACTTTATTCAAAGTGTCAATTCCAGAATTCTTTATGAAAAAGAAATTAAAGAAATCAGTCTCACATGTAAATGCATTTTATAATAGATAAAATCTACCCACTAAATGAAGCCTTGGAAATTTCAAAAATTATCCACCTAATTCTCCTCAGTAATTGAAGGAACTACAAATTAAATTAAATGCTTAACTAGTTAATCCCAATAAAACAGTAAATATCAAAGCATCTCCCAGTTGACATTTAGCCAGGAATTGCCTATTTCTCTTTTCAGTCCCCTCACAACACCCCACTGCCTTCCTGCATTTTACATCCAAGACATCAGGGTGAGACATCTGGAAACCACTTTTAGCAAGGTCCATGTGCTCAAAAATATTTCAATATCTCTTTTTTTATCTAAATACAAGAAAATAATGACAGTGATTGTTATTCATAACTTGCTTCCATATTTTTTGTAAAATGCCATCAAAGAGCAGACATGGCTATTGGCAATAACCTTAGTGACTCCAAATCTTGCCATGCTACCAGATGAAGAGCAAAAAGGCAAAGGAGGAAAGGGCATCTTGGTACCTTTCTCCCAACTGCTCATTGTATATTTTTCCCACTTATGTATTGAGAAGTGGGGGAAAAAGTTGCTCCATGCCACAGCAACATTTGGGGACCAATGAAAAAACTTCCAGAACACATCAGAGGTTATATTTTCTTTGGCAAGCCTTCGCACAAAAATTCTAAAATGATTCTCTTTGATCACATTCTAGCTATAAATTTTCCCTTGTATCCTACCTCTACAATGTGTCTACAACATCTTTACCCCCTTCGATTCTATTATTTTATGGTGACCAGAGAGTCTCTACTGAAAAATGGTATTTAAAATCCATTTGGCACTGCCACCTGGAATACTTGACTCATTAACTGAAGGCTTTGGATCATGGTCTCAATCTCCTCTCCAACTCTTATGCTTGTCTTAGAGGATTTCAGCTAATGTTGATAACTCAAACCACACAGAAGTCTTGCATCACCAGCTTGTTATCTTCAAAGATCTCCATTTTACCTCATCTGACAACTTCATTTGGCATACTCTGGACATTGCCATCTACCAAAACTTCCCCAGATTTGGAATATTAAATTCAGACATCATTCTCCCTGATCTCATCATTCTTTCCTTCTATCTTGTTTCCTGAATCACTTCTGCTACCTCTGTTCTACCTCATTGGAACCACATTTCCACCAACCTTTCTGCTTGTTTCCTGTATATCAGCTCCCCTTCACATAATATTATTCCTGGAGAAAAATATGATGTGATATGCTAATAGATCCTGTTCATACAAGACACTGACATAAGCATTTCCAGCTGCTGAGAGAAGCCAAAGAGAGAGGAAAAATGAGAAGAATAAAGACAAAAGGTGGGTTTTTAAAAGTTGTCGTTGTCTTCCACCCAATTGGTGTTGAACTCCTGTACCAACAGGTCTTCTGGAAAAGAAGAAATGAAGATGAGATCTCTTGAGTTGAGGAGCAAACATTCATGAAAAGAATCTTGAACTCTGAATTAATGGAATATTTGCTCCCAATGAACTATGATAAAAATATAAGCTTGAGTTATTTTCAGTTGGGAATTCTGTTTTTCCACCCTGAGGAGATGAAAGGTCCAGCTCATGATAAAAAAAAAAAAATTCAGATACATTTTTGAACTATGAATTCATTGTGTATAATTCCAATCTACCAATTAGAGTCCATGGGTCATTAGTCATTCTTTTGCTCATATACTGAACACAATTTTCCCCATTGCCCTTTAGTGCCACCCTTGGGAACACCCTAAACCAGGATGCATCCAATCATCTGTCTCCCCTATGCAAGCTGTGGAGCTAATGGGAAAATTGACACACCAAGGAGATTAAAACCATTACAAGCTAAACTGGCTCCTTAACCCTGTCCAGGAATCCTGATAGGTTTCTCTTGTCAGTTTTCTCATCTCCTGCCATTTCTCTCTCTCTCTCCCAAGAAATTATCTCACTGCCTATATTTCTCTACATATTTCCCAGAGAACATAGAAGCCTTCAGGGGACAACCCTCTCAGCTCTGCACCACCACATCTAAGTGCCTACCTGAAATGGCTGCCTCTTTTTCTTTCTCCCCATTACAATGGATGAGGCATCTCCATTCCTTAATAAAGAAAATACTTCTTTGACTTCAAAGAAGCCCCCCAAATATTGACCTAGCTGCTGCTTCTCTTCTCAGGCAAACCTCTTTCAGAAGTTTTCTGTACATGACAGTCTTCAGGTCTTTACTTATGTTTCTCTCCTGAACATGTTCTAACCTGAAAATCTGTGCCATCATACAGGTGACGATATCCCTGTGCTCCTGAACATTGGATACTATGTCTAAGGCAACTGAGAAAAGTATTAACTTCTATTTTATTCTCCTCTAGATGCCAAACCATCCAAGAGAAACCCTGCAGCCTAGAGAGCACAGTAGGGTGGCCAAATATACAACCATGCTGTACAAGGACAGCTTCTGCTTTCCTCATTCCTCCACTCTTCAAGCCTCCAGCTCCTCCTCATCCTCCAGCTCCTAGAAAATTTTCATTGTGCTGTTAGAAGACCCTCCTTACTTTACTGCTTTACTGCTATCTTCATTGTGCTGTTAGAAGACCCTCCTTACTTTACTGCTTTACTGCTATCTTCATTGTGCTGTGACTTTTTTTTTTTTTTTTTTTTTTTTGAGACAGCATCTCACTCTGTTGCCCAGGCTGGAGTGCAGTGGCATGATCATAATTCACTTGAATTTCTGGGCTTATGGTATCCTCCTGCCTCAGACTCCCAAGTAGCTGGGTCTACAGGCACATGCCACTACATCTGGCTAATTTTTTAAAATTTTTTGTAGAGATGAGATCTTGCTATGTTGCCCAGGCTGGCCCCATACTTCTGGCCTCAGGTGATCCTCCTGCTTTGGCCTCCCACAGGCATGGGATTTTAGGTGTGAGCCACTGCACCTGGCCTACTGTGGCTTTTTTTTTTTTTATTTCAGCATATTACGGGGGTACAAATGTTTAGGTTATATATATTGCCTTTGCCTTACCCAAGTCAGAGCTTCAAGCATGTTCATTGCCCAGACGGTGGGCACCACACCCATTAGCAACCATTAGGCATGAATATTTGCATTTCCTTACAGTGATGAAATAGTTATCTTCACAGTTTGACAGACTTCTAATCTTAGACTTAATGAGTCACACTGTAATTTTGGCTAGTCCTTTATCCAAAAATGGGAACATTGCCTTAAAAACATGGTAGCTTGTGAATTTTACCTAACCGTAGACTAAATACAGTTTAAGTCCCATATTTACCACCCATACACATTCTGCCCACCTCTCGTGGGGTCATCACTGATGAGCATGTACCTAAGTTCAGAAGGAACTTTTATTAGTAGTACTTAACTTGACAGTGGTATTTGGTATGGTTTATTACTCATTCTTATACACTCATTGTTTGTCTCAGCCCACCTTTTTCAGACTCCTTTCCAAGCTCTTCCTCCTCAATTTAACTTCTAAGTATTAGAATTGCACAAGCCTCCAAACTAAGCCTTATTTTCTTTTCATGTCACAGTCTCTGCCCAGGTGATATCATTCAGTTCATCAGTTTTCATTTTATCTGTGCATTGATCACTCCCAAATGTCTTATTTATAGCCTAGATAATTCTTCTGAGTTCAGATCCACATCAAGACATTCAAATTTCATTATATCCAAAATCAAATTCATCATCCTTCATTTTCCTTCCCAAAACAGACTTTCCATTATTCTTTATTTCAGTTCATAGCACTGTCCTTTACTCAATTGTTAAATCAGAAATCTGAGAGGTGCAATTTTATAAAGGCGTGTGTGTATATGATAACATAAAATATGTTTCTTAGTATGGGTTACACTCAGAAAAATGTTTGAAAGCCCAATTTAACACAAAAATTGTTTTGGAAAGAATAGGACACACAGTAACTATTCTAAAATATTAGCAATTATTATAACTACTGTCCTTAACTATCATTCTCCTCCACTGCTTCTCCTCAACCAACCCATCAGCAAATCCTTTCATTATTTCCTAAATATATTTTTATCCCATTAATTCTCCTTCAACCCTGCTGTACCAGCCTGTTCTAAATTACTGTATCTCTGCCCCAGCCCACGTAACAGCCTCCTAACTGTTCTCATAATATCCACTCTTGCCCTTTCTCAGGTTTTTCTCCACTTTGCCTTCGGATCACCTTTTCATGAAGCCAGTCTTACCATGTCAACACTACTCCCTCCTCCAATGACATCCTGGAAAATATTCATCCTTATATGGCCTACATGACTTGAAGTTATGCATATAGATTCACTCATACCACTCTCCTACTCTATTAGTATACTCTACTTGCACTGACCCCCTCTCTTGATTTTCTGAACTCAAATTTTTTTTCCTCCAATTCTGGGCCTCCACATCTTCTGTCTTCTCTGCCTGGAATACAAGTGCACACCACCTTCCATCCCCTACTTTTGGCCTGGCTATATTCTACTTATTTTCTTATTCTAGGCTTATAGCTTAAAGTTTATATTTTCCAGGAAAATTACTGATACCGTTCAATCAGTAATTTTCAAATCACAAGTTATGGCCCACCATGTGTTATGAAATCAATTCATTGTGTCTATCACCAATGCTTTAAAAGAATGTAGTAGAAAGTTATGGCATAAATTGGGATGAGATGGGATGGGATGGGATGAGATGGGATGGGATAGAATGGAATGGAATGGAATAGAATAGAATGCCATAATATAGGGAAGGTTTACTACTATTTTATAAATATGTGTATGTATATGTGTTTGTGTGTGTGTGTTGGTGATGAAAGAAACTGCATTTTTCTTACTGTAAGTCACATTAAAACATTTTTCACAAGAATGGAAAAACAAGCACCACATGTACTTACCATCAAATTGGTATTAATTGATCAACATTTAAGTGCACATATAGTAATAACACTCATCGGGTGTCGGGCAGATGGGAGGGGGAAGAGGGGATGGGTATTTACACACCTAATGGGTGCGGTGTGCACCATCTTGGGGATGAATGTGCTTGAAGCCCTGACTTGGGTGGGGCAAAGGCAATATATGTAACCTAAACATTTGTACCCCCATAATATGCTGAAATAAAAAAAATTTAAAAAATAAAAATGTTTCAAAGCACAAGTTTGAAAACCACAGTTTAAGTGATGTTCACCATTTGTGTGCTTTTACAACACCAGCATGTCTTTTAATAAAATGAATACCCTCAGATTATTTCTGAATATCTGCTTCACAATTACTTGTCTTACAAAAGATTTAGGAAACAAAGCAAGCTGAGGCTTGACCTCCATTTATGTATCCAAACATAACCTCCATTAGATATTAAAGTATTCTCTAAATTGGGGCCTGCATCACCAACAATCCCTTTTTTCAGCACCTACAATGAAGCCATAAAATGAGGAACATGATAATGGATCTTTTGCTATAGATGTTGCTTCCTTTGCCAACATCAGGTTCAGCAACCACTACTAATACAGGCCTCGCAGGCAGACATGGCTGAGTTCCAATCCTTTCTCTGTTGGCTACCAGTGCAAGACTTTTTCCAGTTATATAACTCCTTGAAGCTTTATTTTTTCTCGTCTCTCTGTTGGAGATGACACACCCTATCTTACTGGGCTATTTATATTAAATGGGATAACATATGCTTAGCATAGAGTCTATCAAGTGGCAGACACTTAATGACCCCTTCCTCTTCTCTATTTCTTTTTCTTCTCCAATCCCCAGATGTAGGTCCTTTTCCAAGTACAATAAGCATCCTGAGACTCAGGACTTTGCCTCCTGACAAAGGTTTTTCTAACTTATAATATACGATCATATTTCATACTCATTATCTAATGTACTCATAGTGTAACCAAATTAATTTCAACCATAATATAAGCCAAACTAATGGCATAATAATGTTTTGTTAATTTTTTCTTCTTAACATTTTTTATTCTGTTCTTCTACTTAAAGTTGAGCCACCTGTTTGGGTCAATCTCTCTCTGTAATGCCAAGATTCACACACAAATCTTCCAAGTCAGGTTTGGAAATCTGGAATCTCTTCTGTATAAATGGAATTGTTTGCTATCCAATATAGGTATGCTGTCAGCTTCTAGAAGGTTATGTCCATAGGTAGATTGAAAGTGAAATATGGCCTAACAGGAAGATCCTATTATGGCTCCATCAAAATATGTCTTATGAAATAACTGAAATTAACATCATGATTTGATTGACATAACAAAAATGTACTATTTTACTTCACTCAGTTCAGGACTACAGAGTCTATCATTATCATTTCTTATATTATCTGTATAGAATTTTATGGATGTTCTATTAAAGAAATGAGATGAGAAGAAGAAAATAATTAGGGATTCAACAACTTAATCAATGGAAATTGTAAGATAAGAAGTATTTCCAATACCAATAAAAGTCTCATTATTAAAATACAGATAACTATAGTTAGCACCAAATTAATGGAGGATGAGTGGGATTTATTCAACTGGATTCTCTGCTGCATATCTGGTTCCATTGATTTCATACATCCCTTGGTGTGGAAGACCTCAGGAAGAAATGAACAGGTGAATTAACCACAATTAATTATAGCCCCAGAGATTCATATTAAAGTATCAAGTGTCTATCCTATTAATAATTCTTTAAAGTTTTTTTCCTTGCCTTTTAAATAAAACTGTTTTCATCCAAACCCTCCTCTGTTTCTGGATGCCAAAATGAAAAAGAAAATTGAGCATAATAGTTTTAAAAGACATAACTTTGAAAGCAGTGTCACTTTTTAAACAATCTATTTCTCAATTTGTAACAACACTGATTTTATAAATATGTGCTTATTTCATAACATATTCACACATTTCTAAAATTTGGTAACTATTTATTTGAGTATATTCTTTATTTTAGAAAGCTTTAGGCAGAAAGTTTGCTCTTAAACAAGGTCATGTATTTTAAAAGCTGCTATATACAGGATACAGAATAAGTAGAACCACAATTTCTATATTAGACATACTCATAAATAACTTAATGCTTATAACTTAAATTCTTTTTACTTTACTATTATTTTTATAATATGTTATCACCAACAAATTCATGAGAGGTCTTGCATCCTCACTTAATACATGAAGAATATAAAGCAACATTACTTGAATGATTTTCCCAAGAAATAAAATAAAACCTGGTCCCTATTTTTTAAGTCTACAAGAATATTTGGTTTGAATTAGGAAAAAGAAATGTGATATTGTTTTTTCATTGTCTTGTTAAATCATTGTCACTGTACACCCTCACCTAACTCATCTTCTTTACATATTTTATGTCAGTTGAGTTCTCTTAGGTTTGTTAAATAAAAATTATAGGAGGCCATTGTTTTGGACTAAGCTCCTGCAGTAGGCCCCAACAGACCAAACTAAAAACCAAAGTAGAGTCACCCGGCCAGGTGCGGTGGCTCACGCCTGCAATCCTAGCACTCTGGGAGGCCGAGGTGGGCGAATCGTTTGAGCTCAGGAGTTTGAGACCAGCCTGAGCAAGAGTGAGACCCCGTCTCTACTAAAAATAGAAAGAAATTATCTGGACAACTAAAACTATATAGAAAAAATTAGCCAGGCACGGTGGTGCATGCCTGTAGTCCCAGCTACTTGGGAGGCTGAGGCAGAAGGATTGCTTGAGCCCAGGAGTTTGAGGTTGCTGTGAGCTAGGCTGATGTCACAGCACTCTAGCCAGGGTGACAGAGCAGGACTCTGCCTCAAAAAAAAAAAAAAAAAAAAACACAAAGTAGAGTCACCCTTGCTAAAGTTCCACATCACCAAAAAGAAACTAAGTTTTTATCTGACCTACTGAGAACTCAGGAGAGAGAAATGACAGCCAATTTTCAAAACAGGCCAGTTTCAGTTGGCATGGAAAAATGAAGTTCCCTCTGCTTTAATCCTTACCCAAAAAGGTAACCTGATGTTAACAGATCAGTTATTTCTCTATTGTCTTATTTCCCTGCTCCAGCCTTACAATGAAAGTAACTTTGAAATGACCAGTCTGTTTTTTGTTCCTTGTTTCTGCTTTCTTCATCCGTTCTTTATAAAAGTTTGGTCTATAAAACCAAACTCCTGTGCTTGGCTCATCACATTCTGTTTTATGGAATGAACTGTTGCCCAACTCTAGAATCGCAAATAAGGCCAATTGAGATCTTTAAATTGTAATTTTTTCCCTTCACAGGTCATATTATCTAACAACAAATATCATAGAAAGGCACCAGAAACATAATTCCAGGTAGAAATTTGACCAAATTCCCCTTTTTTAAATGTTGAATTTACATATATATATATTTCCTACATTTTTACATAATTTTAAATATTGAATATTCACTGAGAAGTGTTTCAATCTGTGAAAGACTGCATCCAATTATATACAGCAATAAAATATTAGTTTTGCTAAATTTTGAATTAAATGTTCCCTATGAAAAACTAACCTAATGAAAAGTAAAATTTTTTAATGAACTTTGCCATAACCCCTCAATTGGGGAATAAAAATCAGAAATCTGAAATTTCTGCTTTAAAAAAATATAATTTGAAAACAAATCATCAAGCAATATTTTTGTTTTCTAGCCATCCAATACAAAACTTCAGCTATCTTCTCTTGGTTTAGTATGCCTGCACCATCTCTGACCAAAACAAAATTCTTACCTACATCTTATTAATATATATCAATCATTAGGAACTATTAAAAAGAGGGAAAAAAGAACTAATATTGTCCAGTTTTAATAACTATGGGATGGGCATTGGTTAAGCACTTTATATTTCTTATCATATTAATGCTCTTGTATTATAATAGACAATAAAAATTAATCTAGTAATATGAAATGTTAAATTAAACTAAATTTGGCCTGAGGATATCGCCAAACATGAATCCTTAACCAACTGCAGCCGAACTTAGTGCATAAACTAATTGAAAGCCTAACTTAAGAGTATACATTTGTAACAAATAGCTGAGCCTCAGCCAATCATAGCAGCCAAGCTTCAGTCAATTGCAAATCGTCAACTGTTCAAACCACGTTCAAATAAGAGAAAAGCTGAGCTGTAACCAATCCAGCTGTCTCTGTACCTCTATTCTTTCTTCTGTACCTCATTTCCTTTTTCTGTCCATAAATGTTATCTGACCACATGGCAGACCAGAGTTGTTTGAACCTGTTCTGGTTCTGAGGGCTGCCTGACTCTAGAATCTTGAACAAAAGTCAATTAAGATGTTTAAATTAAATTTGTTGTAATTTTGTCTTTTAACAATAACAATAATATTTTTAAAATCATTTGCAAAGAATTAAAGAATCTCACTCTAAATTTCTAAAATGCAATCTCTCAGCATGATTTCTATCACTGATGACACAATTTGGTGCTATGCCAGAGTCATGTAATATGTAATTTTCATTTCTAGTCATCAGTAGCATTGATATGTGTATATTTTAAATTAATTATATTTCAATTAATTTTAATTTGTGTCTTCTTTTCAATCACAGTGAATTTAGAAAATTAATTAACTTGATGACAAGATACAAAAACAGGATTATGTGAACGGCTCATATCTAAGACCACATAAGAAATAAAATGTCATCTGTCATTTTAATTTATTGTCCCTTATCACTTAACTATCAAATGATATGGTTCTGACATTTAGGAGAAAGATGATGTGCATAATAAATGTCAAGGTTTTTTTCCATCCAAATACAACTTTATTTTCAAAAACCATAACAACAAAAATGCAGGTGTCATGTAATTTGTTCTTCTTTTCACACTATAAGCTTTGCCTAGAAACACACATCAGCCAAACCCGGTATCTGTTGCCTAGCAACCATCTGACAATTGTATGCCTTCGATGACCTGGTTATATATCTGACTATTAACCCTTATACAACTGAGTTAATTAAACACTTAGAAATGCTTAGGGTTTCTGGGTAAAAGAATATTGAAGTGGAACTTAATTTTAACCTTAAATCATTTAAATAGGTCAATTTTCATATTAAAGGAATTGAATAATTGGGAATAAACATGGTAAAGAGTCTTAAAAATAGCAATAAATTATAAAAAATGGAATAATGGCTAGAATTTTCTCATGTGCTAGGCTTAAGAAAAGTACACTGTGTTCTAGGCTTAAGAAAAAAGTACACTGAGTAATTCTTGTAATTGAAGCTTCAGTTTCTACCTTTAACATCTAATTTATATGCATATTTTGTCAAAATTTCAATGTCACAAAAAATTCTGAAAAATAAGATCACTGAAATTAGCTCAGTTTTGTCAATGACAGACTTCTCCAGTGCTTAAAACAAAAATCATAAAACTAAACAAAGAAATGTTAATCTGCCAAGCATTCAGGCAAACATGTTAAGCTCTAATGTAAATATGGAGCAATAAAATTAAGGATAGCATCTGTTGAAAACAGTTATACTTCCAAAAAATATACTTACTGGATATATTATGCAAGCATTCACAATTGAGGGATAAAGAGACAAAGAGAGAAACTAAAAGTCTTTGCAAAATAGTTAACATTTAAGCAAATAAAATGTTTCCACTTCTTGAGGCTAAAAAGTAATCAAATACTTTGCTGCACTCTCTGACATGTATCTTTACAAAATATTGATTTCTACCAAGTGTTTAAAGTTCTTTTAAAAAACTAATTATAAATAGAATAATTTTCCTCATATTAGTATTCAAGTTATTAATAAATTGGATATGGGTTAAAGTAGCAAATGAGTGTGTGTGGGGGTGTGTGTGTATACAGTAATTAAGGACAAGTAATTAGAAAAACACTAACTAGATACCCATGATTTGAATTTTTTAATTATCAACATTTTTCATTAAGAATATCTTCCAACTATAATTGAATACATTTATTATAAAGATCAATTTATTAAACCCAGAGTGAAAACTCTGATTTACTTGTAAACAGGCTAAATATGTGCAATATTGAAAGATAGTCCCTACTAATTGCCAAGGAAAAAACTTCGATTTTTCAGAGATAAAATATAGCAAAGTTGATTAAAAATACTTTTTTAATATATGAAGTATCCGTTTAAAAACAATGGAATCACATTTTACCATTCAGTTAATTTATAAGGTTGTAAATGCAATTCAATGGATGGTTTGTTAACTCAAAGATGATTTTAGAGTTCTTTTAACAAAATTTATTTATTTATTTATTTATTTATTTTTTTGAGACAGAGTCTTACTCTGTTGCCCGGACTAGAGTGCCATGGCATCAGCCTAGCTCACAGCAACCTCCAACTCCTGGGCTGAAGCGATCCTTCTGCCTCAGCCTCCCGAGTAGCTGGGACTGTGCATGCGCCACCATGCCCAGCTAACGTTTTCTATATATTTTTAGTTGTCCAGCTAATTTCTTTCTATTTTTAGTAGAGACGGGGTCTCACTCTTGCTCAGGCTGGTCTCAAACTCCTGAGCTCAAATGATCCGCCTGCCTTGGCCTCCCAGAGTGCTAGGATTACAGGCGTGAGCCACCGTGCCCGGCCAACAAAATTTAAACTGTAGAACTTGGGAGGTAATAGGAGAAAAATTAAGTTAGTCATATGTTCTAAGAGTTTTTTGCATCATATGGAAAAAAGATGACTAAAAGAAAATTATAGTCATCAAAATGTTTGTTTTTATTTTCATTATAGGGGGAAAATATTCTTAAGTGTGGAGAGGAAGAAAAGGGCAGTAATAATAATGAAGAAAAAGGGACTTTTTCTTGATGTAATGGGGAGATGGTAATTGTGGAAGTAAATATGAGAAGGAGGAGGAAGGGAAAGATTCTAAAATATAGGTGGAAACTGGCACAGCAGCATTTGCACCTGCAGTCTCAGCTACTCAGGAGGCTGAGGCAGGGGGATCACTGGAGCTCAGGAGTTCAAGACCAGCCTGGGCAATATAGTGAGACCCCATCTCATAAATATGGAAGGACATCATTGGGTATTAGGATTAAGGAGTGAAACTTAATATAGGGACTCAGTTTATGCATTGAGATGAATATTGGGCAGGGATGGGTATAGACATACTATATAAGGTAAGATTCATTTTTGCATTTTCCCTTTAACTGGATGTAGCCAGCTGGGTCTTTTATCTTCTTTTCAAAGATGAAGGACAGACAACCTCCTCATTACCAATTATCCAGAGCAGTCCAAGAAAGTCCAAAGTCTATCCAGGGAAGACTTCCAGCTCTGCATGAAGGCCCACCTGTGAGTGGGAGAAGCAGTCATTATAGCTGGGAAGGGAGCCAAGAGCAGTTGGCACAAGTATCTTCTTACACTCTCATGGATATGCCCTTAAGTTGTCCCTGCCATGCTTTCATAAACATCACCTCCTCTGTGCTTGTGCAGTCCAAAGGACATGAACAGTAGAGTGCTGATCCCGGAGGATAAGAAGGGCAAAGAAATTAACGTTTAATGGACACAGGCTTCATTTCAGGTGTTTTAAAATTGCACAAGGTTATGACCTTTGAATTTTGGTATCAGATAAGCCCAGGTGCCAGTTTAGGGTTTGCAACTCCATACCTGTGTGATCTTGGGCAAGTTATTGGACCTTTATGAGACTAGATTTTACTACCGACTGAGGAGAACAATACCTTATTCAAATAAAATAAAATTATGTACGTAAGACACTGAGCATAGTCGTTGTCGTATAAAAAGTACTTAAAAATAGAGGGAAAAATGTGTGATTAGGGGCTGCAGGATGGAACAAATATTTTATAATTATAAACACATTCACAGATATTCTGATGCTATGAAAATAAGAAATATGAGACTTTCATTTATCTACTGTATTCAATTTGAGCATGTTAACTCATCTATATTCTCAAAAACCTTTGTGAAGTAAAGTTAATTAATTACTACCATTTACTAAATGAAGACTGTGACTTAAATAATTTTTGTAACTTATCAAAGTTCACTCACCTAACAATTTTTAGAACCTATTTCGTGACAGGTCGTTTTCTAGATGTTCAATATACAGGAGTCAATAACTAAGACAGAATGAAGGCAGGCAGCACTAGTCTTCTACCCTGAGCTGTTTTTCATTCCAAAGCTTCTTTTCCTTTCATATGCTATTTCTAATTTGAAACAGCTAAATGGAATGCCCTTTTCCCTGGTGGTGAGCAACAAAGAGAGTTCTAACAAGGTAGCCACAGCTTTAATCAGCATAAAATATCTAAACCACAGATTGAGCGGGTTTAGTGTAGGAATCCCGGAGGAAAGTTAATGAATCCAGAATCTTGAATATTGTTACATATATATTCAGCCATAATTGGCCAGGAGTAAATGTTGGTTTTATGTAAGCAATCAAGCTAAAATAATTATATTGTTTTAATGTTAGTAAAGAATCAAGTTAAAGGTTAATAGAATATCTCACACATTCAACAAACATTTATTGAACGCCTCCTAAGTGCCAAAGTATAATTCCTAAGTTAGGAATTACAGAGATAAGGATAAGCAAGACAACTGTGGAACTAAAGTGTAGAGTCCATTATGGGATGTAAGTAAGCAGGCAATGACCATATAATGTGGTGGGTACCATGATGGGGATAAACAGTACATTGGGAGAGTAGACAAGATCATAAGAATGCAATCTCACCAGGCCTTGAGAGTCATGGAAAGTTCCCTGGAGAAAGGGGTGTGTCCATACTGAGACTAGAAGGGTATGACAGTTAGTTTTGTGTGTCAACTGCACGGGACCATGGGGTGCTCAGATATTTGATTAAATGTTATTCAGGGTATGTCTATGAGAGTATTGGATGGGATGAACACTTGAATCTGTAGACCAACTAAAACAGATTATCCTCCCCATCATGGGTGGATCTCATCTAATCCACTGAAGGCCTATTCAGGACAAAAAGGTGAAGTAAGGAAGAATTCACTCTCTCTTGCTTCAGGCCTTTGGAGTAGGAATGAAACTGTACCATCACTCTCTGGGTCTCCAGTTTGCCCGCTATAGATCTTGGGACTTCTCAGCCTTCATAATCATGCAAGCCGATTCCTTATAATAAATCTATACATGCCAGTTCCTTATAATGTGTATATATATTATATATTATGATATTATACTATATATAATAATATATATACACACACATACATATACATAAGGGTGCATGATAAAGATGGAGCATTGAGAGCTGTGTCTCAGGAAAAAAAAAATGCTGGGGCAAAATCTCTGAAGCAGGACAGTGCATTAGCAATTCCAGGAACTGGAGGAGGTTCAGCGGGGCTATAGCAGAAAATGCTGGGAGGGAAGAACAGCGAGATGCGACTGGAGTAGGCAGCTGAAACCAGATCATGACGGTAACTGTTTTAATTTTAATTTAGGGCAGAGGAAATCCTGCCCTGTTTTAACCAGAAGAATGACAATAATATATTATAAATAGCTCTCCCTGCCTCTGTGTCTATACAGGAACCAGGCAAACCAAATAGGACGATGTTGCAGTAGACTGGGTAAAGGAGGCTGATGGCCCACAAGGTGGTAGGACTGTGGGATGAAGACCAGGAAATGGATTCAGTTAGGGAGGCAGAATTCAGAAGATGTAGTGATTGTTTGAGAGGGCTGCTTATGAGAAGGAGGCATTTGGAAAATTCCCAGTAAGAAAATAAGCAACTATATGAGTGGTGGTGCCTCCTTTCACTAGTATTTGTGTAAAGGAAAAATAATGAGTTCAGCTCTCCATATCAGTAGTTTAAATGTCACCACAACTTTTAACTCCAGGAGAAATCTGAAGCTCCCATTTCAAAAAACTTCTTCCTATTCATGAAAAAAAAATTGTACTTTTTTGATAATTATACAGGAGATTTCATGCATCAGGTTACATTCAATTACTGTTAAATTGGTCAAAAGCCAGTATGCACTATTATTATAATACAATGGATTAGTCAAAAAGCCAAATAATGAATCTAAAAATATCAAGTATCATAACAATTCATTAGAGAGTGCATATTGCTCTTCAAAATTGTCATTCTTAAATATTATCCAAATAAGACAAATATAACTTCATTTGTGTCCTTTCCAATTTTTCCTTTCTATTTAATGCTGTATTTTTTCTCTTCTGCTTTACCCATTTTTCACTTTTCACCTTTAGGAACTCAGCCTCCTGAAAGGGACATCAAAAAGGCCGTTCCTAGACAAGAACACTGTCGGCATATATTTGAAGAAAACAATAAATATAGTTGCTATTGAAAGCATAAAGAACTTTATGGGAAATGGAGTAAGGAAAAGTTGGGTGGAAATGTAAAGGTAATAATTTTGATAATAACTAATATTTATTGAGTGATGGTGTATAAGAGACACTCTGCCAAATTATTTGCTAGTTAAAACCAAAAATTTGAATAATAATACATGTATTACAGAAGAAACAGTGTTCAGAAATAAAGAGAAAGGAAATAACATTTGTTGAACACTAATATTGTGCCAGAATCTTTGCATATATTACTAAATTTAACATTGTCAGGTGAAACTGGGATTCAAAGACAGATCTGTCTGGCCACTAAATCCTCATGCTTTCCCCAAGCCTTGCTGCTTTTACCTGGTTCCAGTGGCCTCATGAGAGCAGGAGTGACTCTGGTCCTAATGTAGTTCAAAATTATGCTACTGGGAAAAACATAAAAAGACAAAAAAGGTTTTGGAATTAAAGTGAAAGTTTGATTTTTTTAAAAAGGAAGGCAAATATTTCAGAACTGATGATGTGATAAGTAAAGGAAAACAAAAAAGGGCATGGCCAATGACATAGTCTATAGATATCTAAATTAAGAACTGATGAGGAATTTTCAGTAATGAAAAATGAGGTGTTACTGTTTTGAACAGAGAGCAAATGTATTGATGCAAATTGGGACATGGAAAGTCATCTTGTCATCTTGTCATCTTTTTTTTTTTTTTTTTTGAGACAGGGTTCTTGTTCTGTCACCTGGATTAGAGTGCAGTGGTGTGATCTAAAACTCTTGGGCTCAAGGCATCCTCCTGCTTCAGTCTTACAAGTAGCTGGAATTAGAGGCATGGGCCACCACGCCTGGCTGATTTTTCTATTTTTGGTAGAGATGGGGTCTCACTTTTGCTCAGGCTGGTCTTGAACTCCTAGCCTTAAGCTATCTTCCTGCCTTGGCCTCCCAAAGTGCTAGGATTACAGGCATGAGCCACCACACCTGAACAAAAGTCATCATTTTTGAGCAAACCAGGGTCTACAAAAGGAAAGTACCTAGGAGTCACATTTCTAGGTAGCCACTTTCTAAGAGAGTAAAATATTGTTAATATTATGAAATACTGAACATTTCAACAAAATATTCCATATATTTTTAAATGATCTGGCTTTCTTTTGAAACATGATATGTAAACATGCTTATGTTTAGTCTCATTTAAAGACTAAATTGTTACTAAACTTGGTCTAAAATTAAAAAAACAAATATATATATAATATATATACACACACAACAAATATATATATATATACATGTATATATATATAATATATATACACACACAACAAATATATATATATATATATATACATGTATATATATATACACACACACACACACATATTAGGGAAAGGCCAGGTCTTGTCTTACACTCATACAGGAATAAACCACAAAGCTATAATTCCACAATTCTGGGAAAACAGACCAAATCAAAGGGTCACAAGAGGCAATTTTTGTTCCATAAGAAGGTTAAGAAAAACTCAATCTTGAGATCCACTATTTTGTGGTAGGACCTTTTAAGAGAAGACATTATTTCAATTCCATTTAATGTTATCAGATCTTTTAAAGATGTCCCATGGACAAAAGTAGAGGCCAAGACCACATCCACAATAGATATATACAGAAAGTGGTATTAAACATTAGGCCCAGAGAAAGAGATAAATAGCATTTCTCATTAATGTTAGACATACAAGCCTGGAATTTTTGACAGGGTGTGTCTTTGAAAGGGTAACTGGGAAAACACAGGCAGTTTAATAAGTCATTATTCTTTTGTTTAGGGGAAAATAAATTATAACACTAAACTGCATGTCTCTCATTCTAGTCAAAATAAGACTGCCACTGAGATTTAAATTTAAGCAATAGGAATTGATAGATCAAAGGATGAGAAAAGAAATTTTGTTTGATCTTTGACAGTGCAGAGAGCTGGAGCACAATGTTAGAAGAGAAGCAAAACACAGGACTAGTTTGAGCTGGTTCTCTCTATCGACTTGTTAGTAAATATAAAAATCATAGCCACACAGCAGTCTGCTACCCCAGATACTTTAGTTGAAGAAAAGGAGGTCATTAATGGTGATACTATTAAATTGCAATATACTCTCTCATTATTCCATTAATTACCCTTAAGTGTATAGGTGTTTAATTTAGCTATCCTTAAATTTATAATCTTACTGAATACTTACTGCACTTTTTAAAATGCAAAAATAAAACATCAATTTTTTCAAGGTTGCTATAGTTGTTTTCTTTAAATAAACACAAAGGAGAGTTATTTAAAATAGAGAACAGAATTTAAATAGCCATACCTATCTACATTTGTGAATATCCAGAGCTGCATAAATTTTATATCATGAATTGATATTCACCCTAGTTCGCCCTTCTTTTAATGCTTTCCATGTTCGTTCCCCCATCGGTTAATTCAAATGCCTAGATTTTACTGTATTTGTAGAAAAGATCTCTTGATACTGTGTCTTTCACTGAATAACATGTAGAGCACACACCCACAAAAAAGAAAAAAGATGTCAAAAACTTGACATGATAAAATCAAACAAAGTTTAATATCCTTTTGATAATTTAAAACTCCATGGAATTTGCTGTGACTCTGATAGTTTAACCTTGTGAACTAGATATATTCTTTTTTTATGGAAATTTTCAAATATATACAAATGCACACAAAATATTATAATGAATATCCATTTTATCTACTACTTATCTTAACAATTAGTAACATTTACCATTTTCAACATGTCTTTTAAAGTTATATGCCCTTGTAAAAAATAAACTCTGAGCTATAATGTAATAAAACTACTACTAAATTTTACATTATAATTTAGGTTTAAACTGGATCCCATAAGCCCAAAAGTTTAGTGAAAGAAAAATTTTATATACATATATATACACATGCACATATTAATATATACCCACACTGTATACACGTGTATATATGTACATTATATGTGTATGTATATGTATATATACATTCTACCCTCTTTATTAAAGAATGAAATACTTAATGACTACTGACTTTCATTGGAAAACTTATTACTAGTTCTAGTTATGGGTTGCCAGCTTTATGCATACCAAAATTATTATTATCATTTGAGATCTTGCTTTAAAAATGTTGATTTTTCTTTTGTTAAAAGACACAAACTTTAATTGTTCAAGTGTCCAGAATATATGTTAAACTAAAAGCAAAAGTTAGTGATAACCAGAAAATGTACACTCTATCAGAAATTAAATCTTTTTTAATTTTAATTTCAGTGTGTTGTAAGGAGGTTTCTTCAGAAATGTGGAAGAAATTTCTGCCAACTCTTCCATTAGTGGTGTGGGACTCGAAAAGTATATATAAATAAGTAAGCTTGAGATTCAGGACATGAAACAAAACATTGAATGAGTGTTTCCAAATATTAGGACAGTAAAGAGCATTCTCCTACAATTAAAAGAAAAGATTGCAACTTAAAGATCCCATTACAGTTCAGAACTGGATTAAGAATTTGTACTGGTTTTCTGTGTTGCAGCAACCACAAATTTAGTGGCTTAAAACAATACAAATTTATTATCTCACAGTTCTGTATGTAGAGAGACTGACAACGATCTCATAGGGTTAAAATCAAGGTATCCACAGGGCTGCCTTTCTTTCTGTAGGCTCCGGAGGAGAATCTATTGCTTGCTCATTTAGTGTTATCAGAATTCCGTTCCATGCAGTTGTAGAACTGAGGTCTTCATTTCCTTGCTGGCTTCCTACATCTGGGGCCACTCTTAGCTCCTAAGTCCTTAAACATAGGCTCCTACATCCCAAAACCAACAGTGGAGCATCAAGTCCTTCTCACACTGCCGTCTTTCTCTTACACAGTCAGAAAAGGTTCTCTGATTTTAAGGACTTGTGGTAATATTGGGCCCCCATGGATAATCGAGGATAATTCTCCCCATCTCAAGGTCCATGACCTTAATCACATCTGCAAAGTACCTTTTGCCACGTTAGCTAACATATTCACAGGTTTAGGGGACTAGGGTGTGGACATATTTGGGGGGCCATTGTTCAGCTGACTACAGAATTGCATCTTCAAAAACAGCAGCAAATTGCCTACTCCCCAAATCCCAAACTCAGGAAAGTCATCCTGCATTGCACACAGATTTAAAATAGGCCGCTAGAATGCTGAGCCTTCAAAGATTAGAAAGAACAAATTGGAAAAAATTCTGATTTCATGGAGAGATATTTATTCTTTCATTTGCCTATTTATTTGTTCATTTATTCATCCATCTATTAAGCATTTATTATGTGCCAGTCATTGTACCAGACAATAGGCTTCATCCCAACTGCCATGGAACTTAAGTGCAGAGGTTTGTACATGTATTCGACAAACAACTATAGAAGTTTAAGTACTATGAGTATGTGCAATGAAGGAAAACATATTAGGGTTTTCTTAGGGCACATATAGAAGAAACTAAGAGAGAATGTGCTATCAAGGAAAACCTCCATGAGGAAGCAGCATTAAGTTCAGAAATTAAAGGTAAAGGGGAGTTTACCCAAAGGGTTGGTGATAGGAGAATTAAGAAACTGCAAATAAAAAGCAGGCATGCAAGACAAAGAGAACAGCATGTGAACAGGCTCTGTGGTGTGATGAAACATTCAAGAATAAGTAAAGGACAAGAGAGAGAATATAAAAACAAGGTCTCCCCTAATATTTGCAGAGTCCAGGGAAGAGCACCAATGCAGGCCCCCAACCAGCTGTCGCCCACGCCAGAACTATCATGCCCTTTGCAGGTCTCACACACGTGTTATGGACACCCCAGGCTACCTGTCCAAGGTCCATCCATGTTCCCCAAGTAGCCACGCTTTCCAACTAGGGCAGAGGGGTGTACACACTGGTGACTTGACCAGTCATTGAAAAACTAGACTCAGAAATGAGTTCCCAAAAGGCCCCCAGAAGTGGGCCAGGCCCATTTGCTCAGAGTGGAGTGCAGGTTCCCTGTGGATTTATCCTCTTGGCCCTAAAGATTCTTTACCACATGAGGAAGGGCAAGGCTGAAGCATAGTCATCATCTACAATGCACATCACAACTCTTGCAAATGCAGAAATTAAATTTTAAAAATCAGATTTTTCTGTTTTCATAAAACGTGACTTCAGTAAGCAAAACTTTCATCATCAATATTGAATGTGGAATGCTAATTTGCTAAATCAAAATTCTGCTTTAAGTTAATGATAGGCTTTTTGTCAGAGTAGAAACTGAATAGCTATTGATTAAGTCATTATTAATGAAAATAAAATAGACATATATGAGACTGCATGAAGATAGTACACTATTATAATTACTAAGGGGTATGTATCATTACCTGCTAACCTTTGTATTACCATAGTACCTAGTAGTGTCTCCAGCATGTAATACACAAGTAATAAATATATGTCAAATACAACTGACTAAAACTGTTCAACCAAAGGCATTTTTTCCAATTTTAGTTCGTTGCTAGTTATTCAATGAAAGCTACCAGATATTGAGTATAGAATTATGCAGTCTTAAATTTGGAGTGTCCTCTTTCAGCATAGGAATCTCTTCTGCAGCATCCCCTGGTTCTACGTTCTTGCCTTTATCACTCTTACAAAAATTCCACCTTCAGTTTGTCCCCAAAGGCTCATTGTTTTTAGCTGACTTTACTCTGATCCAACTTGCATAACTTCTTCTTGGTGCTTGAATTCACACTAATTTCCTCCTGATAATTCTAAAAATTATTGAACCTTATAGATAACGTGAACACTGTCAAATTAGATATCCTGACTCAACTATTCACATGATTCTCTGCTATTATTTACTTTGCATGCTCTCTTCCATAGTTTGAACATATTTAACCCCAAGTCATCTTCACTAGCCATTGTCATGAGGACATTTAGGAATTATAAAAGTCTTACTGTATTAACAAAAATTCTACATTTTCTTCAACCATATTAAGTACCATTTTTCTTATTTCAATAACTTTTTATGGAAATCAATCTCTGATACATGTTTACATTCTCATCACAAAAATAGCACTTGCTCCTTGAAAAAGATTATAAAATCGATAAATAAGAATAGTGACCATTTCCTATAATATAATCAAATAATAAAAAAATCCTTTGTTAAAATTTCCATTAAATATCCTTTCAGAACTTTTTCTATGATATTCAAAATAAAAGGTTTTATTTTGTTTTAATCAGAATAAGATTATATTAAACATATTCTCTAGTAAATTGCTTTGCTCCCCTCATCATCTGAATTGACATATACAACATATATTTTTTCATTTGCATGTGCATTTATGTGTACATACAGAGAATATATTTCCACATCAATATGCATAATTTTATGATACTATTTAATAGTTATGATTCATTATTATAAACAATGGTGTTACAAATAGTTTTATACACTATCACAAATGGTTGAGAGCATGAACTCTAAGGCCACATTTCCCGGATTTAGCTATGATCCAGTTAAATATTAGCTTTGTGACCTTGGGCATAGTACTCAACATCTCTCTTCTTCAATTCAATTTCCTCATATTTAAAATATAGATAATTATAGTACCCACCTCAGAGGGTGGTTGAAAAGGTTATAATATAAGAAGTATTTTAAAAGCATCTAGCATATGGTAACACTTTCTATCATTTTTTCTCCTTGTGCATCCAAGAGTGGAATAGTTGGATCATATGTTATGCACAGCTTCAATTTTATTAGATACTGTATACTTGCTCCCCAAAGCACCTTAGAACAATCATATACCCACCAGTAGTATGTGGACATTTCTGTTGTTCTGCACCTTTGCAGATAGCAAGGTATTCTCAGAGTTTTTATACTTTTGTCAATATACTGGGTTTGAAATGTTTGGTATAATTTGCATTTCCCAAGTTATTTGTTAATGATAGGCCTTTTGGATATTTATTAGATATTCTACTTATGAATTATTTTTGTATTCTTCTCCCTTTTGTAGATGGAAGGGAATGGAAGCCTCCTATATGAATATTTATATCAACATTGTTCAAAATCACTCCAAACTGGAAAGAATTAAAATGTCCTTCAACAAGAGAATGGATTAATTGTAGTACATCCACAAAATGAAATATCACTCAGTGGCTGCCAGGAGTTGGGTTGGGAGGGCAGTGACTCCAAAGAGGCAACATGAAGGAATTTGGGGGAATTATGAAATTGTTCTGTATCTTATTTATGGCAGTGGTTACATAAATGTATATACGTATTAAAACTCAAAACTGAATACAAAAGTTATTTTATTGCATGCAAACTAAAATAATAACTAAAAGTCAAAACTGGACACCCAAAAAAAAAAAAAAAAGACAGATAATAACAAGTGTCAGTGAGGATGCAGAGAAGTTGGAAACCTCATGTATTGCTGGTGAGTATGTACAACACTATAGCTACTCTAGAAAACAGTCTGGCATTTCCTCAAATGGTTAGACTATTTGAGTTAGAGTAACCATAGAGTTACTAAATGGTTAAAGTGAACTTATGAACAAGTAATTACACAATTATCCAAGAAAAATAAAAGTATACATCCACAAAAAAAACCTTGTATATGAATGTTCATAGCAGGATTATTCATAATAGCCAAAATATTGAAACAACCTAAATGTCCATCGATTAATGAATAGATAATGAAATTTGGTTTATCTACATAATTGAATACTATTTGGCAATAAAAAAACAATGAAATGCTGATATATACTACAACACAGATGAAGCTCAAAATCATTATCTTCAGTGAAAGACATCAGTCACAATAGATAACATATTGTATGATTCTACTTATATGAAATGTCCATGTTAGGCAAATTTTAGAGACAGAGATAATTCTTGGTTGCCTAAGGCTAAGGGTATGTGGGATGAGGGAGCCTATTAATGGTAGTTGGTTTATGGATTAATAAAAATGTTCTAAAATTAGATTATGATCATTGTTGCACAACTGTGAATATACTAAAATTTATTGATTTGTACATTTTAAATGGGTGAATTGTATGATCTGCAAATTATATCTTAGTAAAGTTATTTCAAAAGGTATATACTACAGATTTATGTCCAGCAACCTGGCTGTTTTGTATGTTGATTTCTAATTCTCATTCCTTTTATTACTTTTTATCTTACTGTGTTTGCTAGGATTGCTAGCCTGATGTTAAATAGTGTCATGATGGACGTACTTGTCTCATTCCTCACTTCATGGGAAAGCTTCTAACACTTCATCAAGTATTATATCTGCCATAGACTTTAGAAAACTTCTAACTCATATATTACCTCTTCCCTAAAGAATTTTCATAACATTCAGCTTTGAATCATGTCTTCCTCTTTGAGTGCCTTTAGTGTTTATTGTCTGCCTCACCAATGTAAAAATAATCTTTCTAGCATTGCTTAACACTAAACAACCTTCTAAGAGTAAACTGAATGCCCATAAACCCTCCCAGATCACACCAGCATGGAAATTCCTAAACCAGTCATTTAGTATGTAAGTTTTGCATGAATATTAACTGCTGTAAAACAGCATGTTCATGATTATCAACTTGTATTTTATGTATCTTTTGTGACAGGATCTTATTTCTCTGATTAAGCTCCCAGTGGGCATAAAGTGTGTTTGTGTGTATTTCCATGAAGGTTTACACATAAGTCCTCGATAAACATTGGTCAAATTGATGTAATATAGCCCTTTGAAGGCTATACTATTGTCACTACACCTATGTTTTAAGTTATAGCCAGCACTTCTTCTTTTGGATCTCTATAGAACACAAATCTTTTTCAAAGGTGAGGGAATATGAATTAAGAGCATTAGATTTGTCAGCAAGAGTTTGGGATGTGAGATTCCACTGTCCTTACCCCTTAGTATTATACAACTGCAAAGCTAACATCAAAACAGTCTAGGTGGTGAGGGCCTGCAGAATGCCAGGACATCTGGGAATAAGGCACGTCCATATATTCTTTTTTTCTCCTCCATTTTTTTTTAGTTTGGTCATTCTGTTTTAATGGTCAACTGCTTCAGTGCCAATCTGGTGCAATCACAGAATCAAAGCAATTTTTAGAAGCTATCTTTGAGGTAATTCAGGCTTGTACTTCTCATTTTGAAGGTGAACAATGAAAAGAATAAAATACCCACCAAGTTCTTGTACTGAACTGGTATTGCTCTAGTAGTTAAACCTTCCCAATTGTGTGCTATTGATTGGGCAACTAAACTGTAAGCTACCTACTTTGCTTTCTCTTTCTTACCCAAGACTTTTCACTTAATGGCCTGGTTTGTGGGATTTGAATTGTTGCTTTTCCTTGGGCTGCAGAATTGAAAATATCCAGGCTTTATCAATAAGAATTATAGAGCTAGATTTTTTTCAAATCTGCCAGTGTCATAATAAAAATGTGAATAACATCTTTAGATCAAATAGTACATAAAAGAAACTTTAGCAATAAAAATTAATAGCGTATCCATTTACTGCCTTATGGTCTGCTGCTTATTGAATTAGTCCAGTTGCCGAGGATAAAATCATAAAGCTTTCTGAAGAAAAATATCATAAAAACGTATTTGTTTATGATCTTTCAATACCAAGAGAGGAATCAAATCTGTGATTTGAAAACCATTTTTCAAAAATATAACAGAATACAGAGTAAAAAACAATTTACCTTTACTCAGTAGGATATGTTAAGACTGCAGGAATAAAGCAAAGACACTCTCCACTATGTGCAGTTTTTCAAGGTGAAAGAAAATCCTTGTCATATCCCAGCAGTGAAAGGAAATGAGGAAGGATGATTAATAACGCTGTTGGCAGGACAAAATAAACCTTGAAATCTAAACAATCTTCCATCACACAGAAAGCACATGAATCTATTATCTCTCTGCATTTTAATTGTGGGTTTTTTATTTCTACAGTATTGTGGAACTCTGTTTAAATGTGTGTGAATATTTTTCGGTATTAAAATAGAATTGTGGAAATTGTTAGTGAGTTATATACCTAACATCTCCTATTACTCATAAGTACATATAAATCTTTTATCTCCCCAAGTAGTCATTTAGTAATTCCTAGATCAACATTGCTCACACACTCTATCGCACACAATTATAGGTGTGAGTCAAGTTTCTAGCTACATAAACTAAATATCATTGCTAATTGGAATGCCTATTTTTAGATTACTATGCCTATCATTAAACCAACAACAACCAAATACAATCACAAATATCCTTCCCTAAAATCTTTCATTTGATTAATAAACTCTTAGATATTATTTTTCCTTTTTACCTTTGACTTAAATAGGTTTGGGGGATGATAAATTATGTTCTCTCTAAAATAGGATACTTCTATTCCATTTGGGATTGCTCAAATTTGAACATTCATTTTTCCTAATTGGACTAGGCAAAGAATTTATGATTAAGACCCCAAAGGCAAATACAGTAATGAAAAAATAAATAAATGAGACTTAATTAAATTAAAAAGCTTCTGCACAGCAAAGGAAATAATCAACAGAGTAAACAGGAAACCTACAGAATGGGAGAAAATATTCACAAACTATACATACAACAAAGGTCTAGTACCCAGACTCTACAAAGGACTCAAACAAATCAGCAAGAAAAAACAACCCCATCAAAAAATGGGCAAAAGACGTGAACAGAATCTTTTCAAAAGAAGACAGAGAAATGGCAAAAAAAAAAAAAAAAAAAAAAGAAAGAAAAAATATTCGACATCACTAATCATCAGGGAAAGGCAAATTAAAAACCACAGTGAGATACTACCTTACCCCTATCAGAATGGCCATTATTAAAAAATAAATAAATAACAGATGCTGCCATGGACGCAGAGAAAAATGTACACTTATACATTGTTGGTGGGACTGCAAACTAGCACAACCTCTAAGGAAAATGGTATAGAGGTTCCTCAAAGAGCTAAAAGTAGACCTACCATTTGATCCAGCAATCCCACTACTGGGCATCTACCTAAAGGAAAAGAAATCTTTTTATCAAAAATACACCTGCACTGAAATATTTATCATAGCACAATTCACAATTGCAAAGATATAGAATCAACATAAATGCCCATCAATTCATGAGTGGATAAAAAAATATGGTGTATATATACCATGGAGTACTACTCAGCCATAAAAAGGAATGAAATACTGTCATTCACAGCAACTTGGATGAAACTGGAGATCATTATTCTAAATGAAGTATCTCAGGAATGGAAAACAAACACCACATGTTGTCACTAATAAATGGGACCTAAATGATGGGTAAACACAGGCACAGAAAGACATAAAGGACATTGGAAACTAAGAAGAGAGGAGAGTGAGAGGTGCATGAGAGATAAAGACTTACCCATCATGTACAATGAACACTGTCCTGGTGGCAGGTACGTTGAAAGCCCTGACTTCAGCATTATACAGTGTATCTATGTAACAAAAACACTTGTACCCCCTTAATATTTTGAAATAATAAAAAAGAAAAATAAATTTAGAAAAAGAAAAAGTTAAAAACTCAAAAAAAAAAAGAAAATTATAGTAGCATTAGGAGAGAAATTTCACCCTGTTTAATTGTACAAATTAGGGTAACACCAGTTACTGTTAACAAATATATCCACAAATGATCCAAACATGTTAGATTATTTTGTTTTCCACACAGCATTACTGGACAGGTGAATGTGTTATCGGGGCAACTCTCATTCATGCCATAATTCAGAAACCCAGGTTCACAGTAGTCCTGCAATTTCCAAGGTCCTCATCAATTGTCACAATTCCACCCAGCCTGAAGGAGAAGAAAACATGAAAGACTGTATACAAAAGATCATTAGGAACCAAGACTGGAAGTGGCATTCAATACTTCCTCTCATGTGACACTGGTTACAATTTGGCAAGATAGCCACGAATACCCCCAAGAGAGACTGGAAAATAAAGTCTCACTATGTACCAAGAAACAAGGGGAATTTATACATTCACTAACAACTAGTTGCATCTCTCACAGTTATAACTTAAATCTTTGATATTTTTTAATTTGATGAAACTAGTGTTTATATTCCATTAAAATCTGACTAATTTGGTCATTTATGAATTACATATAAATTCAAAATACTTTATCTGTTGCAATGTATTTTTATGATCCATTATATGCATATTTTAGATAGGAGAACGTGGCTCAAAGGAGTCATGACATAATACGAGGTCACAAGTTTACTTCATCTTTAACTACCAGTCAGTCTATCTCTTCCATGAAAAGATTTCAGCTTCTTCAGTGAAATATAAAGAATATTAACAAAATAATGTCTACTTTATTCAAACCTATATATTGCTCTTTCCTGCCATCAATTCCTCATGCTAACCTAATTCAAAATTTGCTGCAGAAGTAATACATACATGATGGAAATAATCAAGAAAATGTGTGAGAAGGTGACCAATATTTCAGATACATAATAGATGCTCAATTATTTTTTTAAACATTATTATGACATTTTAACAAAAAATAACCCAGACTCAGATGGTTTCAATAGTGAATTCTCTCAGATACTCAAGGAAGAAATGATGCCAATTATACACAATATTTTTTACAAAAATAAAAGAGATAACACTTTTCATCTTATTTTGTGAGGCCAGAAATACCAAAAGCAGACAAAGATCTTGCAAGAAAAGAAAACTACAGACCAACACCTCATGATACAGACACAAAAATTATCAACAAAATACAACAAATTACATTCAGCAATATATAAAAATGATAACAAATGACAACCAAGTAGGTTTACCCTGGAAATTCATGGCTGGTTCTACATCTAAGAATCAATATAATTCATCATATAAACAGAATAATGAAGAAAAACAACAAAATTTTTACAAAAACTGTAGAAAAGAAAAGGCATTTTAGAAAAATGGTGTTTGCTGGTGTTTGCTGGAAGGAACTGGCTGCTGTGCTGTTTTGGTTCCTGACTCT
>CM052438.1:64853117-64879500 GCA_028533085.1 Varecia variegata
TACAAAAATTAACTCTAAGTGGATCATAGACCTAATGTAAAACTGTAGAATTATTAAGAAAAGAAAAAATCAGATTAGGTTAGAGAAAGATATTTTAGAAACAACATCAAAAAAACCTCATAAAATAAAAATGATTAGACTTTGTCAAAATTCAAAACATTTGCTCTGCCAAAGGCACTTTTAAGAGAATGAAAACACAAGTCACACCCTGGGACAAAACATTTGCAAATGACATATCTGACAAAGGATCTATATCCAGAATATAGAAAGAACTTTCAAAACTCAACAATAAGAAATCAAACCACCCAATTTTTAATAAATGAGGAAAATATTTGAACAGAAATATCTTTACTAAAGAAGATATAGGGATAGCAATTAAGTGAAAAAGATGTTCAGCATAATTAGTCATTAGGGAAATGTAAATTATAACCATAATGAGGTACCACTGCATACCTTTTAGAATAGCTGAAGTCAGAAAAGCTGACAATACTAATTACAGTGAGGGAGTGGACAAGTGAAACTCTTGCAGGTTGCTAGGAAGAATGCAAATGGTGTAGCTACTTTGGAAAACAGCTTGGCATTTTCTTGTAAAGTTAAATGTCCACTCACCATATTATCCAATAATGCAATCAATCTTCACTATTCACAGATTTTGCATTTGTGAATTTGCCTACTTGCTAAAATTTATTTGTAACCCCAAAATCAATATTTGCCAGCACTTTTGTAGTCACTCACTGACATGTGCAGAACAGCAAAAAATTTTAGTCGCACAATTTACACATTCCCAGCTGAAACTGAACTTGTGATGCTCCGGCTTCTTGTTTTAGTTCTCATCCTGTAAATTATTGTCCTTTTGTAGTCTATTTAGTTTTTTGTATCTCTATGCTTTTTGTTGGTGATTTTTCTGTTTAAAATGGCCCCCAAGTTTATGGTGCTGAAGTGCTTTCTAGTGTTTCTTAGCACCAGAAGGCTGTGTTGTGCCTTGCAGAGAAAATATGTGTGTTGGATAAGCTTTGTTCAGACATGAGTTATAGTGCTGTTGGCTGCGAGTTTAGTGTTAATTAATCAACAATATATAATACATAAGGTGTGGTTAAACAGAAACATACGTAAAACAAGGTTATGTATTTATCAGTTGACAAAAACATTGTGACCAGAGGCTCACAGGAACTTGACCCCATAAGTCCCCTAGGAGCAATGTCTCATTAGTCAACTAATTCAGTCTTCAAGGAGGCTTCACAAAACATAACTACAACAAATAATGAGAATTGACTGTGACCCTTCTAGGTATTTACCCAAGATAAATGAAAACATATTTAAATAAAAAACATTTATATTTATGCTTGATAGCATGTTTTTCATAATTGTTCAAAATTAGAAACTATCTATATTTGTTTTCCATTAGTGTCCTAACAAATTACCACAAAAGTAGCCACTTAAAATTATCTCACACTTTTTTATGCCAGAACTTTGGCAAACTCAGCTTAATTGCTACGTGTTAATAGAATCTGCAAGGGTGAAAAACAAGGTGATGATAGGGCTATATTCCTTTATGGAGGCTCTTGGAGGAAATCTGGCTTTTTGATCATTCAAGTTGCTGGCAAAATTTAGTTCACTGCAGTTATAGGACTGAGATTCTTGTTTTCTTGTTGGCTGTCAGCTGAGAGCTCTTATCAGCTTCTAGAGGCTACCACATTTCCTTGGCTTGCATCCTCCTGCCTCTATCTTCAAAGCCAACAATAGCCAATTGACTTCTTCTCACACTGCAACTCTCTCACAGATTCTTCTGCCTTCCTCATTTGCTTTTAAGCACCTGTGATTGGGCTCAGCAGAATAATCTCCCAATTTAAAGTCAGCAGATTATCAACCTTAGTTCCATCTGCAATCTGCACCCATAATGCTATCTCCCATCACAATTCCCATTTGCTATATAACATAACATGTTCACAAATGGCAGGATTTCCTTCTTTTTTAAGCCTGAACAATATTCTGTTGTATGTATATATCACATTTTCTTTACCCACACATCCACTGAAGGACATTTACGTTGTTTCCACATCCTGGCTATTGTGAATAATGCTGCAATGAATATGGGAGTGCTTGTATCTCTTCAAGATGCTGATTTCAGTTTCTTTAGACAAACACCAAGAAGTAGGATTTCTGTATCAGATGGTAGCTCCATTTTAAATTTTTTGTCCTTTTTTTAAAAATTTATTTTTCACTGACATATAATAATTATGTATACTTACAGGGTAAAATGTAATGTTTTGATCTATGTATACACTGTAGAAAGATTCAATCATTATCCTAAGTGAAGTATCTAAAGAATGGAAAACCAAACACCACATGTACTCGCTATTAAATTGGAACTAACCAATGAGCACACATGTGCACAGAGGGAAGTAAAACCCACCGGAAATTAAGCAGGGGGGAGGGTGTGAAGGGGATGGGCAAAAACTTACCTAACAGTATAGTGAACACTATTTGGATGATGGACACACTTATAACCCTGACTCAAGCATAACAAAATCAATACATGTAACCAAAAACATTTGTACCCCTGTAATATTTTGAAATAAAAAAAGAAGAAAGGAGAGAGACGTATACTTTCTGGGATCCACAAGGCAAAATATGAACAAACTCTTGTTCTTAAGCTATGATTTTCTGTAGGAGGGGTGATGGATATGTAATTAACTTGATTGAATCTTTCTACAATGTATTTTTAATTTTTGAGGAATTTCCATACTGTTTTCCAAAGTGCTATGTCAATTTACATTCCCACCAACATTGTGCAGGGTTCCCTTTTCTCCATATCCTCACCAACATTTATCTTTTTTGTTTTAATAATAGCCACTTCAACAGGTGTGAGGTGATATCTCATTGTGATTTTGATTTGCATTCCCCTGATAAATAGTGATGAAGCGCACCTTTTCATGTACCGATTGGTGATTTTTATGTCTTCTTTGGAAAAATGTTTATTTCAGAATATTATGGGGGTAACAAATGTTTTGATTACATGGATTGCTTTTATACTGCCTGAGTCAAAGTTATAAGTATACCCATCACCCAGTATACACGTTAAATATGATTTCACCTATACCTTCCTCTCTCCTCCCACCTCCCACAATGGAAGCATGATTTCCATTGAGTTTTACTTCAATCTGTGCACATGAGTGCTGATGAGTGAGTTACAATTTAACAGTGAGTACCCGGGGTGTTTGTTTTTCCATTCCTGCAATACTTCACCTAGGAGAATGGTCTACAGTTCCACACAGATTGTTGTAAAAGGTATTCATTCATATTTTTATGGCTTAATACTCTATGGTATACATATACCACATTTTATTAACCCACTCATGAATTGATGGGCACTTGGGTTGATTCCACATCTTTGCAATTGTGAATTGTACTGCAATAAACATTCTAGTGTAAGTGTCTTCTTGATAAAATGACTTTTCTTCCTTTGTGTAAATACCCATTAGTGAGATTGCTGGATCAAATGATAGGTCTACTTTTAGTTGTTCGAAGTATCTCAATACTACTGTCCATAGAGGTTGTATTAGTTTGAAGTCCCACCAGCAGTGTATGAGTGTTTCTATCTCTCTGCATCCATTCCAACATTTGTTGTTTTGGGACTTTTTGATAGTGATCAATCTTAGAAAATGTTCCATGTGCTGAAGAGAAGAATGTATATTCAGTAGTTTGGGGGTAGAATGTTCTGTAAAGGTCTGTTAGCCCCATTTGCTCTAGAGTCCTATTCAAAACCAGTGTTTTGTTATTTATTTTCTGCTCAGAGTATCTGTCAAGTTCTGTCAGTGGAGTGCTGAAGTCCCCGGCAATTCTAATGTTTCTGTTTATTACTTTGTTTAGATCTAGTAGGGTTTGCTTTATGAATCTGGTAGCACCTGTACTGGGTGCATAAATATTTAGGATTGTTATGCCTTCTAGATGAATTGCTTCCTTTACCATTATATAATGACTGTCTTTGTCTTTCTTTACTTTTGTTGATTGAAGTCTATATTATCTGATATGAGAATGGCTACACCTGCTTTCTTTTGATTCCCATTTGCATGGAATATTTTTTTTCCATCCCTTCACCTTGAGTCTGAATGAATTCTTGTGAGTTAGATGTGTTTCCTGGAGACAGCAGATACTTGGCTTGTATTTTTTTATCCATTCAGCCAGCCTATGTCTCTTGAGTGGGAAATTCAAGCCAGTCATGTTTATGGAAAGAATTGATAAGTGGGATGCATTTGCGTTCATCCTCTTGGGTAGAACTTTATTGTTTTATTTTACCTCTTGAGCAATTATTTTATATGGGTTCAGAGCTTTAGCTTTTGGGTGATTTTACACTGGTGGGTTTCTATTGTGTTGAATAATGTAGAATGCAGATCTCAGTACTTCCTGCAGGGCACATCTGGTCTGGAGAAATCCTCTCAGTGTTTGCTTGTCTGAAAAAGTCTTTATTCCTCCCTCGTATAAGAAACTTAGTTTTGCAGGATACAAAATTCTAGGCTGGACATTATTCTGTTTAAGAAGACTGCAAATGGGGCCCTAATACCTTCTGGCTTGTAAGGTCTCAGTGAAGATATCTGCAGTTAGCCTGATCGATTTTCCTTTGTAATTTACCTGATGTCTTTGCCTTATGGTCCACAGGAGTTCCTCCATTGTGTTAACTTTGGCCAGTCTGATGACCATGTGTCCTGGTGATTGATTGCCTCTTTATGATTAATCTTTCAGGTGTTCATTGAGTTTCTTGTACCTGGATATATAAATTTCTAGCAAGACCATGGAAGTTTTCCAAAATTTTTCCCTCAAAGAGGTTTTTCCAACCCTTGAGTGTTTTCTTATTCCCCCTCAGGGATGTCTATAATTCTTATGTTTGGCCTCCTTACATAATCCCATATTTCTTGTAGGCTTTTTTCCTTCCTGTTAATTCTCTGTTCTTTACCTTTGACTGACTTGTTTAATTCAAAGGTCTTGTCTTGAAGCTCTGAGATTCTTTACTCTGCCTGATCTAGTCTATTCTTAAGACTTTCCATTATTGTTTTGTATTTCCTTAAATGAATTTTTCATTTCCAGAAGTTCCATTTGTTTTTTGTTTTGTTTTGTTTTTTAAATATGTTAATATATTTAGTGAATTTTTCATTCATTTCCTGAATTGTTTTTTTGGGGTTTCTTTGAGTTAGATTTCTATTTTCTCTTTGATTTTGTTGAGCATCCTTACCACTCATATTTGGAAGTCTTTATCTATCATTTCAATATTCTGATTTTGGTTGGTTTCCATTGCTAGAGAGCTGGTGTTCCCTTCTGGGGGATGACCTTTCACTCTGATCCTTCATACTTTGAGAGTTCTTTCACTGATTCCTTCTCATGTGGAGTACCTGTTGCTTATATTTTTATTTTCTTTTGTTTATAAAGGGCTTTTTCCCCTCACCTCACTCACATGGGTGTGTTTATAGCATATGTTGGGTAAGAAACTTTGACTTTGGTTGTGGGTGCTTTGATGAAGATCTAGGTTCTGGATGGATGTCTTAGTTATAGATATCCTTAGTGTGGTGGTTTTCTCAGTTGCTAGTTGTTTGTAGGCTGTGTGGTGAGCTATGTGAGTAGGCAGATTCCCTGGGTCTCTTTGATGAGGGAGGATGTAGATCTTTGAAATCCTTTCTCTTTCCCCAGCCCTATGGTCTTCTTAACAATATGATCTGTAATGATACACCCAGTCTAATCTCTGAGGCAGAAGGTGGTGGTTGTGGGTGAGAATCAACCACACCCTTTATGACTGAGTCAATAAAAATGCTGTAAAGGGCATGAAAATTGACCTCCCTGTCAGTAGGTGGTGCTTGCTAGAGGAAACAAGCTGCAGTATTGTTTTGGGGTCCTGTTATCAGCTATAGCCCCTCAGGAGAAGCACTCTAATGCCCCAGGTGTTGGGTGGGACCCTGGAACTTGAGGTGAGTCTTAATATTCTGCCACAGCAGAGGCAGGTAAGGGTGTGCTACTATGTGGGGCTGGGCTGGGTGAGCCTACCCTAAGGCTCAATAAAAGCTGGCAAGATATCTGTTTCAACAGGGGTCAACAGTCTGCTCCCAGCTTCTGGGCAAAGCCACCAGGGAGGGGCTGAAATGTCCCCACCCAACCAGCAAGTCTGTTTGTGGAGGTGTGGCCTTCTGAGATTCACAATCTGGTAGTCTGGAGTGGGCCTTGCTCTTCTCTGCCCTCTCCAGCTCTGAGGTTTCTCACTGGCATCTGCTGGCAGGCAGGAGCTCAAGCCAGCAGACCTACCTCATAACTGTGCTGCAGTCTGGGAGGTTCCCTGCCCAGGATTCCACCCTGAGCTGAGATCATGGCTCTACTATGGGAGGAGGGGTGCCCTATGGGTCCCTGCTGCAGCTATGACCCACATTGCACTCTACCCCCTGATCTGCCAATGCAGGCTTCCTTGCCTCCCAAGACTAATTCATAAATCTCCCCTCCATACCCCCAAGCAATGTGGTCAAGACCTGAGGGTATGGGATCTAGCCTAAGGGTCTATTCCTGGTCCCCAAAGATCAATCCCTGACTATGCCTGGAAGAAGCACGCTGGTCCAGAGTTGCCCATGGGGTGCCCAAGCAGGTTTGATATCCCTCTGCCTCAGGGTGTACCCTGCTTTGATTGAGTCACCCAGCAAGCAACACCAGAGAGGGCTGGCAGGTAGGGAGCTCATAGTCCAAGCACCCCTCAGTCCACCGCAGGACCCCAAGAGAAAAGATCTGAGTCCCACTCTCTGTGGAAGCCTGGATATACTGGCTCAATTGTCTCTCTTGGCAGCTGTGGATGGGTGAGGGGAAAGGGAGAAAAATAGTCTGAATGGAGGAAAGCTAGAACTCTGGTCATATTTGCCCCTCACTCTGGGAGGCCACCCACCCAGAATGTCCAGGCACTGGAGTCACACAGATTACCCAGGATCCATGGGACCCCTGCAGTCTGGACCAGAGTTGGGAAGTGTCTATATAGGAGCAAGCAAGATGAAACCTGAGGAGTTGAAGCCCCCTGGGGAGGATAAAGGCAAACAGTGGGTAGAGAAGCAATAGCAGCAACTTTTCTAATTCTGTCATTTTCAGTTAACTTATGGTTTATTTAGTGTCATATAAGTTTTTTCACAAAGTGAAGCTTCCTATAGATTCAAATGTTTCCTCCAAACTCCCGATTTTTTTCCTGTGATATTTCAAGTATGTCACTGTCATAGCCTTTGTTAAATATAAACACACATATGTATACACATGTATGCATGCACATATACATACATTTAATAAATAAATTAATTTTTAAAACATAAAAGCAAAGCTTTATGCTCATTGCAATATTCTATTTCTTAAGATAGATATTCCTTAAAATTCAAAGAGCAGAACTTCCTTGAGTAGCTTTATTTATTTTGGGGGTAAATTAGAACAACTGAAATCCTTCCTTAGAATTCTAAATACCTTAAAGTCAAATCGTAGAGAAATGACTCTAAACCATTTAGTCTATTAGGCAGTTTAATAATTCCCATAGGAAATTAGAAAGCCAATTACTTGAGTAATATTAATCCCTACTGCAAGAAGAAAAAAAAAAAACCAAAAAGGCTAGTCTCAAGCATAAAGTAGAAGAAACAATAATACCACATATCAAGGATAGAAATTGATTTTTTTAAATCCCTTTTCTTCAATTTTTATGGTTCAAGTTATAGCAATCATGTATGATAGTTATATAATTTTATCTCTCTAACCAGCAATGACCATTTTTGCAGAGGAGAATGAGTTCTGTACAAGGTCAAAACAGTGTAAATGGTTCTATAAGGAAAAGTTCTTTGCAAAAAGTTCATTTATGACCATTTTCTACCACAGGAGCAGAAAACTGGTTCCATTATCCACATAAACCCGCATTGCTGCTGTAAGTTCAAAGCACAGTTGCGGAGAGTGATGTGAGTCATTAAGCTTCAAGCAGATGCTAAAACTCGGAAGGTCTAGGGCGTTGCACACTGTTCCAGTAACATCTAGGCAATCAAAGGTCAAACAAAGAGAACACAAGCTTACTATTATGGAAGATTATTTGGCACATACATTCAATTTCACCATCTTCCCTGGTGGCCAATAGTATTAACCTGAAATGCTATAAATTTTATACAGAACTTGCCACAGGAAGCATGATTCCTTTAGATAAAACTTAAAAGTGAATTGCCCATACCATGAATAACTTGTTATTGCATGCCAATTTTCTCCCTTTGGACGACCATTAATGCCCTATTTTGAGTGAAAAGAGATCTAACAATTTTACCGGTCCCAATCTTTACATAACTGCACTCTGATCTCTGTACAATCAAATCAAAGAGAGAGAACGCCCAATCAGGAAGAAACACAGCACCTGGTAATTGTATCCTAATGTATACAGTCAGAAGGGACGGGATACAAAAGAGAGAACATAAACTTCTCTTTGCAAGTTTCATCTTAAACATGAGCCAGAGGAATGTATATTTCTCTAATTTTCAAAAGGAACCGTTTAAAATTTAAGAAATAATGACAGAAATAGAGCTGTGAATAGATTGAAACCCATCACATATTAATAATTTAATGGTTTTCCAATATCCTCTGTCTCTCCCTCTATAACCTCCTCTCCCTTTCTGCTTTCAAACATGTTACTTACAACTTTATTTAAAAAGAACAATTACAACTCATGCTACCAGTAGTACAAACCATTTTTTTCTCTGTTTCTAACACTCAAATTCTACCTTCTTTTATGCCTTCATCCCTCACTGTTCACTCTTGGAACTCCATGCTCCAGTCATCCTAGACTCAGGCCAGTTTCCCAGTGGGACCTCTTCTCTCCTTCCCGGTCTTTGCAAAAGCTGCCCTTCACTTGAAAGGTCTGCCATGTTCACAGTCATTTCTTACCTGATTCTTCCTTGTCCAGACTCATTACGATCATCCGGTTAGGTGCAACTTCTATATGCTCCTATTGTACTTCATTTTGCTTTCTGTCTTATCACTTTTCATGTTATATTTTATTTGTCATATTATTTGACTGAAGGCTATATATTCCCTTTGAAGAGAGGGATTGTGTCTTTCATCCCTCTGTGCCTGATCTAGGCATAGTCCCCAGTACTCAACAGGTACTGAATAAGTAATTATTGAATAAATAAGCATGAATAAATAATATGTATTTAAAATAATGATTTCACTGCGCTTTGGATCCAGTTAAGTCAGACTCTGGGAATTTATCTGAAGTAGTCAATTAGACAACTATATAACGATGTCAGTACACATAAGGGACCCGACTCTATGATGTCTTAACTTTTGAGCATAGTTTTGGGCGCATGGGTGTCTACTGCATGCTCTTTTACATGTTTTTGTATATCTGAAATACATACTAATGAATTTTAAAAATTAAAATAAAAATTTAGAGTTATATGAAAAAAACCACACATGAAAATATCATTTTTAATAGTGAACAATTGGGAAAAACTAATGTATATTTCAGTAGGACACGGGTAAAATATATTGTAGTCTGAATATAAATTGAAGTCTACATAAGGATTGAAAATGTTTGTTTAGATCTTCTCATTCATGGCAAATTAACCATGATATAGTATTCATCAGGGAAAAAAAGCAAGTTGCAAAACACAAATTACATTATGACTTCATTTATGTTAAATTATGTATTAATATAAGAGATGCCTTAAAGAATATTTTCTAAAAGGTTCACGGTGATTAATTCTGAGTGGTAAGATTTTAGGATCTATACATATTCTGTTTTAACTATGATTTAAATGCTTTTAAAATGACTTACGATTTTAATATTCAAAATATATTTTCATTTGAAAAACACTTTCCTCAAAATATCAAGTAATTCATTTTTAATATTTATTTTCAAAACCAAAAGAATTTCAGAGGGTTTTACCATTTTTGTTGATTTATTTTTATTTATTCTTTGCCTTAGAAGAGATAATGACCTCTTTATAATAAGCCAAGGAACACATAACTAAACAACTTTATATTTTAAAGAAAATTATAAAATTCTCATTCTTTTTCCTTGATGACATAACCAGAAAGCAAACTTTTTCTACGTTCATAAAGATTTACTTCCCATCCATATTATGGAGGAGAAGGAAGAAAGTGAAGAGAAAGGCAAAAATGAAGAGTTGATGAGACAAAAATAAGGCTGACATATAAAGATGAAGCAAGTGCTCTCAAATTTATTCAGTCTCATTCCTCTTTGAAAATCTAACAAAAAATATGGATCTTCACCAGAAAAGAAAAATGTTTATTCATATAGCATATTCATACAACTTTAATGAATTCATAGATTCCATGAAACACATGCATACTGTTAAGGAAAAAAAATTGCTCAATGACACTTTATCAAGTGTCATAGTAAGGAAGACTTCATCCAGGGCCATTGGAATAGGTATAGGGACCACTGCAATGGGATTTTGCATAGGGGACAGAGAATGGGTTCCACTCCAAATACAGCATGAGCAAGTGGGAATTTATAGCCAAGGAGTAGGATGAGGGTCAGTTGATGGAAAATTACTAAAAGGAAACAAGATTGTTGCTGAAGGCAGTCCAGAGTGATCAAACATCACCTGAGGGAGAGTGGAGGAAGAAACCCAATCAGATATGGAGGGTGATCAGATATTGAGATTGGGAGGTTCTTGCTAACCAGACTTAGCAAGGTTCTTGCTAAAACTGTGTTTTATAAGGAAGTGCACAGATGGGCCTAGGAGAAGATTTACAAGCCTGACTAAAGTTTGGTCAAGCAAAGAATCTCTGTCAGTATCTCACAACAAAACAAAACAAACAAACAAACAAAAATGACCTAGAAAGACTAAAGACCTGAGAACCACACAGAGTTAAACACAAAACTAAGGAGAAATAAAACCCAGATGCAGATTGCCTATATGACAAATCACAAATCTTTCTTGTGTCCTTTAAATACAGTTGCTACAAGCAAATTTAAAACCAGGAAAGTCTTTACAAGTTCAGACAGAAGTAGGAAGTAACATTTCTTACCACTTGTCTTAAAAAGGTTTTATTTTTTTAAAAAAAAAAAAGGTGAATTGCAGGATCCAGATGAAAAAATACAAATATGAATACCTGCACCCATGCCTTAACAATTACAAAAGCTATGAACATAATTCACAACAGGTGACACTCTGTAAACACAATGTCATCAAGCCAAGCGTTGTGATCTTGGAAGCCTGGTGTCCCTTAATTTGGTGGTAAAAATGTTGGAAAGAGAATACATACATGAGAGAAAGAAAGAGGGGAGAAAAATAGAGAAGCAAAGGAAAAGACAGTTCAATTTCTTCAACTGTCTCAGCTTTAATCAGAACTTAATTTTTTAAAAAAGCTGAAACAATTTTGTAGAATGACATCTGTGGACTATAAGCATTTACATCCAAAGAACAGTTGGCATTTTTTACTCATACTGGAACCCAAAGAAATGAAAGTTTGTTTGTGATATAACAACCTTTTTCATATATGTAGTTTGTTATTTTGTTTGTTAGTAATCTACTCTTTCTATTGTGCCCCCATTATTTGCATAAGTAAATATCCAATGTAATCTAAAGTTTTGTCTGATACAAAAAAGAGCCCTTTGGGATATGTTTGGTCTCTTAGATAAAAATTCTCAGTCTCAGAGATAACTTCCCCACAACTGCTTCTCTCCTTAAGACAGAAGGAGTGGTGCTACTCACATGCTCTGGGCTAAAGACAGAGAACAGTTTAGGCTTCTTGAATGTAAATTCCTTACCAACCTGTTGTTGGACTCTTGTGGTCTGCAGTATACAAGTCCACTCTGGGTAAACTTTTAGTCCATTCTTCTTGGGATGAACCCAATGTTTCTGCTCAGGGTCCAGGCCCAGAGGTCTCCCACCAGTTCTACAGATTGTTTTAAGGTCTGGCTTTGATCCTACAATTTCCCTGCACAGGGCACTGACAATGCACCTGTGACCATTGTTTAACGGCCACATTGCTAGCCTGTCAAGTTCTCCCAGCCATATTTTCAGTGATGTAGTAAAGTCCTAAGCTGGTATGTGTGTTTCTGCAAGGTACAAATGTAGCTTCTGCCCAAGGTCTAACAGAGGTGTGAGGAAGACACCCCTCTGTACCGCATGATACTCTGGTTTATCAGACACACTACCCCTCCAGGCTAAAGTCTGAAGAATAGGAGCTGGGACCCCTGCATTTGATCACTTCACATACCACTTTGTCTTTCTCCTTTCCACAATCCCTCAAGACTGGAAAAGGAAGCCTTCCCCTTTTCCTCTTCCTCTTTGCCTCTCTAGCTTCCCCTATTTAAAATTCAGTGATCTAGCCCGAAAGCGAGATTTCTCTGAAGAGGCATAAACTTTCAACAACAATTCATCAAACAAGAGCCAGGCTTGTAAAGGTAAAGTATAGATGCAGAAACCCTCCTTTTGACTTTCAGAACCTGAAATCTCTTTCTGGATTCACGTACCCCTAGGTGGACAAGAGTGAGGAAAGGCTCAGAGGGTCAAAAATGGAAACACACTTTAAAAATTAATCTATCAACATTGTTCTATATCCTATGTCAACTCTCCCCTGTCCCCCTGGATAAATCAGCTGAGCACTTCTTAACAACAAAATTTATAGGAAACACTGACAAAAAGTAATAGATAGAAATAATACCCATGCCTGCCTCCTTCTCTATTTTCCTACCCCTAACCTCAACGCATGCTGAGATGGCTGCAGTGCACAGCTAAAGCAAAGATCATTGTCCCCTGCCCTGAACCACAGTTCTGATACTCTCAATTCTGGGATGGGGAAGGCAAGATTCAGTGGAATTGTGTTGAGTCTCAAGGCATCACCTTGACTGGAAGCAGGGGAGCAATTAACACTTATTTGAATTGGCCTCAGTCAAAGTACAAAATTTTATAGTTCCTTTCCCAATGTCTGTCCATCAGAGCGGAACCAGTTTTTATAGTTCTCTTTCTCCCAAAGCTCTTATAGTAGAATTATTTCCTCCTGAAACTCAGGAAGAGGAGACATGGGCTATTAGCTCAGCTACTCTGTCTTACTTAGAAAGACAAGTTTAATAAATCAGAATATTCTGTCTGAATCCTATCTACCAGTACTAGGTTATCTTTAATTCATGAGTGTATGTACAATCTTGAACTTTGAACAGTAGCATGGCCTTGCCTCTTTTAAAATTTAATCTCTGGGGGAAAATTCCCACACACAAATTAAAAACTTATTTCACCTTTTTCATCCCAATTCCCAAGTTGATATATTCACATCCTGAGTCTTTAGAAATTAAAATATGGTAAAGAGATGAATGGTAAAAGCAAAGGAAAAGAAGGCAAAGTTCAAGTCTACTTTTCTAACCATCCTGGAAGAACCAGATGTTCTGTGAGGGATGACATTGGAGACCACAGTGAGAATGAAATAACAATTTGCAGATGTTGGGCATTAGGGATCCTAGATGCTCCTATATACAGTGAATAGTACATGGGAAGAACTTTATTCCTGGTCAGGGTATGCTGGAAAATACTTTCAGGGAATATGTGGAGAAAAGAGATCCAATTTACTGGGACAGGGTTTGCAAATTGAGCATTATGCTAAGAGGCTTTGCTCCATAGTAACAGGGTTGTCATATAGTAAGGCAAGTTTCCAAGATTCTGTTGAAGTATTTTGTCAAAACATTTAAGCTTCTCACCAACTTTCTCAGTAAATCCTTGTGAGAATTATTCAAGTTAGCCTTTACCAAGTATTATTTCATAAAGTTTCCGAAAACACAAAATACTTTAATGGTACATTTTACTTTATGTACTATGCCTTCCCCCAAGTAACTCAGAGCTCATTGAAGGCAGGTAAAGAGGTTTGGTCATCTTGGCCAACCCTAAGTGTTACACCTGACATACAGCAGGTACTTGAAAGAGAGAAAGACGGAGGGCGGAGGGAGAGAGAAAGGAAGGAATGAACAAAGGAACAGAAAGGGAGGGTGAGCAAGCAGTTATTAGACAGACAGGGCAGTGCCCTTTCCTTGACTGATACTACATAGTAAATCATAATCAATCTCTTACAGAGAACTCCTCAGGGAGTAACTGAAGGAAAAGTGAAACAAAATAAACAACTTTGAAGCCACAAGTATTTGGAATATTTGAGAAGGGTCGGATCTGAGCCTGAAGAAAATTCCTCAGACGGCTGCAGATTCGACCATGGCTGACCAAATCTCTCTTCATGAAGTAGTCACAGGGGCCTTGGATGCCTCACGGTAGTTGAGGGATGAACACTGAGAACAGCCCAAATATTCAGCATGTGCTACACACACTATGGCTTTGGGAGCCTCAGTAATTCACAGTGAATATTGTGAGAGTCAATGCCACAGAGCAAAGACCTCTGTCCTCTGGCACATGTGTGTGCACATGCACCAATATGCGCTCACATAAGTGTACACAAGCAGAAGGATCAGTCTTGTATTGTCATCTTTTGTGTATGATATTTAGTAACTTTGGATAGATTTCTTCTGATTACAAAAATAAAACAATTTCTTAATTTTGAAATTTTGTAAAATATAGAAAATCACACTAAAAAAAAGAAATGAAATCGCTTATAATACCACAAACAAGAAAATAAGCACTATTAGTATTTTGGTATATATCTTCCAAGGTTTGTTCTGTTGGGATTATACAATGCATAATATTTTATAAACTATTTATTCACATAATATTAATATGCTCTGAATATTGTTGCATGCCAGGAAGCATATATTTTCTTTTGTCATAAGTTATTAATGCCTATAAGTATTCTCATCATATAGATAATAAAGTTCTTTAATAATATTCTATGGTTGTAAATATGGGTTACTTATATTTTGTTTTATGTTTGCTTTTAAATATTAATTCTCTAATTCACATCCATGGTTATTTCCTTAGGGTAAATTTTAGGAAAATAATCACTACATGAAAAGATATTGTCATTTAAAATATTTTGATACATATTAACAAATTGTTCAACATATATGTTGTATTGCTTTACTTCCCTCTTTAATTTTTAAGAAGCCCTATTTACCTAACTATATTGCCAACACTATCATTTTAAATGATATCATAATATTTCACATTTTACAATTTTATAATGCAAAATGTGTATATTTTGACTTTGATTTTCTTTAATCAATTGTGAGGTTAAACAATCCTATTCTTTTTTTTTCATTTTGTATTGTTTTATTGGTTTATGTCTTAACCACATTTTTGCTATTCATGTTTTTATTACTCATTCTTTTATTACTTTTTTGTAAAAGCTCTTTATTTAATGAGGGTAGTCGTTTTGGGGGTTTTAGAAAAAAGCACCTAGGAAAAAAAAAAAAAAAAAAGAAAAAAGCACCTAGGGTAATTTTGCTTTTTATTGTAGTAAGAATACTTAACATGAGATTTACCCTTTTAACAATTTTTAAGTGTACAATACAGTATTATTAATTATAAATATGCTGCTGTACACAGATCTCTAGAACTTATTCATCTTGCATAACTAAAACTTACCTTTTATGTTTATTTATGATATACTAATGTACAAAAGTTTCAGTTTTTATGTATGCAAATGTACCAATTACCATTGTTTTGGCTTATCATGAATTATGATTTGAAATAAAAATCTATTTTTTAATAGATAATAATGTTTGCAGCGTTGCTACTTAAACTGTAATTTTTCTACTGGTTTGAAGCTTCACAATATATCAAATTCTCATTACACTGAAGCCCATTCCTGACATTTTTATTCAGTTCCATTAATCTGACTATTGATATTTAGTGCTAGTGGCATCCTGTTTTGATTATCATGGCACTATTTTAATATTAAGTATCTGGTAGTGCTGTCCTGCTTTACTCTTCTTTCATAAAAAGATATGTATAACATTCCCCCATTTTTGTTCTTCTTTTAAACTTTGGTATGACTTTAAGTTCCAAAAAGTTCTTGGGAGGTGGATAATGGAATTGAATTAAATATCTAAATTAATAAAATAAAATTGACATCTTTATAATATTTGTGCTTCTTATCCTGGAACATATTTAATCAAGCCTTGCAGTATGTCTCAAGAAAAGTACGTCAGCTTCATTTATATAGGTTCTACACATTTCTTGTTCATTTTTATTAGTTCTTGATCATCAAGGAAATATTTCTGAGAGCTTTCCATGGACCAGGCAATGTATTACTTTGTTCCTAGATAGTTTAAAATTTTTCTACTAATGTGAATAAAAACTGTTCTCCACAATGTTGTGTAAATAATAATTACTAATAAATAACTCCTTGCTTTTCTATACTTATTTTATAAATATTCAATTTCTTGTTAATTCTAATCATTTTTAGTTGTTCCTATTTACCTGGATACATAATCGTATTATCTACAAATAATAATAATTTTGCACCCTCTATTTCAGTACTCTTAATTCAAATGAGCTTCTTTATAATTCTTGGTTACAAATTCCATAAATCTATAAAGAAGTACATATTACTAAGCCTAGAATTAACCATAATTATCTTTATCCCTATGACCTACTTTTATTCCTCATTTTGTGTATTTGTTTTCTCTATTTTATTTGATTTTGATTTTTAATTATGGAGCTTTATGTATTTTGTTAGATTTTTCAAGAAAGCAATATTTGATATTAATCTGTCACTTATATGAATGTTTCTCAAGTTATTAAATTCTTTTTATTTTACTATTTATGCCTATGTTCACCTTAATTTTTATTTTTGGATTTTTAAAAAAATATTTTAAAGATTAAATATTCAAAACATTTAAATATTTCATTTTATTTCTTCCTACTTTAATAAGGAAGGTTTTGAAAGTATGGATTTTTCCATACTTATATGTAAGGATCTATCTCCTTAAGTTAGGTGTTCAAAATGACAAGTTTTTAATTTAAAATGATAGATTTAATTTCTGTCTGTGAGCTACTAACCTACTTGGTGCAAACAACTTTATCAAGTTTCTTCCTGTGCTAGACATTACATGGGTAATAATGTCTCCCCGTACCCTGGTAGTAACGGTCAATGAACCATGTCTCCCAGTATTTATGCCATGAGTAGTTCTCTCCCATATTGATTTGGGGCTCGGACCTGGGACTTGCCTTGGCCGTGCATTAGGAGGCATGACGTAAGCAGAGGGTTGATAAGCACTTGTGCACTGGGGCTTATCTTCTTGGAAGCCAATCTCCATACTTTAAGGAAGTGCAGGCTCTTCTCCTGAAGAGAAAAAGCACAGAGAAAGACTCTGGAGGATAAGATGCCAGCCACATGGAGAACCAGGTAAAAGCTTACTGGGAAGATAAACAAATAAAACAGGGGGAAAAAAAAAAAAACCCACAGCTTTTGTAGCAGTAGGTGCCCTGGCCAAGCTCCCAGTCTAAAGCGGCTACCTGAGTGACCCCAGATGACACAACGTGGACAGCAAGAGTAATCAAATCACCCAACTAACCCACAGAATCATGAAAAATAATAAATGCTGTTAGTTTAAGCCATTAAGTATTGAGAATGTTTGCTGTGCGACAATAGAAAACAAAATTTCTATTTAAATTTAGTCTTACTGATGATTTTTATTTTTTTATTTAAATAGACTTAGAGGGTACAGAAGGCTATTGAGTAGAAAGATAATTAATTCCCCAGCCCCATATATCAAATATGCTACTCCACTAAGAAGGCAGCAATGGCTCCAACCAAATGGGGATGCAAATAGTATTTTTTTTCTTTTTTTCCCTAGGGATAATGAATTTTCACATCATTTCAGTATCATTTTGTTAGTGATTCGACAGAAACATAGGGGATGATTTATCAGATCTGAAGTCCTTGTACCTCGTTTCTGAATCAGATCTCCCTTTGAAAATTCAAGATGTTGTGCGTACCGTTGACCAATGGTGATTAATTCATTATGAGTTACAAACCTCCTTAAATAAACGAGAAGTTTGTGTGTGACCTCCTCAGAAAAACACATCTACATGAAGAAACAAATTATCCCATACAATTTCAGCGGTTCCACAGATCATTTGAAGCAAATTCATGGTCACATTTAGAAAAATACGTGGTGATTTTTTTAACATATTTTAGTCAACTAATCTGTCCTCAGATAAAAGCTTACTGGGAAGACAAACAAATAAAATAGGAAAAAAAATACAGCTTTTGTAGTTAAAACAAAGAAGAAAAGATGGGGCCTGAAAAGCCACCCTTTGCCTCCAGCACTCCATGTACCAAGCCCTACATTGTATCCCTCCACAGAGCGTAGTCTGTACATCACTGTTTTGAAATGACATAATAAAATTATATACATAAAAGAGAAAGGTAAACAAAATGATTAGGTTGGGATCAGGGAAGTGCTGACCCCAGCTAAGAGCAAGTATAGGACAAGGAGAGACTGGGTTTATTCAAGTAAAAGAAAATAATGTTTGAATCACTGTGGACAGAGGCTCAACCTGAGACAGCAAATGATCTGCTGCTTTGAAATAAGTTGTTTGACCACATAGCCCAGTGTGTCCAGGACAGACCGAGTTTATGCCTGTGGCCCAACTATAATTATTAAAAGCTTTCCCTTTTAGTCTCAAAAGGATCCCACTATGGAAGATAAAATATATGTTTATCCAAACAAGGCCCTTGTTCTCACTGGATTTGTTTGTGAGCACAGTAATATTGAGATGTCCTTGTTTCTCCTTAGGTCAGGATGTTACATCTTAATCGGTCCCTACAGCAACAGCAACCCAAGAGAAGAGCCACCAGTATGATGGATACATGCTACTTGAGTAACAAAAAAAAGTAGTATTAGATCAGGAGAAGAGTTTTTGTTAAATTGACAAAATTCTCAAGAATTATTTCTTTCTCAGTATTAGGTTACTACCATGGTTTAATAAAAATCTTTACCTTAGAAAGAGGAAAAAACAGATTACATATCACATTCACCTTTTCTTCCACACAAGTGAACTGAAAGTTCTAAAGCCTTTAAATATATCACCATTTTACGTTCCATCCTATAGGATTATATCTTCACACTTTGCTTCTTTTCCAATTAATGGTTCATTTGTGGAATGCATATGTAGTTATTTCAATTCTATATGGCTCATTAGAGAACCTTCTCAGTGACGGGTTTCATTCCTCTTGGTCTAATGTGAATGTATTCATTAAGAATATACTATAAAATAACTAATAAAGCAAATTTTGAACATTTAAAAAGAGGTAATAAAACACAACTTACCTTCCTTGAAAAATAATCTGTTATGCCTGTTTTAAAGATGTGAAATCGGGAAGAAATCCTTTATAAGTAGTTTTTATCATAACCTGGACCTGATTCCTCATTCAAATGCGCATATTAATGTATAATGCATATCAGAGTAACTCCAGTGGGAAGGATAAATGTGTTAGATTGTGCAAGTATAAAGACTGTGAGAATAAACATGAAAACTGGCAGTGGGTCAGATGAGAGGAACCTCCATTCTATTCATCCTTTCCTGAATAATTTCCCAGTTTGCATGAAACTATTGTTCTGTTGAAATAGTGGAGCTGATCATGATTTTGTCTGACTTGTGGGTAAAATCCTATGTAAATATGTTGCTCGTGCCACTCTATTCAGTTACTTTTTACTTGTGATTTTTCTATTGTTTCAGGAGGGGGCAGGTTGCACCTTCTTGATTAAAAAGTTAATTTGTTACTGCCCTGCTATGTCCCCTGTCTGCTGCCCAGATGGAGGTCAGTATACCGAGACAGGAAGAGTTGCAGGAGAGAAAACATTTCATATCGCACGGCGCTGAGTGAGGAGATAGGAGAAATTTCTCAAATCCATCTCCTTGAGAATTTGGGGGCTAAGATTTTTGAAGGTGGTTTGGCAAATAAAGGGGTAGGGAATTGGTTCTGCTGATTGGCTGGGGATGAACTCAGAGTTGGGAAACAGAAATTGTCTTCTTGGCTGAGACAGTGGCTGGGTAGAGGGTCACAGGACCTGGTGGATCAGTTCCCATGCATGCCCACTGGTCCAGTTCACATCACTTGTTCCTTCCAAAAACAGATTCTGGAAGATACCTCAAAGACCAGTCTTAGGTTTTACAATAGTGATGTTATCTATAGAAGCAAATGGGGAAGTCACAAATCTTGCCCCCATCAAAGTAGTTACAGCAGTAAGCAATTATAGGAAGAAAAGTTAGGGAACAATGTCTGGTTAACTTTTAGCTTTGTCTATACTTCTGTAGAAACCAGACTTTTATCACAGTTCCTGCATTATGGCCTTACATTATCTTAATAAATGGGGTTTTAATTTCTTCAGCAAAACTCTCCTACTTCAGAAGTATTGACAGTTTCACAGTAAGAAACAAAATCCTAGATTTTCCATGGGCAAGCAAAAATTAGATTTTTTTCCTCTTCTGACTTAACAGGAACTTACCAGTAATTAACAGTAAAATATTGAATTTTTAAAAGTAAATATTTTAATGCAATGTGAATTATATCTGGAAGGTGACCCAATAGAAATATAGGGAATGATTTATAAATGTGAATTGTATATGACATATGAAAAACAAGACTAAATATATCAATTGATGAATTGTGAGACTATTCATTCAACCACCAGCACTATCGCTTACAAGTAAATAACTCAACTGTGCACCAAGATCTAGAGCTCCCCTTCACTGATTTAGACCAACAACATGCCACTTGGGAGGCAAGTTCCCTCAGATCCACACATATGCTGTTGGATGCAGCTCTATCTCAATCTAGTTTCATAGCCATATTTAACAACCAAGTTCAAAACCATATAGACAACAGTAAATAAAGCCAGTGTTTTATCTTTCACTTGCAATGCTAACAAACTCTTGAAGAAACTTCCATTTTCAACCTATCTCTTACTGGTTTATTTCTAAGGTAGGTCTATTGATGATAGGGGATACCATGGCTCTCTTGTTTTCAATATTGCCCAACTTATATGTAATTTAAAGAGAGACATGAAACATAGTTGAAAAAATAATTACATTATTCTTAGACACATATTATGATGGTTATATTTAAAATGTGAAAACATTCAGAATTCTATGTTTTTTATTAAATATCCATAAAAACTCAGATTTCTAAAGGACCGAAATAGACTAATTAATGACATGAAACAGTTTTCATACAGAACATTTAAATTTGATTAAATGAGATTAAGTCTCTAATTGGCAGAATAGTATGTCATAAAGTCAATTTAGGAGGGAGACAGGTTAGCCATTTAAGACCATTGTCTGACTTTTGAATCTCTAAGCTCACAAATTCGGGGATTTTTTTTTTCTTTTTTGGTCTTAACTCTCCCATCTTCTCCTTTATCTCTTTACAATAGACATCTAGCCTTAAACAGGCTGGACTGTCATGAATAAACCATACTCCCAAGAACAAATTATGTAACTTTTGCATGGAAGCATATTTACTACATATTTAATATATTTATATTCTTTTCTGGCAAGAAGGCCAATTAATGGATGTAAGGGCCAGGGTTACTTGATGAAGTGGGGACACTCCTATTGTTAGCCACCTGAGATAACACGAGTGCGAGTGCAAGGGGAGGGTCTTTGTTAAAAAGTAAGGATTATGCATATTCACTTAATTTGTTTGTAGAAACAGAAAAGGAGTGACCAAAAGAAGGAAGAGCAGAGGAGGAGAAAGAGGAGGAGGTGGAGGGAGGGGGGGAAGGGAGCAAAATAAAACAAAAAACAAATGATCAAACACTGGGCTTTGGAGTTGACCAAACAGGATCCCTCACGTGGCTCCATTGCCTGCAAGGGGTCTGACTTTTCAAGGCTTTATTTTCCTAAAAAATATGCCTACAAAATGGGTATACAACTACTAATAACTGAACTTACTTCAGTTATTAACATTGAATGTGGTGACAGAAGTGTAATATGACTATATTTTACCCCTATTCCACCTGCAAAAGTCTCAAGGTGATTTTATTCAAGTGTCCCAAGTAGAGGGATGTGGCTACGGAGCACAGTTTTTAACTCCCAAATTTTTTATTTACAAAATGTCCTGGGAATTTGTGGTAGGCAAAGGAGGGAGGGGCGACAGTAAAATACTCAAACAGGATCAAAGTGAGTCTTAGGACAAGGTTAGCTGTTTCTCCTGCTGGGCAAAAACCCCATGGCACCCTGAATTATGAAGCAGTGAGGTCCTCACGAGACACTGACAGGAGGAACTGCTAGGACAGATTCTAGGCGGATGCAGACCAAGCAAGGTGCACACTCAGGTGAAGGTGGGTCAGTTTGCAACGGCTCAGTTCCTATATGAAGCCAGGAAACCCAATAATAACTCTGCACGGATCATTTGCAAGTCCTCACATCTGGCTCTTCCCAGCTATCAGGCCTTCCTTCTTGGGAAACTTCCCTTCAATCAGTTAACAGAAAATATGCTCTTTCTAGAAACCCTCTTTTTCCTTTATATTTTTCCTGCCCTCAAGTCTTCTATATGTGTATGTGAGAAAATATTTTCTTCTGCAGAAGAAATGTCCTATCTTCTGTCTGTTCCTCAAACCTCTTCTCCTTTCTAATTCCTAAGCAAGCCCTTTTTTCTTTTTTCATATCCTTTAACAATAATGCTTAAGGGACCCTTAAAAATTCAGGAAGTAAATGAGGAAAATAAATTCCCTTTTAATTGTATTACTCTGATACAACCAAAAAAAAAAAAAAGGTGGGGAGAAAAATATCTGAACATCTATGTCCCGCTATATATTTAGAGAACTCACCACAGTACCTGTATATTTATTAAGCATTCAATAAATATTAAAACATTAGATAATAATTCTATGTTTGAGACCCTAAGGCTTGTTTCCCTGGGCTTTCATGTAGAATAGAACAGGGCTGTGGTCTTGGCAATAAGTTACCAATGTTAAATTCAGACCACTTTTGTTCATAAGTAAAAACATGTTTCTCTATGTGTTTGCATATCTTTTATCTCCCTATCAACTCTATAGCCACTGTACCAAAGTGAACCACACTTAAGACAGAATATTACAGTGTGTCCATGAGAAACAAAAGTGTCCTGAGTCCTCTACATGGAATGGTAGAAGCAATGATAATTAAGGATTTTAAAACTCCTGAAGGGCAAATGAAATTTAGGAGCCCGAAGTAGGGACTGCTAGAGTCCTGTGTTGTGATTCTGTACATTTTCTTTTCAGCCAAAATCAAAGAGATGCCACTAAGACAACGGCCCTTGCACCATCAAACAGCAAGTTTTAGAAAAATCTTCATACCTTCATGACACTATTCCCCTAAATTTCTAAAACCACTTGTATGTCTTCCATGGGGAAAGCATCACTTACTGGATTCCTGCTTTCTGCGCTTCTTAAATATGCAAGGCTTTCTTTTTTTTTTTTCTTTTTTTTTGACCCTTAGAGTCCTGGAGTACGAATGGTCCAAGGTTCCGTGTCCCTAGTAGTTTTTAAAGCCAATATTGTCACATTCCATTTCTCCCTGCCCCCAACATCATCTTAGATAAACTTTCCTAGATTTAAAGCTCCATCATCTCACAAAACTGTACCACTCCCCTATGCCACCTACTGCATTCCCCTGGAATCTCAATGTCTACTAGAAAAGGACTGGATTTGAAAAAACCCTGACTGAACTTGGACTGTGAGCATTGTGGCCGATGGGGGATCCTGCTCCTCCCTTCTCTCCTGTACCATTTCTGTTACTTCCATTAACCCTCCTTGCTTACATGGTCCACATTTGTTTCCGCAATAGCAGCTAGTACTGACATGAACGTCTTACTTATAAAACAGATGTGACAGAGCTGTCACTTCCTTGGTTTATATTTACACGTTCAACTCTCGAGTGGTTTAGTCATCGCTCAACATACTTCCCCAAGATCTAAAATGAAATACTGGGAGTGCCTTGAACACTTGAAAAAAATAATAAAATTAAAATCTAAAATATGTAAATCATACATTAATGCTTAACTAATTTTCTGTATCAATTTATTAAAAATATTTATCAACTTCTTTTTCTTTAATAATTAATTTATAAAAATGTTCCCTTTTTATTCACCGTGAATCCCAACTTTTTAATAAGATCTCTCCTAAGTTTTAACATAGTTACCTTGGCTTCAGGACCCTGTGGCTTTATGTCTCTTTAAAAGATATTTTTCAGTCAGTAAAGATATCTTGTGGGTCTACTCTAAGCTCTATAATCTTGCTGTCTTCTAAAAGAGATAGAAATATACACATAATAATAAAAATGATTATAGAGAGTAGCAAGTGTTACAAAGGAAACTAACAAGACTAAAAGCAACAGTGGCTCAGAGGGAGCGAGGTGGGAAGACTTTGGACTGGATGGAGGGGGAAGGTCTCTCTCGGGGGCTGAAATTGAAGCTGGGATCTAAATGTGGAGCACACGGCCAGGCAAGCGTACAAAAGAATAGATGTCGGGGCAGAAAGAAAGCTTTCAGGAGGAAAAGGAGACGAACTTGTCATGTTCTGGGAAACACAGTGTATGAGAACAAAGTAGCAGGACACTGGATGGATGAGGGGGCAGGCAGCCCAGTGAGGAGACTATTCAAATAGTCCATGAGAAATGATGGTGCCTGGGACTCAGATCGCAGCCGTGGAGATGTCGGGAAGTAATCAGATTCAGGGTCTCTTCTAGAGGTAGAACTGATAGCACTCCCTGGTGGATTACATTTGGGATGTGAGAGAATGAGAGGTGTTAAGAATGACAGATAGATTTTGATCTGAGCAGCTAGATGGATGGTAACACCATTTACTAATATGAGAAAAGCGTATTTGGGGGTGAGGGACAAAAATCAATTGTTCGGTTTTTCGACGTTGTATTTGAGACATCTGATAGACACCACAGCGGAAGCTGTTGGGAAAACAAATCTGAGCTAAGAAGAAAGTTAAGAATAAGACAAGGTGGCTTTTGTCTCTCTGCTCCAAGCCCACCTCACTTGGCTCTGGGAGGCTGGGACTAGTTTTCTATAAATTATATTTTCCATGCCCTCTTATGTCTGGCTTTCTGTTTAGGTTTTATTTATTATTTTTTTGTTTTATTTTAAGGGTATTGAAAAGAAGGAGAAAGGGATAAAGGACTTCCTTCATGTTTTCCAGTTTTATTCCAGCATTATTCTAGCAGCAGCAGACGTGGCCTTCACTTCAAACTTCTTCTGCAATGGAAACATCCACCTGCCTCACACCCTCAGAGGTACCAGAGAGGCCAGGCCTCACCCTCTCAGAGCCAGAGAATCAGTCTCTCTCTCTCTCTCTCTCTCTCACAGCCTAAGCACCAATAGGCCTTGCCCCTCTCAGCAGTCTGACAAGCCACTGGGCAGAGGCCCTAGGAGCTCAAAGTACACACCAGGCCGTGCCTTCCCCTATAAAGGCCTGAGCGGGAGCCCTCTAAGCTCCCAGTTTCTGGTGACATGCCCTCTTTTCTAAGCGTAGTTGTCCCTTCCTACAGTTACAAAGTTCTGAGATACCAGTGCTTCCCTTTTTTACTCTTTGAGTCTTATGTGTATACATAATTCCCTGAATTAAATCCTCTTTCTTTGAAATTCTAAATGTGGTTGCTGTTTTCCTGACAAGATCCTGACTGATCCAGGAGATAGGTAGAGTATAGCTACAGATAGATGGATGATAGATAAGTAGATACACAAATTTTTCCCTTTCTTTCAAAAATGATGGGCTATTATCTCTGAATTGCCTGTTTAAACTAATCAAAAGAAAAGCCTTCAATTGCTGCTCTAGTCTTTTTTAGTGAAAAGACTAACAACAAATTATCTGTATTACCTATTCACATTTCTTTGTTCTAATTTTTTTTTGTTTGTCAATGAGTATATATCAAAGCAGTTTGCTGTCTAGTATGAAAATTCCCCTTCCCCTTGCAAGAGAGTTTCTCTGCTTTTTATATCTGCAATTTTGGATATAGAACAGAAGAGATAAGACTCAATCAGGTAATTAATTACTGTCTTAAGTGATGTTTTTTACCCATAATAAAAATATAATATCTAAATGGTTATAACTTAAAGCAGTGAACCACATTTGTCACTGAAACACAAGAAGAATGCAAGATCTAGGAGGAAATAACATTTGGCACTTTAAATACTTTTCAAGTTCCAATTAAGAAACCATTGCAATCATCATTAGTATAATAAAAAAATTGAAATCTACATTAGCATACAACACATGCCCACAGTAGAAAGTATAAAGAATGCATAATTAAAATATAAATGACAAATTTAAAATAATTTTTTAAGGGGTAATTATTGAAATAATCCTGAAACATGATTTTTTTTAATTTTTTCTTCCAACTGATTTATAGACATGCACACATACATATATGCATAAAAAAGAATGTTAAAATTCTAATATAACACTTATTTCTTTTCATTTTTTTTAAACTTAACTTTTTTTTTT
>CM052438.1:64880000-64900779 GCA_028533085.1 Varecia variegata
TGTGGTGCTTATTTTTCCATTCTTGGGATACTTCACTTAATAGAATGGGTTCCAACTCTCTCCAGGAGAACCAAAGAGATGTCGTATCACCGTTATTTCTTATAGCTGAGTAATACTCCATGGTATACAAATACCACATTTTACTAATCCATTCATGAATTGATGGGCATTTGGGTTGTTTCCACATCTTAGCAATTGTCACATTCTCTACCCTATAGGATTATGCTCAGATAACTTTTAAAATTATCATCACTCTTCTAACAAGAGATTGAGAGGAGAGTTAGGCAATTTGAGAGTCACAAACAATTGGAATAGAAACACAGGTGTTGCCAAACATTTGTGGTGCAAAACATCATTTTTTATTAGTATCACCTGCAGCCCTATGAGTGCTATTACTTTCTAGTAAGCAAATACTTTTCAATTAATCCCATATTGGATCATACCTCTGTCAATGTTTGTAATTAAGGTGAGCAGTTTGTTTTTGGCCCCAGGATACACTGTTAGAAATAAAAGGTGCATCTTCCACTCTGCCTTGGGGAAGCATTTAGGCATGTGTACATTCTACATAGTCTTCCCCACATTGCTAAGGACAGCATCGTCTTGTCGTGTCTTTTGGCAGCTCTGGGGTAATTTATAAAGTTGGCTGGTATTGAGTTATAGAATACCAATTGGAGACATCTCAAGAAAATGTTCTTAAATATAATTCACTTTTTTTTGGAAATAGGGATTATCATTTCTTCCAAAATGTGATTTAATTATGCACTTACATAAAATGTCATCATCCTAGTACACTTGACATTTTAATACATATTCTATTCCTGTCATCTATATCAATGACAAATGACAGAATAAAGGCCTACTTAAAAATTATATCATTTGAGAAATTTTATGTAATTATGGGCAATTAGAATTTGTAAAACATTTAAATGAATTTAGCTTTTCTTTTAAAAACCAGTAAGCTCACAAGAAGGCTGATGCAAGCACCGAACACTCAGTCTACCAATCAAGAGGCACAGTAAGAAGAGCCAGGCACGGGACTGGGTCAGGGCACCACCACCACCTCACCTTTGACCTTTGATGAGCACCTCAACCTCCCCAAGTTTGTTCATCACAAAGACTAGAGGGCTAAATTAGAAGTTTTATAAGATTCTTCCAGGCAACACATTTATCATCTGTTAATATTTATTGAGTGTCATGTCCAGAAGTCACTAGATGCTATAAGAAATCTAGACATAGCTCTTAACTTGAGAAGCTTATAGTCTATTTTTGTAAGACATAGAAAAAACATTCAGAGCATAATAACAGGAAATTAACAAACAATTTAACAAGTTGTTTACCAAGCAACGTGTGGCAACTAACCAGTGTTACAGGAACTGAGGAAAGGGAAAGATGAGTAATGGAAAACTCTACACTTACGTTTATAAGAATATCCAGAGATTCTCTTCAGGTTAACAACCTGCTTTCCTTAGAGAACCTACAGTCAGATGAAATTATATACAACTGAATATATATGACTGTATGCTTTCTATGCAACTAGTTAACAACTTATTTTACCACATGATTTCCATTCCTATTTCATTTCATCACTGTCAACTCTTCTACTAAGCTTTGAATCCCTAAACTCTTTGGAATTGTTTTTAATCCTTGGTCCAGGAAGTCACTCAATATTATCCAGCAACAGAGTGGGGTGAATGCAGAATGCAGGTCTTCTGACTATTAGTTCAATTCTTCCCTATGCTAACTGCCTCTATTACAACTCTTGGGTGAGCTTCCTCTCAGCAGTGCATCCTGCACACGCTGCCCGAACGAGTTTCCTCATATCGCTCCTCTCCTAAAGATCTAATTAGGCTATACTGAAAAATACAGGCAGTGAGAAACCTTAGAAATCATCTACTTCTATTTCTCTCCACTACCTACAGACATACCCTTTAACAATAGCAGAATGACCTGGTCCAGTGCTGTAAAGTCATTACTTAGTGCAGCGATAATGCATGTCTTACCATACCTGGTTAAAACAAATCCTAGGTGCCCTTAAAACAGACACATATTAGCTTTCTGTTTCCTGAGCCTACTCAAGGAATGGATATCTGTCTTTGAAAATAAGCATTTCCAATTATGACTCCTGGAATTCTTTGCTGCCTAGTGAAATGACAACCAAGGGATACTAATTTACCTGTGGCCTGGCTTTCTGCCTTGTCCCTTTTTCAGTGTATATATTCAGTCTTGGGGGGAGCTAATATTTGCAAATGGTTTTGTTATACCTCAAGTCCTTTCTCTCTTTGCCCTAATATTCTAGCCTACCTTCTAGATTTTGGGGTGTGTGTGTGTGTTCTAGAATGAGTAAAACTTGATTTTGTTCTCAAGTCTAGAAACTTCCAAGTATTAAGTCATTAAGTATGAAATGTCCAATTTCCTTAAGTACTAAGTTTGACAGTTGATACCTCTGACATTTCACTTTTACATTTGTTGGGGTTTTTTTGTTGTTGTTGTTTTGTTTTTTCCTATTGTGAAGGTACATCCTCAGTCTTTCAAATGCATGTTTTGGATTGTGATTATCTGTCAATATTTTTTAGAGCAATTTTTGTGAACCCATGGATAAGTAAAAACTTCGTGTTATTTTTGAATATGAGTTTCATGATGGAAATAGCTTGAAATATCATCAAAGTGTTTGGGAAGGATATGACTAATGAACACACAGTACGTCAATGATCTGAGCCATGTGGTTGACCTGAGACTAAGGTGGATAATGATGAGCTGAAACCTGAAGTGGAAGTGAATCCTTCTCAACCTATGCCTGAATTAGCAGCAAGGTTTGATGTTACTATTCCAACAATTATTGGACTATTTGCAATAAATCGACAAGGTAAAGAACTTTACATAGTTTAGTTTTTCTCATGTTTTGCCTTACAAAAATCTAATGATATGAGCAGAAAAAGAGTGAGACAGAGGCAAAAGCATTATTATCACTATTTTACACATGAAGAAACTGAGGGAGGGAAAAGTAATTAAAATTAATAGAATGCCTAACTTCAGATATAAATGATTTTCACAATAACCCTAACAACCTCACTAAAATTACTCTTGTGAAGGACACTTAAAAACTCCAAATTACCAAATTCAGCATTCAATTCTTTGTCTTTATTTTGCAAAAGCATTTGACAAAGTTGATCTCTTCCTTCTTCTTATAATACTTTCTTCACTTAGCTTCTTTGACACTGGATTACCTGATTTTTGCTTGTCCCTCTGTAACTGCTCCTTCTTGGCCTCCTTTTTGCTGGATACAGTTCCTCTTCCTGATGCTAAAATTATGGAGCAACTCACAGTTTTCTCTTTCCTTTCTGTGCTTTACCCTCATAACACAACAGTTTCACTGCTTTAAATGCCCTCTAAATATTGACAACACCCAGATTTACATGGTAGCCTCATCCCTGAACCCCGTGAGCTCCAAACTTGTATATTTCCTACAGTACATCTTCACAAATGACTTACAGATACCTCAAAACTTATCCAGAACAAATATATTATTTCCAACCCCAACTCGAACACAATTTTTTCTCGCAATCTTCATCTCTAAAATGGCTCCCATCATCCAGCCAAAGTCAGAAGTAAATTCCTCATCTTTCCTAACTTCACAAAGTCAATCTCTCAGAAAATCTTACCTGCTCACACTACAAAATACATCTCCAATCTACAAATTCTTTTTGCACAGCTGCCTAAAAGCTTGGGTTTCATTATTTCTTAACTGAACAGCAGAAATAGCTTTTTAACTGGTATCCCAGCTTCTGTTCTTGCTCTCCTACATTCCAATCCCTATAAAACAGCTAGAGTAGTCTTTATAAAACATACAGGGATTGTGTCATTTATCTGCTTAAACTTTCTACAGGCTTCCCATTATGCACAGAATACAACTGAACTCATATCATGCCCAAATGCCCCTGCATAATAATTTCTTGCCTACCTCTCTGATCAGTTCTGAGATGATGCTCTCACTCATTTATGACATTCCAACCTCACTGCACACTTTTCTCTGTTCCTTGGTCTTGAGATTCTTCTACCTCAGGGATTTTTTTTACAGAGTGTCCCCTTTTCCTGGAATGCTATCATCCCATATTTTCAAATGATTGGGTCTATGTCATTATTCAGGTCTTTGCTCAAATGTATGCTCAGGATAAGGAAGAGTCCATAAATGTGGACTAAATCAATGAAAAGAATAAATGAACTGCCACCTCCCCAGAGAGAACTTCCCTGAGTATCTGAAGCAACCCATCTAAATACCCAACTCAGTCATTCTCTAGCATCATTCTGTTTTATTTTTTTCATAGAACTTATCCCTCTTTGGCATTATCTATTATATTTTTGGATTAACTGTTGATTATCTGCATAAAACACAAGAACAAAGTGCCACGAAAACAAGGATCTCCCCTGCGTTATGTTCCACTATGTTCCCAGTGCTGGAATAGTCCCTGGCTTTGAATAAGATCTCAGTGACAGACATTTTGTTGAATGAATAAAGAGCAAAGGTATACATGAGCTATCTCCATTTTACAGATGAGGAAAACAAGGCTCAAAAAAGTTAAATAAATTTCCTGTCCCATAGGTCATACAGATTAGTGGCTGAACCAGCATTCCAAGTTCAAACTGTTGGACTCCAAATTCCATTCTGTTTTTCATATGCTGTAGCAGATGACAACTTAATGTCCAGACAAGATGTTGAAGACTCATTTCTCCCTGCTCCTCCCCTAAGCATAACTATAAACCCTGGAAGTAACAAAAAAGGTGACCAAAAAGAAACTCTGAAAGTTGATAAGAGGGAGGCAAAGTGGTTTGAGACCCCAGGACTAAAAACATAACACAAGAGGGCATTTTCCATGCCCTCCCTTCCCAATGGACAGAAGAAGGCAATCCTGGTTTCCTTACTCTGAACCTAGTAACAGGAGGCAGCCAAGAAACGCTCATCACTTCCCCCAGATGGAAAAGGGGAGTGCCTCTGGCAATGCTAGGTGAGTCCAGCACCCCTGGTAAGGGGGTGGGTAGAGAACCCCACTAATAATAAGCAGCCAGGGAAAGTGCTCTCCTCTCACTCAGGGCCCAAGACTCCCCATCTCCATCAAGAGGTACGGGGCTGCTGGGCGACATTGGCAGGTGGGATCTTGCCACAAACCCACCTGGCCTGGGAAGCTGCATGTTTCCTGTGGACTGAGACTCCTCTACCCAGAGACACTGGCTACCCATCTTCAGGGAACCCCTTATGCCTCGTATGTCAGCACTGGCAGGGACCAGTAAAGACCACATCAGCACCTGATAAAAGTGCAGCAAGACAAAAATAACATTGCAAACACTCCGAAAATTAAGCTGTTTGGGGAACTACAACCCAAAACAATATGGCGGACCCTGTGTTTTAAACTTAAACAGGTAATTAGCTGCTAAGTACAAGATTTAAATAGGATCCAGGGTCCCTTATCATAATAGGTGAAATGCCCAAGCCAGGATACAATAAAAAAATAACCCATCATGCCAAAAATCAAGAAATCACAACTTGGATGAGAAATTCATAAACTGATGCTAACAACAAGATGAATCAGATATTGGAATTATTTGACAAGGATTTTAAAGCAGCCATCATAAAAATGTTTTAACAATCAGTTACAAATTCTCTTGAAACAAATGAAAGGAAAAAAACAGAAAATCTCAGCAAGAAATGAAAATAATAACCACAATAGGAATCATAGAACTGAAAAACACAATAATAGAAATAATGAACTTGCTGTATGGTCTCAATAGTGGTAGAGATGACAGAGAACTGACTCAGTAAACTGAGGAAAGATGTATAGAATTTACTCAGTCTGAAAAAGAGAGAGAAAATAGACTGGGGGGAAAAAAACGAACAGAGACTCAGAGACCTGTAGCCTGATAACAAAAAGATCCAACATTCATAACATAAGAGTTCCAAAAGGCAAGAAGAAAGAGAGTGAGGCTAAAAAGGTCTTCCAAGATATATACTGGCTGAACACTTCCCAAACTTGGCAAAAGACACAAACCTACAAATTCAGAAGCTAAGTGCACCTTAAACAGTATAAACCTAAAAAAAAAAAAAAAAAAATCCTTGCCAAGGTTCATCATAATTAAATTTCTGAAAACCCAAGAAAAGAAAAAACCCTTGAAAGCCTTCAGAGAAAATTAATGTATCACTTAAAGGAGAATTTCTGTTCTCATGACAGTGGATTTCTCATAGAAAACCATAGAGGCCAGAAGGAAGTAGCTACATTTCAATATTACGATTTTTTTCCAATAAACAAAAAAAAACTATTAACCATTACCAAATAAAGAAATAAATCTCTGGTGCTACTTACCTAGAAGCAGACTAAATCAAGTTTCAGTGTGAGAAGAAGCTCTGTGCAGATAAATGCCTTAAGGTCCATTGGAAGCATCTCTTTGAGGGGTTTTCCAGGGCTTCTTTAAGTGAATTCCTTATTTGAAACATAGCCTATATTTTAAGCCAAATGATCCTCAGAAGGCTTTCTAAATTTTAGAAAATCTATCCAGCCATTTTTTTCTAGATGCAATAACCATCAGAGAAAAACTTAATTTTATTTATATACATTCGTCGAAATAGCAAATTCAAGCTTGGCATTCAATGCATTTTATAGACATGCTCAGTTTCATTACTGCACTCAAATCTTAAGCTTAGTCTTACCAGGCATTGCTTCAGAAAAGAAACGAAAAGAAAAGAAAAGATAGAAAAACAGTCACACTGAAACATGCACAGTATTTATTTTTGTGGATATACATCAAATATAGTTCTTAGGCTTTCTTATAAGAGTAAAATCCCACTGAATGATTGCAAATGTTCAGCATTTAAATGCTAGGAAGCTGTAAGGAAAGACTGAGGGGGAAATAAGATTGCTGATTATAGCTTCTTTAAAAGTTACTGCCATTATTTGACCTTGGCATTTCATTTTATTTAAAATATGCTTGTTTCATATACAAAAAAATTTTTTGAAATGAATATTAGGCAGTTAATCAGTCTTTTGAGGAGCAAAGGCAGTCTTTTAAGTGTGTAAGGTATTCCAGCTTTGCCTCTGATAGTATATCCTCAGTGAAATGTAACTCGAAAATGGATTTTCTTATCATCCATGAAAAAGTATGAACTTAATCTAGTTTCTATTTCTTTATCTCAATACCCTGTTAATTGACACTTTGCCTCACCTAATGAAAAACCACCCTCTCCACAATCACAACTATTAGAATCTTATTTTGGCCTTGTCAAGACTAACTGACAGCAAGTTAAAGCTTAAACACTGATAGTCGAAAATCTTCTAATCCAAAGCCAGTAAAAATCTTCAGTATCCTGACTGAATACATATCTATTATTCTTTATACCTAACTTCAAGAGGATTTAGAATGACAGATAACAAGATTCAAGAAAGCCTTAATGCACTTTAATTCTAGCTTTAAAAGTATTAGGTACTGTGATTTTTTTCCCCTAAAATATATTTAAATACAGCAAAGGATCTAAAGGTAAGCTATAGAGACTTCTTAGAGTATGCCATTTACTTCCTTTTCTAAAATAATTCAATTTGTCCACCATCCATGAAAAATATTATAAGCCCAAAGATATGATTTAGTATATGAAAATCTCATATCTAAGAAGGTCTATACTCAAAATATAGAGTATATTCACCAGGGTATAGCTGATCATAACTCTGCACTAGCAGCCAAAAGCAAAGTAAACCCAGAAACAAGTGAGTCTACAAGTTTCTTAAATTCCTAACACTACTTTATTAAATACCAGAAACTCTGATACTTGTAGTCATATAATGGTTCTATTAGTGATTAGAGAACTTACTAAATAACATATGACTCATTCATATGATGTAATATTTCACAGATATTACAAATCAGGTCCTCACAATATATACAGAGGTAGGAAAATGCTTATTCTATCTATCTATATATATATATATATTTTTTTTTTTTTTTGAGACAGAGTCTTGCTATGTTGCCCGGGCTAGACTGCCATGGCATCAGCCTAGCTCACAGCAACCTCAAACTCCTGGATTCAAGCAATCCTCCTGCCTCAGCCTCCCAAGTAGCTGGGACTACAGGGATGAGCCAACATGTCCAGCTAATTTTTTCTATATATATTTTTAGTTGTTCAGCTAATTTCTATTTTTTTAGTAGAGACTGAGGTCTCGCTCTTGCTCAGGCTGGTCTTGAACTCCTGACCTCGAGCGATCCTCGCGCCTCGGCTTCCCAGAGTGCTAGGATTACAGGTATGAGCCACCATGCCTGGCCGCTTATTCTATATTTTTAAAAAGAACATATTATGTAATTGTAATTCTAAATATACACAGTTAACTAATTTTTGACAAGGGCACCAAGAGGATGCAATTAGGAAGGGCTTGTCTCTTTAATAAATGGTGCTGAGAAAACTGGATTTCCAAATGCAAAAGAATGAAATCAGACCTTTGTCCTTACACCATACATAAAATCAACTCAAAATGTATGAAAGACCTATATATACGACTCAAAGCCATAAGAAGAAAATGCAGGAGAAAAGTTCCTTGACATTAGCCTTTGGCAATAATATTTTGAATAGCACAACAAAACCTCAAGCTATAAAAGAAAAATAAATAAATGGAACTATATCACACTAAAAGCTTCTGTACAGCAAAGCAAACAATCAAAAAAAATGGAAAGGCAGCTTACAGAATGGGAGAAAATATTTGCAAACCATATATCTAGTAAGAGTTAATGTCCACAATTTATAAAGAACTCACACAACTGAATAGCAGAAAAACAAATAAACAGATTAAAGAATGGGCAAAAGATCTGAATAGACATTTCTTCAAAGAGGACATAAAAATGGGCAACAGGTATATGAGAAGGTGCTCAAAATCACCAATCATCAGGGAAATGCAAATCAAAACTGTATCACCTCACACCTGTTATCAAAAAGACAAAAGATAAATATTGGCAAGAATGTGGAGAAAGGGAACCCTCATACACTGTTGGTGGGAATGTAGATTGGTACAGTCATTATGGAAAATATTATGGAGGCTCCTAAAGAAATTACCCCTGTCAGAATGCCATTATTGCCATTATTAAAAAGTTAAAAAACAATAGATGCTGGCACAGATGCAGCATTATATATATATACACGTATATATATATATATATATATGTATGAAAAGATGAATTATCAGTCTTTAAAAAGGAGACCCTGCCATTTGCTATACCATGGGTGAGTCTGGAGGACATTATGCTAAATGAAATAAGCCAGACACAGAAAGAAAAACACTGCATGATCTCATGTATATGTGGAATCTAAAACAACAACAAAAACTCAAATCCACAGAAATAGAGAATAAAACAATTATGGAGGGGGAGGTGAAATGGGGAGATATATCAAAAAACACAAATTAGCAGATACGTAGAATGAACAAGCCTAGCAATCTAATGTACAACATGAGCACTACAGTCAATAATATTCTATTCAGAATTTTTGCTAAAAGAGTAAATTTATGGGTGCTCTTGACACACACAAAAAATAGGTGACTGTGAGATAATGAACATGTTAATTTGCCTGACTACAGTAATCTAATCATTTCTCTATTTACATGTATATCAAAACATCATGTTGAACACCTTAAACATATAGTTCTTAAATGAGTTACAGAGGTGGATGATGGTGATGAATGCACATTAGGAATGTATTTAACACCACTAAACAGCACACTTAAAATGGTTAAGATGGTAAATTTTAACATGTATTTTAATAAATAATACACAATAAAAAAATTGGAAAAAAAGAAATTGTATTCCTAGCAGCATTCAGATTTTGATATCTCTCTCTCATTCTCATTTATTACTTTGTATTCAACATAGGATTCAAATATGGGTGTAAACATACATGTACACCCTATGGACTCACAGTTGAGTTTACATCAGTTTGCCCAACTGACCAGCTGTCTCATTTTTATTGAGCTTATCTGATGCTACTCTAGCCTCTAAATGTGATGATTTATTTTTGGGCAATTAAGAATACACATAACCTTGCAAGGTCAGAAGAATAATATAGTTTTTCTAGCATGGTTATATTGTTATAAGTTAATAAACTAGAGAAATACTTGGTCTTAAGAAGTAAATTCAAATAGTAATTTTGAGACAGGCCTATCTACAAATACAGGTAGGGAAAACATCAGAGTCCTCCATCATTTCAGATGAAATCTACTAAAATGAGTGTAAGTGACAATCTCGATTAGTGACACCTTAATCATAAGAATCGTATTCTGTGGTGATAGGATAGAGTATACTGGGGGAAGGTTTGGATTCCTATGTAAAGAATTATGCTCTTATTATCTTCAGGCCCCCTGCTGTGTACATTCATGAGCTCATCTAATGCTTAGATCACAAATTAGAAATTTGAGTTCACAAAATCTGTATCAATTTCCCAACAGCCCAAAGCTAGTAAAGGACAGAGCTTAGATGTTTCAACAACTCTTTTCACCACACAAGACTGATTGTGGGGTCCCCTATCAAAATGCCTGAGAGAATTGTTTAAAAAGGGGAGGGGGCTGCTGCCCACTCCTCCGCATCTGAGTACATAGCACCATCATTCCCCCAGTTGCTCAAGACATACAATTTTTTTATGCTTCTCTCTTCCTCAATACCCTTACCAACCTATCAACAGGTTTTATGTACCCTAACTTGAAATCATATTTCAAATTCCTGCACTTCTTTCTGTCTCCATCACCATTACTCTAGTCAAAGGTATAACAATGTCTTGCTTGGTCAATGTAGTAAATTCCCATCTGGGCTTTCTATTTTCATTTTTGGTCCCTTGTAGTGAATTCTTTACATGGAAGTCAAAAAAAAGTAAATTAAATAAAATAATAGCACTTCGTATTTTGGCTTGTAAATAACTCTTGCAAAGCCTTACAAGATTCAGCCCCTGTTATACCACTTCCCAACAGTCTCCAATTATCTGCTGCTCTCCTGTCACTCTGGCCTTTTTTTGGCTTCTCAAATGCACCAAGCTCATCCTCTGGCTTAGGGCCTTTGCATTAAGCTGCTCCCTCCTCTTGGAATATTCTTCTCCCTGATCTTCACATAGTTGCCTCTGTTTATTTAATTCCATGCTTAAATGCTACCTTTTCAAAGAGGTCTTTCCTGGCCTCCTAATACAAAGAAACCACTCAGTTACTTTCTATCATATCATCCCATTAAATTTTTCTTTGTAACACTTATCAGAATCTATCTTAATATTAGTATTTATTTAACTAATTATCAGTTGATTATCAATTGTTTCTCTGTCTCCACACCACCATGAGTCTAATCCAGATGAGCAAGGACTCTGTCTCTTTTATTCACTCCTGGATCACCAGGACAGTCTGGTATAGAACAAGTGCCCATAAATAATTGTTGAATTAATCAATGACCCTCATTACCTTTTGGCAATAATACCTTCTTTTCTTCTCATCCTATAGTCCCCTGAAAGCATGAAAAATTCAGAGGCAGCTCTTTTTAACTTTAAATGTTTTATCTATCTCAGTGTCTCCCACTGTTAGTGTCAGCTAGACTACAATAGTTATATTCCTTTTCAGCATTTTAGTAATTTCTCTTCTATATCTGTTCATGATATCTAGTATTTGATTCTTGTTAAGGAAAAGCCATCCACAATTGATGAAAAAATAAATTGGGATCAAAGTAGATATAATGATATAACTAATAACAATCTCAGAAATTAATAAAAAATAACTGAAAACAGCAATAGCCTTGTGAGCATGGGAAGCAGACATATAGTAAAAAAGCTCTAGGCACAACACATGCTATCAATACAGCAATATTGAATTCTTGACTTAAAATACATTAGCAAACAGAACAAATAGTAAGAAAAGTGCAAAATAATGAGGGGGGGGGAAGAAAAGGAGGCAAGATATTACCAAAAAAACTCTCAACTATAAACAAAAAAAGAAAGAAGTCATTATGGGCAGTTGTTATGTGTAGTATGTATAGAAATATAATCCCTGTTCCAGTGGTTTCCAAATCTGAATAATCTGGGAAGTATTTGAGGAACATATGGTCTCGGATCTGAGTCCCTGAGATTTCAAAGGTTTGGAGCGGAGACCTTGAATCTATATTTTTAAAAACTGTCCTGTGCTATTCTGAGTTTTAAAACTTACAAGATAGTACCACAATCTACATTTTACAGATGAGGAAGCAAAGATCCACAAAAATTCATTAATGCCAAACTCAGTAACCAGTGAAGATTGTTTCCATGGATTTTTAAAAAAATACTAAAAGATCTCTTCAGAAAAGTTTTATTTTTTATTTATTTAGCTAGTTAGTTGTTTTATTTTATTTCAGCATATTATGGGGGTATCAAAGTTTAGGTTACGTATATTGCCCTTGCCCCTCCTTCCCCCACCCCTGAATCAGAGCTTCAAGCAGAAAAGTTTTAAATACTTCAGAAAAACAGATAAGCAAAATGTGCCATCAGTGCAATTAATAAGGAAGTCCAAATGTGTCAGATGGACCTATTCCCCAAGGGGTATTTCATTGTTTGAAGGACCCCGCATCAAGCAAGTGTCATTCTATAACTGAAATTATTGTTTCCTTCACTTGAGTCCAAACTAGAAAAACAAGTAGAGAGAATTCAAAGAAACCAGTTATGGAGCTATTGTAGAAATTAAATGAGGGCCAGGCGCCTGTAACCCTAGCACTCTGGGAGGCCGAGGTGGGCTGATTGTTTGAGCTCAGGAGTTCCAGACCAGCCTGAGCAAGAGAGAGACCCCGTCTCTACTAAAAAATAGAAAGAAATTATATAGACAGATAAAAATATATATATAGTCAAATGCTCTACCACTGAGCTATACCCCCTAGACAGATAAAAATATATATATAGAAAAATTAGCCGGGCATGGTGGTGCATGCCTGTAGTCCCAGCTACTCGGGAGGATTGCTCGAGCCCAGGAGTTTGAGGTTGCTGTGAGCTAGGCTGATGCCACCGCACTCTAGCCCGGGCAACAGAGTGAGACTCTGTCTCAAAAAAAAAAAAAAAAAGAAAGAAAGACATTAAATGAAAAGTAGGCAAATCCTGGATTCATGGATCTGCTAGGTGGGGTCACAGTGGTTAAGCACAGCATAACTCCAGGGGCTCTAGTCACATGGACTGCAGTATGAATAGTACACCTGAAATGGTACAAAGAGACAAACCTATGGGCTGAAGGAGAGGAGAAATGGAGGGAGGAACTGAAAGAGAGAAAAAGAGAAGTAAATAGCTGAAATTTAGATATATTTAGAACATAAAATGCATATAATTTCGATATCATGACTTTATGTGAATTTGTAGTTACATAGTTGCTAATACTGTATGTTTTTTAGACTGTATTCTCTATCTTTTCATTTAAATTTCCCTTTTAACCTTCACGCAAATCATATCCTACATACCTGACCCAGATAGTGGAAATAAAAAAGGAAGTAATCTGCTTATTTAAAAAATTTATGCTCCTTTTTAAATAAATATCCCCCTACACATTCTCTAGGAATTCCTATAAAAATAAAGATAACCAAAGAAATCTATACTTTATCATCTTAAATTCTAAAATACTTCAAAAAAAGAAATAAGTTCTTAGTAATTAACTAATAAATCAACGGGCAAATAATATAATTGAATATTTTAGAAAAAAACATTTTTAAAGAATCTTTTCCAAAAACAAAGTATTTGCCATTTAGACTCTTTGCTGAATTCCAAATCACCATAAGTATTTTTCTACTTAGCTTGATTTGGCAAAGAAAAAAACCTAATAATGTAAATGATAGTCTCCCTTTTTAAAAAATACTTGAGAATATGGCGTCAGTGTGCAGTCAGAAAAGCAAGAGAAAAAAGTGTTACACTGATGTCATCACGGTTAAATTGGTTTATGATCCCTCTGTTTATGCAGGCTAGCTAAAAGAGCAGCTCCAAATTTAGTATACACAATGCAGCCTTTGCAGTCTCTAATTTAGTATCTCTAGGAAAAACAACCATCAGGTTTGCATGCATTGATTTTTTTTTTCCAATAGAATCTCCTGTAGTTTATTGTTCATGACTTAATTATCCATAGTTCTATAACTTTAATAAAATCTAACTCGATTAAGGAAGTTTAAATTTATTCCAAATCAGTTTGAAACACTTACAAAAAAGAGTTTAGTAGGGGGAAAAAAAAAAAAACTTAACAAGACAAAGGTTGTACTATAGGAAGACCTTCTGGTTGTTAATTTAAAATTTTAAAAGAGGGAAATTAAATGTCACACGGAAAATAAATGACCAAGTAAAACTTTTGGATGCTTGTGGGAATGAGCAAGTGTTATAAACAGCTAGTCAATGAAACAGTGTTATGAACAGAATGGATTAAGTTCATATTTTATGCTAACAACTACATGCTTAAAGAGAGGCCCTAATAGTCATACTTTTGACAGTATTGTCATCCACCCAGTAAGTCTGCCACAAACCTGAGTCATAGTTCACTCAAAAGAACACCTACTGTGCTGGGTCTGGGTTTACAAAGATAGAAAAACAATAGCATCCCCAGCCTCAAGAAACTCAGGGAATATGGATTTACTTTCTCTTTCCTCCAGACTCCATCTGTATTAAGTTGCTAGAGCTGCTAACAAAATACCAGAGACTGGGAGGCTTGAACACCAGAAATTTATTTCCTCACAGATCTGGAGGCTAGAAGTTCAAGATCAAGATGTCAGCAAGTTGGTTTCATCCAGAGGCCTCTTTCCTTGACCTGTAGACGGCTGTCTTCTCCTGGTGTCTTCACACGGTCTCCCTTCTGTGTGTGTCTGTATCCTAATTTCCTCTTTTTATGTGGACACCATATGGGATTAGGATCAATCCCAATGACCTCATTTAAGTTTATCTCCTTAAAGACCCTACCTATCTTCAAATACAGTCACATTTTGAAATACTGGAGCTTAGGACTTCAACATGCAAATTTGGGAAGAAACATAGTTCAGCCCATAACACCATCTGAGCCCCTCTTCCACATCCCTACTACCATAGTCCTTTGGAGAATCTCTCTCTTCATGTTTGTCTTGAATTTCAACCCCAACTAACTACCTCCACTCCTTCCTCTACACTGCCTTCACTCTCCCACCTCATATCTACTACGATTTTAAAACTGGATAAAACTTAGAGCCCTTAGTATACATTGCCCAAGGGTAAGCTCCTGCCTGGAAAATAAATAGTTTGATAAAGTATGCTATGAAAGCTTTTAAAGGTCCACCAGCCAAAACAAAACAAAATCTGTATTACTAGAGTTCCAGGAAAATATATAACAAATTTACTTTCATTAAATGCTAGTTGAGTCACTGGAAAACTTTCATATATATCAAAGATCATACCTATTTTTCCCAAGTGCTTATGTTGGTACTCTATACTTAGTAGACATTTAATTTCTTGCCTATCAAATTTATGAAAATTTAAACAAATCCTATTGCCTCATACAGCTAAAGATGCAGCTCTTCTATTTTGTTTACCCCTGTATCCCAGGGCCAGAATCTATATAAACTTATCAAACATTGTTATACATTCCTGATAGAAGTGGTAATGATATAGCCCTTTGGAAAGTAATTTCCTAACATAAATTCAAAGCTTTAAAAATGTTTATTGAGCCAGTAATTTCAAGGGGATTCTAACCTAAGGACATGATTCTAAATATGGAAAGCTTATGTACAAAGACACTTATTGCTACAGAAAAGTGTAACCCTGAAGAGAGAGTTTACATATGTTTATAAGCAGGTCAAATGCTGGATAAAATAACAATAAAAATAATGATTTAATAATGGACCACTTGCTATGTGTCAGACATTAAGCTAAGCAGTTTACAAATATCACCTGAGTTAATTATCACAATAGCACCATGAATTAAATATTTATTATCCCTTTTTTACAGATGGGGAATCTGAGAGTTCAAAAGATTAAGAAATTTTTCCATATTTAAGCCACTATTAAGGGATGGAGCCAATTTACAAACTGCAAAACGTAATTAACATTGATTAGTTGCCCCCATTTCTCACTGTTTTCAAGGCCACATTTCCATCAAGTCTACATTGCTCTCATTCTTCCCCTCTTTCCCACTCAGAAGGACTCAAAAAATTTAATAAATTCACCCTAAGATGTTGAGTAAATGTAATTTGTCAACATCCCCCAATAGTCTTCAAATTTAAAAGAAGATAGGTGGAAGAAACAATGATTAACCTGTGTCAGTGGTTCTCCAAATGTGCGCCAGGAACCCATCAGAGTCCTCAAGATATTTTCAGAGGAGCTTTGAAGTCAAGATTTATTCCATAACAAATCTAAGATGTTAGTTGCTTTTTTCACTCTCATTCTTTTAGAAGTATGTTGTGGAGTTTCCAGAGGCTATGTGACAGGTGATATCTCAACAGATTGAATGCAGAAGCAAATATTAAACTGTAAGCTGTCTTCTCTTAAGCCAGACATCAATCGGATTTCCAAAAATGGGGGAAAAAATACCACTCTTTTTACTTTTTTTTTAGGAAAATGGGAAATATAGTTCTTTTTCATGAAAATATTATTTATCTTATGTGTAATGGTCTAATATAACATTTTAAAATTTCACAGTTTCAAATTTTAATATAGTATTGTCAATAGATATACCTCAAATAAACAAGAGCTCTTGGGGTCCCCAATTATTTTTAAGAGAACAAAAGGGTCCTGAGACAAAAAGTTTGGGAATCACTAACCTAGCTATGTAGTAAAAATGAAGTCCTACTAGTGTCTCCAGGTCAGTAAAGAAAACATTTTTGGAGGATGTGATATTTTCAGCAGCCTCACTCTTTTCCACACATACAGACACCTAGTTGAACTAAGTTTGAGTTCAAGTTCTCATCACTCTTCCAAGATCTCTAAAAGAAGCAAATAGTGTAGCCTACTGAAGCTATTATATCCAACCCCAATATTCAGGGACTAACGACTCATTTGTCTTTAAATATAACAAACATTTGTTGGGCACCTACAAAAATCAAGTATTTAATAGAATCAAGATTGGCAGTGCTAAGTTTACTTACTCCAAGGCTATTGCTTTTTCCCCTACACTGCCACTAAATGATGTTTTAAAATAATCAGTTTAAGTTATCCAAGAAGGAACATTACTACCCACTGGGCCAGTTCTCTCTCTCTCTCTCTCTCTCTCTCTTTCAATCACACACACACACACACACACACACACACGCACACACACACACACACACATCCCTACCTTCCTATTAATAGAAACTGACAGAGCTAGATTCCCCATTTTCTGAAATAAAAAGATAAATCACTGTTTTGACCTTTGCTCTCTTATGGTGAAATAGTCCCTCGATTATACCAATGACAGAAAAAATTCTTGGTTGGTGTCCATTGACAATATCATTATTGAGCTAGTGAGCTATTATCTTGTGTCATTTATTATTGTCATGTTTTCTATTCAGTGTCTCACTTAATTTTTGCAATAACTGTGAGTAAAGTTAGTATGTCCCCATTTCACAAATGCAGAAACTGATACTTAGAAAGGATAAATAACTTGTCCCAGGTAACATAGCTATTAGATTACAGAGCTGGGATTCATACCCAAATTTCTTTATATGTCACACATGCCTCATATCCTTACCCAACTCTCTACCCTCTTTTGTAATTTTTATTCCAATCAATTCTCTATGTGGTATGTGGAAAGGAATTACTTGCTTGGTTGTTACATGGTTTGATGGCCCACTATAAAGAAAGTGGCTGGATGTGGTACGCAAAGGCATGGCGAAAAAAATCAAGTTTTATTACTATTATGTACTAGCTGACTTGACTTTTAAGATAGTTTTAGTTCCCACTGTGTTACGGTTCCTCAAAAGTTTAAACAACAGGTCATGAAGCAAATGAAATGATTAGTAGCAGTATTTATTCACTAGCTATTCTCAGTTCGGTAAAAAATAATAAATTGAGTCTCTTTTTTTAATGTTAACTGAGCCACTGGAGAGACCTCATGCAATCTAAAGAGTATGGAAAGAAATATGGACAGTGGTAGGCACAATTAATTGAACATTTTATAGAACATTGGGAGAGTTCAGGGAAAGTGCATTTCCCATTTTTTATCTTCCTACGTTTAATGAAAATCCACCTATTATGACTGCATAGAAAAAGAAGAAATAAAAGAGAATTATCATTTTTATTTCCACTTAGTAGCTCATCCAAGCATTTGAGTTTGCCAGGTCTAAAGGCAAAATATGTGGAGAGTCAGTTGAAAGAGACAGGAGAGAGCAAAAATATCTGTCTTCAACCTCCCTCTCCAAAATTAAAACTTTATTTTCCCTGGCTGCACAATTTTGTCTTTAAAGTAAATTTTAAAAATAGACAAAAATGTTTTTCAATTCCCAGGGCTCCTGTTTTGTGATTTATCTCTTCTTTCCTCCCACTGGGATGCCCCATTCCATTCTCCCTTGGGTATCTAGCCCCCAAAGGAACAACAACAAAAAAAGTGCTTGCTCAGTTTTGGTGGAATATGGTACCACTGCTGATACCACTTATATTTCATTAATGATAAAAATCAATTGGTTAAAGGAATAACACCTTAAGGATTAAATTTCAGGAATGATGGTTATTATTTAGAAGCTGCATTTTTGAAGCAAGTCCAGGTATAGCAGCTACCTTTTTAACTAATCATTACATTTTTAAACTAAATTATCAATATAGAAGTGTGTATACATCCCATAACTGATTTCATTTTCCACATATTTACTTTCTGATAATTATATAACTCTTCCATGAAACTTTTTAGTGGACATTTTGTTTAAATTATTTTTCTAGCTTATATATATTAGATACTAAATATATATTAATAAGGAAAAAGGAAGAAAGGAAGGGAGGAACAATAGGCGTCCAAGGAAAGAAAGAGAGAAAAACTGAGCTTTTAACAGGAAATGATGCCTTCAAAGGATTTCACTGTTAAAGAATACCGAAAACCACCACCCTCTCCCCAGGGGTCCTAGGTCCTAAAAGAATAAAAAAGATTAAAAAAACAATAGGCAGAGCTCCTAAGCTGTAATAATTTTCTGGATGTCAGACCACAATGCAGCGGCATATGGATACAATTATGGAAAGGCATATTTTACTGACAAAACATTTGGGTTATATTCTACATTGGAGCATTTTCCTCATGTGTCTTCTTTTAAAATAATAAAGATTCATGCCATGAGATTTAAAGAAGGCGTTTTAGAACAGTCAGGATTCCCTGAAGTCTGGAGATCAAAGATAAGACATGCAGACCAGATGCAGGGCATCTCCTTAGAAAGGTGTTTCCTCTTGTATCAAGGAGGCAGTCATAGGAAACTATTTGCCTTCTCATTATAATAAACCTCTAGAAAGCTTCAAAACTTCCATCAACTCTGATAAATATATATTAATTTATTGACAGTGATAGAGAGAAATAAAAGAAGGCAGTACAGGGAAGTGTGAACTATTCACCAGAAATACACAGCAATGAACAGCACAAAGTTGAACGGGCTGGGGAGGACTCCAGAGGAGTAGCTTCAGTGGGAATGACTCCCAAGTGAAGATAAGACAAGATGTTTTATCTCCCAATAAACCCTAAAGCAAAGTGACTTGTAGAAGTTTGGGGGCGCGGGGGGAGGAGAGACTGGAATAGGAAGGCTGGCAATTGGATAACATAGATTTTGTCATATTTGTGCATAAACATATTAGCAGAATTCTAGTCTTCCCTACTGGATAATTCACGATTTTCTATGAAAATACTTAACAGAAGAATATTCTCAAGTGTAATGAATGACTATAAAATTTTGTGTATTTTGTTTATGAGAAAAATCAAAAGTACACATATTTCAGGAGCATTCAAGAGGTAAAGAGCCATAACTTGGAGAATACGTTATTTGAACGCCACTGGTTCACTAGAGGAGACGAGTTTACTGTGTGATGACTCAGTAAGTCTGTGGAGACATGCATAGTTGTATGTTCTTTTCTCTTTTTTTTTTTTTAAATGAGTTTGTCACATTATGGACTATAGAGTTTTTAATGGTTTGAATTTACAAACACACACACACACACACACACACACACACACAAATGGACTTCTATAAATCAGTTCAACTCTCATGAAATTGACCTAGATCAAAATTTGGTTTATAAAATACAAGAAGATATAATTTTATCTTTTATTGCTTTTACTTCCCTGCCAATTTTTAAGTACTAAAAACTTATTTGAGTTTTTTCTGCCATTTTTTTATCTTTCAAAGATTAATAACTTTGTAAATTGTTTTCAAATAGGAAAACAATGCTAGAAATAGCAAAGTTAGAGAGCTAGCTTGGAACGTGAAGATATTCATGATGATGAAAGAAATTCAATCATTATCTGGCTTTATCCCTGTAGCTCCATCAAATGAATTTAATAGCAAAAGGGATGATAGTCCTCACCCAACCACAATTTGTAAATTAGAAGAAAGTAAATTTAAACCCAGTAGGATATCCTTACATGTTTATTTATATTAATAGTATTTGTTTTATTATCAGGAGAAGTCAAACGATCCTAAACCTTGTTGTACCTTTTACATGAAAGTCCTGCACCATAACTTCAGGAGGCCACCTTACAACATCATTAAAAATCCAATATCATGTAGGTATACACCCATCCCCTCCCCTACCCCCACCTCTGTCCGACACCCAATTGGTGTTATTACCAAATGTGCACTTAGGTGATGATCAGGGAAACCAATTTGCTGGTGAGTA
>CM052438.1:64901279-65017922 GCA_028533085.1 Varecia variegata
CTTAGATATATATTGTTAAGTTAAAAAGAAATAAATAAAACATTAAAAATAATATAATCCCAATTTTATTAATTTTACTATTTTGCCTGAGTGCATGTGTGTACAGAGTGCTTTAAAAATGGACAGAAATATGTAAACAATGTTAATCGTGGTTTAGAAGTAATATTTTGTATAATTTTGATTTTTTATACATTCCAAATTTTCTGTGCCAGGTATTACATGTATAATAACAAAATAAACAATAAAGCTAATTTTTAAAATAAATATGAATTAAGTTAGTGACCCTAAGATAAAAAGTTGTTTAAAAGAATATTTTACTTAATTGAGATATTCAGACATAGGAAATTTCCTCCCTTTAATCTTCTGAAAATATATGAAATCAACCAAGGGCCAATCATGAAGCAAATCTAAAATATCCCTTCCTCCCAGTCCAACTCCATATTGAATCTTTCTCCCATTCCTCCAAACATATATGATACTACAAGCTAACGGATTAAAGTTAGATATATAATAGTCACATATTTATACATTTCAAATAGTACAAAAAGTTTTAGTCTTTTATTGTTCAATTAGTATACAAGAATCAGCAACCTGTGCACCAACCTGTCCAATCACAAATTGTATAACCCTAGGTGCCATGGCTTTTTCTAGCACATTTCTCCAATGTAAGAAATAAAGGAAAATAAAGCAAATTTAAAACATTTAAATTATTTTATAGATAAATGAAAATAACCTACAATATTTTATCTCTTTGTTCAGATACTTTAGTGTTTTATTTTTATTGTTAAAAGTGCAATATTGCTCAAATTTTTATCTAGTGAACATACCATTATGAAGAGAGTTGATTTAAGCTTCCCTTCAGTATTTCACCTACTACAAACACAAAGCCTGCCCCCAGAAAACATGGATATTTAACTGTATCATTATCTGTTTGGGTCTCTCTCCCAAGGTCTGCTTCTTTTAACTCACAGGTCTCAAGCTATACCTGTAAACCACAAGTTTTACTCCAGTTATAGAATCCTCCATAGTGAACATATCGGTGCCAGCCTCTGTCTGCAACCACAGCCACTTTCAGCTTTCGGTTTTTATTTAAAAGGCTTAATTGGAAGTTTTTATTACTCCCAATTAGGCTTTTTAATTAAAAGGAAAAGTTGAAAGAGGCTGCAGGCAAATACTGCTGAAACCCATAACAGCATAAAATCAAAGGAAATAAAAACAAAATTACACTATTGTAAAACAGCAATACAGGCACAGCTTTCAATAATGTTTACCTCTGGTCACATTTAATGTTATGGTAGCACATTGACAGTGATGAAGTAGACATGACTGATTGGAAAAACCAGACTGTATCTAATGTAACGATAAAATTCATCAAAATGATACTTACAAGACCACATTAGCATTCAAGACAAAAATCTACCAAAGTGCACAGTTGACAATTCAAGTAGTTAGCAACTCTAATTCACCCACATGGCACTAACTCCACACACTAATGCAGGCTCTTAAAGCCTCTTTGACAAGCAGAATACTACATTATAAACAATGTGGGTAAGTATGTATCATTGTAAGATGATTAGCTTTTTAATTCCATGAAGAATATTTTTTCTGTATAAAGCCTTAACTTGCCATTATTGTCAAGTTTTGCACTACTGATGGTTTTTTAATTCAAAATAAATCAGAAGTTGCATTCACTTATATTTTTGGCATTTTTTAAATTCCATGTAATGTCTTCAGAGCAAAACAGAGCTTCTTATATAAAGGTGAGCCCATCATCACAGGTAATAGGAATATGTAGAGATATTAGATCCATACCAGAGACAATTTCATACCCAATAAACTTGGCTATTTATCCTGAATTTTATAAATTATACTGAGTCAGAAGAAGACATTTAAAATAGCTCACATATATATTGTGATACTGAAGTTATTTCTTTATATCTTAGCTTTCCAACTCACAGATTGCATTAATACTTGCCCTCAAATCATACTACCAAATTTTGGGTAAAAACATATAATGTCTATGCAGAGGCAATGAATTTTAGTATGACATCCAGGCTGCAGAAATCCTTGTTTTTTATGTCCAGTCATGTAAGGAGATCATATTTTGCGATTTGAAATTTTGACTGAAAGGCAGTGCAGATGTAATGCAGCCCGTCTGCCTTTTTCTAGAGAGAATAATCTTGCATAATCTGTTTCACAAACAGACACTCACTATAGTGCAGACTGAGTGGGGGAGGGGGATGGAAATGGAAATCTTTTTGTGTCATGGATTACGGTCCTTAGTCTTCCTGCTGCAGCTCTTGCCCTCCACAATCCATCCTCTGCATGACAAATTTTCATAAAACATAAATCAATTTCCATCATTTTATCATTTTCTTGCTCTACAAACACTTTTATGGCTTCTCACTGTGGCTAGAATATAGCCTGAACTCTCATGTATGGCCCTACCTTGTCTGACTCTTGATTCCAACCTCATCTTGAGTCTTCTTCCTAGCTTACTCCTCTTCAGCTATTAGGGTCTTTTTTAAGTTCTGTGGACATAGCAACAAGTTCTTTCCTTCCTTGGTGTGTGAGTACATACCCTCTTCTGTGCCTAACAGTCTTTCTACCTTCCCAGAAGCCAGCTTTTTCTCTGCTTCTCAAACATAGTCTCAATGTAAACATTACCTCTTCAGGGAAGCCTTCCCTAACCATTTAAAGTAAGTCCATCATGGTTACTATCATAATTTTATCACAATTCATATATTTATATAACCCATAACACTTACTGCAATCGTAATTGTGATATTTGGTTGACCATTTACACGTTTTCTTTTTAAAAATGTCTTCAACAAGAGCATGCCCCCCAAAGGCAAGAAGCTTGACTGTCTTACGTATCAATATATTCAACCAGCGACCCAGCACCTAGGCCCATGTCTGGCAGGTAGTAGGCACTCTATAAATGTTTTTGAACCAATACATAAATAAATAAAGAATGTATGAATGCAAAGTGTTAAATGGTTCCTTTCATGTTGCTAGTAACAAAGGCACCTCATGCCTTTGTTATAAAATTATTGTAATAAGGTAGTAGGGAATACCAACAGCTCTAGCCATTCAGTTGTACTCTGATCAGCTGAGAAGTATGAACAATGCCTCTAGCCAGACATGTCTCATTCTAAACAAGGACTGAGCTCCTGTATCTTCCGTGTAGTTTTGGATTTTTGGGAGGGCAGATATTTTGTTTGTTTATTTTCTAATCCGAGAGTTTATTCTCCCCTCTCTTTCCCTTTGCCCCACTTAAAAGATCAGCCCATTGGTTTACTCTAAGCTTTAAGTATAAGAGGTGCCATTTAATTCTATAGAATACATGTTCCACAGTTGAGAATAAAGAAGTATTCTACTTGTCAAAGCTAATTTCCCACCAACTCACAATATAAAATGGAAAACAAAGTAGAACAAAGTAGGAATTTAAAAGTAATATCAAAAGAAAAATGTAGAATGAAAAGCAGTTAGAAGAGAGGGAGGAACCAATTCAATACCATAGCCATTAAGATAAGCAATTGGGGGGGGGTGTTAGGGAGCATATTCCTCAACTATCTTCACTAAAGGCTCACTTAGGGAGTAGAAAGAAAAAAGGCAAGCTTCATGACACCACCAACCTACGCTTTTATATCTCCTGCTGGTGGGAGGACAGAACTAGAGATGCATCTAAGTGCCTGCAGCCTCTTGGGAGAACTGCCCTTCCAAAATGGAGAGGTCAGCTGGGATTAGATCTGGGAGACTGAGAGAAGTATGAAACTGTTAAAGCTTGAGACAATTTTAAAAGCATTCGCCTACCTTAGGAGAGAAAGCTGAAACAAAGGAAAATATAGCCAGGCATGCAAAACACTCAAGTCATCTTATTCACTACATAAAACTACATGGTAACAGCTGTGTCATTCACTTCATTTTGTACACAAGAGACTTAGGATCAGATAGGATAAATAATTTTCCACTAGTAAGGCAGTTAATAAGCGCCATAGCCAGGATATACACAGACTTCTCTATCTCCAAAGTGCAATGAGTTATTTTCAATTCAGGCAGAAGGAACCTTCAGACCGTTTGCTTTTTACTTGTTCCTTTGAACTGTTTCTTTGGTTTTTGGTATTTGATTTTCTGTTTTGTTTTGGGTTTTGCCTTAATATACATGTCTGTGCTGTCTAGTTTAGAATACTTGCAATATTTTCTAGAGCCAAACCTTAACATCACTGGCCATCGTTAAAGAGATCTGGGACCTTTGCTGCTATTCTGGGTTTTAAGCTGAGGTTGAAAGAGGGAGTAGTCATAGGGAATTTCACAAGAAGCAAAGTGCACAGAGATTAAGGGCTCTAGCTCCTAAGTCAGACAAACCTGAGCTTTAATCATAACTCTATCACTAGGTAGCTGTATCCTTAAACAAAAGCTATTATTGCATTAACTTTCTACTGTTGTCATAATAAATTACCATAAATGTAGTGTCTGAAAACAACACAAATTTATTATCTTACAGTTCTGGAGGTCAGAAGTCTGACACAAGCCTCACTGAACAAAAATTAAGGGGTTCCTAGGGATGTATTCCTTTCTGAAGGCTCTGAAATAGAATCTATTTCCTTACCTTTTTCAGCTTCTGGAGACTGCCTGCATTCTGTGACTCATGGTCCCATTCCCCCATCTGCAAAGCCAGCAACACTGCATCTTTCTGATCCTTCTTCCATCATCACATCTGTATCTTAGACTATAGACAAGAAAAGTTCCCCTTCTTTTAAGTACCCGTGTGATTCAACTGGACCCATCCAAATAAACTAGGATACTCTTCCCATCACAAGGTTCTTAACCTTAATCACATCTGCAAAGTCTCCTTTGCCAGGTAAGACAACAGATTCACAAGTTCCAGAGATTAGGACATGGATATCGTTAGGGAGGTCACTGTCTGCTTTCCACAATTATCTTTTGAGTCTCAATTCTTGCACCTGTAAAACAAGGGAAATAATAATTCCTGTTTTATAGGGTTAGGAGGTTGAACTATGAGTACACACACAAAGTGGTTGGCTTAGCATCTGTCATATAATTATGGCTTTAAAAATGTTAGCTACTATCATAAATAATAACCAGTTCCTGCTATCCACACTCATTTGTAGCAAAATCCACTTCTTATGACCACAAAATGGTCAGGTTCATTGATTTTGAACTCTCCTCTATCCCAGATTTTTCCCTATATTTCTCAGAGGACAAAGTTTCCTATTTCTGTAGGTTAACCTTAAACCTTTCATAAGCATTTGTCTCCCCTTCAAATAAACAGAAGAGGTGACAGCAGGGGTTATACCTGCAAAAATGACATTTTCAAAACTGCCATTCACTAACAGGCCCCAAACCCCTGAAAAACTTCTCTTATGGCCATTCATGGTTACTTTTCAATCTAAATAAACCCCACACTGAAATTCATCACGAACACTCACATGTCTCTTTCTGCAAGGCCCAGGGCTGCAAGTGGTGAGGCAGCTGGCCAATCACCTGCTGCTTTCAGAGGTCCTGGCGTTACAGTATAACCAGATTGTCAAGGTTCACCTGGAGGATTACCTGCTAAATCTCAAGTTTAAAGAAAACAATTTGGAGTTACCCAAGAGGAAACAACACACTTACTTATCTCCAGACTCTCCACACAGACCGTATTAAATTTTCCATAACCAAATTTACTGCAGGGCGGAGAACAAGCATGAGATATTTCTGCTGAAAGTTTTTGATATTTCAAACTGCCTTTTTAAAAAGAAGCTTAAAGCATAAGTGTAATTCCCTCTCTTTGGCAAAACTCATTTTTTCCATTTGAGAAAATTGCTTTGCCATCTAATTGTTCTAGAGTGCAACGTAAAAATAAGTTCAAAACACAGGACCTAAATTAAACCAGATAATACCCTGCACTGTCAAGATTTTGTAAACACTGTACTTGATATCATCAAACTGTTCAAGAGCACTTTTAGCACCAATTTCTGTGACATTTTTAAATCGATAAAACACAAGTACTCAAACTAGTGGAGGGGAAAAGAGATAAAAGATGGCATAAAAGTTACTTTCTTAATTTCTAAACTAATTATATATTCAAGTATAGTAATTCCTGAGCCAAAAAGGCAATGAACTGTTAGAGAATTATTTAGCATTTTTCCAACACTTGGTTATCACTGCACTAGGCTATAACATAGGAATTTAGAAAGCAAGTAGCATTCAGCCAAATAGATTTGTTGTAGTCACCATTCACAGACGCTAAAAAAGAAAGCATATTTTGTTTGAAAAGGGCACCTCGATTCCCATCCCTGCCCATCAAGTGAAAGGGAAAATATATGAGGATATCAACTGTAAAATGTCAGCATACTAAGCAGGGTGTATAGCTGGTGTTTCTTGATATGAAAGGGAAAGATCTCAGTGAATGCTATTTGAAAGTCCATCTGCCACAGAGCTATACTATCCTTCCCTGTGTTCTATAAAGCTACTCAGAGGGGATGCTCAAAGTGCTGAGGCGCTATCTCAATGCATCGCCCCATCACCACCCACAGCTGTTCATGGGAGTGCCGGAGAGAATTGGATGTACTAAAGAAAATGAATTTGGAAATAAAATAGAAGACCTTCAGAATTTAAACAAGAAAAGAGAAAGAACTGAAGCAAATGATACGCTTACCTTATCCCACGAGACAAGCATGGGTGAATGAATGTTATAAGATTTTTTACTAAGCCTAAACATAACTATGAAATATAAAAAGAGTCTAGATCTTTTGTTGTCGCTATCAAAGGGGGAAAATGAGCTAGTCCAGAGTGACAGTGCTAGAGGCAGATAATGAAAGCTTGAAACTGAAATGGTGATAAACTCTGTGTACAAGTCCTGCAGATTAGATGAATATTTATTAGAGTTACATTTTAAATTCTACTAAAGAGTTCACAGCACCTTAAGGAATAATTTTAAAAGCGCTCGCCTCTTTATTTCAAAAGAAAAGGAAGAAAAAAGAATGTAATCTACATGGATGAATCTGAATATATGTATGGTAATACTCAACAATATCTTAACATGTTTCTCAAACCAAAGAACCCCCTAATCACTTCCCAGATTTAACAAGCTGACATCAAACTATAAACAGGATCATTGCACACACAACGATATCACAGCCACCTCTGAGGAGAAAGGGGAGCAACATAACACAGTTTAAAAGCGCATATGAAAAGGGAAGTGCAACTGAACTACCTAGAGTCTATGAGTGAACATCATAAGATTAATAATGTGTGAAATTTAGTCAAAATCCTGCTGTCCATAGCAGGTATTTCAGCTTTTCTTAGAATGTTAAGATGACTGGAAACTTTTAAAGACAGGATACCATCGTTTGAAATGCATTCTTTTTTTAAAAAGATGGTTTTGATGTATCACTACATAGCTACAAAAGTAAACAGGCACCCAAGTGCAACAAGGGCTCTCAGGAAGACACATTTCAATACAGACCTGGCCAAGTGCAAGACTGGAAGATATATTGAGGTTTGATTTGATGTTCTGTCTCAGGAGGAAAAAAAAAAAGAAACAAAAATAAATCCTCTCCCATTGTATCAACAACAAGATAGTGGCATTTGTTTTTGTGTAAACAATGGAATGATTACTTGTATTGTAGCATAAATCTCATTAATCTCTCTTTTTACATCAGTGATAATTTGGACTAAACTTTAAAGACCACAAGTGTGGTGATTTGAGACAGCATAAAAAAATCTACCTAGTGAAATCCAAAACTTTCATTTGTTTTCCCTTAATCATCTGGATAATTTGTCAAAAACATTGCCCCCTTCTATGACATCTTTTTAAATAACTCTGACTAAATAAAGTTGATTCATTTGTAAATCATGCCTCGGCCACCATTGCATATTAATCTATCATCCTATTTTACAGAACAGAGACATCAAAATGACACACTAGATTCTAATGATATAAAATGATGGGAGAAAAACATCAGAGGCAAAATATACTTTTCTTTTCTGTTTTTTTTTCCTTTTAGCCAGTTTAGAACAAGAAGAAAAAACAAAAAAGATTGTCTTGCTTGAGCTTTTATTTCTATTTTTTTTTAGTTAATCTCCCAAAAAGGTAAGTTAGTGCTTTTAAGTGCTGCTTTGGTTTCAAATAAATATCTGAAAATGAGTGCCTGGGGTTGGATTAGTGCCTCTTCAGTATTCATCACTATTGCTAAAGCATGAAGACTAAAAATAAAATAAAATGAAACAGGAAATAAAACTATGAAAGTAAAATGGACACATTTTTTAAAAAATCTTGGCATTGATCATCTCTCCCCAGACATAATTTCATTCTACATATTGTGATGATAGCATAACAGTCACATTCTTGCAGCACATATTTATCTAGCACCGTTTTGTAGTTGTTTCTGCTTTCCATCCAGAGACTCTCACACTTAGCGGACACCAGAACCAGCTGGGGAGCTTATTAAAAGTTAAGGTTCCCAGGACTCAGAAGATTCCGACGCAATAGATACAGTTTGGGGCCCAGAAATTTTCAAGCACTCCAGGTTGATTATCATTCAGAGGATCTGTGGATCATACTTAAAGAAACACCACCCTACAGGATATGCTCTGTACCTTTTTCTACATACCCAGAGAAAAAGAAAAGATTTCCTGCATAGCCTCTACACCCGGAAAAGGCAGAAATTCATTGCAATTTTGCCTCACTTCCCATTGTATGAATGAGGCTATTGCTACTACTTAGTCACCTGGCCTAAACTGAGCCTTCTGGTGACAAGTCCTCTGTCTCTCCAGAAGTAATTCATTCCATCTTTGAACAACTCTGACTGTTCTCTTCTTCCTATATTTGCATACAGGTCTTTGTTCTAACCTTTGGAACCATATTCTAGAATGGCTATTTTTCTCCCTCCTACTGACAGTGTAGGCACAGTGTAGATGGTCCCACCCAAAGGTTGGCAAGGAGAGGAAACTCAGCAAACAGGCCCTGCAGAGCACATGACATGACTCATTCTTAGAGAGGGTTGGGAAGATTTAAGCTATTTGAGATTTTGATAAAGCCACATGTGATTGTAAAAGGTATAGACAATGAGAACAGAGAATGGAAACACCAAAGGAGAGATTATTTTTTCTGAAAATATAAGATACACATGAAAAAATAAATTCAAACAATATGGAAGTTAAGTGTAAAAAGGCAAGGTCTCTTTTTGCAGAGTAGACTCTTCTATTCTCCTAAAACAGAAATTTCAACATATTTTATTTGTATTTATTTTACTGGCTTCCATCACCACATTGCATTTATATATCTCTCATTATTCACAAATGCCTGACAGTGCCCACTGTTTCCTGGCCCAGAGAGATAAGGAGTTGGTAAACATACCCTACCCTCCTCCTCCTCTCGCTCCCTACTTTGTATTATTAATTCAAGTTACCCTAGTGGTTAAAGTAATGCTTATGACTTTAACTTACGTGGTTAAGTTTCTAACTCTGAATTAATCATCAGGGGTAGTATCTGAAGATGCTTTACAAATAAGGAAATTAATACATTGATCTTTCCTAAAAATAAAATGTTAAAAATATTTTCTTAACCGCTAACTTACGTGTTAGGTGACTGACCTGAACCAAAGCTATGGAATCATTCTCTCTTCTATTCAAGGCAGTAGTAGTATCGATATACTATGGAGAATTATTACAATGTTTCTAAAACCTTATATTTAACATAATTATGAATTTTTAGAGCACATATACACTAGACTGACTCTCCTCATGCACTATCATCCCAACAGAGACTCCTACCTTCTCGTAACTTTAATAAATGATTTTAACACGTTTTTTAAAAATGTGATTTTTAACTAATACAGCAAAACTGTAATTTGTCCCTGAAGACTTGATGCTCTATCTTGAGGCTTCCTGGTACTATATTCTATTTCAGCCTTACAAAAACCCTTCTTTATTTGACAGGCTCCTAGATTTCTAATTGTTTCATTGATATCACCCAAGAGTAATAAAACATCTATTGCAAAGAAAAAAAATCACCAACTAATGTCCTAGAACAAAGCCAGTCTATCAGTTCTGAAAGAATGATTTCTTCTAAACAATGTCACTGGCTTAGTCTTGGCTGGATAATAAATGACAGATAGAAAGTCATTCAAAAGCTAACATATAATGAAAGAAATGGCAGAGTCATAAGCACGTAGTTAATGAATCACAACAGAAAAACGTAATGGCATTGTTATAAAATGGTAACAAACCACAATGGCCAACTCATTTGTCAATCATAGTACTATTATGCCCAATGGGAGGGTGGTTGTTTGTGTCGCTGTGTTGTTGTTTTGAACTATAACATAGGCAGTGAATCAGAAAGACAAATAGAACTACAACTACAAACCAAAGAAAAACTTTTGCAAGAATTCTATGCCATATGCAACTAGAGAAGTAGTTGTTTTTTTCTACCACACTTCCACTACACAGAGCAGTTACTTCCAATATCCATGTGAAAGCTAATTTATGCAGGCCAACGTTTGATTTTCCTGGAATTGATTCTTTAATTTTTCTAGTAAAAAGTTACTGTCTCTTAGAAAACATACAGCATTAATAAATTGTACAGTGCCCTTAAAGAATGTAAGGCCTTTTGGAAAAATGCAAACCTGTATACATATTTATAACAATATGCATTGTTATGGTGATATCCATAATGATATCCATAAATAAATGCATCTTAAAGGAGAAGGCTATTCAATACCAAAGTGACTATTAAGAAATTAATAAGATATAGTATAACATAGCATGCTATCATTACATTAAACTTAAACAGTGTGAGATTAAAAATAAAAGCCAAAACAAAATCAAAAATTTGATGAGTGCCCATCCAATGGGTATGATGGAGAGAGGAAAAATCACATTAGCAAACAAACAACCAAGATATGTAGGATAGGAAGGATGAAAGTAAAACTTGTGTTTAATAAAAGAATCCCACTTAAGTCCAAAATATTTTACAAAACAAAAGGAAACACTTTTTAAATACAAATTTGATGGAATATGTGAGATACACCATTTAATGGTAAATCAGGCAGAGATGAAGAACTAGGCTTAAAGTTTTTATAAATTGGTGGTTGTGTAGGCAGAAGATAAGATTATAATAATCAAATTTTTGAAGTTAAATAATAGTGACTTTAAAAGTGAAAACTCCATTAAAAAATATAATCCACACCCTGATGGTTTTGGATTAACTGCTGTGTAAAGAACGTCTTGATTATGTGATAAAAGTTCTTAAATTCTAGCTTTGCCTCGGATTATAGATATTCCCAAGAGGGAGGAAAAATAATAGTCAAGGAAACTCAAAACTTTAGTCCTAATTGAATCTTTTCACCTTCCGATCTATTCATGAATCAGAATTCTATGCCAAGAATTTACTCCAGTAGAAAATACTCTTCTGTTCCAGACACTATTTAATACAACAGTTTTTCATTATTCATAGCACAAAGAGATACCAAATGGTAAAAAAAAAAAATTCCATAGTTGCATATGTTGTTATCAAAAGTACCAAGAAATCACAGCTCATAAATATTAATGATTGTGGCTGAGTCAACACTTCATCAGATCAATTATTATAAATGTGAAAGTGCTAAGAACACTCTTGTTTACCACAGTAGAATTTATACTAGCCTCTAGTGAACAACATTTAATTTTTTTAGATGCTAATATTCTTGGTTTCAGCAATTTTCACTGCATCTTCTATATATTATTAACTTGCACAGAATACTTGGTAACTGGAGCTACTATTTACTGTGTAAGCACTTAGCAGTTACCACAAATCTGTTCAAATGAATGTTAATAAGCGTTATTCATAATTGCTTCACGAGAATTGAAGTTTACTTCCCACTATTCCAATTGCTAGTACTTCTCAGATTCAATTTTCCAATCCTTACCATTTTCAGTATGGACAGGAAAACATAGAAGATCCAAAGCACAAAGGGAGAAAAGCAGAATTATTAGAATTATGAAAGTACTGAATTAGATTCCCCCACATCAGCTCTGAAGGGTGAGCGTATACTTTCCAAAGCTACCTTAAGAAGAAATCCCAAGAATCAGAATAGTGTTCTAACCTGAGATGTGCCACTATCTCTAAGCACATACATAATTAAATATCTGAGCCTCAGATCTTGCTAAACCTTGGTTAATGCTATCTCCCTTTTGACCCACAGCCTGTCAAATTGTATCCATCCTTCATGGGTCAAAGAATATCTGGACTTTCCCCGTCAAGTCCTTTTTGATTATTTAAGCCAATAGATGTATTCTTACTTTGAAAATCTAGAGCTTAGATAATCCAATTTAGTGCAGAAGTATGCATCCCCCCTTTGTTTTTAAAATTATTTGCTTTGTAAATAATAATCACAGCTTCCAATTTTGATTACCTACTACATGCCCCAAACCATGCTCAGCCAATGATAAACACTATGACTTCTTTGCTCAACTAGTGAACGTGAGCCAGCCATGATTGACACAGTGTAGCTCAGTCACATACAAGGAGTTCACTAAATGCATGTTTCATGAAAGGAAAAGAAAAAATGTGCATTTATTAGCAAAGATGAAATAACAGTATGATGGCAAGATTTCCATTTATTTTCACTAATTCTCTAAATCTCCAATTGAGGATACCAAAAAGCCAAAGCTTAGTTTTAATTAGAAGCACTGCCCAGTGAGTTAACTAGTTGGTAAATACGGAAAGAATGACAGGGCAAGCTCTGCTTAGCTCTGCTCACTTCCTCTTGAGAGGGAGCTTTCCTGCAGAGAACACACATTTTCCTCTCTTTCATGCAATAAGTTTTACCTGGGCAGGCTTCTGGCATAGGCAAGCCCCAGTTTAGAGCCAGCTGGAAGTAGGTAGGGAAATTTGTGTGATTCTGCAGTTTCCTATTAGCAAGCCTATTGGGGTGACTCTATTTCTTTGAGTTTTTAATTTTTCTAACTTTTCAGATGTGGGAAATGGATGCTATTTATCGGGATTCCCTTGGGAGACTCATAAACTCATTTTTGTAAAATTCTGCATGTATGCTTACTTAAACATCTGGAAAATAATTCAACCAAAATGATAGAATGGCAAACAATTTTGTTTTTCATCTTTACATATTCTAAACCTTTACTTTATGAACATGTATGATAGTTAGGAAAAAAGGTTAAATATACATACATATATACACACACAAATATACAATATATATGTATATATGTTTTTAAATAGAATACTGACTTCTTCAGAAAAAGAAAATTGGTTATCTGTAGCTCTTACAATAAGTGTTATCTGAAAATGCTCAATATTCATATTTTAAGTATTCAACAGTATTTTAATAATAAGCCCCAAAATGGATTGCACAGTTAAGAGAAGCTTACAGGAAGCCTTGAGCCTCCTATATTATTAAGAACCCTTTTTAATCAGTTAACAGACCCTTGGAGTAATCAAAGAAAATTGCCCTTTTTTAGCAGTTACAGATTCACATGGCTTTTCAAAAAAAATCACTGTATTACATTCCCATGGTAGACACAAAATCCCTTTGGTCCAGTGGAAGCTATAGTATGCTTTAATGGTGACATTTTCCTCCAAATATCACTAACTTTCATAGAAGCCAGCAGCTTCAAAGTGCTGGAGGCAGCAGGCTTGTAATCAGGAGACATTTATTCCCTCCTCTGTCACTATATTTCTGCTCACTTAGCCTCGCTTCATTCTGCCCATGAACAAAATAAGAAAAATAACTCTTGCTTTTTTCTTAATAGTGATAGAAGGAAATAAATAGGCATTTATACATAAATGCTATAATTTAAGATTCTTACATAGAAAAATATATACATTTACACATTCAGAATTGCCATTACTGTAATTAACTTTAGCAGCCCATCAATTTAGGCTGTCTAATTTTTCTTTTGTTCTTTAACTCAAGATGCACACAAATATGTGACATTTTTCTCCAAATATCACTAACTTTCACAAAAGTCCATCGCTTCAGGGTGCTAGAGCCTGGGTAGGTATCAAAATGGCAGTGGAGCAAGCTCTTTGTCTCTAGGAAGAAAGCTGGTGTTCTCCAATTCAACAGGAAAAACATCACCCTTGAGAGCTTCTTTCCCCAATCAAGAAATGAAAAATCACTTGTATGTGGCAAGTTAACCAAATAATAGTGGAAGAATGCCCGTTCTAGGAAAAGACATTTTGATGGATGTGAAAGGAATGAAATGAGATGCCTGATTTATTAAACAGCAGCTGATCTGTGTTCTACCCACAAGAGGAAGTTTACAAAGGAGTAGGACAGTTGTGTCAGGCAACTGAAACCCACAATCACCGCAGTAGTTTGAAAAGGACAAAAGCACAAAGTACATCCAGAACATAAAGACAAGTGACATCTGATAAAACGCAAGAGACTCAGTAGAAGGGCTTTACAGCTTGAAGATAGAAAGCAGCAAATTAGGGTCCAAGAAAAGGCTTGTTTTTATGAATCTGAAAACAATGAAAAGAGTAAGGAAACAGAGAAAATCCCTCGCAATTTAGCAGGGTTATACATGTCAAATAGCCAGGAAAGGTCATCTTAAGTAATTCTTCTGTGAGAGTTTTGTTTTATTTTAATAAACTGAATTAATGAGCTGGATTTCAGTGCCCTTTTTAAAAGTAGGCAAAGGAAATAAGCGAATGTTGACAAACAGCATTAAAAGATGGCTAAAATGTTCTGCAATAGTTATGCTTGCAGCCTGCTTCTAAATCCAGCTGTTGACTAAGGGTGACAGCTGCAGAAAACACTGAGGGTTAAAAGTATCATTTGAAATTGGGGTGATAGGTTTTGAGAGTTTGTGTTCTCTTTCTGAAGTGATCATTTTGCCTGATTACATCAGAGGCTTAAAGGAGATCAAAGGCTCCAGATGCTCTAACCTGCTTTGTTGGAAAGACTTTTAATTGAATCAGACACAGACAGAATATAATTACATAAAAAGTAATAAAGTCTCTGATCAAGATTTGGAGCTGCAATGTTTGGACTGCTCTAACGCCTTCACTGTCTCTTTTACAAGAGACATTGGTAATTAGAGACATGCATTATTTCTAAAAATCCAATAATTCCTGTTTGGGATGGGAGAAAAGAAGATCAGAAAAAATTCTTAGGGACTATTAATGTTTTTCATATGAAAATTATACTCACATGAATAGAAAATGGATGCAGCATGAATATATGGTTATAATGAAAAGGGATAAACATGGCTTCATATTTGAAATTATGACAGAGTATTGGCAGATCTGGCAAAGTCTAATCCCCAACAAGACCAGATGGAACAACCTATCACAGAGAGAAACTCAGAATTCAAAAACAAATACCTATTACTGAATATTTTTTAGACAGCGTGTCTACATATTTGTTCTTCATATCTTGGCCAACATTCTCCAGAAAACTTCTGTGCTCCAATTTTAAAAAAACCTAAAATGATAAAGCAGTGGAGATGTTTACTTCCAACTCGGTACTGACAGTGAGTCAAAAAATACTCCTTAACACCCACAGGGCTTTTAACGCTACAGTGGGTACATGGAGTTACATATTAAAGAAGAGAAAACGTCTTTGCACCAAAGAAAATGTACAATAATGATTTCAATGATACAGGGCATGTATGTTCAGGGATTCAAACTAGAGACTGGCATTAGAGAAAGAAACCAAATGCAGAAGATGCAAGAAGACATATCTGACAGGAACCTGATTTTTTTTTTCCTTTCTACTTTTTGTTGTTCAGAGATCCTATGCAGTAACGAGCACAGCCAACCTCTCCTTGCTACACACTGCCACCTAAAGGACATCAGGAAATTGCTAGATAAAAACTTGTTTTCTTTTTCATGGCTGAAAATAAATGTCCTAATTAATTTCATGATGCCCCTATTTTTCATGCAGCATTAAAGTTAAGTATGCAAGAGCACACTGGATCTTAGGTCTGTAATCATAACTGCCTAGAGTTTGAGACTAGTTTAGGAAAGCTAACAAAGTCCCTCCCTGCACATGACATTTCACAGCAAGGCACATTTTCATTCCTGTTCCATTTCATTTTAGGAAGCAGATTATCAGGACAAGGTGGTCAAAAGATTCTGACTAAGGACCCACGTTCTGCTAATGGTGATAAATGTAATGTTCAAACGTAGCATTTAATGAATGCTTTTGATAACAGCGGTGATTGGCTACGTGTTTCATTAACTGTGACATGATTAGCCAGTCTTTCTCAAAGAAAACACTACCAATGTTTATATTTTAAAAAAATTTGGATTCTTTAAGATAATCTTTTTTGATAAATACAAAACAAAGTAAATTAAAATTAAAATGAAATTTAGGAACATGCTTAAAAATAAATAATTCAAATATCAGTGTCTACTGACTGTAAACCAAATGACCAAAATATCATGGTTATTAGAGGGAGACCATTATGAATTAAAAGAAACAATCTGGGTCTTTCAATTTGGTAACCAGAACATTATGACATTTTCCCTTTGGAAAGAATTATCAAATTACATGCTTGAAAAAAATTGATCAAATCAGGCCAGAAAAGCAGCTTCCATGGCAACCGATGCATTAGTAGATCATAGATGCTCTATATCCTCATTTAGCATCTTGACTGATGTAATTCAGAGAAATTCAGTAGGTCCTAGATGAACTGAAAGGTAAATTTGATCATGCTAATTGTTGAAAACCACAATAAGATTACTGGTGAAAATAATCAACAGACTCCCAAAGATGGATTGAGATATTTGTTAAATGATTTAAATTCATCCTGAACATAAATTAATCAGAAACAACCTTACATTGAAAATAATCTCTCTCCCTTTTTGTTCCACAATAGATATATGACTGGAAAGTTCCACACACACCACATTTCTATTATTCAATTCATTTTCTTAAATGCAACAGAGAAGTTCCCTGTTTATAGGAATCATGCAGTGCCTCATTTTGTAAAACAGAATCTTTTTATAATATAAACAGTAACAATTTTCTCTCTTCCTTGTATTTGGTAAATAAATGAGCCTCAGATATTGAATTTTCTTAAAGTAATACATACATAATTTGCAAATAACAAAATGTCAGGAAACACTTTCAGAAATTACTCCTTGAGAGTTCAGAATTCAAAGATAAAGGATTGCAAGAAAGAATTTTTACAAGATGATTATCATTTACTTTTCTGCATTCTAGGTAATAAGCATTTGAGAATTAATCAAGTCTACTGTTAGACAAAAAGTTTCCTGCAATTCACGGTCTCAGGTTGAGTTTAGTATAGCAAAAATCCAATGGCCTGTCTATACAATGTATTCCAACTTGGTGCCCCAAAGGGGAGAAAGTAGCAAAGAATTTTTTCTTAGTTAATAATCTTTATTATAGATAAATTTAATTCCATTTTCTCCTGAAGACTAATTAAAACCTGCAATGCAATGTATCATTTTGGATTGGTATACATATTTTTGTGTAACTTGCCTTTTGCATTTAACCATAGACCATCTGAAAGACTCCCAAAAGAAATAAAGGCCTCATTTTAAAAACTACAGATTGAGAATACATTTTGTGGTGAGGATTTCTCTCCATATAATTTCAAAATTTGGTTTCAAAATAGACATTTTTAGTAGGGATATAATATAGTACAAAAATACTAACCTGGATTCTTTATTCTTTCAAAATATTACTGTATGAACTTAAGAAAAGCTAAAACCTTTGTGTTCTATTTCTCAAGAAGGTAATGGTATTTTACTCCAAATTATTTTTAAATATTTAAAAATATTGTATGTAAGGCCCTGCAAGCCAAAACAACTTTTGCGTAAAATACTGCCATAATTGAGGGAAGGGTTTGACTCCTTTTTGCATCAATTAGCAAGCTCTTTCCATTTTCCACTTAGGTTCATATTTGTTAGAAAAGTCTCATAATAGTTTTGATTGCACTAGAAACTTTTATACTTATGGGGGTGGAAATATACGTTTTGTGTGATGACATCTGGTAATTATGGTGCCTATGATAGGCTTTTTATATTTTGATAAGGCATTTATATAACATATTGTTTTTGAATTGATCACTGCACTGTAAGAATCATCTCACTAGCTTCCACTGTATCTCTAAATTACAGACAGGCTCTCTATCCCTAAGCTAGTAGGTAAAAGAAAATGGAATGATGGCTAAAGGTCAGGTCTGTTCTAAGATTAATAATTACCGTAAGCTCCTTGAGGGTAAGAGGATAACTGATGGGCTCATCTCCCTTACTGAAGACATTGATTTGTACAATTTTTAAAAACTAAAATGAATTCATGGACTTTGTGCCACTATACCCACTCTGTCTTCAGATAGTACTACCTAATTCCATTATAACACAATCTGTTATCACATATTTGTATATAGCTAAGTTTCTGAAATAGAATGAAAAGTGAAGACCATATATGTTAGTTCATCTTCCAGGTGGTTATTCTCTATATTTAACAAGAGCAATTGATCTCCTCATTTTTTAAAAAGTATGAAATGAAATGATTTGGAAGTTAAGGTGCAGTTTAGATAATCACCTGAAACCTATGATAAGGGTAATCAGAGTATACTAATTTAGTGATAATTTATCTGAAATTATCCAGTGGGCCTATAAAGACTCATATTCCCAATCCACTATCACTACTTAATTAATTTCCATAGAAATCACTAATTCTCTTAGAAGAAAACTAAAATGTTTCCATGTGAAGACTAGGATGGGAAACTGAAAGCCTTGTGCAGTAGTAGCCCCAGTGATCTGCATCTCTTGCTTTTCACTCCCTTTCAGTCCCCTTCCACTTCGTGCCAGGGATGGTCTGTATGACCAATGGCATATGGCATAAATAACGCTATGTTACTTCAGAGATTAGGTTATAGATGACTGCTGCTTCCATCTTGGGTACTGTCTCTCTCTCTCTCTGTCTCTCTCTTATCTTTAAGGTCTCCAACTGAAAGCCAGAAAGGAACCAAACCTTCCCAACAGCCATGTGAGTTAGCTTTGAAGTGACTCTCCATGCCTACAGAGGCTTGAGATGACTTCAGCCACACCTACATATTGGCTGCAAGCTCTTGAGAGACCTCACTCAAGAGACCTAGAACCACCCAACTAGGCTCCCAGATTTCTGACCCTCAGACACCATGTGAGATAATAAATGCTTGTTGTTTTAAGCTGCTATGTTTAGAGGTAATTTGCTACACAGAAATAGATAGCTATTGCAGACACAGAGACATATCTAGAGATTTTATATTTTCTACAAGTTGAAGAGTATGACTAAAGAAGTAAAATTTAAAAACCACAGAAAGTGAACATCTGACTACATAAAAGATGATGACCAAGATTTGGTTTTCCAGACTAAGGTTTATAACTCCTAAATCATGGACTACTGGGAAAGAAGAGAAATCTAAAAAAAGCCTATGAAGAATATATTTTGCTATGATAAAGAAGAATTGTAAGACATGAAGGAGTAAATAAAATGTCCAATTTAAAAGGTTGAACTAACAGTATAAAAAATAAATTTGACCTAAAAAGAATGATGAAAATGATATTTATTAATTCACATGGGAAGAGTTCAGTAATAAAATTAAGGCCTTATGAGTTTGGTTAAGGTGTGTATCTAGAAAAGTTAGGAATACGAGTGCATTATAAATTAAAATTTAAAATGTAACCTAATTAGGTAAGTTGATCTTACGGAAATCAAAGAAAACTGGTGGGAAATGGAACACATGCCTGGAAAAAGCAATGGATCTATAACACAGATATCATTGAGGGGAAAAGACAAAGTAAGGTCATATACAATATACCTGCCTGTGGAGAAATCCACACACTTAAGAGCAGAAGCACAGCTGGGGACGAAGATGCAAGATTAGGAAAAAGAGTAAAAAAAAAAAAAAACCAACATTTTTAGGGATGTGACATACAGAGTACCTAGCTGTGTCAAAGTCAGGAATTTCAAAACTGAATATGTAACAAAATGGGGAAGGTAGAAAGAACTTCCAGTATAATGGTATCTTGTAAAGTTAATTATTTTACATAAGTGCACCATATCTGTTAAATTGTAGAAACGTTCCTTGTTGACATTTTCATGTTTCATGTTTCATAATACTCAGAGCACTGAAAAGATTTAAAAATGTCTCTACACTGGAATCTTGAGGAGAGAGGAGGGAAAATCCCAGTATATGTAAGAGATTCCAAAAAATTAAAGACAGATATTGCCAGTTATTTTCCAAAAAGAAGGGGAAAAATTATTCATTGACTAAACTAATGATATAGATTTCTGGAATAATTCTAGAATCGTATATAAATATTTAGAAAACAAAGTTCTCTCCAGAAACCAGCCCAGAGTCAACAAGAATAGATTCTGTTACAAGTTGCTCTCCTTTGTCTGATAGACTTATAAGACAAATAATTTGGAATATCACTTTTTAAAGATTATATGTTGATTTAAAATATCTTTTAATAAGGCCTCCCCTAAAACCCTGTAGAAAAACAAAAGAATGGATGAGTGAAGAGACGACAGACCAGCTACCAGATTGTCTCAAAAGGAAAAGTTTTAAATGAAAAAAACAAACAAACAAACATAGATCAGGTATAATTCTGAGGGAAAACTGCCATACCCTGCCAGAGATTCCATGGGAAGAAGGTGTAGAGCAGAACAAGAAGGAGCAAGATATTAGCAGACATCAGCCCCCAAGAGGCTTGGAGTCCAGAGAAAAGGGTAGGTGGGGTGGTTTTTCTCCCTCCCTTGCATCTCTGGCAGTCAGCAGTCTCCCAAGCTGCTGGAGAGCCTATCTACTCTCACAACCCCAAAAGCTGCTGCCACCAGTGAACTGGGAGCTTCTTGAAGACAAAGCACCAGGCTGCTAGCCCCCTTGGGATCACTTCCCATCACAGACCCAAGCTGAGATGGCAGGTACCATATTGCTTCTCTACCCACCATGCACCTTTGTGCTCCCCAGGAGTTGTCTGCCCCTCAGTTTTTGTCTTCCTCTTTCCCACACAAACATTTCCCAACTCCAGCCCAGACTACAGAAGCCACAAGGGTTGGGGGGTCCTGGGGGATCTATGTGACCCCAGAGCCTGGACATTCCAGGCAGGCTTCCATCCAGAGAGAGAGAGAGACAGAGACGACCAGAGTGCTACCTTTCCTCCATCCAGACTCTTTTCCTGCCCTTCCCCTTGTCTGCCTGTGGCTGCTGAGAGAGAGAATTGATCAGGAGCTCTCAGGGGCAGCTGCTTCCTCTCTGTTGATGCATCCACCAAACCAAGGCTTCCCCAGAGAGTAGGGCTCAAACCTTTCCTTTTAAAGACCTGATTCACCACATACGCAGAAGAAAAAATAAAGACCATATGATCATCTCAACAGATGCAGAAAAAGCATTCAATAAAATCTAGCACCCTTTCATGATAAAAAACCCTCAACAAACTAGGCATAAAAGGAACATACTACAAAGTTATAGAAGCCATTTATGACATACCCACAGCCAACATCATACTGAATGGGGAGAAGTTGAAAGCATTGCCCCTAAGAACTGGAACAAGACAAGTTCACCACTATCACCACTTCTATTCAACATAGTACTTAAAGTCCTAGCCAGAGCAGTCAGGCAAGAGAAAGAAATAAAGGGTATCCAAACTGGGAAAGAAGAGGTCAAACTATCTCTTGTTGCTGATGTTATGCTCTTATATCTAAAAAACCCCAAAGACTCCACCAAAAGACTCCTGGAACTGATAAATAAATTCATTAAAGTCTCAGGTTACAAAATCACTGTACAGTTTAATAGTAAGTACAGATGGAGGTAAAACCCAACAGAAATCAAGCACAGGGGTGGGGGGCACACTTATAGCCCTGACTCAAACATTAGAAAAGTGATCCATGTAACCAAAATCATTTGTAGCCCCTTAATATTTTGAAACTTAAAAAAAAAAAAAGAAAAAAAAGAATGGATAATAACTTAGGTGAAATGATCACTGTAACTAAAATATGTTGATTACTAGTTGATGAAATATTGCAATAAGGTTTTAGTGTCCTTTGCCCTCTCATTTGGAAGGGTACATTAAAGATGAGTTTACAGTATTTATTGATAACACAGAGCCAGGAAAAATATGTGTGATTGTAGAACTAATTTTTTTTAAAGTAAATTTAACAGGAAGCATTTAAGTTCCTAGTTTTAGATTAAAACAGTTGCATACATACAAATTGGGAGATAATGGCTAATCAAATAGATAATTGGAAAAAAATACTCTGGTGTATTTAATGGACTACAATCTGAATATTAGTCCACAGAGTGAAATACTGAAATAAAAACCTATATCCAATATTAAGCCTAAAAGGTGGATTGCCCAGGTCCTAATATGTAATAATCACTCTGTATTCTGCATTGATGAGATAATTTTAGCGGTATTATGTGTAATTTGGTGCACCATTTTTAATGGAAATACTGAAAAACTATAGAAAGTTTAGTGGTGACTAGTTATTCATTCTTCTAAAAACAGACAAATATTTGGAATTACATTTTTCCAGGCATTATGCTGACACTGGTAATAGAAATATTTTTTAAAAGACCCTGTCCCAGTCCACAATAAGCTGATGACACAGTAAGGGAAAGAAAATAAAAAAACAAATACACAAGACTGTGCATCTGCAAACTGTGTAATGTAAGAAATATTTGAGATAATTGGAATGCTCTGCCTGGAGGAGAGACTTGGGGGACTGTGATGGATGTCTGCAAACAGTTGAAGGGAAGCATTAGATTCATGTCTAGACTTATTGTGTCATACCAGAAGTTAAGGAGGAAAATTACAGGAAGGCAAATCTTGGCCTAAGAACTTTACAACACTTACAAATGTATAGCAAGAGACTTAATCATAAAGTAGTAAGCCCTGTCTTGGGAAACGTCTGATCAAAAGGTAGATGGAAGCTGGAAGAAATATTGTAAGAAGGATTTGATGTCTTGAGGTATGCCTGCTGATGTTGCTCCTGGTGTGATGGTGGTGGTGTGTTTAAATGTGTTTAACAGGGAACAGAAATGGCGTAAAAATATTTGCCCTGTCTATAATATTTTTGATAACATGTATAATAACTATCAGTCTCTATCTTCATAAAACAAGATTTTTATTTTAGATCCCATGTCAAAAATCTGTAGTGCTTTAAGAATCAACACAATTTAGGCAGTGCATTTATCTTAAGGAAAAGATTATCCCATGTTTAAGAGATTAATTCTTGTGTGCCATGTCAAATGTGTTTCAGAAAATGCAGCAGCTTTTAGAAAAGGGATAGTTAATAGATTCACATGCAGGAGTCTTAAAAACTGAAATTTAATTGGATTTAGGATTATTTGGCTTCTCATATATATATATATAAAATTAAAAAATGTTATGCTATCTAGGAAATATATTCATTTTTTGTACAACTCTTTTTTTTTTAATTTATTATAGCTTATTATGGGGGTACAACCGTTCTGTTTTGTACAACTCTTTTCAGAATTTCTTTCAAAAGATTTTCTTTTGCACAAAACATACTCTTTTCATCTTGTTCTCTGATTCTTAGTACTGCCTGAGTTGTAAGAAGGTGACTAATATTTTCTTTTGAGGTTAGTTCAAACATCCTCTCAGGGCATCAATAACACAAATTCTAAGAAATTTAGTACCCACCCCCTGCCATGTATTGTTAGGTCTGCTAAAGGATCTAAACTCTTCAAAACACATGACTTATTCTTCTATTATCAAACACATTACTTTGAACCACAGTTTCAAAAAGACACTAGACCATTTACTTCTCGCACAATAGAATCATGTTGCAGAATAAATAAAAGAACACAAAATATCCCAAGTCTCTTAAAATAAAGCTTAAAACTAGTATTAATATATTAATTTTTAAATAGTTAAATAGTAAGTATTTATCAACTTAACCTTTAAAATAATATTTTAAATTATCTTTCTCTTTATCTGTGAAATTCCACAGGCAATCCATATCAGTGCTTTCCATGGGAATTTTTCTACATAGCCTTTCTCACTTTCATAAGAAAAAAAATCATATCCTACATTTAGCATATTTACTGATAACAGAGAGCCATGTGAAATATATTGGATGGCAAAATGAAATTTTATTTTTCAAAAAGTATATTTAAGTCTCCAAACTAGGGCCTTTAAAAAAAAAAAAAAAGTACATTTAACAAGAAGCACTTAAGGTTGAATTACGTGGTTCCCTCGAATTAGCAAACTTAGTTTCTACAATCCAAATTTTGGCAAAATCATGAATACCAGCAACTGTTATATAAGACTCAAATGTGATAAACAAAACATATATATGGAAAACTATCAATTACTCCTCTGGATCAGTATTTCTCAAGTTGTGATCTACAGACCACGGGCATGAGAATCAACTGAGGTGCTTTTTATGAGCACAGGTTCCTGAACCCCACCCTTTATCTGCTGAGTCAGAATCTCCCCAGGTCATCCTTATGCCACCTACAAATTGAGAACCTATTTTAGATGTGCTTTGTCATATTTTGATCAAGCCAGACCACCAAAAAGCTACAGTAAGAAAAAGATACACAAACTCAATATTCTATTTACTTTACATATTCATCAGTGGACATAGACCCCTACATCACACCATTTCCTTTCTATGAGAACAAAGAAAGTCTAGCTTTCAGGAAAATGTTTTGCTTTTCGAAGAAAACAGCTTTACTTTTATCTTATTCATGATTCTTAATTCTGTCTTTGTTCTGACCACTGGATAGCTCAGAAACAAATTTTAGACCTGTCTTTTATAATACTGCAGTGTGTAATAAAATTCATGCAATATACTTTAACAGTTTAATGCTATTTTTAAAAATATACACATAGTAAACTAACTCAAATCAAGAAAAGTGGAAAATAGATTGATTAGATACATAACATACATTAGATATGTAAGTCAATAAATTTCCTAATAACACAAGATTACTTTGCTAGCCAAATTACACTTTTAACTATAATTGAAATATACATGTCTTATCACATATGATTTACATACGTTTTCTCCATCTTTTCCCATAAATTATTAAAAATTGTTTTATTTGGTTTTTCCCATTCTCTACATCTCAGAACTGGTACAAAGGTACCATTGGAAAAGTGGGAATGACAAGTGTCGAAAGAAGCTAGGATTTAGCCACCAAAGGTGAATTAGAGAGTCCAGGAAACAGTGGAGGGGAAACTGAAGAGATAGACACTGACTCATAAACCAGATCATTATATAAGACCATTTAATCAATAACCTATTTGATAGTACCGGTGCCTATCTTATATTTGAACACCTTTTCCATAAAAGCATGTCATGAGAACACTTGTCATGTTCCAAAATCCATATATGGATGCTCCTTGACTTTTGATGGAGTTATGTCCCAATAAACACATCATAAATTGAAAATATCATAAATCAAAAATGCCTTTAATGCACCTAACCTACCAAACCTCATAGCTTCGCTTAGCCTACCTTAAACGTGCTCAGAATGCTTACATTAGCCTACAGTTGGGCAAAAACACATCTAACATAAAGCCTGTTTTATAATAAAATATTGAATATCTCATGAATTTACTGAAGACTATGCTAAAAGGGAAAAACAGAATGGTTGTATGGGTACTTGAAGTGGTGGTTTCTGCTGAGTGTGTATTGCTTTCGCATCATTTTGTAAAGTCAAAAAAAATCATAAGTCAAACCATCATAATGCAGGGGCCGTTTGTACACTAAATGTACTATGTTTTCCTGATATTACTAGATTAGTCATTAAAAAGAAAAATAAATGTGGTCTGATATTAGTTGATATCTTAATATTAATATATCAACCCATGTGAATTTCCAGTGATCACTTTTCTTCATTTTCTTCAGTAAATGCTCAAAAAATTGCTTCACAATTTGTGGCAATGAACCCATTTTGTGTTTTGTTTTAATTTGCAATCTATTAAGGACTGAAACTTTCAAAAAACAATAAAAACAATTTGTTAGAAAATTAAAAGAATAAAAAATCAAAGACAATACAAAATACAAGTACATTTTTAATAATTTTATTTTTTAATATTTTTAAATTATTATTAGATTCAATAGATGTGAAAATCTCTAACAAATGTCTACAAAAGTTTCTATTAACAAATGCTTACTCTCTATTTCTGTACTTATACTATCCTATGGAACAATAACAAAACAGTCTGCAGACAACCACCTATGTGTGGACCACACTTTCCATAACTTTCCACTAAAAAATCCTCCAGTTCCACTGGTTTATAGTTTGCAGACTCCACTTCCTATAAGTTTTTAGAAAATAGATTACACTTGCCCCTCTCAATTTTCCTTAACCTTCTTCTATTCCACACAATTACTCAATAATCACTGAAAATAGACCAGCAATCCCAGTGGCAAATCTTTTTAACAGTTGTGTGGTATAATTAGACCAAAGCTAATTAGAATAGCTAAAAGTGCTTTCTCAATTTTGACTCTAATTTGGGGCTTCATTTCCCTCTTACCATTGTTTCTTCTAAGGTTTTCAACTCAAAGGTGATTGCCTTTGTTCACCAATAGCAGGTTCTCCTCCCTTCAGGGCACATGGAAACTGCATTTCTCAATCCCATTCCAATTAAGCAGCACTATATATGTGACTAGCCAGTGGAAAGTGAAAAGCCCTTAAGTGATTCTCCAGTCTCTCTTCTGACCTAGGGAGAAAACAAAAACAAATAATTAAACAAAAATCATACTCACAGGCACATACAAAGGGAAAAGAAACACTTGGTCTAGGTGCATCTGCAATATGGTAGAGGCTGCCTCAATTGTCCTAAGTCCCTGAATGATCATGTATAGCTGAACTCCCTATTGACCTGCACTAAAAACAAAGCATGAGCAAGAAACAAACCTTCCCTGTATTAAGTACTTGGGATTTCAGAATTGATAACCTGGACTATACTGGTTAATACAGTCTTTTTAAAAAGGAGAGTTAAGCAGGAAAAATAGTCATCAAACAAGTATTTAGGAATGGGATAATTGTAGTAAAATTGAAAAGAAGAAGGAAATAAAAGGCAGCATTCCTGTATATCAGGAGGACCTAATTTAGTTTAGGTTAGGGTAGAAGTTCAAGGAAGGCCTCCCAAAAGATGCGAAACTAAAGTTGAGACCTTAATCATAATATGGAGTTATGTGGGAAAAGAGGGAAAATGAGCACCCCAGGCAAAAGAAACTGCGTGTAAAGGCCTAGATGCTAGAAAGTGTGATGACTAAAATGCAGAAAAGAAGCAAACTTCCAGAAGTGAGGTTCAGGCGCCTCGGATACCACCTTAACACAATGTCTTTACCTCTTGCTCCTGGGTCTCATTGTAGACTCTTCTTTACAGTTTTAGCTCTCTCAGGACACCTCATTAATGTTCTGGAGAGCACAAGTTCTGCAGTACTTCTGGACTCACCCATTACTTGAAGAACCTCATGTTCAATGCACGCCTGGTACAAAGAAGTATCTAGTAAATAACTGATAACTGACAGAATGAATAAAGAATGAAGCTATAATAAAGAGATAGTTTTAAAGGACCCACAACGCCTGTGTAGTCGATTCTCAAGCAAAAACAAAAAATAAAAATCATGTTAGAGCTGTTCTAAATTTTATGATTTTCTAAATTGTGTTCATATTGCTTCTCTCCCAAGCATAGAGGAAAACCAAATTGACTCTAATCAAATGTGGAAAAAACCAACATGAGTTAATGAGAAAAAAAAACCTTAATTTTTAAAGCAGAAAAGAAATGCCATTTCATTACTTCCAAATACAATAACATGAGTTAATAGAATAATAACAATGCTAAGGAGGCATTCTATAATTCCCTTTTTAATGAATCAGTCTGCAAACAACTATTTATCGGATACCACCTCTATGCTTAGTAAACAGTCTTTAGAGTCTGTGTTACAAATCTTGAAGAACACAAAATTATAAGAAATCACTGTTTTCAACATGCTTAGCTGGTAAACAAGAAGTTTCTAAAGATTACCACCAAGTCAAAACAATATATACTGTTAAAAGTTAATATATTTTTTTGTCAGTCCATTTGGGCTGCTATAACAAAATACTACAAAATAGGTAGCTTATAAACAAAAGAAATTTATTTCTCACAGTTCTGGAGGGTTAAGAGGCCAAGATCAAGGCTCTGGCAGATTCAGTGTCTGGCGAGGGCTTGCTCTTTGATTCATAGACGGCATCTTTTCGCTGTCCTCACATAGCAGAAGGGACAAAGGAGCTATCTTGGGCCTCTTTTATAAAGGGACTAATTCCATAAGTGGGGGCTCTGAGCTCATGACCTAATCACCTCCCAAAGCTCCACCTCCTAACACCATCACCTTGGGGGTTAGTATTTCGACATATGAATTTTGAGGTAACATAAACATTCAGACCATTGCATTAGCATAGTCTTATTTCATTCAAATACATATAGCAAAATTAATTGAAAATACCTTATTCTCTGAAATTCATACATCCTTTTTCCCCCAATCTTTTTTCATATCACTATTTTTATAGCAAATTTCCCCTTTGTAAAAGACACGGACAAATAAAATATACTTAACTTCAGATGTATCTGTGTAAAGAACAGAAAGGTCCTGAAAACAAATAAAGACAGGATCTTCTAGAAGTGCTTTAATATTTTTGTTCTTCACTAACTAGTCTTTCTGACTTTTCGGATTCTCTTTATTCATTAAACAGTAAGCATTTATGAAACAACTGCCTTAACATTCCAACCCCTCTGATTCAAGGAAGTTTAGGAAGTTTAAGGAAGGTCCTGAAATAGCAGTTACAGAATAGATCTTAACTGTCCCTTTTTAAAACACTATCACACTTGTCATTCCCAACAATCTATCTTTGTTTGTCTTCCATATTATTTTATGCATGGATAACCAATAATGCAATCTGTTTTCAGTCTTTAAAAGGTAAGTCATTCAATTTGACTTTTGGCCTGGACATTGCTTTCTGATCTTCCTTGCTGATAATTAGCAGGATAGTTTCCACAATTATATTTTACTTTGACCAACTTTATATTTCAACTTAATGAAAAGTCATCCTCACTATATGAAGGGATGAAGAATATGAAGGATATAGAAGTTCAAGGAAAGCCTCTCAAAAGATGTGAAACTGAAGTTGAGACCTTAATCATAATATGAAGTTATTTGGGAAAAGGGAAAATGAGCACTCTTTCACAAATCAATATCAGACTGATCGTTTATGTGATCTTCAAGATCAAGCCAATGCTTCTGTTTGTTGCAATATCTAATCTACTATAAATACATTTCTCTGAAACAAAAATCACATGGAATAATGATAATTAATATATCTATTTTCACCAAAAATCAGTGAATTTGAACTTCCACTTGATAGTTTCAGTAATGTTGAATCGCATTCTGATAAATTATTCTTAACCTGTTTATTTTTCTCTGCACAGATAAATTCTAGTTCCAAGGATGGATTTATGTATTCTTCAACATGAAATATGTCAGGAGCCCTGGGAGGAAAACACTGTGTCCAGTATCACTTAAAGCTTAGTCACTGCTTGCTGTACAGGCTAGGGGTCAAGCACATTCAGGCTTTTGACTCTTCTATTCCCTCTTCTTCTATCTCCAAATAGAAGGAGTGAATCATCTCACAAAACATTGCTGAAAACTTACCAGAATTCCATCCCTAAAAATCTGCCATATGTAATAGCATGTCATTCACTTATTTCAATAATGGAGATTAATAGCCTGTCTGTATTCAAGGTATAATATTTAAAATCAGCTTATACAAATAGATTCTCAGAGTAAGATTCAATTTTTCTTTAATTCTACTCTTTCCAAAAGAAAGATCCTTAAATGTTAGGAAACAGAGTGAATGAAAAAAATCATAAGAAATCACCTTATGCAAAGATGACTTTTATTCAGCGTCCTCAAGGGTCTTTCCATCTTCCATATGGATTGCAGTTTAAGCTAAAAATAGACAAGTTCTATCTCAACTTGAAAGCTATAATTTACTCCTGTGTAGGTAAGTTTAAATGGATTTTCAACTTAAACAAAAATGTTTTTCATCACCATTTTCTTCTCTCATCATATTCACTCATCAATAATGTAAGAGATTGAGGAGATTAGAAAGATAATTTCTGCATTTGATAATTATGTGGCTAGAATACCATTTAGAAGTAGGTCATTGGTATCTTTCCAAAGTCTATTGAATGATCAATAGTGACCTTAAAGGGCTATTTTTTGTTCTATGTAAAATAGCTTGGGATCATATTCATCCAGAACTATGTATAACTTCAAGGACCAGTCACAAAAGCATTCCCGTAAGTGCAGAGAGCTGACATCTTACGTCATTATCCATCTTGAGTCACACATGAAACTTAGGGCCAGAAAGAATTTCGAGGGTGTTTTTTGTTTTGCACCATGCCTGCAGAGAGAAAGATTTCATCACAAGTAAACTTTGGCCCCTTTTCTTCCTATTCCTACCTTGTAAATGAGAGAGGGATAGAGAGAAATTTGGATTTTCAATTCAATAATTATTTAAAATTAGATATAATAGTGTCTGAAATTATATAGTGACTTTCATTTGCAAAGCAGTTTAACACACATATCTCACACAATATGGATTCAAACACTAGCATACACTTACACTTAAAACTTATATAAGTTGTTATCAGCTTAAAAGAAATTGTTATGACAATAATGTGTTTTATGTAAGCCTCATGGTAACTGCAAAGCAAACACCCATAGCAGATACACAAAAGATGAAAAGTAGAGAATCAAAGCATACCATAGGAGAAAAATCACCTCATCACAGAGGAAAACAGCAGGAGAGGAAGAAAGGAATAAAGGAGCTACAAAACAACTAGAAAACAATTAATGAAATGCCATTAGAAAGTCCTTATCTATCAATAATTACATACAAACTTTGGAGATACTGTACACTGTACGTTTGGTTCCAGACCACCACAATAAAGCAAATATCGCAAGAAAATAAGTCTTACAAAATTTTAGTTTCCTGGTGCATAAAGAAGTTATGTTTATACTATACTGAAGTCCAAGTATGCAATAACAGTACATCTAAAAAAAAATAAGGTACATACCTTAATTTATTGCTAAAAAATGCTAACAACCATCTGAGCCTCTAGTGAGTTGTAATCTTTTTGCTGGTGAAAGGCCCTGCCTCATGTTGACGGTTGATGACTGACCAGGGTGGTGGTTGCTGAAGGTTGGGGTATCTGTTGCTATTTCTTAAAAGAAGAAAACAATGAAGTTTACCACATTGATTGACTCTTTCTTTCACACAAGAGTTCTCTGTAGCATGCAATGCTGCTTGATAGCATTTTACCCACAGTAGAACTTCTTTCAATATTGAAGTCAGTCCTCTCAATCTCTGCCACTGCTTTCTCAACTAAGTTCATGGGATATTCTAAATATTTTGCTGTCATTTCAACAATGTCCACAGAATATTCAGCAGGAGTAGATTCCATCTCAAGAAACCACTCTCCTTGTTCATTCTTAAGAATCAAATCCTTATTTGTTAAAGTTTCATCTCATAATAATCTCATACTGCAGCAATTCATGCACATCTTCAGATTCTACTTCTAATTCTAGTTCTCTTGCTATTTCCACCTCATCTGCATTTACTTCTTCCACTGAAGTCTTGAACCCCTCAAAATTATTCATGAGGGTTGGTATCGACTTCTCCTAAACTCCGGTTGATATTTTGACCTCCTCCTATGAACCACAAATGATCTTAATAACATCTAGAATGGTAAATCCTGTCCAGACAGTTGTCAATTTATTATACCCAGATTTATCAAAGGAATAATTATCTATGGCAGCCATAGCCTTATGAAATGTATTTCTTAAATAATAAGACTTGAAAGTCAAAATTACTCCTTCATCTATGGGTTATAGAATGGGTGTTGTGTTAGCAGGCGTGAAAACAACATTAATCACCTGTATATCTCCCTCAGAGCTCTTGGATGACCAGATGCATTACGAAGGCACAGTAATATTTTGAAAGAAATCTTTTCTTCTGAGCAGCAGGTTTCAACATGGGCTTAAAATATTCGGTTAACCATGGTGTAAACAGATGTGCTGCCAGTCAGGCTTTGCTCCATTTCAAGAGTGCAGGTAGAATTGATTTTAGCACAATTCTTAAGGACCCTAGGATTTTCAGCATGGTCAATGAGCATTGGCTTCAACTTACGGTCATCAGCTGTATTAACCCCTAACAAGAGAGTAAGCCTGCACTTTGAAGGTTTGAAGCCAGGCATTGACTTTTCCTCTCTACCTATAAAAGTTCTAGATGGCATCTTCTTGTAATAAAGAGATGTTTTGTTTACATTGAAAATCTGTTGTTTAGTGTAGCCACCTTCATCAATTACCTCAGCTAGATATTCTGAATAACTTGCTTCAGCTTTTAGAACAGGACTTGCTACTTTATTTTTCACTTTTATGTTATGGAGATGGCTTCTTTCCTTAAACTTCATGAATCAACCTCACTAGCTTCCAGCTTTTCTTCTGCAGTTTCCTCACCTCTCTCAGACTTCATAGAATTGAAAAGAGTTAGAGCTTTGCTCTGGATTAGGCTTTGGCCTAAGGGACTGTTGTGGCTGGTTTAATCTTCCATCCAGACCCTTAAAAACTTTCTGTACATCATCAATAAGTCTGTTTCACTTTCTTGTCATCTGTGTGTTCACTGGAGTAGCACATTTAATTTCCTTCAAAAATTTTTCCTCTGTATCCACTACTTGGCTAACTATTTGGCACAAGAGGCGTAGCTTTCACTCTATCTCAGCTTTCAACATGCTTTCCTCACTTAGCTTAATCATTTCTAACTTCTAATTTAAAGTGAGAAATATGTAACTCTTTCTTTTACTTGAATACTTAGAGGCCATTTTAGGGTTATTAGTTGGCCTAATTTTAATAATGTTTTGTTTCAGGGAATATGAAGGCCTGAAAAGAGAGAGAGAGATAGGAGAATCGCCAGTTGTTGGAGCAGTCAGAACACACACAACATTTACTGAATAGGGTTGCCATCTTATATGGGCACAGTTCATGGGGCCCCAAAATAATTACAATACTGACATCAAAGACCACTGGTAATAGAACATCATAACAGATACAATAATAATTAAAAAGTTTGAAATACTGTGAGAATTACCAAAATGTGACAGAAAGAGACAAAGTGAACACATGCTATTGGAAAAATGGCACTGATAGACTTTCTTAATGCAAGATTGTCATAAAACTTCAACTGGTAAAAAATGCAATATCTGTGAAGCAAAATAAAGGCAAAGCACAATAAAACAAGGTATGCCTGTACTTTGAATGTAAACAAATTAAATTTTCCAATCAAAAGACATAGAGTAACCAAATGGATAAAAAAAACAAGACCCAATTATATACTGCCTACAAGACATTCAAGTCACCTATAAGAATATATAGACTGAAAGTGAAGGGATGGAAAAAGATATTCCATGCAAATGGAAACCAGGGGTAGATAAAATAGACTTTAAGTCAAAAGTGTAAAATTAGACAAAGGAGGTCATTATATAGTGATAAAGAGGTCAATGCATCAAGAGGATATGACAATTGTAAATATATTTGCACCTAACATCAAAGTACCTAAATATATAAAGCAAACATGAATAGCTCTGAAGGAAGAAATAAAGAGGATTTCAATATCCCACTTTTTGCAATGGATAGATCATTCAGCAGAAAATCAGTAAGGAAGCATCAGAGTTAAACTACACTTTAGAACAAAGGGACATAACAGATATATATGGAACATCCAACCTGGGTAACAGAGTGAGATCCTGTCTCATAAAAAGGAAAAAAAAAATCCAACAGTAGCAGAATGCCCATTATTCTCAAATACACAGAAAACATACTACAGGATAGATAATATGTCAGTCCACAAAACAAGTCTTAACAAATTTAAGAAGACTAAAATCATATCAAATATCTTTTCTGACCACAATGGTATGAAGCTAGAAATCAATAATAGGAGAAATTGTGAAAAATTCACAAACACATGAAAATTAAACAGCATGCTTCTCAACAAAAAATGGGTCAAAGAAAAAATTAAATCAGAAAATTTAAAAACTCTTCAGAGAAATGAAAATGGAAACAACACATTAAACTTTTAGGATGCAGCAAAAGCAATTTTAAGAAAAAAAATTATAGCAATAAATGCCTACATCAAAAAAGAAGAAAGATCTCAAATAAACAACCTAATGTTACTGATCAAGGAACTAGAAAAAAGAAGAACAAACTAATCCCAAAGTTAGTAGAATAAAGGAAATAATAAAAACCAGAGCAGAAATACATGAAAGAGACTTAAAAAATATATATAAAAGATCCTTAAACTAAGAGATGCTTTTTGAAAAGATAAACAAAATCAATAAAACTTTAGCTACACTAAGAAAAAAAGAGAGAAGATTCAAATAAATAAAATTAGAAATGAAAGAGGAGACATTACAACTAGCACCACAAAAATACAAAAGATTGTTAATAGACTATTATGAAGAGTTATATACCCATATACTGGATAACCTATAAGAAATGGATAGTTTCTGGACACATACAATCCACCAAGACTGAATCATAAAGAAATATAAAATCTGAATGGACCAATAACAAGCAAGGAGATTGCATCGGTAATAAAAATTCTTCCATTTAAAGCCCAAGACCTGATGGCTTCACTACCAAATAATTCCAAACATTAAAAAACAAAAAGTAATACCAATACTTCTCAAACTATTTCAAAAATTGAAGAAGAGGGAATATTTTAAAATTTATTTTACAAGGCTTGCTTTACCCTGAGACCAAAACCAGACAATTATACTAAAAGAAAAGAAAATTGTAGGTCAATATCCCTGATAAACACAGATGCAAAAGTCCTCGGAAAAAAAAATACTACCAAACCAAATTCAAAAGCACATTAAAAGAATTATTCATCATAATCAATTAGAATTTATTCCAGGGATTCAGGATAGTTCAACATACCCAAACTTATAAATGTGATACACCATATTAACAGAGTGAAGGCCAAAAACCATATGATTATCTAAATAGATGCAGGAAAAGCATTTGACAAAATTCAATATTCTTTCATGTCGAAACTCTCAACAAATTAGTCATAGAAGGAATGTATCTCAACACAATAAAGGCCATATGAGACAAAACCAAAGCTAACATACTCAACGGTAAAAAGTTAAAAGCTTGTCCTCTAAGATCAACAACAAGACAAGAATGTTCACTCTCATCACTTCTATTCAAGTACTATGGGAAATCCTAGCCAGAGCAATTAAGCAAGAGAAAGAAATAAAAGACATCTAAATTAAAAGGAAAAAGTTAAATTGTCCCTGTTTGCAGGTGACATGATCTTATACATAGAAAACCCTAAAAACTCTACCAAAACATTGTTAGAACTAATAAGTGCATATGGTAAAGTTGCAGGACACAAAATCAACACACAAAAATCAGTAGTTTTTCTATATAATAATAACAACAGACTACCTGAAAAAGAAATCGAGAAAACAATCCCATTCACAATCACCACAAAAAAAAAAAGTACTTAGCAATAAACCTAACCAAGGGGGTGAAAGTACTGTATATTGATGTACTGTACTATAAAACACTGATGATAAAAATTGAAGAAGACACAAATAAATGGAAAGATGTCCTGTGTTCATGGAGTGGAAGAATTAATATTGTTAAAATGTCCATACTATCCAAAGTGCTCTACAAATTCAAAGCAATTCCTATCAAAATACCAATGACACTTTTACAGACATAAAAAAAAAAAAATCTTAAAATTGCTATGGAACAGCCAAAGACCCTGAATAGCCAAACAATCTGGAGCAAAAGAACAAAACTAGAGGCATCTTACTACCTGAATTCAAAATATATTACATAGCTATAGTAATCAAAGCAGTATGGTACTGACATAAAAACAGACACACAGACCAATGGAAGAGAATAGAGATCCCAGAAATATACCGACACATTTACAGTAAATTGACTTTCTTTTTAGTTTTAGAATATTACAGGGGTACAAACACTTTGGTTACATAGATTGCCTTTGCACCGCCTGAGTCAGAGCTACAAGCGTGCCCAACCCCCAGACAGTGCACACTGCACCCATTAGATGTGAATTTACCTACCCCCTCCTCCCCCCTCCCACCTGCCTAATACCCAATGAATGTTACTTCCATATGTGCATTTTGACTTTTGACAAAGATGCCAAGAACACACAATGGGGAAAGGACAATCTCTTCAATAAATAGTATTGGGAAAACTGGATATCTACATGCAAAAGAATGAAATTAGACCTTTATCACATACCACATAGAAAAATTTAAAAAATAGATGAAAGACTTAAATGTAAGACTTGAAACTGTAAAACTATTAGTAGAAAGCATGGGGGGAAACTCCATGACATTGATCTGGGCAAAGATTTTTTGGATAAGACCCCAAAAGCACAGTCAACAAAAGCAAAAACAGACAAATGAGATGATATCCAACTAAAAATTTTCCGCACACAAAGAAAACAATCAACAGAGTGAAAAGACAGCCTATAAAATGGGAGAAAATATTTACAAACCATCCATCTGATAAGCGGTCAATGTCCAAAATATGTATGTTTGTATGCAAACAATCCAATAGCAAGAAAACAACCTAATTTAAAAATAGGCAAAGGACCTGAATAGACATTTCACAGAAAAATACATACAAATGACCAAAAGGTATATGAAAAAATCCTCAACATCACTAATCATAAGAGAAATGCAAATTAAATCCACAATGAAATATCACCTCACACAGGTTAGAATGACTATTAACAAAAAGATGGAAGATAATGCTGAGGATGTAGAGAAAAGAGAACCCTTGCACACTATTGGTGGGAATGTAAATTAGTACAGCCATTATGGAAAACAATATGGAGGCTTTTTAAAAAATTAAAAATAGATGCACCACATGATTCAGCAATAGTACTATAGGGTAAATATTCCAAGGAAATGAAATCAGTATGTCCAAGAGGTACCTGCATTCCCATGTTCATTGTAGCACTATTTACAATAGCCCAAGATATGGCATCTACCTAAGTGTTGATTTCTTTACTCATGAATGAGTAAATAAAATGTGCTATATATACACAGTGAAATACTATTCAACCTTAAAGAAAGATGAAAAACCACATGGATGAACCTGGAGAAAGTATGTTAAGTGAAATAAGCCAGACACAGAAAGACCTATACCACATGATCTCACCCATATGTAGAATCTAAAAAAGTTGACCTCATAGAAGTAGAGAGTAGAATTGTGGTTACCAGGGACTGGGAACATATTGGTAAAAGAATATAAAATGTTAGTTAGGAGGAGTAAGTTTAAGAGATCTACCGTACAACGTAGTGGCTATAACTAAAAACAATGTATTGTATTTTGAAGAGAGTAGATATTAAGTGTTCTCACCACAAAAAAAGGTAGGTGAGGTAATGCATACGTTAATTAGCTCAACTGAGCCATTCCACATTGTGTACCTATTTCAAAACACTATGCTGTATACAATAAATATATACAATCTTTATTTGTCAATTATTAATAAAAATAAACAAACTTTTGAGATAATTATATATCGGTAGTTCTTTTGAGTGTGTTTATACTATCCTCATTTCTTTTAGCTTTAAATTTTTAGCAACACCATCTACACTCTGCTGTATTAAACATTGTTTGCTTAAAAATAAATAAATACATAAATAAAATGAGTGTTTCTAAAAAAGCCATCTACCAGTGGTTAAGACATTTAAAAACCATGCTCTTTGAGTTTTATTTGGAAAAACTAGACATTTTAGATTGAAAAAGAAAAAACTAAAAAGAAACATAATAAGTGAATTAAAATAGGAGGCAGTGATTTCTTTCTATATTATTTTAAGAATGTATAAATCATGATCACTGAGTGGAAAATAGAGGGATACCCTTTGGCATGGTATAGGAAAGATATTTATATCATTATATCTAACAGTGTTATGATCTTCCACGAGTAGTAATGAGGTTTACTAAAAGAATTCAGTAATGGCCATCAGTTAAGGAATTGTGGAAAAAATTTTATATGGATAAAAGTTTAAATCAGAATGAAATCCAATTAATTCCAGCTCTATGACTCAAACTATGCATAATCATCTGTTCTCACCAATCCATCTATAGAACTCTGCCAAATTAATAACAACTTTAAACACATCCGTTTCTAGTTCATATCACTTCTGAGTTAAAATTTCCAGTGGCTCTTATACTGGGGTTGTCAAATAAACTCCCATTTCTTTAGACTGTCCATTAGTCATGTCACTAAGCATACACATAACAAAAGTCTAATGTTATGTAGAAGAGACACAAATGGCACTGCATGATCTTATACAGACACTGACTTGAGGAACAGTGGTTCCCAAATATTGTAAAAAGATGGTTGAATAACAAGAATAATCTAGGGCAGCAGTCTCCAACCTTTCTGGCACCAGGGACTGGTTTCATAGAAGAAAAATTTTTTCACTGACTGGGAAGAGGAGCGGGGCGGACAGGGTAGGGGTGCTGGGGAGAGCTCAGGCAGTGATGCGAGCAACGGAGAGTGGCTGTATAGATGAAGCTTCGCTTGCTGGCCCACCGCTCACCTCCTGCTGTGCAGCATCCCAGTTACTAAGTTTCAAGGGAGACAATTTATAGGGGGGGTGGGGGAGGGGCGGCAGAGGACGGCAGGGTGCCAAGGAGTTTTGCAGCCCAGTCCCTAACAGGCCACCAACCAGTACCAGTCGATGGCCCGGGGGTTGGGGACCGCAGATCTAGGAGGCTTTTTAAAAATTTAAAGATTTCAGGCATCCATGCCCCAAAATTCTGAATCAAGGCTGTGGTGTAGCCCAGGAATGTATATTTTTTAGAAGCCCTTCAGTCAATTCTGGTGTACTGATTGGTTTTGGATCCATTCTGCTAGATTCAGGCACCATTTGGGGAGTTAGAAGCACATATCCCAGTCTCCTGTCATTGTTATGATTATGTCAAGATTTTGCCCCTAATCCTTAAATGATGCACTAACCTGGTTCACTTTTAAATTGCAAGGATGATTTTTGCCCAAACTACGCCAGTTTAAGTGGTCTAAATGATGTCTCCTTTACCCTGGGCTAGACTTTGATTCTGCTGTGGATGACTCTTGGCCAGAAACCTCTCCATATTGGCAGGCAACCACAGGCCTATCTTTTCAGACCTGTTGCAGGGCATTCCAAAAATGCAAAATCCCAATGATGAGCTAAGGATGAAAGAATATGACTCTATTGCTCTCTTTACTTGAGCAGAAAGCTCTTCCTTTGAAACTACACCCATGTAGGGAATCTCTTCCCTAAAAGCTGAGAGAGAGAACTTTAAATCTTGCCCAGAAGTCAGTGCTGAGTTCCCCCTAGAGAGTTTGAAGAGCATCACCAACATTTAAAATTTAGTACAATTTTGATTGAAAGTGCCTTTCCATCTTTACCCCTCTAATTCTTTTATGAATCACTCTATTTAAAGTGGTCTATTTGCTTTCTCCTTAAACATTTAGTCTTTATTCTAACCACCTGTATACTCTCATCATGTCTCCAAGCCTCTGGACATACTACTTTTTTCTAACTTTGCCCCCTGAAAAATCAACCATTTTCTAGACCAGGTATCTTAAAAGTATTTCTGTAATGGACCAGAGAATAAGTATTGTCCTCCTTGCCAGCCGCACTGTCACTGTTACAGCTACTCAACTCTGTGTTTTGTAGCATGAAAGCAGCCATTGACATTGTGTTAAACAAATGAGCATGCTGTCTTCTTACAACAGAAAAAGACAGAAGCTAGACTTGGTCTGCAGGCAGTAGTTTTCAAAGCCCTATTTTCGATTCAGTTTAGAAGCTATCTTCTCTGACTCCTTTCATGAAACTTTCTTCCCCTTTCCTCCCATTGAGCAATGATAGAATTTTTTCTTTTATGCTCACTGAGAATTTGTAGATATTTTTATTATAGTAGCTCTTTCTCATTGTACTATGTAAATTATTTACATGTTCAATTGTCCCTTTAAATGGTGACTCCATCTAGGAAAAAGACAATGTTTTATTAATCGGTATCTAACAAAACAAATAGCAGCCTGTAGGTATTCAATAAATGTTGACTATTGAATGAATAAATAAAGGAATGATTGGATAAATGATGAATACAAATGTTAATTTGAAGTGGATCTTGAAAAATGGATGGGATTTAGCAGATGACCCTCAAAATAAAAGTGTAAATTATTTTTAAACCTAACAGTTTGTTTTTCTCCCTGAACAATCTCTTTTATTCATTCTACAAATATTGATTGAAGAATACCTGCTAAGGGCAAAGCCCTTGAGAATTAACATTCTATAAAGCAGTGCTTCCCAGAGTTGAAGACTATAAAGTACACTAAGTCACCGCATCCACTAAATGTGCCTATTATCATCTGTGCATGAAAGTCCTTTTAAAAGTTAATGGGATACGAATGCATATAGCAGAATAAAAGAGAGAAATACCCAGACCAAATTACACAAGAATTTATAACACTCTGTCCCAGTATGTTGAATCAAGGGATTTGGGTTATTGAAGATAGCATTCTAATGAAGTCTCTTCATCTGTTCTACACATCACTGTCCTTTCATTAGCTACACATTGGAGAGGAAAGCATGGCCTATCACCAATATGCTAATCCTTTATTTGAGAAGGTCCCTAGGTCTTTATGTCCCCTTTAAGTACCCTTAATCTTCTTTAATTAACTATGAATTTCTTAATTTGTATTGTTTATTATTCTGTCCAATTGGCTCTCCTCATGGCCATCTGCTCTAATGTATATTTTATAAGTGATAGAAGCCATATCACTCTAGCCAATAGTTTATGCAATTATTGCTAAAATGACAGAGCATCAATTTCTATTGCCTGAAAATTTAATATTTGAATGATGTAAAACTAAATTTTTTTTTCAATCATCCATTTATCACTAAGCTTTGAACAAACATCTAATTTTATTAAATTCATAGCTCCAGGTTTTTGGCAAGTGGGCTTTATGTATATATTAGCAGCCTGAGTTTCCACAATGTTCTAATGGGGTCTTATTAATTGTAAAAACTGAAATTTCACTGACTCTGCCAAAGCTGAAATTTGGCCCCTTAAAAAGTTTCTCTCAGTCATGCTCAACTATTTGAAGAATCCCCAGGAAATATTTTCCATATTCTCAAAAGGAAATACACTCTGACTGGATGTTAATTGTGCTCTGCCATTTCTTCCTAGAAAATATGACCAACACATGGAACCTTCAGAGTCTATTGCTATGGGAATAGATAGGAGGAAGTAATGTCACCTACTTTGTTGGTGTCAGGCCAACGTGGGAGGCTTTATGTCCCAACAATCTACATATTTTAGTGAAACAAGTCTGTTTTTAATAAGTGCGTTTTATTCTTAGCACACAAGGATATGTCTGTGGATCAGGCATGTGTTCCAATGAACATTTACAAAGTCTCCAAAACAAGTTCTCTCCTCTAAACCAAAAATTTTGTTCCTGGAAAAAGTTTATATCCCCAATACATTTCCTTAGGAGCAGTTCTTTCCCAGGGATCACCTTACTTCCTCAATTAATGTAATCTGATGCCTCCTTCATTGGCCCCTGTCTGCACTGCTTTTTGCCATATTGAAATGCCAGCTGTGTGGAAGACAGAATCCTTGCTACATTTATAATGCTTTGATCTTGAATGCCTTCTTTCATGCAGTCAGGATTATTTACAAAAATTAACAAAACACAGTTAATCTGTGTCTTTCTGAATGAAAAACAATAAAAGTTACATAAATATTACTCAAATCTTGTCAGAAAAAACCATGTGAATAAGCGCATTGATTACTTTGCCATTTTATTTTAGAGCTGGGGAAGACCTTAGATAATACTCTACAAAAGAGAATATTTGGGTCTAGAAACATCAAGAGAACTGTTAAAAATCACACAGCTGGACAGTCAAATATTTGGTATCATAGTCACTTGGAAAGATTAGAAAAAGTAAACCATTAAAGAACAGGCTAGGAAAAGTCCCTCTTGAACTTCAAGGCCTTGGGAGACACTAGCACCAAGCCAGAAATGGCAGCGTAACTTAGGCAAGCCAAGGACAAACCCAGCGCATATCACAGTTTACATTTTTTCCCAGAGAAGGCTTGTAGTGAGAAAACATTGCCCACCAAAAATTATACTGAGTCCTCCATGGCCTTATTCCACGCTCTACACCAAATTTTAAAGGTTCTACGACCATACAGTTATTATCATTTGGTAAAATTTCTATATACTCACTCCCTTTCCTCCAAAGTGTAATCTTAAGGAGGTATTTTGTTTTCTTCTATATTTATTGTATGGTGCCAAAAGACAGGTCAAAGGACATCTTAGAAATTCTCGTGGGCTAAGAAAAGAGAACATATTTCAGTGTCTTCTAAAAACAAAAGTACTTTGGGAATGGGAGCAATGAATTTGGTCTCTGACAGCTTCTCCGTTTGTGATGGTTATTGGTTACAGGGCTTTACTGCTACCTGGAAGTGTAAATTGCACCCCTGAGATTGTTCTGCACGTAACCTTTAACTCACACTTGATAGCAAACAAATGAAAGAGAGGCAATACCATCAGATGTGATGATTTATTTTTAAAGCACAAGTTTTTTGTTTAATATAAATGTAAAAACATAACTTTCCCTTCAAGCCAGCCAGGTAGTGTAGGTAATTTATCAAACCAAAAGCACTAGAGCTCTGCAGTAAGAAAGGAAGAAAATGCATTTGTGCTCAAGTAATTGTCTTTCTCTGCCTGAACTGTAGTAAGATAGATTCAGGGCACAGGTAATTCCAAATAATGATTACAGTCAAACAAAGAAACTCCTTCATGTAATTAGTCTAATTTAATTTAATCTTTAATTTTCAGAGGTGCTGCCACACAACTTATGTTAAGTTTCTTTTTGCTCTTTGAACTGTTTTGTGAATTTTTATTTCTTCAAGAAGAAAGACCCTTGTCAACTCCTCATTCACATAATGAATACAGTCCTTTCAAAAGCCATTTTTGTCCTTTTGTTTCCTTTGATCAAAGCTATTTTATAACCTTTGACAAATCCTGCCCCTATTCAAAGCTGATTCATGTAGCCACTATGGAAAGTATAAGTTGTGTTGCGACTTGCCATTCATCCACTCAAGGATTTTATTCAGCACTTACTTACTATACTCGAGGAAGTATTCCAGAAGCTGGAAATACGAGGATTAACATAAATCGCAAGACCCTTGATCTCATGCAATTTAAAATTAGTGTGAAGAGAAGAGTGAGGAGATGGGACTAAATAAAAAAGATAATTTTAAATGGTTAAAGGGACAGAGGAAAGGGATGGCAGCTATTTTAAAGTAAGTGGAGAGATAAATCTTCTCGGAGAAAGTAATATTTGAGCTGAAACCTGAATAGTGAAAAGATCTAAGTGAAAGTATTCAGAGTCAAGAGAATAACAGATGCTAAGAGCCGGAGTCAGGAAAGGGCTCAACATGTATAGGGACTAGAAATGAGGTCAGTGTGGTTGAGCGAAGGGGAATCACAGAAATGGGGCCAAAGGGGCCAGATCAAACAGAGCCTTGCAGATCATTGTATAGGATTAGATTATTTCAAGGGACAATAGGCAGAGATTGGATGATTTTAAACAAAGAAGGGACATGGAAGTCTTCAGGAGGAAGGAGAAAAGAGAAAATATAGTAAATTTACTACTAAGTTTTATTTACATATTTGCTTGTTTGGGCCAACATTTTAGAGTGTAGAAATTTAACAGAATGATGATATAGCACATCCATTCTGCAGACTGATGCCTTCTTACTGTTTTTGGCTAATTCAACTTGCTCTATGATCTTCTTTTGAAGGTACAGAAATGGAGAGAGTATGACTGCCTGGTAACACAGACACTGCCAAATGTGCTTAGTGGAGACTGAGTCAAAGAGATAACCTGAAACAAGAACCTGAACCCCAGGAATAGGGAAAAAGAAGGATAAATGTTACAAAACCTGAAGGATAGTTTGAATCATCAGGGAAATTAACTTGGTAAATAGACTTTCCATTCTCTGGCAAATACGAAAGCCATATTATAGGCTGATCTTCATTATCAACATAACAATCAAATTTCAGAGCAATGTATATATTCAGCTGTTTTACTTTTACATTCTTCAAACATGCACTCACAATAGAAAGCAAGTCAAATGAGAGAACTCTTACATTTGAATTAAAATTTTATACATCACACTTCAAAATCAGAAATAGGTGTAATGTTAAAACATTTCAAAGCACAAAAATATTAAGGAAATGGACTTTATATTTAAATCTTTTCATCTGTTAAATTCTGGATAATTTTCTACACATTCTTAGAATAGTGGAAAAAAATATGTAGAAAATTATTCCCAGGATTAGATCAAAAAAATTTAAGACGACTTTCTGTGCAATTGACTGTACATTTTAAAAAACAACATTCTTGTATCACTGGAAGCCTGTAATAAACTTTGAGGTACATTTTAAAGGTAAATTTCTGCTCAAAGACATAGCTGGTCTGATATACATTTTGAATGTTGACTGTGTTGAAGGAATTAGAGTAGATAGAAAGACTAGCTCAAAGTAAGCAGAACTGGTCCTTTGAATGACTGTTGTATGAGATACTTTGGCAAATATGGCAACAGAAAATGTCTAAAAAAAGTTGAAAATTCAGCTTAGCTGATTCTCCTTGTGAATCTTCTGTATCCTGTTTACATTCAGAATATCTGTCATTTTCTTGCCCTTTGGGTCTTTTCAATTCTAAAACCCAATATCTTAGTGGTTTAGATGAGACTCTTGTCACACCACTGTCACTGGTGTGTTCAGGGTTGGCAGGGACTCAGCCTGTTCATTCTGCCTTTCCGCTACTATATCCACTACTACACTCTGATCTTCTTTTTGATTTGAAAGATCAAAGAAAGACTAACCACTGGCCATGCCCCAGAATCCCTCAATAGTTTTACCATTATTTTTAGTCAAGACTAGGTAAATTTGGAGGCTGGGCACAGTGGCTCATGCCTGTAATCCTAGCACTCTGGGAGGCCAAGGCAGGAGGGTCATTTGAGCTTAGGAGTTTGAGACCAGCCTGCACAAGAGCGAGACCCCGTCTCTACTAAAAAATTAGAAAGAAATTTAGCTGAACAACTAAAAATATATAGAAAAAATTAGCCAGGCATGGTGGTGCATGCCTGTAGTCCCAGCTACTTGGGAGGCTGAGGCAGAAGGATTGCTTCAGCCCAGGAGTTGGGGTTGCTGTGAGCTAGGCTGATGCCACAGCACTCTAGCCTGGGCAACAAAGTGAGACTCTGTCTCAAAAATAAAAAAATAAAAAACACCTAGATAAATTTGAATTGAATTTGAATTCTTACTGAATACTTATAATAAAGGTATACTACATATAATTTATAAACTGTAGATACAGAAGAATCAAAACACCAAAGATAAAGATTTGTTTCTGTTTTAAAGTGTCACTACTTAAATTCAGTTCATCTTCCACAATGTTTCTCTGCTAGGTCCTATTATTCTTCCTGAGAAATGGGGGCTGGCATTAAATTGACATGTCTCCGAAGAGAGAACAATAAAGAGTTGGCAACCCATTAATTAAGAAGAGGAAGAATAGTGTAGAAGTTTAGCATGTAGACTTTGGAGGCAGGTCTCTTGAGCTTGATTCTGGCTCTTCTACTTAGTTGTCACTAACTTCTATTGCTGAAGGTTTTTTATTTGTAAAAGGGGATAATAAGACCTACACCATAGAGTTTGGTAAATAATTAACTGAGGCTATATATCAAATGTTGAAAACCATTCTTGGAATGTCATAAAACTCATATATACCTGTTAGCCATTATTTTTAAAGAAGTAACAAGTTAACAAATGACCAGAAGTTGTTCAACATCATTAAAAGTCAATCTGTGGAGTCTACATTTTAGGAAATGTAAGTAAATTCCATGTAAAATTACTTTAAAAGTTATTGTGAGACTGTATAAGGTAAAAAAAAAAATCCAATTTTTTATCCTAATTGTGGAAGAAATGAAAATAGTAAATAAACCCCATAAAGGGACCTATTAATAACTTTATTGATGTCAAATAATTAATGAAACAGGAGATATAATTCTAGCAAAATGGTAACATGAAGAATCATGCATGAATCATGCATAAACTCAGAGAGAGCTGATTTCAAATCTCGGCTCCATCATGACTACATTTTATAGGGGCCTTTTTTCTGTAAAATGGGAACATTTTTAAAAATTCTCATGAGTTTGGAGTAAGAATTAATTGACAGTATGTCTGTAAATAGGCTTCAGTGTCTGGAACATAGTAGGTATCCAATACGAATTTTTCATTCCACTGTTTTAAAATTGATATCATTGATATCAGCCCAACATTAGTCTATGGTACCATAGCCGAGGCTGAGTGGACAACTGGTCAACTCTAGGAAAGTGTTGACTGTTCCAAACATTTATCTCATCAGGTAAAGGCAATAGGAATAAACTTTGTGTCCCCAAAACTATAAAAGATAAAAAAGAAGAGGAAGGTTCTCCTGTCTAGGGCCTCGGATTTTTTTTTCTTTTTTGCCAAGATTATATAGATTGATGTAACTTGCCCAAGATCTGCAGAGTTTAGTGAAATATGATGGCCCTTAGCAGACTGGATCGTCCTCAAGGATTATCACAGACCTCAAGAGCATCGAACTGAGACAGATCTGGCAAGACAGAGCAAGCACAAGGCAATTAAAAATGAATCAGTAAGTCTTTTTAAAATGTAGAAACAGCTGCCTCTCCTTCCTGTGTTTTTTTCAGTTTGGTGTTTGTGGAAGTGAGCATACATTTCTGTTTACTTCAAGCAGACACTTCTGCTCTGTTACATAATGATATGGGGGATTGCCGGGGTAGAGTGTGGGAGGACAGATGTGAACCCCAACAAATATGCCATTTTACTGAGGACAGAGTCAAAGGAAATCTGGCAAATAGAATTTTCATAGGCCTACTCATCTGTGCAAATATTTGCAAGAATGCTGAATCTAGAACAATATTGTCCTATAAAAATATGTGAGCTACATGTTTAATTTTAGAGTTTTTCTAGTAGCATCATCAAAAAATAAACAAATAAAATAACTTTAGTAATATATTTTATTTAACTCAATATTTCAAAAATATTTTTCAAGATGTAATCAATATACAAATTATTGAGATAATTCACATTTTTCTTCTGTACTAATCTTCAAAATCCTGTGTGTATTTTACATGTATAGCACATCTCATTTCAGACTAGCCATATCTGGTTAGTGGCTAACATATGAACTCAGAACCAGAGAGTTGAAATGAAATAGTAATAGGCTGAGTTTTATTATCCCTCTTTAATGAACATATATCTGAGCTTAGCAAGAAATACATAAAAGTACTACCACTTGCTATAACAAACCCTATTTTTTTAGTTGGTTTTTCATATATTTCAATCCTAGACACAAACTAAGTGGCTTATATGGCTGTCATTGTCTTATCTGATATCACCAGTGAGAATCTTCAAGTAGTGGGCTCTAAGAGAAACTCAGAAGTACAAGATCAAAACCCACACTGAGCTGCCTTTCAAATCATCCAGAAATGCTTTATACATGTTAATTTACAAGTTCATAAGAAGATAGAGATTTGCTCAATTCATGAGAAAATGCATGATGTTTAATTTATAATTAAATAAAATTCATATTTTATAATTTGTATTCTTGTTAAAGATTGTATAATATTAAGCAATTTTAAATCAATAGAAAAATGATAGATAGGTTGACATAAAGATAGATGTTACTATGGGTTATGTAAAACTCCACTTTCAAGTGAAAATATTTAATTACAAATATCTATAATTACTTTTAAATCATTCAGTTAAGGGTAGAGACTGTATTGTTGAGACAGATGCATGGAACAAAGAAGTCTAGGAGGGACAGTGCAGGTTGAAAAATAGAACCTTAAACTCATTCCTCAAATTTCTTCAAGACTGGGTAAATTTTTATGCTTTTCAATTGTTCAAAACTCGAGAAAAAAAAATTGTTATTTTACTTCAGATCATGTTCTACTTAAGCAGGAAATCTTAAAAAAATCATTAAAATCTCATTGTCACATGTCTATATTATGGTTACTAGCTATTGCCTCCTATTTTTTCCCCACATTAGTTTATCCAAGACACTACTTCAAGGTCTCTTTATAAGATATAGTTTTTATTACACTATTTCCTCACTCAAGGGCTCCCTTTCCACTATCAGATCACCTCCAAACTCCTTGGCATCCTAAATCTTCCATTGGTTGCCCACATCTAATATCTCCTGACTCACTTTATCATCAGCCACTCCTCTTTATATTTCTGCACATTCTGTACCTAACAAATTATTTATGCCCAGAGTCTATGAGAAATGGTGGAGACAGACATGCCAAAGTGCTCTATGAAACTTCACTCTGTCCTTTCCGCGGCCAGCCAGGGTGACCATGAATCAGCAGCAACAGACATTTACCCAAACCTGGCCAGGGAACAGCTATAAATGTGAATGAAGAAATTATGGGATCAAAAACACAGGTATAGGCAATTTGATTTTATGGGATCAAAAATACAGAATGGAAAATCTGTTCAGCTGACATGTTAGAAAGTCTTGCCAAAAATTGAGTAAGACGCTAAATCCTGAATCTCTATAGGGCTGCCCAGTGCTAAGTATTTTTAGTGATATTTGAAAGTCTGTTTTGTCAAGGTCAGAGAAATATAACAAATTAAATGACCTGTTCAGGCACATGAATTAGCCTTGGAAATTTTAAGAAAAGAGGTTTTTTGGCATACATAGCGACTTTTCAGATTATTCAAACTCACAGCTAGATGCTAATTCCTATTATTTTAACATGAAGTCAGACCTAGCTATTATTAAAATGAAGTAAAAAATATAACATAGATAACTTGCATTACAAGCCAGGGAGCTATCTTTGTTCAGAGAGAACGTATAATGTCAGTACCATAATTAAATAAAGGAGAAAATCTGTGAAAATGGGTCTGGCTACACTATAAACTCCATGAAAGAGGATTGTGACTGTTTCATTCCCTGCTCGATTCCCAGTGACTAGAAGAGACACTCATCGTTTTTCTTTCAATTCTTTTGGTCATTCATGACTGATTAATGAACAACCTAGATGACAAAAGTGTGCTGCTGAGTCCTAAGCCATCTGTAGGATTTTTCATTGTCCAGTGCGTTACTCTACTTTCTAAGAGTCAGATGAACAATACTCTAGAAAAAGAGATTTGAAATTTTTGCTTACATAGCTACAGGTTTTGAATGAGCAAGGGAGTATTCTTTACAGGGAATGCTGGTATAATGTATGCCCAAACAAATTAAAAATATCAACATGTAGTTTTCAGAATTTTAGGCTAGCTCTAGGTAACTATATGCATTTGGATAATATGTAGTTTTCTAATTTAGAGTTGAGTTTTTCTTTCTTTGGAATTATCAAAAAAGCTGTGTGTTGTTTACCAGGGTTAAATACATGGAGAAGGCTATGTAAATTTTATTTTATATCAGTATTGCTCTTTCCCAATATAAAATTCTATATAAGAGAGTCATTCTTTTCCTGAAGAGGGGAAAAACCAATTTATAACAATGATGCCTTAAAGAAAAAACACTCAAGTGAGTTAAATTTGGTAAATACAAGGTCTACCATAAGGTAATCATATTAGAATTCCTGGTGCTAGAATATAAGCATTATTGTATATCTGATATAATTGTAGTCCAAAAAATTATATCAAGCATTGGTATAAACATTATCCTCCACTGTTTTTTTATTCTTAGTATGGATTACTGATCAAATCCCCCAGGATTATTTGTTACAAAATATCTGTAAAATTGACATACTGATCAAAACAATGTGATAAACATCCCTCCTCCGTCCCCTACATACACACACCTACACACACAAACACACAAGCACACATTTTATTACAGGAAATATAAGTCACCTATTAGTGGCTGAGACCTACCACTATTAGGCATATATTAATATTATAGGATGTATTATCTCATTGACTGTTCACATAAAGGGATATAAGTATCTCCATTTTGCAGATGAGGAAAGTGAGTGTCAGATATGTAAGGTGATTTTCCAAAGGTCACCATCTAGGAAGGTGGAATCAGAGTATTAATTCAGGTGCTTTGCTTCTATAAGCTATATATTTCTACTTTATGTCCTTCCTTTTTCCAGACCTTTGTCCCTGAAACATTTCAGGGAATCACAATATTTTCCTTCAAATTGGTTCTGGTACAGAAACACACACACACATAATTATATGTAAAAGGTTTTAAAATTAAAACATATAATCACCTGTTGTGGGCCATTGCCCAGGTGTGATTCAGTCCCAGTAAGAAGATCCAATGTGAGAGGGGCTAAATAGTTTCAGTGGTTACAGACATATTTTAGAGTCAGAGAGGCCTGATTCCTCCACTTAACAGTTGTGTGACCGTGAGTGAACTGTACTGTCACTAAGTGTCAGATTCCTTGCCTATGAAATGGGTCTAAGAATACCACCTACTTTATAAGGTTGTTCCATAGAGGCCTTAGCTCAGAGCCCAGCACTCAGAGCACAGTTAGGCCACCAGCAGGTTTGAAGAGAATGAACAGAAGAGCTGTTTCCTGGTCCCTAGAACCGCTGTTGAATTTTGGAAGGTATGTTCCACATCACTAACTGTGGAGTGTTTTGAAAAGAGAACTTTATAGGATTTTACAATGAGAAGTAATTAACTTGCATGCTGGGCTGTCACATATTGGCTATTGCGAGAACTCTATGGCTGAAGAAGCTAAGCTGCCAAAGTTCAAAAAGGTAAGTTCCTCAGCTGAGCAACATAATAGAAGAAAAGGTCACCTTTGACTCACTTTTGCTATTGGCTATCAAAGGTGACCAGTTTTGCACAGCATATACCCCATGTGCTTTAACAGACCCCTGATGGATTCTTTTGATAGAAGGTGGGAAGGAAATGTTAAAGAAGTAAAATATCAAAAACAAGCTTTCTCTCTGCAAGGAGCTATCTTCTATTGTAGCTACTTCCAGCTCCACCATGGGGCACTCTTGAAAAGGGCCCCTAAAAAAGCTAAAAATACAAATAAAGAACAAAAATCTATGTCACAACTCTCCATTAAAATGCTTTCAGATTAATTTTGAAGATTCCACAAACATTTAGAGACTCAGCTGGAAGACTATGCGAGAAGGGAACCCTAGAGTCCAGATGAGTGTTGATAAATGCACCTCTGCCTGGCAGGGTCCAAATAAACAATAATGCAGAGTTATTAGCATTTGCTTACCATAAGACTTAAAAATGATAGAATTTGGAGGTTAATAATGTGTAAGCAGGACTGAGTGTGCAGAATCTCCATAAACTAAAGCATTGTCTGCATGAAGCCATAATAACCAACTGAAATGAAAAAAACAAAATCAACACAAGTGTTTTTCGAAATGTATGAGAAAAAATAATTTATTGGAGGATATCATTTTTCTGATTTTAATGAATCAACCAGTTGCTGTCTTACCATATAGAAAAATCTAAAGAGACAAAGTTCAATATTATAGAAACATCCATAAGTACTAGCAATTATTGTTGGAGAGGAAGTATAAGAGAAGTATAGGAAATATAAGAGATCCAACTTGGATGCAGATGGTAATATTGTTAATTTATCTTATTCAAAGAGAGATACATTTAAGTAATAGTAGTAGAAAATGTGCATTTGCATAACTAGAAAACTCAGTATTATCAGTAGTCTTTTCAAGCATGTATTAATGTGTAATATTTTGCATTATGCAGCTTTTCATTTAGAAAGATGGCACTTCCAAACCACCATCAAGGGATAATATAGTTACAATGCCTCTTTTGAAGCAGTGAAAAGTTTCCTTTCAATAGGAAAGTAGTGTGACACAGAATTATCACAAATTGGATTATTGTTCTCAATTCTTCACTCCTTTCCTATTATAAAATTATGAATCTATTCCCTTAGCCATGTAATTTTGCAGTTCTTCTCACTATGGGAATGTTTCCTTACCCCATTGGTACTGGGCTTGAACTTGTGACTTTCTTTGAAATGCATGTGGATATGAGGATCAGAGGCATTAAAAATATGCGTGTGGTCTGGCTTGGTACTTCTGATGGCCGTGATAAAAGTGCACCCCTAGTGCACCCAAAATGAGATACACAGACCTGAACACAACCTGAAGCTGGGGTCTAACGCTTTTGACTTATAGCCTAAAACAGAGCTGTCCCCAACAGACCCATAGATTTAGGAGTAAGAAAAAAATAAATGTTTGTAATTGAAAGCCTTGAATTATGGGATGGTTTATTATGTGGTATTATTGAAGCAATAGCTGTCTTAACAAGTATGAAGAAGGTAGCTTGAAAGTCAGGGAGGTCTAGATTTAAATGGCCACTCTGCAGCCAGCTGTAATCTTAAGCAAGCTTCTCAACCTATCTGATTCTCAGTTTCATCGTTTCTAAATAAGAAATTATAAAATTGTAACATGTAAAATGTTAAAACATCATATTATAAAGTGTCAAATTGTAAATGATGCCAATCTATAGTATTGCTGTGAAAATTAAATAACACAATGTATGTAAAACAAACTGAATATGCCTAAGATATTAGTTCATAAATAGTTGTTATCATTATCCTTTTCTTTTGGTTTTATGGGGGTTTTGTTTTGTTTTGTTTTAATTTCAGAATGTTACAGGAGTACAAATGTTTTGGTTACATGGATTGGTTATGTACGGCTTGAGACAAAGTTATAAGTATGCCCATCACCCAGATACTGTACATTGTACCCATTAGGTATGCTTTCACCTGTCCCCTCCTTCCACCTCCCCCACCTGCTTGATTTCCTCAAGTTTTACTTCTGTCTGTGCACATGAGTGCTATTCAGTTAGTTCCAATTTAATAGTGAGTACATGTGGTATTTGTTTTTCCATTCTTGTAATACTTCAATAAGGAGAATGGTCTCAAATTCTATCCAGATTGTTACAAAAGGAATTAATCAATTTTTTATGGCTGAATGCATATAAATATGCATATACCATATTTTATTAATCCATTCATGAATTGATGGGCACTTGGCTTGATTCCACATCTTTGCAATTGTGAATTGTGCTGCAATAAACATTCAAGTACAAGTGTCTTTTTGATAAAATTACTTTTTTCTTTTGGGTAAATGCCCAGTAGTGGAATTGCTGAATCTACTTTTAGTTCTTTGAAGAATCTCAATACTGTTCTCCATAGAGTTTGTACTAGTTTGCAGTCCCACCAACAGTATGTAAGTGTTCCTTTCTGCATCCATGCCAGCATCTACTGTTTTTGTTTTTTTGAGACAAGGTCTCTCTCTGTTGCCCAGGCTAAAGTCTTTATAATCAAGACCTTCCTTCTATATCCAGTCCTCAATGAGTCAATGGTAGCTTGTATCATAAACTAGCCTGAGTATAGCATCTATAATAGTGTCTCACACAGAGTAGACCAAATAAATAGCTCTTTCCTAATCACTCTTTCCCAATGGGCACATTCAAAAATGTGCCTCATGATTTTTGTTTCAGTATCATCCTGTGCGAAATAAGCAAGGTGATCAAAAATAGTGTTTTTGGTTTGGGATTTTTTTTTTTTTTTTTTTTTTTTTTTTTTGCAAAAAGTAATACATTTGAACCTACTCTTTTAGTGTACCCAAGACTAAGGCCAAAATCAAATCACTTTGATAGTAAATACTTACACTTCTCTGGTTCTCAAATCCATCTGATAGTATGTACCCAGTAGTCTGCATGGTACACACACACACACACACACACACACACAGACATAGACACACACACACACACACACGCAGTACCGCTATAATCCCCAGTGGAAATTTCATACAAGTGTGGGGACCTACTGTCTTTGTCTGTCCCAACTACTATACCATACACTTGGTGACTTAAACAACAAATATTTATTCCTCACAGTTCTGAAGCCTGGAAGTCTGAGATCAGGGTTCCAACACGGTCAGGTTCTTGGTGAAGTCCCTCTTCCTGGTTTACAGATGACTATCTTCTTTGATTCTCCCATGGCCGAGGGAGATCACTTCTCTTATATCTCTTCTTATAAGGGAACTAATCCCATTCATGAGGGCTCCACCCTACTACCATGACCTAATTATCTCCCAAAGGCCCTACCTCCTAATATCACATTAGGAATTAGGATTTCGATATATGAATTTTGGGGGGACACATTCAGCCCATAACACTACCTTGTGACTAAGCACCACTGTATTTCTAGGCCCTGCTACCACTTCCAATGGGTAGCACCATACCACAATTCCCAGGTCCCCCACACTCAACAATCCTGGCTCTTTCCACACAATGGCCTTTCTGGTGTTGCTGATACACTAAATACCAAGGTACCAAAACTACTCAGTGCTCTATACCAACATGGAAAGAAATGGATCCCTACCTTCATCTGTAAACATATGCCAGGAATGAACCATCCAATAATCTCTTTGTCCTAATGTTGTATTCCAAAAATGAGCCTATCATGGAAACAAGTAGGAAGAGAAGAAGCTGGACCTAGGACAAATTTGAGAGATGGGCACCACTCTGTGGCCTGAATTCCTCTCTGGTTTGACAACTGAAGATTTGCTATTGGGGCAAGCTTGTTTTCCTTGCTTCCTCCTTAAAATGAATTGTTTTCCAATCAGTCTTTCAATCCTTTTGTAAATTATCTTTCAGCACACCTAGTCTCACAAATCTGTAAGACATAACCATACAAGTTTAGGCTTATATTGCCTTGATCCCCCTGTTATAAACAAGCTGTCATTTATTTGGTGCAAAAAAATGAATGAATGATGAAAAATGTGAGTTTGGATAAGTTATCCATATTCAGATACTCAGCATTGTTTTAATTTTTAATCATCCGGTTATCTAATAATTAGCTTAAACTTAATGTTAAAAAGTGAACTCTTGATTCTCTCAGCCCATCCCTAAAACCTGCTGTTCTGCAGTCCTCCCTCTCTTATAAAAAGCAACTCCACCCTACTACTGACTTAGGCCAAGAACCTTAAAGTCACTTTTAACTCTTCTGTTTCTCACATTTTACATCTAAACCATCAACAAATGCTTTGGGCTCTACTTCAAAACACATTGAAAGTCCAACCACTTCTCACCTCTTCAGCCAGTACTATGCCATTCTGAGCCCCCTTCATCCCTCACCTGGACAGTTTTAAAAACCACTTAAGTGTCGCTCTGCTTCCACACTTGACTATAGTCTATTCTCAGTACAGAAGCCTGAAATATCCTTTAAAAATATAAATCAGAAAATGTTTCTGCTTTGCTCTTACCCTTTTAAAACTTCCCATCTCACTCACATTAATAGCTAAAGTTCTTACAACACCTATAAGACCCTACATCACCTGACACCTGGTACCTCTCTTGCTCTCTCTGTCCCAGCCCACTGGTCTCCTTGCTATTTCCTGACTACCCCAGGTCTCCTCTCATCTTAGGTAACTTATTCTGGTTGATCCCTCTTCCTGAAATGCTTTTCCTATAAATATTCTCTTGGCTAACTCTCTTACCTCCTACAAATACTTGCTCAGATCTCATTTTCTCAATGAGGTTTGCCTTAACACTACTAACTGCTGTCCTCTCCACGCTCTCTATAGCCCATCTCCCCGTTCCCTTCCCCTGATGCATTTTTTAGAGTATTTATCAGCATCAATGATATTAAATCACTTATCATGTATTGTTTTTATAGTCTTTTGTCTATCTTCTTTCCCTATTTTCATTAGAATGTAAGTTCCATGAGGGCAAGAACTCTGCTTTGTTCACTCAACAGTGTTAAATGAAGACATACTGAAAAGAGGAAAAACAAAATTATTTCCTAAAGTATTAGGTTGGTGCAAAAGTAATTGCCTTTTTAGCACTGTTGAAATTTGCCATTTGATATTGGACTACATTCTTAAATAATTGTGGCTATGTTATACAGCATTTTAATGTGCATTTCTTGCTTTATGTTTTTTTCCTAAGGACTTATTACTTGCTATTTATTTTATATTTATTTTAGACTATGGAAATCATATTAGACAAAAAGCAAATTCAAGCGATTTTCTTATTTGAGTTCAAAATGAGTTGTAAAGCAGTAGAGACAACTCACAACATCAACAATGCATTTGGCCCAGGAACTGCTAATGAATGTACAGTGCAGTGGTGGGTCAAGAAGTTTGGCAAAGGAGACAAGAGATGAGGAGTGCAGTGGCCGGCCATTAGAAGTTGACAACGACCAACTGAGAGCAATCACTGAAGCTGACCCACTGTCCTCTGACAACTACATAAGAAGTTGCCAAAGAACACATCAACCATTCTATGGTCATTCGGCATTTGAAGCAAAAGCTTAACAGTGGGTGCCTCATGAGCTGACCAAAAATCAAAAAAAAATTGTCATTTTGAAGTGTTGCCTTCTCTTATTGTACGCAACAATAACGAACCGTTTCTTAATCGGATTGTGACGTGTGATGAAAAGTGGATTTTATCCGACAACTGGCAATGACCAGATCAGTGGTTGGACCAAGAAGAAGCTCCAAAGCACTTCCCAAAACCAAACTTGCACCAAAAAACGGTCATGGTCACTGTTTGGTGGTCTGATCCACTACGGCTTTCCGAATCCCGGCGAAACCATTAGAGCTGAGAAGTATGCTCAGCAAATCAATGAGATGCACCGAAAACTGCAACACCTGCAGCTGCCATTGGTCAACAGAAAAGGCCCAGTTCTTCTTCACAACAACGCCCAACCGCAGGTCGCACAACCAATGTTTTAAAAGTTGAATGACTTGGGCTATGAAGTTTTGCCTCAACCACCATATTCACCTGACCTTGCGCCAACCAACTACCACTTCTTCAAGCATCTCGACAACTTTTTGCAGGGAAAACACTTCCACAACCAGCAGGATGCAGAAAATGCTTTCCCAGGGTTCCCTGAATCCCGAAGCACAGATTTTTATGCTACAGGAATAAACAAACTTATTTCTCATTGGCAAAAATGTGTTGATTGTAATGGTTCCTATTTTAATTAAAAAGATATGTTTGAACCTAGTTATAATGATTTAAAACTTAGGGTCTGAAACCGCAATTATTTTTGTACCAACCTTAATAGTTTATTTTTATCAAACAGTGCTTTCCACTTTACTTGAGGTTTTCAGAAAGTCAAGGAGAGTTTTCCAATCTGTCAAAACAAGTTTTCTTCTTCAGGTCTACAGCTATTTTTAAAGTATTCTGTATACACACCATTCTTTTATACTCCTATGCAAGGTAATTATGTTATCAATTTTAAATGTCTTACAGACAAAAGATTCACATTTGTTGACACTCAGCCTAGTTTCTTGATATGCAAATAGAAATTAGTCCAAATAGTTACATCATGACATAATTTTTAATAACAGGAAAATTCAAACACAACTATTAATATTATGAAAATGACACAGATGACAGATGCCATGGAGAGAAAGTGGAAGACATCTTTGAACAAATGAAATGAATGCTATAGATCAGTTCCATAAACATGTTTTATTTACATTCTTTCTAAAACAGCATGTGCTTCTTCAGGTTCACACAAATATTAATATCTCAAACATAACAAAACATTCAAAAGCAAAAAACTTTTCTTATTCCCTAAACTTTCTTCTCCCTGAAGAAGAAAAATGGCACCAACATTTATCTAATTACTCTCTCACCTTCCATATCCAATTATTAAAGGTTATTAAGTATGTGCTGTCCGATTTCCTAAAGTACTAGGTTTAACAGTTGATATCTCTGACATTTCACTTTGGCATTTCTTTTTTTTTTTTTTTCTTTATTGTGAAGGTACATCCTCAGTCTTTCAAACACACATTTTGGCTTATGATTATCTTTCAAAATATTTTTAGAGCAATTTTTGTGAGACCATGGATAAGTCAAAAATTCATGTTATTTTTTAATATGCGTTCCATCATGGAACCAATGCAGCACAGACAGCTGGAAATATCAACCAAGTGTTGGGGAAGGATGTGGCTAATGAACACATAGTACATCAATGGTTTGAGAAGTTCTATTCTGGTGATTTTCATCTTGAAGATGAGCCTTGTGAGTGACCTGATACTAAGGTGGATAATGATGAGCTGAAAGCTGTGGTGGAAGCAAATTCATCTCAACCTATGCGTGAATTATCAGCAAGGTTTGACATTACTATTCCAACAATATTGGACCATTTGAAACAAATGAAACAAAGAAGCTGGATAAATGGGTATTGCATGCATTAAACGAGCATCAGAAGAGAAATCATCTCGAAGTTTGCCTTTCTTTGCTGTCATAACATAAAGGCAAACAATTTCTACACCATATTGTTACGTGTGATGAAAAAGGGATTCTTTTTGGCAATTGCAAGCATTAGGCACAGTGGTAGGATAAAGATGAAGTGCTGAAACATAGTCCAAAACTGAATATTCATAAAAAAGTTAATAGTGTTTGTTTAGTGGTCCAGCGCTGGTATTATTCACTACAGCTTCATGAAACCTGGTCAGTCGATTCCAGCAGACGTCTATTGCAACCAACTGGACAAAATGATGAGAATGCTTGCGATTAAGCAGCCAAGATTGGTCATTAGAGACAGGCCAATCCTCTTGCAAGACCACATGTCGCAAAAAACAACGTTTCTCAAACTATAGAAGCTGGACTTAGAAACTCTTGTAACAAACTATAGAAATGATCCCTGAGAGTATAGTCTTAGGACTTAGAAACTCTCTGTCATCCACCGTATTCACCAGACCTTGCACCAACTGACTACCACTACTTCCAGGCTTTGTACCACTTCTTGCAAGGGAAAATATTCAATTCTCAACAAGCTGTGGATATGCTTGTTTCATGATTTCATCGCCACTCACTCTCCAGGCTTCTTTGCTGCTGGAATAAACAAGCTACCCTTAAGATGGCAAAACTGTGTTGATAGTTTAGGCACATACTTTGATTAATTGTACTGCTTCTTGTTTGAGATATAATAAACTATACTTTTGATTTGAAATCAGACATTTCATATTTAATGACCTAATAATACCAGAAGCCAAATTCTATCAATTCTACTCCATAAACATCACTCAAAGCAACACCTTTTTCTGTGAGGTTATTATATGCTACCATCATCACATTAAGCCATTTCTTGCCTGGAACACACTCCTAAGTGGATATCCCCAAGTCTTGCCTTTCTCAAATCTATCCTCCAAAAAGCACATCTGATCTGGCCATTCCATTGCTAGAAACTTCTTTGATGATATCCCCTTGCCTTTAGAGTCATTTTAAAAAATATATAATAATGTTAACATGGTTTATCAAAAAAGCTTTGATATCTTAATATCACCTGTCTCTTAAAATTCAAGGAAAGATTTTATGCAGGAGTGCAAAGTATACAGCAGAATATTTTGAAAGGGGAGATTAAGGTTAGATTTCCCCAGAAGCAAGCCATGAGGACTAGGATTTGGGTGAAAGTAGATGATATGAGAAGTGACTACTCAGAAAGTATCAGACACAGAAAGCCCTTAGCTGGTGATTGCAGGTGCTTGCCATAGTACACCTGCTGTTATTCGGAACTACAAGTGCCTAAGGGGGATATGGTGAGGCACCAACAGCATCTGCTACAAGGGTTATAAACAAAATGAGTCTTTCTCAGAGAAAAATAATCAGGGCAATGAAGGATCTCAAAACTATATATTGCCTGAATAATGGTTGAAGGAATAAAGAATGTTCCACCTAGAAAAAAAGAAATATGTAATCAGAAATTTCACTCTCCACTTAGAACACAGTTAACCTTGTTTGAAGGGAAATTGAAACGCCAATCATTTGAATATAAAAATTCTTTTGTTTAGTCAATTTTTATATTGCAATTATTTTCCCTTCTTCAGATAAAAGGAAATATGAAATCCAGAATATTTATGACCTAGGAAGCTGCACAAAGGACCCATTTGCTAACTAATCAGGTTAAACTAAACTCTAAAATGAAATTAAATTCGGATATGATCTCTTCTCTGTAATAAATGACAAATTTCTCAGCTGTATTTTTCTTCCATTCAGTGTAAAGATATAAAGACTGCCTTGTGATGAAGATATTTTAATATATATAAAATCTAAACTTGTATATCTTTCAGAATTGTGGAGCATGTTTTAATTATGAAATATAATAAAGCATGACTAGTATAAGAGATGAATGATATTTCTCAAATTGTAATTTTTAATCACATCAGATATGTATGAGTTCATAACACATGTTTTGGAAATTTCTGGCCCTAAAGTTCTGCTTTTTATTCCCCCCTCACTTACCTGCCCAGAAAAAGGAATTTAAGCATTCAAAACAGCTTTTGTTTCAGAGATGGCTGTCACAATTCACTATCTTCTTTCTGCAGAAGTTGCAAGAAGCAAGATTTAAAATAACAGTGCTTCTGACAGTTTCTAAATTCTAACCCAATGGAGAGCTTTTATACTTTGACACAGAATACCTACAAATCTTGAAATCCTGACTTGTGAAAAGAGGGATTCGATTTTCTGTATAGCTGCAGGAGATAGATTTAAGAGAAAAGTGGGAGAAGGATTTCAACTTAAGAGGAGGAAGAGGAAGAAGAAGAGAAGAAAGGGATGAGAAAAATACTTTAAAATAGCTAGATTAGGCCAGGAGGGGTGGCTCATTCCTGTAATCCTAGCAGTCTGGGAAACCAAAGCGGGAGGATCGTTTGAGCCAAGGAGTTTGAGGCTGCAGTGAGCTATGGTGACACCACTGCACACTAGCCCTGGTGACAGAATGAGAACCTGTCTCAAAAAATAATAATAAAATAAAATAAATAGCTAGGTTATTTTTAAAGACTAAGGCTAGCAATACAATTCTTTAAGTATAGATTTAGCTTGGGATATAGAGAGAATTAAAGAGCATCCAATTGATTGGGTCAGATCACTTTAAGTTCTGTTTCTTACTCTGAGAGCTATGATTTTAAGATTCTAGGGTTTATTTGGAAATAGTGTATAATATGAGTTAGAGGAGAGTGTGTAAATGGAGAAATCAGTTAAGAAGTTTCCCAACAACACAAGTAAGAGGTGAAGACTACCTTCACCTAGAAAAGGAGAAGAGCAAATATTAAAATCTTGAGGAACCGTTTAGTTGGATGAGGAAAGCAAAAGAGAAGAAAGACTGAAAGATGACACAAATGTTTGGAGCCTATGTGTAGGGAGGTTAGTAACAACTAACAGAAATAAGGACTAGAAAAGGAAGAGCAGGTCTGGGAAGGAATGCTACATCCACTTGGAGATTAAGCTAGTACTCAATATAGTTAGATATAACCAGCAGATAACTGAAAATATAACACTGGGGGCTTGGAAGAAAGATCAGTATTGGGCATATAGAAGTGGAAATTGTCTGAACATCATAGATTGTCAAAGTCATGACATTAGAAAATATTGTCTGCCCAGAGAGTGACTATGGAGAGAAAAGAAAACAGACAATAAAAGATCTTTCTGTGATATCTAAGTTTTAAAAATACAGCAGGGAGTAGAGTGTTGGGAGGGAGACAAAGAAAAAGGGAGAAAAAGGAGGAAGAGGAGGGAAGGAAAGGAAAGAAGGAAGGAAGGAAAAAAGGAAGGAAGGACGTAGGGAAGGAGAGAGGGATGGAAGGAAGGAAAGAAGGAAGGAGGGAAGGAAGGAAGGAAAGCAATGTAGGCAGGCTACCTCAGCACAACCTTCAGGTAATGAATCAGTAAGTAATATGTTTTGTATGAAAGTAATATAACACTCCTATGTGTAACTAATAAATAATTTTGAAAACTTTATTTGTATAATAACTGAATATCCTAACTGAAAAAATTCTAGTAGAATTTTTTTCAATCATTCATATTAAACTCTTATAGCAGCCTCCTAGTTATATAAGGGAATAATAAACCTAAAAGTAATGATATACCTTTTTGTTAATGAAGAAGGATTTATTGTTCATTTCAAGTTAAAATTAGATTACAGAAATATTGTTGTTGCCATCCTTGTTTATTTGGTTAATTCTTTGAATTCATAATTATTGCATCACTCTGTTTGATCTAATGATAGCAGACTACAATGACACAGTTTTATGATTTGAAAACCGTTTTCACATGCTTCCTCTCTTTCAACTCTCATGAACACCCTGTGCACTAGACAGGGAAAGTCTAATAACAGAGTTTCAGTGATTGTCCCAGTGAGTTGGTGACTGAGCCAGTTCACTGCTCCTTCCCTCTACCACATGGACACTCTGCCTCTGTAGGAAATTGTGGGCTCTTATCATATATTAGATGGTTGTGCAGCTGTAGGACTTCTTTCTGAACATTTATATTCATAGAAACATGGAATGTTCCAGCAAGCTACCTTATATCAATTGATTCGTCCTTTTAATTAGCAGATGAGAAAATAAGATAATGAAATACAGGGACTTGTCCTAGGCACAATATTTTAATTTATTATGACAGCAATAAGTAGGCTATAAATAAACTGTTATCTATTACCTGTCTGTAAGGGATAAAGATGAAACTAATTTGGAGTAAAATAACCTTGGTTTTTTGTTTGTTTTATATTTTTTACGCTAATAAAAACAATCTGGTGGTAAAGAGGAATAAAATTATAAAGAAGTTTTCAGAATCTCTATTCTTACAGATTTCTAAAATAACATATTTAACAAGATTAAGTCTTCTGCTTCCTCCCTTATGTCACTCTCCCTCTTTCCCACTCTTCCTTTCCCTATGTTGTAAACAACCTTCTGATAGAGAGCTGAAATAATTAGCACCTTAATGTCCTTTCCAATTCTCTAATTTGATTATTCCTGTACCTCCTGTTTTCTTTAAACTATAAAAGTTCACTCCTTGCCTTTAGTTATTCCTCAGGAAACCTACATATCAAAACTTTTGCTGTTCTCCTCTTCAATCAGAGGCAATCAATATAATTTTTTGTGGAAAAATGCTACCAGCAGGGATCTGAAGACATCTTCAAGTGAAGCACTTCTCAACCATCATGTTTCTTTTAACAGATCAGCCAGTCACCAATGGTCAGTTGTGTGGTGTTTTATAAGTAATTTTAATAAAATGTACAAAAATTTACTAACCTTCTAAAATTAAGTTGGATAACATTCATGATTATTTCTAGAACATTGCAACTATAATTTTCTTGCATTCTTATATGCGTTCTTAAATGAGAGATAAAAAGATGGTAGACACTTAGAAGTAGAAATTGCAGAAATTATTTTGACACCTTTAGAGAGTGAGTTTCTGGGACTGTTATCTGAGTTATATACCATAGTGACAAGAAAGGTTAATAAGCACTCTTTCTTATGCATCAAATCTTCACTCATGAAATACAAAAGTGTTTTCTAAGTTGTCGGGGGAGGGGGGCATACTAATTAGCAGCAAATATTAAACATTTACTATATGTCAGAAGCTTTACCACAGCTTTATAAACTGGGTCTTATGAAACCCAATTTAAAATTAAGACAATGGAGGCTCAGTGAAGTTCAGTGACTTGTACAATGTCACAAAGCTATAGAACTGGGCATCAACCAGGACTATCTCCCTCTGAAGTTTATGCTCACTTCATAAGAATAATGATGCCATAGCATCAAGAAATCTTTCATACATCCATGAGAATGCCCATAACTGTTCTTAGCTCTCAAGCTCTCCCTATGTAAAGACTAACTCAGAGTCAGGTCAGCTAGGACAGGAGTCTAAGCTGAAATCTTGAGATGTGGAAAGAAAGAAAGAAGTAAGGAAAGGAAGGGAGAGGGGAGGGAGGAAGGGAGAAAAAGGAGGGGGAAAGAGAGAAAGACAGGGGTTGGAGGGAACTCAGGAGACCAACAATTTCTCCCTTTCTCACTTCCCGTACTCCACACTTGTTGCATTTCAAGTTCAAAATAACTCCGTGGTGGCAGTGATTAAGTTCTAATAAATAAGGCAGGTGTATTCTTTTCTGGTAAGTGCATAGGTGGGAGCCAATCTAATACTTCAATTTCTCTCTTCCACTTTATTGGGTGTAACATGCTGTGCATACCACAGTTCTTTAGGACAAATGCATTTCAAAAGAAAAGTTAGTCTTGAACATTGAAATTTGCAACAGTGTATATTTTACCAAATGTCAATCGCCATTTTCTGGGTAATTTGAGTTAGTCTGATTCATTATGCAATTCTAAGCCTGAGAAAGGCATTTCAAATACGAAAAATAAAATGACTTGTCCCAAATCTTGGACTACATGCAGTTTTCAAAAGTGCAATTTAAGCCATTATCCATCATTCAGTTATAATTTTGCTTTCTACTCCCCTGCTTCCAGCTAGGTTACAACCTCCTGACCATAAGAAAAATTGCCTCAAGTCTTACCTTAATTCTTCCATTTTAAGATAATTTCAGATAACAGCACATATTTGTTCAAAAGTCTACCGTACCATTCTCCTTTCTCTTGTTAAGTACTAAACTGGATTTTTTTTCTATTTCAGATTTCTCTTCAAACTATTATCACTCTTCATTAATGAGCAAGCACAATTTTATTTATGATATTATAAAAGGATCCTTCTAGGTACAAAAATGTATCAAGATGTGTATTTTTATGTCATAAATGTCAAATTATTTCCCAAGGGTTGTTTTAAAATACTGTAGTGAACCAAATTAAACTCGTTATTCTCTGTAACACAATAATTTAAATGACTACTGCTAGCAGAGACTTTGAACGTCATTATTATGGCCCAGATTTGTACCATAATAATAATAATAACATTCATTTTGTGCTTATATGTACCAGGAAATGTACTGTTTTGAATGAATTATCTCACTTATGCATCAAAATATCCCAAGGAGAACTATCTTATTCTATGTTTCAGATTATTTTCTTAGCTAAAATTCCATGATGAGAAGTTCCTTCCCAGGTCATTGACTATGGGCAATTTGCAAACTCCATACACAATTGTGTCCACAAAGATTATATTAATTTATGCTTCATCAGCAATGCATGAAAACTTTTATTCTATACTTTTGTCAGCATTGCGTAGTCTGGTTGTAATTCTTTTTCTAAAATCTCCTAATCCGACAAGCAAAAAATGAGAACTCCCCATTTTTTTAATTTGCATACTGGTAAGTTTCTTAGCCTATTTTATTTCGTAATTATCTATTAGTGTCTCACTCTGTTATCTATGAGAATCTTCTTTGTGCTCGAGTTCTCAATTTGAATAAACTCTTTAAATACTAAAACGATTAACCTTTGTTACATTTATTATAAATAGTTGTCCCAGTTTAGCTTGCTTTTTAATTTTGGTCTTTTTTTTTTTTTTGGACCTGCAGCCTTTTTATGTTCAAATAATTAAATCTTTTGATCTCAGTCTCTATAAATTCTTCTGTTATAAATGATCTTAGGAAAACATAAATTGTTCGTGTCACTCCTTTATTTCTCTGACCTTAAGTGTCACACTCCTCAGCATAACAAATAAGACCTTTCATAATTTAGTTCTCCCTTTATCTCCTACAAATCACCTTTCTTCACTTTTACTCTTCAAACCTGTGATCTAATCTTGCCAAATTCTTTTTGTAAAAGTGATCTGCTTTATTTCCCTCCTCTTGTTCTTTGCTCTAGTCCCTTCTTTACCTACCAACATTCACCATCTTATTTACCTGATTAACTCCTCTTTCTATGACAAGATTCAAATCACATGGCATCTTTCAGAATGCCCTTCCTAAGCCACTCAGGAAACTGGATGATTTTCCCACGTGTTCCCATAGCATGTAAATATATAAAAAAAATTTTCCTAATATATGATGTGAGGAGAAATAATTTGGGAGAAACTAAACAACTTTCAAAGTCTTTTACTACTTAAAAACATTTCGTTGGAAGTACAAAAGAAAAGGGGAATGCCATGTCAAGACGTATAAACATGTTTCTAAAACCATGGGTCATCTAATTTATGTTATAGTATCTGTTTGATGTTATCAGTAAAGAATAATTTATTATGGCCTTGTGAAATACGTGTATTTTTTCCCTATCTTTTTCATATCATATTGCCCTATTTTACTTAACCTCAAAGAAGTGGGATTCAAATGTTACATCAAGACAGAACCAAAAGGTAACACCATAACAAAGACTTTTAAGGGAAAAAAGGAAAGAAAAAGTAACAAGAGAAATTATAGGATGTTGCAATGAAATGTCAGTTATAAAGTAATTTCAGTAGGAATTAGAATAGGTAGAAAAAGAGGTTCCATTTCATTAGATACATAAACCATTTCAGAGTGAAGACTACAGATGAGAATTATGAACCTTCCCTCTGGTTGCCAAGTAAAGTAGTCACCAATATTTATTTTTTTCCATCTGCTTCATGAATTCCAGCCTGATAAAAACTTTAATTGACTCTCTGAGCCCATTCACAAAGCATTAAACCAAAAAATACAGTGGGTGGGTGTGGTGTGGGGAGCAGGAACCTGAGTTCTTTATTGTACCAACTTTCAACTTTCAATTAAGTGCTTTGTCAAAAATGAATATTTTTCCCTAAAGAATAAAAGTGTCCTCAATTAAACAAAATATTGATACCATCTCAGTGGGAAAAGTTATAAAATCAAATAAGCATTTCATATTGTAACTTTAAAGACAAAATCAGGATTCCTTTAGTGTTTCCATGAGACACATTTTGGGGAATAATAAAGCAGAGATTAATACCATAAACCTTTGAAAGTAATACAGTTTAATAGAGCACAATATCCAACATATTTCACTAAATATCTATTTATTTCCAATGACTGTGTCCTGGGTTAACCTTAGATCTTCACTTATTTTTTTCGCTTAACATAAATGTTGACTTTTTGGGCTGAATAATATACTATTAAGGACTTTAGTAAAGCACTTAATAAAACTTAATAAGATATATAATCTCTGTAAGGAGCTAATAGTTTCATAAAAGCATGAGAATAAACCAATAGACAACAACTTTAAAATCACAGTAGGGAAGAATAATGAACAAATTTAATAATTTTACTTTGTTTAAGCTAATATTATAAAAATTATTATTTGACTCACATATTAAGAATTTAAAATGCCTATAACCATTTCAATAGCCAAAAGGGTACTGAATCTCAATACTCAAATTAATGAAATTTAAAACAATCCAATATGTTTCATCTATCAGATTAGAAAAAAGTGAAAAGGTTTAAAATGCCCATAGTGAGTAAGAATGTGGGGAAACAGACACTCTACTCTTCTGATGAATGAAGAAATTACTATAATTTTTATCAAAGGAATCTAACAATATGGATTTTCAACATATATATCCTGTGTCTTCAACCTTCTTCTTAACATTTTTTCAGCTTTTTGGCCTACGGGAAACCTGAATATACCCTAATAACGGTTTCTTTTTAAGTGCTCTGGAAGTAAAGTAGGCTTTTTCCTCTCATAATTCCACGTCCCTCAGGAGCTATAATAGAAGGACGTTGGATACCATTATGTCCCCTTGCCATTTCCGACTATTACTCTAGCCGCCTCATTAAAATACACACATACACCTGTATTCTTTGAAGACCAAATTTTACTATCTACCACTCCTTCTTGTTGCTGTCATCTGTTTTTGAAAGTGTCAAGAGCATATGCACACTAAATAAATTAAAAAGTAAAACAGCCAAGAAAAGAAAGGGAAAGCAAAAGATATAAACAATAACATTTCATCACACTTTTGCTATTCTAACTACGATTTATTTATGTTGTTTCCATTTCTCCACTGGCTACACTGGCATCTTAGGCACACTCTGATTTAATACGGCACTTCTGACTCCTGAGGGTAGGGTTAGTGTTTGCAGCAGGAGGCAGAGTTCACCAAAAGAAGAGATTGTCACTACTGCTGCCACAAGCTCTTTGCTGCTTACATCAGTAAATCTACCACACTCCTGACCAGGACAATGATGTCAATGAAATAACATCGTATTTCCCCTCCTATGCCTAATCTAATCTACCCAACCTAACATTTCAAAAGCTGATTTATTGCCACTTGCCAAATTTTTTCCTCAAGTCAAACTGTGTACTTTGAGTAACAGATTTCTAGAGTCAGTCTCATTTATTGCAATGATTCAGCCCTTTACATATATCATTTATAATACTATCTGTGTCTATTTCATAAAACAGCTGCAACATTTTCTCCATCAATTTCTGCTGCAAATTGCAAATGAGACAAAAGCCTTTCACTTGCATATCTATCATCATGTTGCCTATTGATTATACCGTTTTTCAAATTTCATAACCACAGTCACTTATTAAAAGATCACTCCTTTTACTAAACTACAAAGCTTAAAATCATTTAAACTTTTGAAAAAGCCATTATTAAAGATATTTAGAAAAAAAGTTTTTCTTAACAGAAATGTTATGAACCCTAATTTATATTAAATCTTATGCCAGCAAAGGACATAAACTTGCTTCTTGGCTCTATTCTCCCCACCACCACCCCTCTCCCTTGAATATCACTCTATTGTTATATTTTCCCCTTTGTTCTAGAAAAGTATCTGCTGATCTCATGAATGAAAAATTTTACTTCATTTTTCATATTGGTTGCTATGATATGAGTTTTATCCAAAGGGGTCTGTCTTGAGTACTATGTAAGCTAGTATTTGGCTAGAGTGCTAAATAAGCTATTATTTGATTCTGAATGGGAATTAATGATCATGGGACTGGAAAACAAATATATCTTATTTGTTTGCACACCTTATTCATCATTATATATCATGGTAGTTAAGAACATGAGTTCCAACTCTGACTTTCCTAACAAAGCAATTCCTAAAGTCTCTAAGTCACAATTATCTTCCCTAGACTTAAATTTTCTCATCAATATAATGAGGATAATAACATCCATCTCAAAGGTTTACTGGCGTGATGTAAGACAGTAATGCACAGACTGTGCTTAGTATAGTGTCTAGCATATAAAAAGTTCTCAGTGTGTGTTATATTACCATGGATATTTTTCCCATCACAACCCACCTGGCCTTCAATTTCAGTTAGTAAGCTGTTATAGTATTTTATTAGGATGGGTTCATGATGTATATTCTTACAGAAATAAATATGATGAAATAGGCTAAAAAAAGAAAATACGTAGAAACTACATAATCAAATATTTTATCTTTCTACATCACCAAACAAATAAGTAAATAGATTAATTCACACACTTTGTGAAGGTTTCTAAATGTTCAGTTAGCCTACCTACAAAGGCAAATATGCAAAGGTAAATGCAAATTTATCAGGCTGATTTTCCATATACAGGAAAGGCTAATTTATTTATTTATTGTTCAGGTTAATAAGGAAGTTAAAATTAAATAAACTTTACATGAACTTTAAATTTGCAATATTTTGATAAGTAATATTTACCCAGAAAGTCTTAGTACACCTACACTGATTTAGGTGTCATGCATAGCAACTTGTTAGTAGAAATGAAAAATAATGTAATTGACTAGTGTTTTACAGAGCACTTTTCTAGTACAGGTATATCTCAGAGATATTGCAGGTTCAGTTCCTAGTCACAATAAAGTGAATATTCCAATAAAGAGAGTCATACAAATTTTTGGTTTCCCAGTGCATATAAAAGTTATATTTATACTATAGTCTATTAAGTATACAATAACAATATATCTAAAAAAGTGTATATAACTTAATTTAAAAATAGTTTATTGCTAAAAAATGGTAATAAATATCTGAGCCTTCAGCAAGTCCGAATCTTTTTGCTGATGGAGGGTTTTACCTCAATGTTGTTTGCTGTTAACTGATCAGGGTGGTGGTTGCTGGGGATCGGGTTAGCTGTGGAAATTTCTTAAAAGAAGACAATAATGAAGTTTGCTGCATCGATTGACTATTCCTTTCATAAAAGCTTTCTCTGTAGCATGTGATGCTGCTTGATAGCATGATACCCACAGTAGAACTTCTTTCAAAATTGAAGTCAGTCCTCTCAAACCCTGCCACTGCTTTACCAACTAAGTTTATGGGATATTCTAAATATTTTATTGTCATTTCAACAATGTTCAGAGCATATTCAGCAGGAGTAAATTCCATCTCAAGGAATGGAATGAAATCTCAAGCTTTCATCTCAATGACCTCTCCTTGTTCACTCATAAGAAGCAGATTGCAGCAATTCATTCACGTCTTCAGGCTCCACTTCCAATTCTAGTTCTCTTGCTCCACATATGCAGTTATTTCCTCCACTGAAGTCTTGAATCCCTTAAAGTCATCCATGAGGGTAGGAATCAACTTCTTTCAAACTCCAGTTAATGTTATTTTGACCTCTTCCCAGGAATTGTGAATGCTCCCAATAGTATCTATAATAGAATAGTGAATCATTTCCAGAAGGTTTCCAATTTAATTTTCCCAGATTCATCAGAGGAATCACTGTCTATGGCACTTCTAACCTTATGAAATGAATGTTTAAAAGATTTGAAAGGTGAAATTACTCTTTGATCCATGGGCTACAGAATGGATGTTGTGTTATCAGGCATGAAAATGGTACTCTTCTTGTACACCTCCATCAGAGCTTTTGGGTAACCAGGTGCATTGTCAATGAGTAATATTTTAAAAGGAAACTTTTCTTCTGCGCAGTAGGTCTCAACATGGACTTAAAATATTTGGTTAACCATGCTATAAACAGATGTGCTGTCATTCAGGCTTTCTTGTTCCATTTCTAGAGCACAGGAAGCGTCAATTTAGCATAATTCTTAAGGGCCCTAGGGTTTTCAGAATGGTAAATGAACATTGGCTTCAATATAAAGTCACCAGCTGCATTAGCTCCTAACAAGGGAGTAAGCCTGTCCTTTGAAGCTTTGAAGCCAGGCATTGACTTCTCTCTAGCTATTACAGTCCTATATGACATATTTTCCCATAGAAGGCTGTTTTATCTACATTGAAAATCTGTTGTTTACTGTGGCCACCTTCATCAATTATGTTAGCTAGATCTTCTGGATAACTTGCTACAGCTTTTAGATCAGGACTTGCTACTTTACCTTGCACTTTTATGTTATGGAGACAGCTTCTTTTCTTAAACCTCATGAACCAACCTTCACTAGCTTCAACTTTTCTTCTGCAGTTTTCTCTAGTCTCTCAGCCTTCATAGAATTGAAGAGTTAGAGCCTTGCTCTGGATTAGGTTTTGGCTTAAGGGCTGTTGTGGCTGATTTAACCTTTTATCCACACTATTACACATTTCTCCACGTCAATAATAAGGCTGTTTTGCTTTCTTATCATCCATGTGTTCACTGGAGTAGCACATTTAATTTCCTTCAAGAACTTTTCCTTTGCATTCACAACTTGGCTAAGTATTTAGTGCAAGAGGCCTGACTTTCACCCTGTCTCAGCTTTCTCATGCTTTCCTAAGTTTAATCATTTCTAGCTTTTAATTTAAAGGAATATATGTGAAACTCTTCCTTTCAGTTGAACACTTAGAGGCCATTGTAGGGATATTAACTGGCCTAATTTCAATATTGTTTTGTCTCAGAGATTGGGAGGCTCAAGAAGAAAGAGAGATGGGGAAATACCAGTTGATAGAACAGTCAGAACACATATAACATTTATAGATTAAGTTTGTTTTCTTATATGGGTACAGTTCATGGTGCCCCAAAACAATTACAATGGTAAAATGCAAGGTTACTCATCACAGATCACCATAACAGATGCAATAATAATGAAAAAGTTTAAAATGCATGAGAATTACCAAAATGCGACACAGAGACACAAAATGACCACATACTGTTGGAAAAATGGTGCCTATAGGCTTTCTCAAAGCAGGGTTGCCACAAATCTTCAATTTGTTAAAAACACAGTATCTGTAAAATATAATAAAGCAATGCATAATAAAATAAGGTATGCTTGTATATGTATTCTTATATATTTCTCATAGTTACCCTATTAAATAGGATTTCATTCTCATTTCATAGGTTAAGAAACTGGAACCAATACTAATTGGGTGTGTATTCATTCCCTTACTACTGACAGAGACAGGTTCCTGAATGTTTCTTCCTTCTCCTTTGTTTTAATATAACCTCCCAAGGTTAGCAGGGCACTTGGCACCAGGGCTAGAGCCTATATTTCCATTTGAGTAAGTCCTGGCCACTGGTTTGTACGTGGAACTGAAAGTAAAACTTCTGAGTCGTGTCATTAAAGCCCATTTCCCTCCATTTGCCCCCATTCCCGTTATGCAGGCTACCAGTGGATGTGGCGGTGGTGTCAGATTCAATCTTTGGATGAGGACAGCAACCTAGGGGATAATGGAACCACAAGGTAGAAAGAAGTTGGACCTTGAGGACCTCCTGGAGCAGAACTGCCTCCCATCTAGATTATAACCACCATCTGGACTGCTATATGAGAGAAACATAAATCTCCATCCTATGTAATCTGAGCCCCTGTACTTTAGGTCTCTTTTTCGCTTTTATTTCTTCTTACATCATCTTAACATTTTCTTTACCAGTCCATGACTTAATGAGTTAAAGATCACATGGCTAGAGCTGGAGCAAGGTCTTGAAGCCTATCCTGATTCCAGAGCCTATACCTTTCCCAAAGACATTAGGTAAATAAAGCTCTTGTCATAATAAGCAAGAATTGCCACAAAAAATATATATGTTATAGTGATTTTTTTCTAGATCTTAACTTTCTCACACCCTGTGAGACAGAGTACCTTGAAAGTAATAATATATACTTCCCTTTATTTCCATTTTACCAGGCGAAATCCCCCAAAAATAAAAGAAATAGAGTAGACAGAATGGTAACATTCTCCTCCTCCCACAGAAACAATCACAAGCTCACTGCCAATTCTGTTTAACAGCGGGAGTCCTGGCCATCTCCACAGCAGACCTTGCTTATGTTCTGCACAAGGAGTTGAGATGCGCTGCACTGCAGGACTGGAAGTCTCTCATTGTTGTGGGGCAACCTCCCAACGGGATTTCTGACCTCAGTCATGAGCTACTCCCAAAGGCCAATCCTCACTCCACATTGTTCCACTACTGCATCCAACCCTGCACAAATTTTAATTTAGTCACAATAAACTCACCGTGCATTTTTAGGCCTCTATTCTCCTTCCTTTATTCTTTCCCTACCCACAATTTTTTTGTCAGTCATGTTATTTTGTGTTTTGCTGATTTGTTGGCCTCTGTAAAAGAAACACAATTTACTTTAAAAAATGCACACACACACACACACACACACACGAAACAAAAATTAAGCAAAAGAAAAAATATTTACCCCAAAGAATACTTTCTTCTTTCCTTGAAAAAACTTAGCAAGTTTGACAGACTGTCTTCCCAAATGTCTTTTAAATTTTGAAAGTTTTACATTTTTATGTGCAAGAATATAATTACCCATATCACATGGGATTTGTCATTTTCACTGGGTTTTATACTTGACAAAATCATATTTGAAATAATGTTCATTTTAAAGTCTTGCACTTAACTTTGTCTCTTGCTGATAAAGCTTAAAAGAAATCAAAGTTTACTGATTAGAACTGTGGTGGCTTTGTACTGTATCAATTTTAGAAAAGCTGTTACTACTTTTCCTAGAATTTCCTTTCTTGCATGGTTCCAGCTGGGGTTGGCCACAATAGAAATCTGCATGATATTTGGAAAATAGAAGTGAGAGACAGATCCATTCCTTCCCTTCCTTCCATTTCTCTCCCCATTTTCTCCCTTCCTTCTCTCCCTCCCTCCCCCCCTCCTTCCCTCCTTCCTTCCTTCCTTCCTTCCTTCATTCCTTTTTTCCACTTTGGAGGTTGGTGTAAGAGTGCCAGGAGATACAGCAGCTCACACACCTTATTGCTGATCTTCTGCAAGTGTACCTTGTTGGTAGGGGTTAACAGCCAGGCCTACAGTATCTCCAGATTCCACTGGATCTTCTCCTTCTGCTTCTCTATAAGCTGGGCCAGGTGTGTGTGTGGCTCTATGGCAAAGGGTACCAGCTTCTCTTACAGGTCACCCATATCATCTGGGTAAGAGGTGATGAGAGATCAACTGAGTTTCCAGTTTGTTCTTGCTCTTACCTACTTCATGTCCTACACTCCTTCCCAACAGCCAGCCTGGCTGACCTATAGCAAAGTCAGGACCAATACCAGACCCAAGAGTCCTTGCATAGACATCTCCACTAAAGCCAAAGGGTGCTTTTCACATGTCTTAAAGTCACATTACAAATATATTTGATTCCGTTCTTGCTGAAAAGAAGAAAGCAAAAAGCAGATTTTTTTTTCCTAAAGAGCACTATGCAAAATCTCTTTGTCTCTGACTTAGCCTGAAAATGTTTCAGAATTAGACTTAACAAGGAAAATTATCTTTCTTCTTTAAGACTAATATTTTAGAAAACAGACCTTGAGAAATGATTACACATTGAGCTCTTTTGGAAAACAAGTCAAGAAATGAATTAGCTGAATGAAAATTGTTTTTAGAACCATTAACAATCTGCATGACCCTCCAACCCTTCCCCAATGAATCTTCCAATTTGCCACATGCTATTTTATACTTTTGTTAAAATCTATTTATGCATTCACATTACTTATTCACAGCCAGGAGATCAGAGCCCTAAAACAGAAATCACATTAAATGCTGCAGACAGAATGTGGAAAGGCTGTAAAATTACCCATCCATAGTTATGGAGCTGTTATTAACCCTATGGCAACAGGCCAATTTAGAGAAGTTATTTAAAGTTGTCATTCAGGGAGTGTTAGCACTCCATTGTGGTCCCATATTTTTTACATCAATTACATTTGATTTATAAGTTTTCACTTTTGTAATGCCTAACATTTTGCCATTGGTAGTATGGCCTTTTGCAGCTAGTTATAACTAACTAGAAATTATATTTTATATATGACAATAAATGCATTGAGTAGTTTTATGGTCTTGTGTTCAATTTTACATTGTTCCTGAATATTCAATATCCCAAAAAATCAACTTCAATGGCCTCAGCTGCTACCCATGAACTTGATTAGGTACTAAACTAAGGCCCTCTCTGCTTGGGAGTGGGGGAGGAGAACTGAAAAAGGAAAAGATGAATAATTTCTAGAGACAAAAAAAGTGAGTCAGGATTTGACCCTTTGGGTTCGTCCTCTTTTTGCTGATTTGATATAGGAGTATCTTATGAATGAACTGAATTTCAGTAAAAAATCATCTCATTATATTGTGATTATTGGTCCTTCCCATATACTTATTAAAAATTTATTCAGTTTTTCTTTTTTTTAATTTTTTTTATTTCAGCATATTATGGGGGTACAAATGTTTAGGTTATGTATTTTGCCTTTGCCCCATGCGAGTCAGAGCTTCAAACGTGTCCATTCTCCAGATGGTGCACTAAGCTGAAGTGAACAGTAGAAGGAAACCAAATGCAAAGATATAGGTGGGCAATTATAGATGCTCCTTGACTTACAATGGGGTTACATCTCAATAGACACATCATAAAGTCAAAAAATTATATAAGTCAAACCATTGTAAGTCAAAGACCATCTGTACTACTAATTTATATCATCAACAATAACAGCTCTTTAAAATACTTTCATAATTTATCATGTTTTCACAGTAACTCTTACAAGAGTACAATAGAATTTTAGAAAGCTCAAAACCAATGAAAATTAAACAATGTATTATCTATCATATACACATTTGTTATAAAACTATTTTTAAAAAGCAAATGAATGATACACATTTACCTATAGCTAAATAGAAATTAGAAACTTGCATAGTGATTACCATTAGAAGAAAGGCAGGAATATGAGATCAAGGAAGAACACAAAGAACAATGAAAACTATTGCTGATATTCTAGGTAAAGTTAAAATCCACAGGCCAAATCCCAGCTGATATTTCTTCAGTAAATAAAGCTTTAATGATACACAACCATGTCTATTTGTCAGTGGATGCTTTTGTGCTACAATAGCAGATGTGAGTAGTTGTTGAAAAGATCATATGATTTACAAATTTTAAATATTTATTATCTGGCTCTTTAGAGAAAAATTTTGCTGATCTAGCCTATCAAAATTAAAAAGCTTCCTATTAATAGTTATTTTTATGTCGAATGATAGGATATACTAACCTCTTCATTCCCTTCAGTTTTACCAAACTTCATCCCTAAGGAGAAATTATTCCTTCAGCACAAAATTACACACAAGCAGTGGAAGAAGAGGTGATCAATATTTTTAAAAATCAAATTGTATTTGTCTTATAGGTTCTCCAATCTGAAGAAAGTAAGAATCCAATGTAGTCCTCTTATCATGCATCCAGGAAAGTATTCCCAGCTTTGACTACAGAAGAATGATAGAATAATTTTCTAGCCATCCATTAAGGCTAACCTTTCATGAACTAAAATTTGAGAACTTGATGGAAAAAAAGGGAATGATTCTATATCATCCTCTAGATTCTAATTAAGTTCTTGATAAGACACTAGTGAAAGTACAGTGGTTCTTTTTTTGTGCTTAGCTGCCCTTATAAACTCTTCCTAGAAAGTGCAGATTATAACAGCAATATATATAGACCAGTGGTTCTCAACCAGGTACAATTTTGAGACCTTCCCATTCCTCAATTGAGACATTTAACAACATCTGGGGACATTTTTGGTTGTTACTGCAAAGGAGGGTTTCTCTTGGCCTCTGGTGGGTATAGATTGGGATGATGCTAAGCATCACATCATGCACAGGGCAGCCCAACATGACAAAGCCCAAAATGTCAATAGTGCTGAGGTTAAGAAACCCTGATATAGACTCTTGCATTGGGTATGTTGACAATTAAGGATTCTGATGGTAAGGACAAATACCAAGTAAGTAACACCATTTACAAAATTCCTTCTGGATTTGCTACACATGCTACATACACAGACACATGGGCAAGCACACCCTACAAACTCTAATACTGACATTATACATAACAAGAAAACTTGAGGCAACTCTCCATAATTTAAACTACTTAGATGTATATACGTTTCAATTCAAAAATATTGCTTAATCTTAATTACCCGTAAAAGTTGCCTTAGGTCTTTATTCTGCACACAAAGAGATAACACACAGGTATAATTTTTTTTAATTATACTATTGTTTACACTTTATCATTTCATCTAGAGAATTGACTATCTTTTAAAAATATGAATTGCAAAAGGACACTTTTATGAGGTTTCTTATTTATTATGCAGCTTTGAGTAGAGCTTCAGCATCTGCACATGCCTTGATCTACATCCAAATGATATTATTGAGCATTCTAAAAAGAGAGTCTGGAAAATTATATGTCATAAGCTTAAACAGTCTGGCTGTCACCACCAGGAGAAAAAAAAATGGTTTTAGCAAATGTTTTAGACATATTCCAAAAGGCTGTGAACATTTTCATTGAAATCAAAAATTTATTTTATAATTAGTATTCCATATGTAAATATTCCCTTCTTAATTTTAGTGAATTAATAGATATTTCTAATTTTCACAAGAAGATATATGACAGATATGTTGTTCATTAAGTGTCTCATTAGTAGGCTCTGGAAAAGTAGGATTCTAAATACCCCAAATTAGTAAATGTTAAAGACAATTCTGGAACTTTTAAAATGCATGTTCTGACGTTTATAATTACAGCTAGTATTTCCATTATTATTTATTTATAGATGTTGTTAGTAAATATCTGGTAAAAACACTTATTAAGGAAATTGAAATATTGTCTCCTCGAATTAATCAGTATCTTATTCTATGTGGTCTACTTCAAATTGTAAAATGATTAGGATTTAAATTGTGCCTTATAGAGTTCAGAAATTAAAATATGAGACAATCCCAGAATTAATCTTAATTATACCTACCATTGCTCTATCCAGAACTAACCTAGACAAACTTATAAAGCAAAGAGCATACATATCAGCTTGCTTTCTGCCCAACATATTTAGCAGTTCAAAGGCATCTTTTCATTTTATTTTATTAACTATATCCGTCTTTTTTTAGTCCAAGCTGTTGATGTTTCAAACAGTGCAATTATCTTAAAGATGCTGTGTAGTTTACTCTATCAGACAAAAACTACATCCACAAATCTGATCAGATTAATCCCTTTTCTGCCTTGAGCTGCTGCAGAGCTGCTATATGTCCATGTCCTTAAAAGTTCTATTGTTTAAAAATAAGGATTTACATGGCATGCTCTTAAGATTCTTAAAGGCATGTTTTTCTGTTTGAGGAACCACTTAAATCTTACATTTTATGTAAAGTAGTAATATCAATTTTAGGCACAGTGTAAAAAGTTAAGAATATATTATAATTACTAGAGCAAATGCTTTAAAAGTAATGCAAAAAGATATGGCTAAAATGCCAGTGGCTTAATTAAAAATGGAATTTGTAAAAATATTCAGTTAGTCAAAAGATGGCTAAAAAGGAGGAACAAAAGAGCCAAAAATAGAAGTGGCAAACAGAAAACAAATAATAAATTGATAGAGTAAATCCACCGATGTAATAATTAAATTAAATGTTAATAGACTACACATGCCAATTAACAGAATGAAATTGCCCAATTGAATAAAAAAAAGCTATACTCAAAGTCTACAGTAACCATGCATGGTACTAGCACAAGAATGGAGACATAGACCAATGGAACAGAACTGAGAACAAAGATATAAAACCATCCTCACATAGCCATTTAATCTTTGACAAAACAGACAAAAACATACACTGGGGAAAAGAATCCTTCTGCAATACATGGTACCGGGAAAATTGGATGGCCACATGTAGAAGACTGAAACAGGATCTGTCCTTCTCACCTATCACAAAAATCAACTCATGGTGGATAATAGACTTAAATCTAAGGCATGGAACTATAAGAATTCTAGAAGAAAATGTTGGAAAAACTCTTATAGACATTGCTCTAGGGAAAGAATTTATGAAGAAGACCCCAAAGGCAATCACGGCAACAACAAAAATACACAAATGAGACCTGATCAAATTAAAAAGCTTCTGCATAGCCAAGGAAACTATCATGAGAGCAAACAGACAACCTACAGCATGAGAGAAAATATTCGAATGCTACACATCCAATAAAGGGCTGATAACTAGAATCGACACAGAACGCAGGAAAATCAGCAAGAAAAAATCAAACAACCCCATTCAAAAGTAAGCAAAGGACATGAACAGAAACTTTTCAAAAGAAGATAGACTAATGGCCAAAAAAAAATATGAAAAATGCTCAACATTTCTAATCATCAGGGAAATGCAAATGGAAACCACAGTGAGATATCATTTAACTCCAGTGAGAATGGCCTTTATTAAAAAGTCCAAAAACAACATAAGTTGGCATGTATGCAGAGAGAGAGGAACACTCATACACTGCTGGTAGGACTGCAAACTAGTACAACCTCTGTGGAAAGCAATCTGGAGATACCTCAAAGAGCTACAAGTAGAACTACCATTTGATCCGGCAATCCCACTACTGGGCATCTACCCAAAGGAAAAAAAGACATTCTATAAAAAAGACATCTGCATTTGAATTTTTATAGCAGCACAATTCACAATTACAAAGATATAGAAACAACCCAAGTGCCCATCAATACATGAGTGGATTAATAAAATGTGGTATATGTATACCATGGAGTTCTACTCAGCCACAAAAAACAGTGGTGATCTAGCACCTCTTGTATTATCTTGGATAGAGCTGGAGCCTATTCTACTAAGTGAAGTATCACAGGAATGGGAAAACAAGCACCACATGTACTCAGCACCAAATTGGTATTAACTGATCAACACTTATGTGCACATATAATCATAACATTCATCAGGTGTCAGGCAGTTGGGAGGGGGGAGGAGTGGATGGGTATATTCACACCTAATGGGTGTGGTGTGCATCGTCTGGGGGATGGACACACTTGAAGCTCTGATTCAGGTGGGGCAAAGGCAATATATGTAACCTAAACATTTGTACCCCCATAATATGCTGAAATAAAAAAAACAAATGATAAAAAAATAATAAATTTCTAAAACATCAGACCAAAAATCATCTGACCTCAGGTTTTTTATCATCAACAAACTGTAAGTAACAATGGAACAATGTTTCAAATTTCTATGAGAAATTGTATTATACCCTCACTTCTATACCAAGACAAATTATAAATCAAATGTAAGCCAAAATCAAAGATACTTTCAGACATTCAAGGACTATTTTTTCTAGGAAATTGATTTGAATAAGTACACTTAAGGTTGAAAAATAAGAAAGAAGAAGATGGGATGTGAAAAAGCAGTAAGTTCTCCCAGATTCCAACAGAAGGAAGTCCATGGAGGACAATCATGCAGCAGTTCTTGAAAATAGCTGGTCTAAATTAGAACAAGAAGTCAGTGGACTCCAAAAAGAAATTCCTCATAAAGAATGCCAGGAGGAACAATTCAAAAGTACATTTGATAAAAAAAACTCATGGTCCAATTATGAAGCAAATTTCAATGTGGCATGATTTTCATCTAATTAAGAGTAAAATAACCCATTTGAGCTTAATTCTAGTGAGCTTCTTCTTCTAACAGTCAAGTCCTGACAGTGGACCTTTAGGAAAAGAATTCTAGCATACCACTTGGTTCTGAAACTAAAAACATTAAAATAAAATTTATTTATATGAACCTATAAAAAAAACCTGAGATTTTTTTTTATTTCAGCATATTATGGGGGCACAAAAGTTTAGGTTACATATATTGCCCCTCTCCCCCGCAACCCCCCTCCCCCGTCAGAGCTTCAAGCGTGCCCATCCCCCAGACGGTACGCATTGCACTCATTGTGTATGTATACACCCATCCGCCTGACACCCGATTAATGCTATTCCTATAGGTTAAATGTAGATAATGCATGGAAAATTTATATAGATAGGGATATAAATAGAGCAAGAGATATTTATGTCAAGTTATAAATTAACAACAGAAGACTCAATTATTCTTACAATACCAAATGTACTTATTATCAATATTAATAATGTGAAAGTAAAATTATAAATGACAAAATTTGAAAAGGAATGATAAGGGTGCAAATAACCATGTCTTAACATTAGTGTAAAATTAAGAGGTACTGTCTGAATTTGATGGAATAATATGTATGTTTATATATTAAATATACTGTTTAAAGTTACAAAAGGAGCTAACAGAAGAATAATTAATAATACTAATCTCAATAATTGAGAGGACATAAAGGGATTAAATGGTATGAGTTAAATATTTATCTTTCATAATAGAGGCAATAAAGTTGATATTTCTAAAGTTGATATTTCAAGAAATAGCTTATTATATAGTTACTGGATTAACCAACAAAAGATCTAATAACAACAGTGGAAAATCATTGCTTCTGACAAGTGAGTAGATAGAATGGAAATTTTCATTATAAGCTTTTCTGTGCCATCTGAATGTTTAGCATGTCTACTCTGTTCTGATAAAATTAAAATAATTTTAAATAACATATAAAATGAAGAGAGACAGTATTTCATATATAGTGGCATATAACCTTGACTAACAAATGTATTCCCTGAATACAAGGGCTGTCCAGAAACTATCCAGCCATGTAATATGAAAAACTATAAAAATTATGGCTGGATACTTTCTGGACCGCTCTTGTATACTGCCATTGACATAAGCAAAAAAAAAAAAAAAAAAAAAAAGCATATAAAACCAAGAATAGAGCAAATTTCTTGAGGTAGAGGTAGACCATGGCTATAATTCATGTAAAATTATCCATATATAATTTCATTAGCAATGAAATAAAAATTAATACAAGAATAATTTCACTTCTAAATATTCTGCAGGCAATGCTCTTGTATAAAAGAAATGTAAAGAATCAAAATATTACAGAGCAGTTATGATGTTAAATCACAGCTGGAAAGATCCAAGCCATCAATAAATCAAGTACTCAAATAAAATCCTTAAAAGCCTAAGAATATTTAACTATATTCTAGTAATGAGAAATATAAATGAATAATGAAAAATGTTGGCCAGAATACTGTCCAACGAATTTCTGCACCATCCACGATGCTTCCATTAAAATCTAGCTGTCACCAATTAAGATAATAGAAAATATTTCTTCTTCAAAAATATGATCTTAGTGTTCTTAAGCCTTTCTCTCTACTGGCAGGTCTTTCTGACTGTATGCCACCCAAAAAGCACAGTCTAGTTTAACGTAGTCTTAGAAATCTCAGACCTCAAACTAGGTAAGGGAGATATAATTTAAAAGTTTAAAATTTTATAATACTCAATGAGCTTAAATCCTGATAACACCAACTGTCTTGCAGTCTTGTTTCAGTCTTCCTCCAGATAAACTGATTCACCTGTGAACAAATCCCTAAACTGACCAGGTGCTCTGTACACACTTACTTTCACCTGTATCCTATGAGTACTCTATATCTGACCACGACCTTGAAGAAATAGTACCCTGTCTGTTTGTGGTTCATATCTACAACTTGATTTCAGGAAGAATCTACTCTACTCACACACCTAGGGGTTAATCAATACTATTACAGTAGTACAGTAGTGTGATCTAAACAATCTTTCTGCTCTGAAATGCATTTACTCACAATTACTATATGTAAAGTACATCCTGTTATATTAGTGACCACAGGATTGTAGAAGCAGGTAGTTTATGCTGCTTATGCTATAAAAAATGAAACAGGCAATTTCTATAGGTGTGTTTTCAATTTTAGGGAGCCAGCCATTCCTAAAATTACTAGAAAGAGGCAGCAGGAGGAGTCTTATACAGTCAGTTAGAATATTATATTAAGAGAAAAGAGTTCATGGTAATCCAAACATATAGTTTTATTACTTTTCATAACTACCCTTAGTATAGCACAATTATAGAAACCCAACAAGAAGTAGAATGCAGAAATCCCAGAAAGGTTAGAAAGCATAGGAAATACTAGTAACAATATCAACTATAAATGACATGTATTGAAATTGTACTATGTACTAGGATTTTACCTACACTCTCTCACTTAACCTCAAAGTATCTTGTACACTATGTGCTATTAGAATCCTCATTTTACAGATTTTGAAATCAAGCCTAAGAAAGGATATCTAACTTGTCCATAGCTAGCAAGTGGTAGGATGGGGATTTAAACCCAGACAGTCTGATTCCAAAGCCAACATGCTTAAGCACTCTGCTACACAGCTCAAGACAAAGATTCACACATAAAAGAGTAAGCGTGGCAGACAGATTTTACTGGAGCTGAGCTAAAAGATATGTGCTAGGTATCAAAAGAAAAGGTGATTACTGGCCCTATAAAGGAAAATAAGGAAAGGCGCAATTAACAATCTGTTAAACCAGTAAGTGGAATTTAAAGGTGCCTTAATCTCTTCTGGAAACATCCTCCAAAACTCAAGATTGATACAGGAGGTAATTAGGCATAAACCACAATTAACTAGTGCAAGGGAAAGGTAAAGCTAAGGGTCATAGGGAAGTTGAAACTTCCCCTCTGAAGGTTTGAATCTAAGTCTGCTGAAATGAATTGACAATTGTAAAAATAAATATAAATTAAAAGCTGCTGGAAGTACAAAAACACTTTAAGCCTTGAGAGAGACGTGACTGTGATCTGAATCATATATGGTTACAACTTCCTCTTCTCAGATTACATATTAACTTGCTTTCTTATTTTCCTCGTTCTGTACAATGACTAGGGAGAATTAAATGATGTCAGGAACAAAACACCTCCTGTCTTCTTAATTAATGATCCTTGTTATGGATTAATTTCCCCTCTGTTGTCCTGCTTTGCTTAGAACAGATGACAGAAAACCCACGACTATTACACCCTCTATAAAAAATGTTAAATGTACCCTTCCCAAAAAGAAGCACTACCTATAACAAGTCAAATTGCTATAACTATGTGCCAGCCTTGTATGAAAATACCATAATCCTTCTAAAAAACTCCTCTGTTTCTGCCTATAGAAATGAAACCTTCACTTCCTACTTCAGAATGGTAACCCCATTCCTTTGGAGTAGGTGTTTGTGGGTGGGCCATTCTTCAAATTTAGCATTTGAATGAACTCTCTTTAAATTAGATGCTGACTCTTTTTATTATTTTAGGTTGACATAATAGATTAATATGAGAAAACCAAAAAATTTATTATGTACATAGGCACAGGAACCACACACAAATTATGAGACTCAAAGAAGAGCCAGATGACTTTAGTTTTTATACTGTACAGAAAGGAATAGAAGCTTGGAGTATGGGGACAGGTTTTGTGAGAGAGAGAGGAGGAAATGCACAGTAAGTCAAGGCTGTCTTATTAGACAGAGGAAATCTCTCAGGAAGCAGCACTCAGAAAGAAAAGATGGTAGCTTGTCGTAAAAACTTCTCTGTTAGATCTTCAAAAATATCAGACATTTAGTCTCCTTTTCCTAAGCGTTAATCTTTCCTAGATCAGGATAAGGTAAATAAGAGGTTCTCAGAGAAAGCATGTTTGCATCTGCTATTTACTTCGCTCATATAGATTTCCTCTACAGATGCAAATCTCCCCAACAAAAGGACAGCTTTTCAGAGCTGTTCCTGTGGTCTGCAGCACCTCTGAAAAGCCATCTCAATTATGGCAAACAAGTATATTTTAGGGTGAAATATTCTGGTTTCCTTTGGGGTGAACACACTTTCAGAGTTTACTCATAAATGATTTAAATATATTGAACATATTTTCATAAAACTAAATTTAAATAAATTTCTAGACATGAATAAAATAATATGGAAGGAAAAGAGAAGGAATGTATAAACTCAAATGGATCTAAAAAAGATTGACATAGAGATTTGCATGGAAAATGAAGGTGATGGAATCATGGAGTTCGATATTGAATCATTGGTTTCAATGGGTCATTAATATCTATTTCCATGTTCAAACCAACATCGGTTTTTCTCTTTTCTGTAAGTGTTGTGGTTGCAATTACATTTTCTCTATTTGCTGACCCTTGAACCAGATATCCAATGATACCCACAGTAGTCTGGTCCAACAAAGGAATTATCTGGCCTATTGGGGAATAGAAATAGAATCAACCTGATTGAAAATGCCTTAAGGGTCTACCACACCTGGTCTACATTGGGATAGAAATTTTTAGGACCCTTTGGAATTGAAACATCATCTTTTTGAAGAATTTTGTTTCCAAGTCTTGTGACTATATTTATTAAATTTATGAATAGATGGATAGCTGGAAAAATAGATACCTTTCTCAGAGACCTGGTGAACATACAATGTAAACTATGATGTCAAAAACCAGTGTGATGAAAAAGAATGAATTCAAAATTCTGTCCAAAATAATACACTTTTTGAGATTCCATCAATAAATTCTTTGCCCAAGTTACATAGGCCAAATGTAATATTCTATGTCTGTAAGACATTTCATGGCTTGTAGCCTTCACATGTTAAAAAAGAAAAAAAAAAACTCTTTAATTAACTGGTATTCTCTAAGTTAGTTCATTTTTTCAAAAGTTTCTGATATGACCATTCCACACAGCATGATTGCTGCACATAATATAATATGACAAGATTGCCCATTAACTTGTTCTCTAAAATACCCTTAAGTAACTGACTTAATACAATATTTAGAATGGTGCAATCAGGTGGGAAATTTTGCTCTTAACTGTAGCGACTGCTGAGCACAAAGATTACAGCAGTTTCCCTCCAGCCTTTTATCCATGAGCTTTCAGTGGCAATTTGTTCCTCCAAGAATCAAGTGCTACAAATCAAATAAAAGTTTTAAAAACAATGTTTTCTTCTTGAGAGAACAGATTTTAAAATATAATAAAGAGGATTCTGCTGCTTGCTTTACTGTTTTCTTCCTGTCTCTATGAAAACGTTCGTTGCACTCAGTCTCCATTACTACTCAATTGTGAAGTTTATTCAGAACTTTAATGTAGTTAACATGGGTTCTTTATTCCAGAAAGGAATCTTTCTAAATGTTAGTCTTCCAAGCCTCAATTTTTCTTTATCTTTTCAAAGTACCACTGTAGGATCCATTGTTAAATGACATTTTTCTAACCACAACTTAAAGAATCAGTGTCTTCTAGCAACATAAATATTTGTGCCTATCCAGACATTATATATCATTTACAAGAGAATCTTCTGGGTAAATATTTTAAATGCAAATTTCTAAGTTGTTATCTAGATTTCCTGAATCAATCTCTGGAACTGAGGCAAGTTAAACTGCATTGTATTAAGCCTCACAAAGGCTCTTTGGATATATTAAAATTTGAAGGTATTTGAATTATAGATTCCATAATTCCTCATCTGGAATCCTAGACTTATTCACTGGAGCTCTATGAAGAAGTGAAAATAAATATATGTCACCTATATATGAGACAAATAAGTTACCAAAACATTTTATTTAGATTTTAAATTTAGACTCATTAGTTATAATATATTTTGATTTTTAAAAAAGAAGTAAGCCATAATAAATGAGATTTAAGGGAAATGGTTTTTTTTTTATTATTGGTAATGGTATGTGTATAAAAATTTCAAGCTCAGACCCAAAGTCAGATCAATGAACTCATCACTTATTCATTCTTCAATAAATCTTGTGTCAATTCTTCTACATAGTGCTGGAGATACAAACGTGTATTAACATATTCCTTCTAGTGGAATGAAAACAGACTCAAAAACAGATCCCAGTAATATAATGGTTTAGCAGTAGTAGAGATATGCAGAAGTATTTTAGAAGTGCCAAAGACTACAACTATCTCTGGTTGGGTTGAAAATGAATGGAGAATGTCTAGAAAGGCTTCTTGGAGATGACAAATGGGTTGGGACTTAAAATAGAAGTATGAGTTAAATTGCACAAGGGTGAGAGTTAATAGCATTCTAGGCAGAGACTGTAGAATGAACAAAGGTATAGAGATAAGAAATAACATGGTATGTGTGATAAACTATGAGTCATTTAGTGAACTGAAGAGAAAACTGAGTGTCAGGAATTGGTTTAGATTTGAAACTTGAAAAAAGGCAAAAGCTAGATTATTAAATAAATGGTAAGATATGTGATTGCCTTAGACTTTAAATAATTTTTTCTGTTTTTCCCTCTCCTGGAACTCCCAATACACATTTGATAGACTGTTTGATATTGTCCCAAAGTTCACTGGGACTCTGTTTTTTAGTCTTTTTGTTTTTCTCTCTGCGCTTCATTTTCTGTACTTTCAATATCTGTATATTCAGTTCACTGATCTCTTCTGCAGTGTCTCATCTGCTATTAAGTCCATCCATGATGGCTTTTCAGACATTGTATTTTTTTCTCAGATTCTTTTTATCTTTAGAAGTTTCACTTATATAGTTTTATATTGTCCATTTATCTTCTCATTATGTTTATTTTTTTTAAATCCTTGAGGATACTTATAATGTCCATAAGAAATGTTTAATGTCATTTGCAAATTTCTTCATTGTAATTTTTGTGCCTGTTTCTATTGACTGATTTTTCACCTAATTATGGTCAAAATTTCCTTCTTCTTAAGATTAGTAATTTTTGATTAGGTAAGGGATAGTGTGTATTTTACATTGTTGGAGGCTAGCTTTTGGTCCAGCGGGCAGTAAATTTACTTGATCCCTTTTGAAGTATGTTTTTAAGCTTTGAAGAGTAGGTATAAAATATTCCCTCTCAAATGAAGTGCCATAAGAGAATTAAACCCTCATATCTAAGACAACATGGTAGATAATGAATTAACTTATCTTTATTGTCTTTAGAATGGTATTATACTAACCTTAGGACAATTAAGAAAATAGTTAATCAAATTATGTTCCATAGAATGCCAGTTGAGAATGACAGACAGTTTAGGCACACTATTAAGGTATAACCCCTTTGGCATCTCCCCTGACAGCCCAGGTGTTCAAAAAGGACTTCTCATTCTAGTTGATCAAAACTCAAATGTCTCCCAGCCCTGTGTGAATTCTGGAAACTTTTCAACTTACAGCTTCCTGGCTGTTTTTCGCTTGGAGTTTCTTTACATACATACAGCTTAGTATTTAGCAACAAACTCAAGGATATCCCTACACAGGTTTTTGACATTCTTTTTCCACACAGCTTCAACTTCTGTTATTCTGCTCCTCAAATTCCAGATGCCTCAAGCTTCCTGGATGCCAGATTCTGTCTTCTCAGCTCAATGAGACCACTGTGCTCTAATCGAGATAACTCTCCCTGCGCTGTAGTCCAGAAAGTGCCAAAAGCAGAGAGCTAGAATGGTATAAGCTCATCTTGTTTGTTTCCCTTCTTTTAGTATTATGCCAACTGCTTAACCAGTGTCAAAAAATTGTTGCAGCATATATATAGTCTGTTTTTTTGTTGTTTATGGAAAGATGAATCCACTTCCAGAGTGAAAGTTTCATCTTAAAGTTATACTTGATGGAGAATCAAAAAAGGATTTTAATTGGAAGATTGACATTGTTATATTTGTATTTCAGATCACTCTAGCAGTTCTGTAGAGGAAAAATGTGAAAAAAGATTAGACTGGTGAAAGGGAGAAGCTCCAGAAATGTTTAGGAGGTAAAATTATGAGGACTAGATGACGTATTGAACATAGAACGTAAGAGAAAGTAAGAGAGAAGGAGTCAGAGATAGCTTTAAGAATTCAAGTTTGAGTGTTTGAGTGTTACCCACTTTCATGGGGAAGGAGATCTAGTATTGTGGCCATTTTAGTTTTGTTCATGTTGCCTTTGAGGCAACTTTGGAACATCCAAATAGAGATAACCTTTGAAGAGTTGAATATACAAACTTGAAATTCATGGGAAAGTTCTTGGCTGAAGAGATAAAATCAAGAGTAACCAACATATAAATGTTAGTTAAAACTATAGAGGAAATAATATTATTCAATGAGAATATATAGAATCATAAGAGAATAGGGATAAAATAAAACATGAACATTTAGGGGACAAAAGGATAAACTGGAGACAGAGGAATAAGTCCTGAGAAATGAAGAGAACCCCGAGATTACAGAGTTATATATAGTCAAAGTAGTAAAGATTTTCATAAGGAGGGATTAAATTATCATTTCAAATACAATAGGGAATTTTGGTAAAATAAAGGCTAAAAGTATGGTCACTAGCTTAGGAAATTAAAAGGAAACTATAGCCTTCCATTCACTCAGTAGGTGAATATAGTTGAAAGACAAATGCCAGCAGGTAGGGAAAGTAAGGGAGAGTAAGTAGCAAGTATAGATTATTTTTAAAGGATAAAATAAAGGAGAGATTGACTAAATTGAAGCTAAAGAAAGATATGGGTCAAGAGAGTATGCCTATATTATATAAGACGTGAATTCTTGTAAGCTGAAGAGAAGAACTTAAAAGTACAGGGAAAAAAAAAAAAAAAGCAAAGCAATTAAGTTTCCAGAAGACAGAGGCCAAGATAGAATCAAGAACACAAAAGGATTGTTCAGCCTTAATTAAGAGTCTTGACCCCCACTGGTATCAGAGGAAAGAACCTATAGGAATAAGTGTCCAAAGCCACAAGGAAGGCTTGCTGTGAGCAAGAGTTCTTATGTGGTCCAGAGCAGTGGCAGGACCCTGATCTAAGGATGGATCAGATCCTCCACAGGGTTTAGGGAGGAAGAGCAAGGGTGTTAGAAATTAAGCACAAAGGCCTTATTCTGGGAAATGGCCTTCATCCAGAACCTTCAGCTGTGAGAAAGACCCTGGTTCGGGACCAGTCACATAAGGCTTCATTTTCAATGTGAGTTATCACGTAACATTGAGAGCATTCACACAAGAGGATGCCTATTATAATGATGATGATTAAAATAGATGCTCTGATGTACCCCCTAGGTACCCCCTTCAGAATTGTATTCCTCTGGCTCCTGGGAGTGCTGCTGGCTGCCAGCCTTCAGCTGCCAGCACTCTCAGCAAATTAATCTCAGCTGAAGAGAGCTGCCTTCCCCCACCCCCCAAGGCCATGGTCCTCTCCCAGCTAGAGTCTGCACCCAGTGATTGATCAATTCTAGGGAATAGAATTCAGCCTCTTTGTCCCAGCTAGTGATAAGATTGAAGACCCACCCCAGCTTCAGAGTTCCCTAAAGGGTCAGCTAAGGCTTTTGTTTTTACTGAATAGCAGTCCAGCTTTTCTCAGTATCCACTCCCACTTCCTTCCCTTCCTCCACAGAGTTGTCACATAAAATAATGACACTCGGTTAAATTTGAATTTCAGATAATTATGTACCAAATAGTTCATTTTATATTAAAAATTATTCATCGTTTACCAGAAAATTAAATTTAACCAGCTGTCCTGTATTTTTATTTGCTAAATCTGACAACCCTATCCATAGGTATTAATTCTGAGAGTATTCCCTAGTAAACTTCCTTCACACTAATCTCCATCTAAGAGTTGGCTTCCCAGGGAATCTAACCTACAATAATTACTAAATTCTGGAACTTAATCACCTGCTAGATGGCTGGCAATGAGGAATCCAAGTCTGGGGATAGGTGGATTATGAATAGCTCCCAACAGAAGGTAGAACGTAGCAGTGTAAAGATTAATCTTTGACTGGTGGTAAACTGGGATGACATATAGGAAGGAGCTATGCAAACATGTGGAATTCATTGAGAATGTAAAAAATGTTGGGAAAATAGTGCAATTATAATGCAATTGGATGGCTGTTGCTGGAGACAATGCTTTAGCAAAAAGATTCAAAAATAGTTGAGGGTGATTAAACAGCAATTAAAGATTAAATGCAAAAGACAGAGGATTTCAAGGAGACCAAGGAGATACTTGGTAGCAAGTTGACACCTTCTACCCTAGAAGAACAAGGATTTATTTTGCCAGCTATAGACATATTATTAAGATATAAGTTTGCCATTCCTTCCCATAGGGTTTAGCTTATACCATTATCCAAAAGCTTAAAGAGTATTTGATCCATCAACATGGAATATCATACAAAATCACATCAGACCAATGGAGGTGCAGCAATAGACACATGAACATGGGATTCAGTGGTCCTCTCACATACTGCACCACCCAGAATCTGCCAGCCTGATAAAGCAAAGAAAAGAAGGTATGGCTAAGGCACCAGCTCAGAGACAATATCCTACAAGAACGAAACACATTTTCCAGAATGTAATACACATATACATACACATACACATATATACAGATAACAGCACTGTGTCCCCAAGAGGTAAATGCATCCCTAAGAGCTAAGGGATGGAAGAAGAGATAATCTCACTTACATCACCCACAGTGAACCACGTGGAGAATTTTTGCTTCCTGCCTCACACTGCTGGGCTCTGCAGGTTGACAAGTCCTGACTCCTGAAGGAGGAATGTTTCTACCTGGGGAAACAGCCAAAGTCCCACTGAACCTTAGTCTATGACTATCAGCCTAGCACTTTGGGCTTCATATGACAAACCAACAGGCAAGAAGAGAAGTCACCAGGCTGCTAGAGGTAAGTGATCCAATCATCAGAAGGAGGTAAACCGAAGTATTGAACCTGATCATCAGGAGGAGAGAAAGCTACTGTTACACAACAGAGGCACAAATATGTTTGGCACACAAGAGAGCCACTTAGCATCACTTGTTATTCTCTTGCCAAATTTTGGTGGTAAATACATAGCCATGGCCTGAAAAGGGCATAATTACCAGGGATTTGAGTATACTCCCTTTGAAGTACTATGACAGAACAAGATAGAAAAGACATAAGAAGAGATAAGAATACCAGAGGAGAGTCATAGAGGTCAAAACAATCCTTCTCTAAATTCAGAATACATGTATTTCTCCTACAACCGTCTCCTGATTTCCCAAGAATTATGATCTATTATCATTTAAAGAGAAATATTATATTATGAGAATGCAAATTAGTGTTCATTCAGAACTTACTATGTGTCAGTTTTCTTATATTATTTTTCTTTAACTCTCATAAAAACCCTACAAATTAAGACTTAATCTCTACAGATCAGGCAATTGAGTTTTAAGAAGTGAATAATGGAAATATATTTTCACTGTAGTATGTCAACATAGAAAACTAATAGGACTTATGGGCTTCAGACAGATTGAATAGGACCATGGAAACTGAAAACAGAACTGAGATGGCCAAGTATAAACTGAAAAGCAGCACTGTGCAATAGAACTTTCTAGGATAATGGAGATAGTCAATATCTTTGCTGTCCAATATTCTACATTTGTTCTGTCCAATGTGGTACCAACTAGCCACAAGTGGCTATTGAACAATTAAAATGTGGCTAATGCAACTGATGAATTAAATTTCTAATTTTGTTTACCTTTAATTAACTTAAATTTGAATTTAAATAGTCCAGATAGTACAACTCTAAAGGACCCCTGGAATTTCTCTTGTGCCTCTAATATTAGTAAAGTATAACCAGGGATTAAGATGGTAGTTACAAGAAAAGCAAAGCAACTCTGAATTTCCAGAACAAGATTTCTAGTTCCCTGATCACACCTTTTCTTCTCCCTCAAGTTATAACAAAATTGGACTCATTGCATGCCAACCTGTAATTCTTAAATACAGCAAATTTATTATAGACTTTGATTGAAGACTTTTAGCAGCCAGTAGTAAGTACAGAGAGACCCTATTACACAGAAGCACTCAGAGCTACTTTTCATTTTTCAGTCTGAGTAAATTCTAACTTTTTCAAAAGTAATGTAGTTATAGGTTAACTTAAACAGCTGGTTTTTATTTTTTTTTTTAATGCCTGTTTTTGTTTGAAGGGGCTGGTGTTGTTTTGTTTTTCACTGTCAGATTCATTTGTAAATGTCTCCAGTTTATGGTCTACTGTCTGGGCAACTTCCATCTCTAGGGATTTAGACTGAAAACATTTTTCCTGATTAGGTTGCTCATCATTATTTTCTGAGCTTCCAATTAAGTATCATCTGGCAATCTGGCAATTTTGTGAAACATTAAAGCAGGCTGTATTTCAATTTTTGTCTTTTATCTTTTAACTCTAATTAAAGGGAACCTATTTAGAGACCACTGATGAATTGAGATCTCCAAATATTTCATAAGGTTTGACACCTTGCCAAATCCACAAAAACCTAAATTCTGCTTAAAAGGATTTTTTAAATTGAGTCCTATGACAGGCCATTTACCAAATTGAGTATATTTAACTAATTTTCTGGCTGCTCTCATCCAATCTAATGGGTCATATTAAAATACTTAAATTCTGGCCATTTTGCAACCCCCACAAATATTTCAAAATTAACACTATTTTTCTTCAAGGGAAATATGAGGTGAGAGAAATGTTAACAATGTACCTATCCCTATCTCCACATAAATACTTAACTTTTCTCACCTGCTTCTTTGCTGAGATAAAGGAAATGCAGATTTCCAAAGCCTGGAGTGAAGTGAGCCCCAAAGAAACTTTGTCATATAGAAGGGGCAACTTTCATTGTCCTGTCCAGTTACTATGGCTTTCCAGTAACTGGCTAAATTCTAGATTCAAAGAGCATTTAAGCAAATATTAAACTCTCTAAAGACAAAGCGCCTGGGCTTGAATCCCAATTTCATTGTTGAACATTAGGTAATTATTTAAATACCTGTGCTTCTGATTCTTTATAAGTGGGGATACTTCTTTATAATATTGTTTTAATAATTAAATGAGTTGATATTTGTAAAGCACTTAGAATAGTGCCTGGCATACAAGCATACCAGCAGTGGTTAACATGAATATCATAGAATCATAATTAATACATATATTAAATAGAACTTTAGATGTTATTCATTTTATGTAGACATTTAATACTTGCATGATCTTGGAAATACTTTTTACACATACTCTTGAGATTTTAGTGTTTAAATTCTGGAAACAGCAAGAAAATTTAAAATATATATTTACAACTAGGTATAAGCAGAATTCACTTAAAAGAGGGCTATCATTCTATTTGGAAACTGGTATTGTGGTAGTTCTGACATTGATATGGATATTAACTTTATATTCCTAATGGAAATTTTGCCTACAATTCTCATATGATAAGTAATGGACAGTGATGTACCTATAGATATCGCATTCTTAATTTTTGAGCAGATTTGCTTATTCAACCAGTATTATTTTATCACTTCTATTTCAAACATTTTGCTAAATATGGGCAATAAAATTATCAACAAAATAGCTTTTATGGTATTTAATAAAGGATAAAGATATTAATCAAAAGAAATCACACAAATGTGAAACTTCCACTGATATATATGAATTTATTTGAACATATTAATTGAAGAATTTAACCTTGTAAAAGAGATCAAGGAATTTTCCCTAAAGAAGAGATAATGGGACTGAGTTCTAAAGGTAGAAGAAAGTTAACTAAGTGAATAGATGAAAGAAGACCATTCCTAGGAAGGAAAAAGCATGAGTAAAGTCTCCTGAAGTGGAGTGAGGAGAGTAAAGTGTGTAAGATCCTCAACAAAGCTGGATGGGGACAGTAGGGGACAAGACCATGTGGAGATTACAAGGCCACGGTAAGGAGTTTTGTCCACATTCTACAGCCAGTGGAAAGTCACAGAAGGATTCAAACCAGGATGTGGAGAAGGGAAAAACATGATCAGTTTTACTTTTAGATAGGATCAACAGGGCTACAATGAGAAGATAGATTGGTGGAGAAGGAGGCAAGTGTTAACTAAATCAGCAGGGAGGCTATTTCAACTTGACACTGTGTCTAACAGGTGATCTGTGGAGATGGAGAGAAGTATAAATTCAAGAGATATTTATGGAACTTGATGATTCACTGGATGCGGAATATGAGGAAGAGGGAGATATGAAAGATAATTCCTAAGTTTCTGACTTGTATAACTGGACCAGATTTGGAATGGGAAGATCATGAATTTTTTTCTTGGACATGTATTTGAAATGCTTTTGAAACAGTCAAGTGAAGATACCAAATTGGCAGTGGGAAATTTTCTAATTTTTAAGATAAGAAACTTGTACTGAACTATTCTTCCCATGGCAAATGACTGTAAAATTGGACAACATATATAGAGCAATATTTTAAGACATTGGTCAAAAGGCAGCAAAAAGCTCTGATTCCTGAGAAAGAGAAAACACACAAAAGTAGCCCCATAATTGTCCTGAATTTCTGCCTGGGAAATTTTTCCGAACTATAATGTGGGGAGGTGAGGTTAAGCAGAACACAGCAGTATCACTGAGCTGAGGAGGCAGAGATCAAAGTTTGGAGCTGCTGAGGAGGCTGAAGTTTGTGGAACTGGATACTGTAGACAAGGAAGTTACACAGACAAATAACTCACAAATCTATATAGTGTTCCTCTTAATATTTTGGCTAAATACTAAAGTTTTGTTTGCACATGATGAGACTCAGAAAGTTGCAATAGAGAAAAACTACTATGTATTTGTGAAATAAAATAAATATTCTTTTAGTTGCAAAGTGCTAGAAAAAATAGAAATTCTGACCATCCAGAGTACAGAGACTTCACTAAATACCCCAAGCACTAAGGTGAAACCTTTTAGAAATGTCATTCCTTAGAAGTAAAGCTACTCTGGCTATAGAATAAGGTCTACCCTAGACCCTTAATAAAGTAGATAAGTCATAAAAACAGGTTTCAAATAATCATAATGATCCACCAATAAATTACCTTCCCGTCAGCTCAAAATTCAACACTTATAAAGAAAGAACAAAAAAAATCAGACTTTCAAAAATATATTTTACAATATCTAGTATATAATCAAAAATTACTAGATGTGAAGAAATAAGATCATAGTAGCAGAGACTATTTCCCAACTCTATTAATAGAGTTTGGTCTCTCTAAGATATGCCAGCAGCTAAACCTAAGCCCCAGTGATAGATAAAAATAATAAAAGAACAATGTACCCAAGACAAGGCAAAAAAATAATAAGTAACAATAAGCATAAAAAGAATAGATAAGAGAAATAACAAGTAGAACATCAAAACTACTAGACTAGACAGCATCCAAAAACAATTAGATTACCTATGATTCAAATACATTAAGAAAAATATTTCTATAAGTTAAAAATGACTAGATATTTTTATGAAAAATTAAATATTTTAATTGAAATAAAGAATGGTCACTATAGAGAACCCACTTAAGGTCTTTAAAGATCCAGAGGAAGATATATGTGAGAAGAAAAAAAAAATAGAGAAGGTAATTATGAGGAAAAAGGAAAAAATGGATGATGATCTAGGATGTCTAATAAATCACTAAATTTCAGAAGAAAAAAGTAACAAAGGAAAAATTAAAGGAATTATAAAGAGAAAATTTTCTGTTTTTAAAATTTTTTTCAATGTCTAAGTTTAAGGTCCTTACTGAGAATCAGAGAGATTTTAAAAGACACATGCCAGGGCATACATGGCAACGACATTGGAATTTCAAGATGTAGTAGGCTGAATGATGGCCCACAAAGGTAGCAAGTCTTAATTCCTGGTACCTGTGAATGTTACTTTATACGGTAAAGTCTGCAGATATGATTAAATTAAGGATCTTAAGATGAGAGCATCCTGGATTACCTGGATGGGGCCTAAATATCAAGTGTCCTCGTCAGAGAGAAGCACATGGATACCACACACAGATAGAAGAAAAGGCCATATGACCACAGATACAGAGAATAGAGTGATGTATAATCTCAAGAAATGGTGGCAGTCAACTAGAATCTTGAAAACAAGATTTATTCTGAATGCTGCTTATTGCTCACCTATTCTGAAGATTCTCTATACATTTAGAGCAAATGTCTGTAACACATTCAGGAGCTGCAGGAAGCAAGGAGCAAAATCTCCTCTAGAACCTCCAGAGGGTGTATAGCTCTGCCAACCTCTTCATTTCAGCCCAATGATTTCTATAACTGTGAGAGAATAAATTCTTTTGTTTAACCCATCCTGTTTGTGATAATTTATTTGATAAGTTATTATAGCAACCATGGTAAACTAATACACAAGGGGAAAGAGAAAATTTTACCAAGCTTTCACAGAGCAAAAACAAGTTACTCAAAATTGACAGTAAAAAAAGGAAAAAATAGGCTGGGCTTGGTGGCTCATGCCTGTAATCCTAGCACTCTGGGAGGCCAACACAGGAGGATCGCTTGAGGTCAGGAGTTCAAGACCAGCCTGAGCAAGAGCGAGACCCCATCTCTATTAAATATAGAAAAAATTAGCCAGGTGTGGTGGTGCACACATGTAGTCTAAGTTACTTAGAAGGTTGAGGCAGGAGGAATGCTTGAGCCCAGGAGTTTGAGGTTGCTGTGAGCTAAGCTGACACCACAGCACTCTAGCCCAGGCAACAGAGCAAGACTCTATTTCAAAAAAAAAGGAGTGAAAAAATAGGTCCTGAAACAAGATGACTGACAAGAGACACTAGCTACCAGATCATCTCAGAAAGAAGGAAAAGTTTAGATGAAAAAGAAAAAAACAAACAATCATAGATCAGATGTAATTCCAAGGGAAAAGTGCCAGAATCTACAAGAGATTCCATAGTAAGAAGTTGTGGAGCAGAACAACAAGGAGTAAGATATCAGAAGAGGACAACCCCCAGAGAGGCCTGGAGTCCAGCGACAAGGGTAGGTGGAGTGGTTTGTTTCTCCCTCCCTCCCATCTCTGGCAGTCAGCAGGCTCCTGAGCTACTGCAGAGCCTTTCTACCCTCACAAGCCCAAAAGTCACTGCCACCATTGAACTGGCAGCTTCTTGAGGACAAAGTCCCAGCCCGCCAGGCCCCTTGAGGCACTTCATGACATTAGAGAACCAAGCTGAGATGGCAGGTGCCATATTGCTTCTCCACACACCATGCACCTTTGTCCTCCCCAGGGGGGCTTCAGCCCCTCAGTTTTCGTCTTGTTCATTCTCACATAAACATTCCCCAACTCTGGCCCAGACTGCCGGAGCCACAGGGGGCTGGTGGGTCCTGGAAGATCTGCATGACCCCACAGCCTGGGTATTCTAGGTGGGCTGCCTTCCAGACAGAAGACAGAGATGACCAGTGCACTAGCTTTCCTCCATCCAGACTCTTTTCCTCCTCTTTTCCTCCCCTGCCTGTGGCTGCCAAGCCAGATGATTAAGCCAGGTTTCTCAGGAGCTGCTGCTTCGCACCATTGTGCATACACCACACCAGAAATTCCACAGAGAGTAGTACTCAAACCTTTCCTCTTAAAGACCTGCAGAGGACTAAGGGGTGCTCAGACTGTGAATTCCCTGCTCACTAGCCCTCCCTGGTGCTACTTGCTGAACTGCTCCATCAGAGCAGGGCACACCCCAAAGTGCAGGAACATGGAACCTGCTTGAGCACCCCATAGACAATCAGGACCAGCATACTTCTCCCTGGCACAGTAAGGGATTCATCTTTGGGTACCTGAGGACAGGCCCACAGGCCAGATCCAGTACCTCCAGGACTCGATCAGGGGCATGGAGATTTGTGAACTAATCTCTCACCATTCACAAAAATTAATTTAAGATGGATAAAAGATTTAAATGTAAGGTATGTAACCATAAGAAGGCTAGAAGAAAACATTGGAAAAACTCTTCTAGGTATCGGCCTAGGCAAATAATTTATGATTAAGACCTCAATGGCAATTACAGCAACAACAAAAATAAAAATAAATAAATAACTGGGACTTGATTAAATTAAAAAGCTTCTCCATATCTAAGGAAATAATCAACAGAGCAAATAGACATCCTGCAGAATGGGAGAAAATATTTGCAAGCTACACATCAGATAAAGACTAATAACCAAAATCTACAAATAACTCAAAGAAATCAGCAATAAAAAAAAAACCACATTAAAAAGTGGACAAAGAACAGGAACAGAAGCTTTTCAAAAGAAGATAGACAAATAGCCAATAGACATATGAAAAAATGCTAAATGTCACTAATCATCAGGGAAATGCAAATTAAAACCACAATGAGATATCATTTTACCCCAGTTAGAATGGTTTTATTAAAAAGTCCAAAAACTATAGATGCTGGCGTAGATGCAGAGAGAAGGGAACACTTATACACTGTTGATGGGACTGCAAATTAGTACAACCTCTATGGAAAACAGTATGGAGATTCCTGAAAGAACTAAAAGTAGAACTATCATTTGATACAGCAATCCCACTACTGGGTATTTACCCAAATGAAAAAAAGATTCTGTAAAAAAGACAACTGCACTCAAATGTTTATAGCAGCACAATTCACAATTGTAAAGATGTGGAAACAACCTAGGTGCCCATCAATTCATGAGTGAATTAACAAAATGTGGTATACGTATACTGTGGAATACTACTCAGCCATGAAGAAGGATGAATTAAGGCCTTTTGCAACAATTTGGATGGAACTGAAGACCATTATCCTAAGTGAAGTATCTAAAGAATGGAAAAACAAACACCACATGTACCTGCCATTAAAGTAGAACTAACTGATGAGCACACATGTGCACAGAAGGAAGAAAAGTCAGTGGAAATCAAACTGGGAGGAGAGGCGATGGGGAATGGATGCAAACCTACTTAACGGGTATAATGAACACTATCTGGGTGATGGACATGCTTACAACCCTGACTTAAGCATAACACAAGCGATCCATGTAACCAAACATATTCATAACCCCATAATATTTTGAAATAATAAAAAAAATTATTTTTAAAAAAGAAAATGGGTAGAAAAAATAAACTGTAGGTACACCTAGAGTATTGAATTGTGACTACCATATAGAATTCTATACTATATATCTACCATGGTATACTGCTTCATTCCCATTGTGATAGGCAATTTCCTTCCAATTCTCTGCCACCTTAAATGATGTTGCAAAAATAAGTAATAATGAAAAAAAAAATTCTGTAAGAATGAAGAGAGCAGGTGAGTAGAGAACAGCAAACAAGAGATGTCAACAAGTTATCATAAAAGACATGAATCATAATCACGGCACAATGCACATGTAGTTCAGCGTCAAAATATTCTAAAGATTGATAGTGAAAACCAAAAATAGTGATAAAACTACATTGAGAGGTAGTAGGAAAGGAAAATCTTATATAACTGAGATAACTACAGTTACAGAAGCCAATAGATATCTAAAACTAATAAAGCAAAAGCTAGCAACAGAATAAGACTGTTTAGAAATAAAGGAAATTATAGAAGAGAGCTCTAAAGAAGTGAATGCAGTTCCCCCCTAAGGAGCAGTATCTGGGGTGGAGGGCTGTGGGGTAGAAAACTGCTGTGTTTTGTCATAAGTTTGTAAACTGGTTGGTTTTTATCTATGTACATGTACCAGATTGATTAAAATTCAAACATAATAGCACAACTACCAAATAACAAGAATATACTATTTTCTGAACTGTTAAAGTAGTTGAGGCATCTTTTTGTCTGGCCTCTAGGGGGAAATAAGCCAAAGGGGCGTAAACTCATTGTGACAAGAACTAGTAAGATCCTGATGCTGCTCTGACAAATAGAAATCCTTGAAGGGAAGGCAGCAGCGGAAAATGCTTCAATAGATCTGAGCTCTGTTCACCAATTGAGCTGTTACAGTTGGCATTACCTCTGCATCAGAACGGACCATTCTCCAACTCTCCCAGACTAGGAAGATGGGGATCCAGGACACTCATGGTCCAAAAGGGCATCCACACTGGAGCTGACTAAGCTAATGTATCCCCAGGGATAAAATACTCGTATCACTGCAGGTTTTCTGCTCTGGAACCAACAGTGGAAGAATGGGGCCTGGAAAACTACTCAGTCTTAGCTTTTCCTATTTTGGGCATGTGCCCTCTAAATGGGTTTCCTTTTTTGTTTATTTGTTTAAGTGTCCAGTGTTAAAGGGGTATTGATTTACTTGAACTAGGCAAGCAGACTAGAGTCAAGTGGAATAAGTGATGGTTAATCAATAAAGTCAGCCTTCAGAAGCTATTCTGCAACACTCCAAAGTAACTCTCTTTGCTGTTCACAAAGTCTCACTGGAGAGTTCTCTCAACTTCTGACCTTCACCTCTTGGCTAGCATCTTCCCAGATCTCTCTTGGAACAATAATTCTGTCAGTGCTTTAAACATGGCCATTCAAACCTGTCCATGGGCCTGATTAGAAACAGATACCAAACCATTGGCTTCATTCTCAGCTTCTTCTCTTTCAAAATGCAACACACACATACATAACACACATACACACACACACATCAATCAGTACAAATAAATACTGGGAGAGGCATTTTCTGAATTATCACTTTGGGAGTTCAGCTCAATGAACCCAAAATATGCATAGCATGGAGGAATGAGAAATGAAGAGATTAAGTGCCCTTCCAAGTATAATAGAAAATACATATAGGGCACACTATGTGCCAGATACTTTGTACCTATAAATTACTTATATTTTACCTGTATTAACTCATTTAATTCTTACAATTACATGAGATAGTTATGTTCACAATCCTCATTCAAGACATGGAATTTGAGGAGTAGAAAATATAACTTCCTCGAGGTTGCACATCTAGGATGTAAAAGAAAAGGCATTTGAACTGGGGTGATCTGGCTCTAGAGTCTGTGTTCCTAACCACAATGCAGTATTGTCTCTCAAACCATCTGTAAATTCCTAAAGTGATAGAAACCATGCTTTGTTACTCTCTAGCAGTTCCTAGCACAATGTAATTATACCATTGGCTCACAGATAGAAGTGTCTAAATGAGATCTGCTTGGGAGCATGTATAATCTCTGTAACATCAAGGTACCTTGAAGGTTTTCAAGGATTGGGGATATCCAGTGTGATGTTGTTATCAAGGGCAAGATTATCATTACAGTTAGCTGGTGATGCTGCTTCTCCCTTTCTAGAAAAACATCAGCAAATCTGAGGACTAACTGAAAAATACAGTTATGGCTCTGCGAAGTTATGGAAATGATAGCTTTTCTTGATTTGTTGACTATTAGAATATGAGAAGTAAAAAAGGTAAGGTGAATCTGAGATTACATGCTCAGAGGAGATGGTACAGTTTATGACTAAGGGTGACAGAAAACTAGGGAAACTTGTAAACAATAAGTAAGTCTGTTTTTGCTACATTGAGACTGTCAACAAAAACATCTATTAGCTTAGTAGCTCTGTGTCCTGTCAGTCAAGTATTTATTGACTGCTTCTCGGGAAGATGCTCAGTGGCAAACATGCTATGAAGACAAACACATTATATGAATGCCATCAAACATGTTGGAGAGATTTCTAGCTACTGCTAGCCTTGTCTGAGTAAATCTGAACAGTTCATTAACACCCAGAGAAACATCCAGATCTGAAACTCCAGTCATTTTAAATCTTTCAAAAGTGAGACATTCAATAAAAATAACCCAAAACAAAATGTTTCCCACTATTTTGATAAATCAAAAGTGCTGTGTTTTTCACAAACATCTGATTCTAGCCAGAATTTTAATGTAGTAGTTTAAACAGACTTCGGAACTATACTTCATTTCATTTGTGTAAGGATACCCACTGATTTCCTACATAGATGATCCCTAGCTTATTTCATTATTTCTAAGTGATCAGGAATACCATCGTAAACTAGACTACCTTTCTTTCATATGTCTTTGAGCCATAATAATTTCTACTAGAATTTAATTTCTACTAGTAAGGAAACAATAAGTGGGATTTTATATATAAAAAAATTAATAATGTCTGCCTTTCTCAAATATTGGTCATGTTATAGTAAGTTAATGTGTCCATTTATGTACTATTGATAATATACTGCATATACTATAGTTATATACTTTATGCAATAGGGTATTGATTTTCAAACTGCTCTTCTGATGCCCAGAGTTCTGGGGTATATAGGAGCCTTGTTGGGTAAAAAAAGGAAGAGAAGTAAGTGGCCAAGTGAATTGGGCTCTGGGCCCACTGGCACTATTCCTATTCATTAATTGCAGTTTTACATACAATTTTGTTTGGGGAAAAATTTGACTAAAAATATATAAAACACCACTAATGAAATTCTGTTCTACAAAAGAAAAATATTACAAACTCATTTCTAGTCTTTACCCTTTAAAAAAAATCATTATGTTTAGTGGTTTGCAAAATAATGTGTTTCAACTATTCTCAGCTAATGGCTTATGTAATGTAATATTAAGTAAAACTTCAAATATCAGAAAATATTTGTCATAATTTAAGATAATACATTCTCAATCTGAAAAAAGCTAAATATTTAGATACTGTTTTCTAAAATAAGTATATTATTCAATACCTTTCATAATAATTGTCAAAATGAAGTAAGTTTTTCTTTTCCTTTTTATACCTATCAATAATTGTTCTTAGTTATTTGCACTCAAATTAACTATTTTGTCTCCAAAATACTCTACTATCTCCACCAGCTTATTTTCCTATTCTTACATATGAATAGAAATGAAATGTTGTATTAAACAGCAAAATTAAATTATATCATATGCCTAAAATCAAGGAAAATTAAATTTTACATTAATTCATTTGTGGTATTAAAATTTATTTGAAGTGTTATGTTATTGTACAGGAAATTTTTTGCACCTTTATAATGAAAACCAGTTCAATAATTTCATTGATTCTTCAAAATCTATTTAAAGTTATATAGATAAGAAATAATCAAAACCTCCTAATACAATTTCTTCATAAATGTCAGTGTATGGCCAAGTAGAACGTATATACACATGAGAATCATTCTGTGCAAAATTAAATCATAGATTCTTCATTATTTTTCATCACCTCCTAAGAGAAACTAATAGATGCATAATACTAGAGGGAAACTTTGAAATTGTTTTATCTAACACATCTTTTTGTTGTTTAGTGTGAGGAACTTAAACGCCCAGAAAAGAAAAATAGCATCATATTTAATAGTAATATTGTGACCAAAACAAAGTCTTCTGTCTAAAGCCCTTTCAACTACATCATCATGAAACATATTATAAGTGATAATGTGTGTATATATATATATATATATATATATTTTTTTTTTTTTAAACAAGAGTCTCACTCTGTTGCCCAGGCTAGAGTGAGTGCTGTGGCATCAGCCTAGCTCACAGCAACCTCAAACTCCTGGACTCAAGCAATCCTACTGCCTCAGCCTCCCTTGTAGTTGGGACTACAGGCATGTGCCACCATGCCCGGCTAATTTTTTTCTATATATATTTTTAGCTGTCCATATAATTTATTTCTATTTTTAGTAGAGACGGGGTCTTGCTCAGGCTGGTGTTGGACTCCTGAGCTCAATCCACCCGCCTTGGCCTCCCAGAGTGCTAGGATTACAGGCGTGAGCCACCGTGCCCGGCCTGGAGCTATATGTTTAGATAGCTTTCCTTGAATTCCTGCCTCACCTAGAAATTGTAACAATAACTAAAACACATAGGACACATTCTATTTAAATGTTTTACAAGATTATAGAAATAAATAATCATTAACACTAAAATTAAAAATAGCAAACATTAAGTCAGTAAACGGAATATAGAAACTAAGGTTTTGTGCCATTTAAAAGTCTCCATCTTTGGAGCGTCTCTCAGCTCAGGCAAAATGGAGAGAAGCAGATAGCTTCTTGGCTTCCCTTCCCCTCTAACCCAACAAGGCACTACCTCTTTCCCATAACGCTCCTGTCTCTCTCAACTTTCCCAGGGTTTCGGCTGTAAGAGCCATTTCTAACTTTCCAAGAATGTGCATCTGCATCATGGATACATTCTCATTTGAGTACTTGATGCCTCCACTTCATCCTAAACCTTATCAGAAAAAAATTTCTTTATATGTTGCCCATTTTTGTCACTCTGTAACAGCCATATATTTTCCCAATTTAAATAAATGTGCTTCTCTGTGTTTCTGTTACCACAGCTGGATGGAATTTTTTCAACCAATGGAGGGACAATTAGAAAGTCTAATTTAATAGACAAGATAGCATACACAAAATTCACCTGGGACCGAAGGTGGATAACATAAGGGATAATCACTTGAAGACCAATAAGGAAAGACAACATATTCAAAAGCAAATAAAAGTGATGTTTTATCTGAAAAATGTGTGCTCACAGTTGGAAGGGACATGTATTCTCAAAGACATCAGACACTGGTGTTTAATGTGAAGAACTTTTGAGCATCCAAAGAAATAGGTAATCATCATTTGGAGGTACTCAAAAAGCCTGTCTGACTACAGATCTAGAGAAAAATGTTTGTTTATGGACAATTGAAATCGAGATTAGGCACTAGAGATATAAATTAGCTATTAAAATGTCATTGACAGAGAATAGAGTGTCAATTAAACACAAATCAATTAGACTAACATAGTGAGATTACAAATATATAGTATTACCAATATGTGAAAAGAAAAACAAATCTAATCTTTTTCATAAGTCACACTTCACTAAATAATAAGGAAATTTAAACTTTTCAATTAATATTATTTCAGTTACTTCTGGTTTAACTAGTGTCCTTTTAGTGTATAGCTGTCCCTTTCAAGGAAATATGCTCCATGGATTCTCCCTATGCTTTTCAGATTGCCAGAACGGTATCTCCTGTCCCACTGGCTCTTTGACAATGTGACTTTGCTGCCCTCCAATGACAAGAGGGATCCAGATCTCTTCCCCTCAAATCTAGGTAGGTTTTTGATTGCTCCAGAATAGAGTACAGCAATAGTGATGCTATGTGACTTTCAAAGCTAGTTCATAAAAAGTGATGTAGTATCCTTCTTGTCCACTGAAACACTTTATTTTAGAACCTGGAGTCACCATGTAAGGAGTAGAACTACTCTGGGGCTTCCATGTTTTGAAAACCAGGCCACAGATATAGGCCACATGTAGGTGCTTTGGCTGGCAGTCCAGCTAAGGTCTTAACCAATGGCCACCAGACATATAAGTGAAAATATCCCCAGATGATTCCAGTCCCAGCAATCAAGTAACTCCCAGCCATCAAGTGTTCCTAGATGAGGCTTTACACATCATACAGTGGAGAAGAACAAATCATCCCCATTGTGCCATGTCAAAACTTCTAATTGCAAATCTATATCCATAATAAAATGGTTGTTTTACATAAGTGTGTGAGTAGTTTATTATGTAGCAATAGTATTTGGAACATTCCCTCTCTCCTGACTCTTCCTTTATATATAGAGTGTCTATGTGTCCTAGGTGCTCATGGTGTTATGACAGAAGGCGATCTTGCATCTCCACAGTGTGCCCCTGGATCTTTTCTAGTTGCTGTTGCAATATGGTCGGATCTAACGCCTGAACTCGTGGTTGCTATTGTGTGATGAGTCTTCTGAGGAATCATGATGGCATCCACCATAAGGCTTTGAGGTCCTAGATCTTTGACTCTCCTCATGTCACTCACACAGAGGACTCTTTGTCCCAACGTTGGGCAACTGATGGTCCATTGACATTCTCAGCCTCTCCAAATCCCCTCACCAGAGGCCAAGGAAGTTTCTTAATCTCTTCCCACTCTGTGCACACCTGTGAAGCCAAGAATCCTGCCTCATGTTGGCTATCAGCCAACTCCCTTCACCATACCTATGCTTTCACTCTTGCCATATTGGATAAAGCCAAATATGAGATTCTTCCTGAATTTTGAAGTCTCTCCTGAGCTGGTTTCCCTAGACCCTGAGATGTGGTCAGATTCTTCAACACAGGTTTAGATGTCTCTACCACATACACTGGATTCTATCCCAATAGTGGGAATATGAGGGTATGGAAATCTGACCTTTTTGCCAATTCTATTTTTCTCTTCTCCTTCTCCAAATCCTATGACAAGGTCAGAAGAGGAGGATATCCCACTTCTGCTTCCTTTCCAGCAAAGACTTTTCCTCTGTTATATCTGACCCTTTCCCAGGCGGTGTTAAACCTCACAGCTCAGCCATAATAATAGAAGATATATATATTCTCTTCACACTGAAGAATAAGTAGTATAATCTTAGTTACCAGACATGATTCTTCATATAAAAGACATAAAATCACTAGGAAAAAATCCACATTGGTTTAATACCTTAAAAATGTCATCACAATTTTGCAATCTTTAAATGGAAAAGTGAGCCAAAAGGTACTCACTTTAGAATTGATTTGTTTGTCATACATTTTTACGTCTGCAATTTACTGGAATGATTCTACAAAAAGAAAAGTGACAGGTTTTCTGATTTTAAGACTGATACTTTGAATATAATCAGAGTCTGATAGGGGAAACATCACTCATGGCATTAACAAATACATACTTAGCAATTAAAAATGAAAAACATTTGTAATATGGATTCAAAATTATAATCTTTCTTTGAGTGTCTTTATGTCATTCTTGTTAGTCCCCAAAATCTTCATGGAGAGGATTTACTAAGAAAGTAAATACTTGCTTATTTCTTTTTTCTCAATACTTATCATCCAATGTTCATTTTAAAGGGGGCTAGGCGATTCACATTTTTAAATGAAATCTCCCTTCTGTGCAATACTTAAAGCAATGTAAAAATTTCCTGTCTCCATTACCAAGTCATATGCAAGGCCATAGACAATAATGCCAATATAGAATTGAGTAAAATCAATGTGTAAAGTGAAATCTCTATAAGGAACTCTGGGAATCAAAGTGCATATGTCTGACTAAACCCTAGTCTATATGTGGTCAATACATTGACCAATTTTCTGTTGTTTAAAGCTAAGAGCTAATTACTATACAAAATAATGACAAAATGTTTATCACAACTCAGCCATTAAAACTTGTCTTCCAATGAGAATTTTTAATCATATAAACTTCAGTAAAATACTTTTCTAAATAAATTTAAAAGCAAATATGAGTAACATTTTATAATCCATCTCATTTAATTTATATTGTCATGTCATGTTTATGAAACTCTAGAGTGAAAAAAGAATTTAAAATTCACCTATGTCTTTTAAGTCACTAGACCATAGGGACTCTATCTATCTTTCTCATCTTTGTATTTCCAGCACTAGCATCTGGCACATAAACATTTCTTGAATAAATGAATAACCCTAGTACAACTCTTTTCTTTCACAGCTGAAGAAACTGAGACCAGAGAGGTCATATATGTTCTCTCCTCTTTCAGTAAGAACAATTAAAAGGTTGGTAAAATGAATCTGTACTCAGTATGAATGTTGCATTAATGTTGCTTATATACTCATATTTATCAGCTATAAGCATTTTTAATATTTTCTCTAGTAATTTAGTTCAAAATTGACAAGTACACTCAACTATGGGTTCTTTTCACTTATATTGGTTATTTTTGTTTCTAATTAAGACAGTTGGCAAAAACAAAAAAAGAGGGAACAACAAGACATAATCCATGTAAACTATTTAATTAGTTTTGGACTTATGACTTCACTATACCTTAAGCTAAAACTTTTGGGGGAGCTTAAACTCAGGTGTAATCATATAATTTAATTAATTCTGCATATTACAGCCCTTTGGATAAAGGCTAAAAGCTAACAAAAATTACAATATTGAAAATTAGGTTATAGCAAGACTCTGTTACTTTAACTCATATTATTTATTATATATTATTTACTATTTATTTATTATTTATTGATCAGGAATATATATGTTAAATAAGAAACACATTTTATTGTCGATTATTTCTAGACCCTTTTTCTATGACATCGTAAAATTTTCATTTAAACAATGTTTATTATCAGCCAACCAGAATTGCCTGGTTCATAACCAAAAGAGACAAAGACACATGGACAAAAATAATTAAAATATAATTTAAAAGTGCTACTGTAGATCTATACATGTGATATCTTAACAGAAAATCTTGGAAATTATTAATTCCACCTGGGAAAACCTTGGAAGTCCTTTTAGAGGAGGTGATTTTGAGCCAGGCTTTAAAGAATGTAGAGGAAGTTATCAGATGAAGGAAAGTGAGAGGAGGAAATTAAAACTCAAAGCCTGACAAAAAACATTCATAATTTTACACAGAAGTGAAATAACCAGCAAGTACAAGGAATATCCAATGATTCTGTGTGACTACAACAGGGGTCATGAAGAGAAGGGATTTATTAGTATGATTCTCAAAAGAGAGACTGGAGTCAGATTATGAAGGACTTGCATCATGATAAAGAGTTTTATTAATAACTTCAGCTTATAGATAATGGGAAGTAATTTCTAAGCAGGAGAGTAAAATAATTTGAATTACACATTAGAAAAAGCATTGTTTGAAATAATGAAGGGACTGAAGGTAGAAAATCTGAATGTCAAGTGAAATGATGAGAACAGTATCAGAAATAAAGGAAAGGAGAGAATAGATCCTGGATATCTTTGAGTAATACATTCTAAAGGACGTGATGATTGATTAGTTACGGACCATGAAGGAAAGAGATGAATCAAAATGTCTATGGTAGGCAACTCAATGGATGCTGACAATTTAACCAAATAAATGGAAATGCAATAAAAAGAAAAAATCAGGCCGGGCGCGGTGGCTCACGCCTGTAATCCTAGCACTCTGGGAGGCCGAGGCAGGTGGATTGAGCTCAGGAGTCCGAGACCAGCCTGAGCAAGAGCGAGACCCCATCTCTACTAAAAATAGAAAGAAATTAGCTGGACAACTAAAAACATACAGAAAAAATTAGCGAGGCATGGTGGCGCATGCCTGTAGTCCCAGCTACTCGGGAGGCTGAGGCAGAAGGATTGCTTGAGCCCAGGAGTTTGAGGTTGCTGTGAACTAGGCTGACGCCACAGCACTCTAGCCTGGGCAACAGAGCGAGACTCTATCTCAAAAAAAAAAAAAAAAAAATCAGGAGGTCATAACATTTGTAAGATGCAGCAGAAAGTATTTGAAAATTGAAATTAAAAAACTCAACAATTAACTTATTTGATTTTTATTCAATTGCTTAAATTAATCATAAGTATTTTCTCATGACTGAGAAAAAGCTATGTGGGCCATATCAAGGGCCTGCTCAATATTTTGCTCCTGGCAACTCTATTAAGAAGTATTTTGATGTAGATACATTTGAAGCAGACAAAAGATCAGATATATATACTCTAAGTTCTCAACCTTCTCCTAATGAAACTGTAGGGAGGACAGATTATTTCCCAATTCTGATGTCATCTTCCACCTGGTAGAATACTTAAGGGCTTCACACTTTTGTCCCTCTCCCTCTCTTCCCTCAGTCCTAGCAGAGATGAGCAGAGTTACCCAAAAATTGGATGAGTTTGGAAGGTGTGTAAGAAACAGAATGAGAAACAGATGCGAGATTGGATTAGATATCCAAGTTCATTGGGGGAAATGCCTGTGAAGGATGAAGGGAAGGGAGCCAGGGAAGGAAGGAAAGAAGCTTCATAATGTGACATAGGACTGACACTTGTTGAGTAGAATTGGCTAAGCAGAGTCTCAGATTGCAGTGCTATAGAAAGAGAGGTTTGGCAAAGCCAATGTGAGATTCAAGACAAGGTTGCCCATTAAAGGAGTCTGCAGGAATAGGCCAGCACCAGTCCCTAAGTAGTACTCGGTCACTCACTGGAGTACTCCATAGGTAGCCCACAGGTAGCATGGCTTCAGAGCTGGATCCAGAAGGGCAGAAATTAGGGTGGTCAATCCATTATGCTCGGTGCTACAGAAGATGTAAGTAGTGTGTTTTCATGGCTGCCACAGGAGAAACTGGGCATATGTTACCTAGCTCCTTCCTCTCTTCTTTCTTTTGGGAGCCAAACTCCCTTCAAAAGATTATGCTTTTTACCGTTCCAGGTCAAGGCATAAGATTTACCCTATGGTGGGTAAAGAGGCCCACATTTATTTTTGAGAAAGGAAATATCTGATATATGGGGCCAGGGTCCCTGTAACAGAAATGAGAATTAAAATTTGAGGGACTGGCATACACCAGTGGTCACTGAGGCTCTTCCAGGGTAGCTAAGAAATATGGCTTCAGTTTTGACTTTGACCATGTGTAGAAATTTATAGCAGGCTATCTAGAAGTTTTCAATTGTTTTTGGTTTTTTGTTTTACTCTGGTTTGAAAGACTTTAAGCCTTAGGCTTCATGGTATTTTTTTATTTGGTGATAACCACAGCTTATGGCAGCTCTTCCTTCATGGGCAGTGCCACATACACCAGGACTAAACCAGATGATAGCCATAAGGAATGTAGGGGTAGTAAGCTTCATCAAAGGATTGATCTATAGTAGACTTGAACAGGCTCAAGACACAGGATACTACTGCTTGACCTTAGACCACACAGGTACGGCTTCCTAGGCAGATATGGCTGAGGCAAAGATTCAAATGTAGGAAAGTCTTTTTACACATAAGCCTATTAAACATTAGGAGACACAACAACATTTGCTGATGTTATGCTGAAAGGATTTAGCACATGCTGCACCTGAATTTTATATGTGCTATACTGTACTTGTAAAGTTCTAGGATTATATCAACAATGTCAGGCACAGATGAACAGTACAAAGGAGAAATGTAGAAATAAGAGGCTTTGAGTATGGTATGAGAGAGGGTCTCTTCAAATAAGATTTGTTGTCTGGAGCTTCCACCATTAAGAATTTCTAAGGCCAGGCATGGTGGCTCATGCCTGTAATCCTAGCACTCTGGGAAGCTGAGATGGGAGGATTGCTTGAGCTCAGGAGTTCGAGACCAGCCTGAGCAAGAGCGAGATGCCATCTCTACAAAAAAATAGAAAAATTGGCTGGGCAAGGTGGCACATGTCTGTTGTCCCAGCTACTAAGGAGGCTGAGGCAAGAGAATCACTTGAGCCCAGGAGTTGGAGGTTGCAGTGAGCTATGATGATGCCACTGCACTCTAGCTGGGGCAACAAAGCGAGACACTGTCTCCAAAAAAAAAAGAATTCTAAACTTTGAAAAACAGCAGCAGTATCTCAAATGCCATAACCCAGGAGAGGAGAAAGCTCACAGAGGTGAGTCTTCCCCCATATATATAATGCCAAAACTAACCTTTTGCTGATTTCTCCCAAATGAGTTTACGAATTACAGCATAATAAAATCATTATAGCATTATAAAAGGCTAAACCAAGACTATTTTCTCAGTCTGAGCTCTTTCACTCAGATAACATTGAGCCTATACTGTGGTCTTTGACAATAGTTGATAAGACTGGACCCTGGGAACATTATTTGCCTTGTATAACTGTTGTTCTAGGGACTGGAGACTGGCTCATTTCACAATTTGTTGGATGTGGGCCTAGAGCTGTGTTCGTCTCGTGTGTCCTATTTATCATTTGGATTCTTTAAAAGTGTAGTTTACAAATCGTTTGGCATTAAACTAATACAACTTCTGAGGCCCTGAATGATCTACAGCTGTTTCAGTAAGAGACAGATCAAGCTGCAGCTTTTAAAAGAAATCCAACTCTACCAAGCACTCAGAACCCCTCTAGCTGAGACTGAGCAGAATACTAAGGTAAAATGAATGGATTTGTTTAAGCATTTTACAACACAAGGGCAAGAGAATTTGATTTTGGACTTTATTTTCTTCACGCTTTTCCTTAAACTTGAATTTATGAGCTATGTTTTTTTTTTCCTGCTTGCTCCTCCAGATCCACTGTCTAACCTGCTTTGTACCCCAGAGGCTGCACAGTCTCCCTTCCATCTGACTTTTCTCTGGATTAAGCCAGTGGAAAATGCCAATAGGACAGGAGGAAAAGTATAATAGGTCAGGGTATTTTTCCCTTAGTTCCTTATTTGCTGGGTTACCATGAGTTTGTGGCATCTCTCTCCATCCAACTGCTTTGTTCAGATTGTGAGTCTCTCCCTCCCTGTGCCTCTTCAGGCCTATAGTGGTGACAAGCACAGTCTGTTGACAACCCCAGAGTGTAGCCCATCCTTTTTGGCTTCCCTACACTGTGTTTATACCAGTATAAACAGTTCCTTTATTAAAGTCTTCTCAATGGCCCAGTTTGTGCCATCTGCTTCCTACTAGGACCTGGTAGATACAACTTGAAAGGGGAGTTAAGTTTAAAACTTTAACTTCTCCCTAGGAATTTGATAATATGAAGGGGGTTGTATTTTATAATCTGTAATTTGCTTTCTTTGAAGAACTTCTGACAAGCCATTTTGGATATGTGCCAGATATATTGGGGATGTAAAGTAGCATATAAGTAAACTTCATTCAGCCTTCAGTACAAAGTGGTCTTGGAGGAGTTAATTTTATTGTGTATTGCTATCACCTATTTTAGAGCCTTCTGTGTGCAAAATCTAGAGGGTCTACCAGTGTTCCCAGTGGTTACTCAAAGGAGCAATGACTAGTATTTGCAGAGCAGCCTCAAAGAAGTAGGGGAAGGGTCATCCTGAGAGGCTGCTGCTCCCCTGTCCTGGTGATATGGCCATACCTTTGGTTGACCAAAGACCTAGTAGTAAAACCCAATGGATTAAGAGAGGAAAAACCTAGGAAATTTTAGTGGTGACAGATGTTTACTTCCTACTCCTGATATTTCCTTTAATGCAAAGGGTATACCACTAGTAAAACATTCCTGGCCTCTCTCCACCCCCTCATTAATTGATTCCTTGAATGACTTACATGACAGATGAGTCTGGAAGGAGAAACGGGTATGCAAAACCCTGTCTGGTTTTTCTAATCTCTTAGGAAGGCCCTGCCTACAACAAGTGAGCTGTCCGTTCAGTTCCAGTCTTAGATTTCTGCCCCTTGCTTTAGGATGTGTTTGTATATGGGCTGAAGGAAGGCTTCCTTATTCCAGACAGCTATGATTTGGTGAGAAAATTTGTCTAATTCCAAAATTCAGTTTTAAGAAACATATTTGTCTGCAAATATAGTCCACATTCTGAAATAGTAGCTTTATGTAGAATGAAAATAACATTTAGACTTCCATCTGCCTTGCTCCTTGGGGAAAAGAGGTAATATTTATTCCAATAATCCCCAACAAATATGAAGGTAAAAGTCTCTCAAATAAAATTTCATATTTTTCTAATAAAATTTTCTTAATAAAGTATAATATAAATAATATTGATCTATCACCAAAGATTAAGTTATAATTTAATAACTTGTTTAAAAAAACAGAAAGAAACTATAATGCCCAGCAAAAATGCAAAGCATTAAAACTATATAGCAGTCAGTGAAATTATAAAGAATAATAGATGTTATTATGTGGAAGATTTCAATATATTTAACTAAAATGGATATGTACCTTTTAAAAACTATTAAATTATAATAAATAGTAAAATTTTACATTTAAGGCTACCTTTCTTGACTCTTTCATCATTTTCTGTCTCCTCTCCTCTGATAATACATCTCTATGGTTAACCGTAAGTGTTGATGATAGTGTCTGGTAAAACAGCTGCTGACACCAGGTCAGCATGAATGATAGAAGGAAACACTTCACTCATGAAAGAGTAAGACCTTTCTTGTTTTGTGTCATGTTTGATATCCAAGGGGGCACACACAGAAAGTCTGGGTTGGCAAAAACATTATTAAGTGAAAACTATTAGAATTGAAAGAGGAAAATTTATACTTGAGAAAATTACTTTTGTATTAGACAATTGAGGAGCTGCCAGAATAGGCCACTGAAGTTCTACTGACAGATATTTTCAGAGAAAGATAATGCTGGGGGAACGGGGAAGATTTCCTAACACCATCATCATGGTAAGCCTAGCATCAGTCACAGTGATTTTGTGACAAATATCTCTTGTGGATTTCACTTCGCAATCAAGCTCTCCTTTCACTAACGTTTGGGCTGCCCTGTGCTGGAGGCCAAGAATATAAGACCAGGTTGTCCCAGGAGGGAAGCTATGTTAGAAGGTAAGCATGTTAGAAGGTATGTTATGGGCCAGAAGGACAATGCACTGAGTAGATCAATAAGCTACGTGGCTCTGGCAAGGAAACCCAGAGGTTCATGGCAAGTTGTTCTACATATGAACAGCTGTCTAAAAATGAGGCAACAATACTTGAGGAAGGAATAGGTATTTCACCAGCTGAATGTTTTGTATCACCTTACCACCTCACACCCAACAACAGAGCACAGTTTCTGTGTCAAGAAACTTGCTAAGAAAAGAATACCTGCTCCCAAAAACACATAATCTAGTTGAGGATACAGACCATATTTATGAAAAGATAAATAACATAATAAAGTAGCAGATACTTGTAACAAGGCGATGATGAATAAAGCTAAATACCCAGTTCTAGGAAAATATAGTGATGTCAGGCTCTTACGATTATATCATCAAGGACATAGAACCAGACCACATCCTTAGGGAATGGGGTAGAGTTTCCGCGGAAAGGAGCTTTTTTCCTTATAGCAATCATTCTAAAAGGAGTTAAACCAGAGGGTGGGGGTGGAGAATTGGGTATAGAGGAAACTTGTTTCTACTGGGCAGGAGCATTTGATACATGAAAAGGTCTGAGAATTGTGGAGTGGTTCAAATGGTATAGTTTGAGCTGTTCCTGTTCAGAGACAGGCTGAAAGCAAGGCAAAGAATAAGCCTGTACGTAACCATAAGCATGGGCATAATTTGGGGCAGTGGTTCTTAGGAATTCTCTGCTATAAACCCCTGCAGTTTACAGCAGATACTTCAGTAAAGCCTAAGCAAAAATTATAATGGTCTCATTTGTGTTGTGGATAATTAAGAAAGGCCCAGGTGTATGCATTTTGGGAAGGAATGATACAAGCAAGAAGAGTGGAGTTGGGCAATGCAGCAGCACCAGGTGGAATGTCTATCTCATAAGACTCAGAGGTCGCGAAGGCAGAAGACTGCGGATCAAATGAAGAAGCCCAAACACAAGAAACTGCGGTGTTTGTGCCTGAACAGATGAGAATCAGTACTCTGGGAATAGCCAGAAACAGCTGAGGTTCATTTTGATGAACCTCATTTCCTGACAATTAAGTTGATGGGAGTTTTGCCACAACAATCTGCATACAAATATAAAGTTTGCTTTGCTTTGATAATAACAGATTTGATAACTTAAAGCTCCACTATACACAAGGTAACCATCTGTCTCTTTGCCCAGGTCAGACCCAATTTATGCCTGCTGTCCCAATGTAATAAACAAGAGCACTCGCTTTCAATACAAGAGTCCCAGCTTGAACGATAAATAACATGATCACCCTACCTAAGCACTGTATCAATGACACAGAAAAGTCAGAAAGGGGGATGTTACCAAAGGATGAAAAAGATTAGAGTCTATATGAAATGTGTCTTAAAGGAAGGGAGGGCTTAAACAAAGGGAGAAAACAAGTAATGACTTTATAGGACAAATGAATGGTATGTGAAAATAAACTCAGTGAAGCACACCTGCCATTTTTTGCTAATATACACTGAATTCTTACCATGTGTCATGCACATTTCTGTGTTTTTACATACATTACCACTTTTACTACTCATAATAACCATATAGGGTAGATACTATTAGTCCTTTTTTAGTAAATCATAAATTTTTTTATTAAATTGGATAAATTTAACTAATTTATACAAGGTACACAGCGAAAAGATGGCAGAGCAAAAATTAAACACAGGCACCCTGGCCCTTTTACAATACCTTTCCTATCAGGGAATAATGAGCAGATTTATTCTGCCAAAGTTTATGATGAAAAACTAGCAATAGATAAAGTTGGCAAGATGGATTAAAGGGTCTGTAACACCTTGATATAGCATTTGTGCTTTATTCTTTAAACACTATGGAGCTAGTGAAGGTTTTGAGAAATTGATTTGAGCAAGGCTATTTTCAGAAGATTTATCTTTGAGTGTAGCATACAGAAGGAATCAGAATTAAACCAATAAGTTTGTTTTAATCACATTGGTTTAGCATATCAAATTTATTACCCCCACTCTGCACATTGCTATGAACATATGTGACAGCTTTAGGAAATGTTTGCAACTAAGACTTGTGGAGAATAAGATTAACAGTCA
>CM052438.1:65018422-65048178 GCA_028533085.1 Varecia variegata
ACACACACACACATATATAAAGGTAAAGATATGTACAAATTCAAACTTTTAATTTTTAAAACTTTTAAAAAATATTTTTAAAACTTTTACTTGATAACCCAGACTATAACATTATGTAAAAAATATAAAAAATCATTTAGATCATCAAAAGTACAAATAACACTGGCAACAAAAACAAGATTTTTGTCTTAAGAAATACGAATGTAACAAATTTGAGACAAATTTTTTTTTCTGTGCACACTATTATAATGAATTCATCAGCTTCCAAAATGTTTTATATCACCATATTCTAAAATTGATAAAAGAATCATGCTTTAAGAAGCTTTGAAAAATAGCCACTTTTATCCCACACAATTTAATTTTTTAAAACTTAATAGCTATTAAGCAAAGTTTTCAAATAAGTTTAATGTTGTTTTATCTTCAAGGATGACATATCTGCCTGAAAAAAACCCCTCATATTAGATGAAAGTTTACATTTCTGTAAATATGTACAATTATCTAAGCTATTGAAAAGACAAATTTGGTTGAAGCAAGTCAACATATTTTAAAAAGCACATAAGAAAAAAGTAGATTCTATTTTTTTATAAATATAATTTTAGAATTTATTATGAGGAGTATTATTTATGACAAAAATCTCAGAGAAGTATGTAGTAGCTTTTGGTACAGTATTTTGGGCTAAGCTAAACGCACAGATATATGAAGTACTCAATCAATATCTCCTAAATGAGTGAAATTTTCTTAAAAAGAGTTAACTTCCTTTCTTGATGTCTGCTGTATAATAATTTTCGATTGCAGCCTTAGAGTTGTGTTTTAGCCACATGTGAACACTCAAAATGAGACTAGTCCAAATTGAGATGTGCTGTCAGTACAAAATACACATTGGATTTCAAAGACTTGTGAAAAAGATGTAAATGGTTTTTATTTAAAAAGTTAAATACTGATTACATGGTGAAATGATAATACTTTGCATATATTATGTTGAATAAAATATTATTATTAAAAATAATTTTGACCATTTCTTTTTAAAATTATAAATGTGATTCACATTTGTGGCTCACGTTATACTTGTATTGGACAGTGCTGCTCTAAAGACAACTATCTAGGGACTGTAGATCATCCTTACCATTTGATTTTTCTCCCACACAGACTCCTCTTTCGGCTCTTAAGGGAGAGAATCAGAAGACTTATGGATAAATCCTTTAGTTTGAAGTAAAAAACAAGTAATTTATCTTTATAACATATGAGGGTGGGGAACAAGGTAATTGGATACCCTTTAAAGCCTGCAGAAAGTCCTGATCTATTAATAAGAAAGTTGCAATGGGGATACAAAAGAAACATTCTTTTTAGGAGTCATTCATTAAAATAAGAGAGAGAAATTGACCTCAAAACTTTTCAGTAAGAATGAGTCATGTATGACAAAAGTTCACTTCATATAATAATTAGGTTTATCTAAAAACAATCCACATCAACTTTATTTTCCTGTTTTAGAAAATGAACTCTCCCTTCTAACTAAGCTATTCTCCACTGTGGTCCCTGAACATTCCTGTTTCTCTAGGAAAGATAAAGTACAGACTTTTGTGTTTTATCGTTTCTAAAAAGTGCTCTTTCTATCTTTCTACATGTTTAAGTAGTGCTTTCAATGAAAACTTTATGTATGGTACTGATCATTCCCTTCTCTATGTTCTAATAGTAGTTGTTTCTACTCTTTATTTGAAACTTAGTATCTAAGTCCTTGTTTTTTTAAATATATACATAAAACTATATAGGTCAACATATATAATAAATAAATACAAAAGGTCAAAGTATATAAATTAGCAATGAACAATTAGAAAACAAAACAAAAAAAAAGATATCTAAGAACATCAAACAATATCCATATCCAGAAACAAATCTAACCAAAAGATGTAAGATCTCTGCACTGAAAACAACAAAACATTATTAGAAGAAATTCAAAAATTAAGTCAATCGATTAGGTTCATAGATTTGAAGACTGAGTATTACAAAGATGTCAGTTCTCCCTAGATTAATCTATAGATTTAACAAGATCCCAATGAAAATGGTCAAGAATAGCCAAGGCAGTCCTGAAGACCACCACCACAATTAGAGTACTTAAACTACTGGGGATCAAGACCTATTACAAAACTTTACTAATTAAGACAGTGTGAAATTAGTAAAGGATGGAAAAATAAAACACAGAAGTAGACCCAAACATTTACGGTCACAGGATTTATGACATAGGCAATGCTGAAAATACAAAGGAGAAAGGGTAGTCTTTTAAATAAAAGCCTGATTAATTGATCTCCCTCCCAAAAAATGGCTTGACCCACACCATGGTCAAAAATCAATTCTAGATGGTTTAAAAAATCTAAATGTGAAAGGCCCAACAATAAACCTTTTAGAAGAAAACAGAGGACAGTATCTCTGTAACCTTGGAGTAGGCAAAGATTTCAAAAAGTGCAAGCCACAAAAGAAAAAAGAAATTGGACTATATTAAAATTAAGAACTTTTGTTTATCAAGTATATTATTAAGCAAGTGAAAAGGCAAACCACAGAGTAAGAGGATAGTCACAAAACATGTTAGCTGGAAAAGGACTTAAGTCCACAATGCACAGAAAACTACAAATCCAAATGGAGATGACTTCTCAAAAGAAAAATGGACAAAAACCTTGAACAGACATTTCACAAGATAATATCCAAATGACCAAAAAATAAAAAAATTCTTCATTTTAATTTGCCTTTAAGAAAATTAAACCCACAGTGAACTATTACTCTATGCGCAGGAGAATACCTAAAATGAAAAAGATGTTAAAACACCACGCTGGGAAGGTAAAGACCAAACGGAACTCTCATATTCTGCTTATGGGAATGTAAATTGGTACAACCACTCTGGAACACTATTCATCAATATCTTCTGAAGATAGACATATGATCTAGCAATTTTACTCTTAGGTAGAAATCAAACAGAAATGTATCCATGTGTCTACCAAGTGGCAAGTACTAAAACATTAAAAACAGTAGTATTTGTAAGAACCCCCAAATGGAAATTATCTAAATGCTCTTTAGTAGAAGAATGGATAAATTGTTGTATATTCACATTAAGGAATATTATCGGTAATAAAAATGAGCTACCTACAATTTATGCAAGATTAAGACTGAATCTTACAAACATAATGCTAAAGAAAAGAAGCCAAACCCAAAAGAGTGTATCTCCATAATTCCACTTATAAAGTACTAAAATAAGACAAAATTAATCTAGTTTATGAGAAAAGTGTTGGGTGAGTGGGTCCTGACTGGCAGAGAGCATAAGGTGCTTAGGATATTATTAAAGTTCTGTTTCTTGATCTATGTGCTAGTTACAGTTACATAGGTGTGTCTGGTTTGTGAAAGAAAATTCATTAAGGTAAAAACAAAAGTTTACTACAGCATGACAGAATTTAGTGGTATAAAAACCATTAGAATTTTATGTTCAAGAAATTATAAGCACAGGCTTACATTAATCAATTTAACACTGGTTTAAACACACAGGTTAGCCCATCTTTCACTTTCTACTATTATATAACGGAAGTCTATACTTACAGTAAATTTAGCTCTTTCTTCCATCACCTCATAACCCAGTATAGTAGGTGTAGATGGTCTATCTTCCCAATTCACCATTTCAGGATTTTGTTCCTCAGTTTCTCTTGGTCTAGTAGAATACTCAATGGAAGAATCTGCACCTGTAAATTTAGTCCTAATGAGGGGGCTGCTACAGACAGATGAAGTACTATCCATTTGATCAGGAACGCTTGTCTGTTTACAATTACCCATATTTGAGTCTTCTAACTGGCCTTTGGAAGAGTTTGAGCTTGTTGAGATACTGCCAAAAGAAGAACTTCTTTGATTTCTGTTGGTTGTAAAACTGGAAGCGGAGTTTCCTATGGGCATAGGAACTGGGACATAAGGAGTTGCCATCTTCCTCTGGTCTTTGCAACAAACCTAAACACGGTTGAGTCCAAATACTTAGAGAACAACTAATATGCAATCCATTATTTTCTTCTTAGGAATTCACTATCTAAAAATGAGAAGGATATAATAAAGATTAGTCTTTAATCTGGAGCAGGATCCAAAAGAAAACAAAATGTTCTTTTTAATTTTATGACACTCCTGTTTTATTTGGAATGCAAACACACCTCAAATCCTTTTCTTTAATACCAATTATCTTTAAGGACTTCCACTGGCAAGGTAAAGACAGCAAAACTATTTCACGCCTTTTCTTGACCCTCATGTTACATGTTATCTGCCTCTTCCACTACTTTATTTCCTTGTGAACGATTTCTGTAAAGTTCGTTTTAACTGTTTTTGACTATAAGCTTTATTCCATGCTTATCATCCTGAAGTACTACATATAGTACAGGAGGGAAGGAGAGAAGGGGGAAAAGAAAGGGAGGAAAATTATTCTCATGACCTTTTGATTTAATTAGTGAAACTCCCAAGGCTTACAAAGAGTAATAACAGTAAACCAGAAGCTTAGATGCTATTTAGGAAATATCAACTGCCCCTAAAGCTACATTTTATAGAATCCAGGATTCCAGGATCAAAAGTATTTTTAAAATAAACTTGATCAAGTAAATCCAATAAAACTCAATGAACATTACACTTATATCCAACAAGATTAAATGATTAAAAGTTTAACTGTTCTTCAGGTTCCAGCTCATCACTAATTCCGTGTTGCAATAAACTGAGGGCACTTCTTTATAATTCATACTCAATAATCTGTTACCAAAGGACTAGTATATCTTGTATCAGAATAATATCATAATCATACAAAGAGAAAATGGTTTAAACATAAGAAACTGTAGTAACTACAGACCAAGAAAATGACAAGACTACACATAACAACAGGTCTGCCTGCTCAACTTCATCCAAGACACTCTACTGGTGAGAAAGGTAAGAAACCAGTCATCTGGACTTGGAAAGAGGCTGAAAAAAGATTTTTCACTCAGATCGTGGCGCTGGGCAACCTCCCCATTATAAAGATTCAAGAAACTTGAGCTGCTGATTCACCGCTGCTCCGTTCCGCCTGATGGCCTCCCCCAAAAGAAGTAAATAAGTCTGAAATCTCAACCTTCTCAAGGCTTGTGTGATCTACCTGCCCTTTGCCACTCCACTACCTGAGGCTTCCGGGCTGTGGGGAGGTCGCATATCAATATAACCACTGACGTCCAAAGCAGTGAGCACTACTCAAGCGTTAAGAAAATGTGTTGTGCTCATTAGGAGCGTCTTCACTGTTGCCCTTGCGTGGAGATGCTCCCTGGACAATCATCTCACTCTCACCCTGGAAAACCTCGAGCAGGTGAGGTGGCCCGACTCTAAGCAACCCCGTGGGCGAGAGAAGTGGGTGGCGAGAGTTAAGTGGAAAATCCCAGGCACGGCTCGACTCTAGGAAGGTAAGGTCGGGTTCAGCCAAGGGTCTCTGGCACTTTGGGCGGTGAGACCTACCGCTCCCGGGGCTCCCTGGGGCCCAGAGACCCTACGCCGCCACCGCCGGGCGAGCGGCCAGCGCCTCCCAGACACACGGCGGAGTCGGCGGGGGCCCGCCTCTGGCCAGGGGTGGGAGAGACTCCAGAGGCGCTCCTCTACACTCCTCAGGAGCCTCTAGCCGCCTGCCAGCCACCGAGGGTGCAGGTGTCACCCGCGGGAGAGACCGGGACAGCGCCCGCCACCCTGTCCCTACCTCAGCCCACTCTGCGATCCCGTTCGAGCGCTCTTCCCGGTGACGGTGAAACCGGACTCTCCTTAACTGCAGCTTTTCGCCTCCTCTCACAGCACCGAGACGCCTCCACATGAGCCTCCGCCTCTAAAGCAGCTACTCCCCGCCTCTGCCCGGCGGTCGGGCCCGGGCTCCCAGCGAGGAGGAAGGAGGGGCGAGTCTGGGACGCCTCTCCCGGAAGTGACATCACGCCGAGGGCGCCCGGCCCCGGAGGCGCGAACTGGAGTTGTCCCGCCCCGGCTCTCTGGTAGTGAGTTTAAATCTAGTCCTATGGCTGGAAACCGACATTAGCTGTACTAGCTTTATTTTTCCAAGAGAACTTTTGCGAAACGGAAGCTACGATACCTAGTTTACCTGACAGGTAATAAGAAGACTACAATTCCCAGGAGGAACTACGGTCAACATTGTTCTGGGCTCCTGCTTTTCGTCATGGGACTTGTAGTTTGGGCTGATTCTAATTGGTTATAGATTGTTTTCCAGAATTAGCAGTGCTTTAAAGGATGACAATTGATTCGAAGAGTAGGAAGATAGATCACTACACGGTGGCAGATCCGTCCTACATAATTCAGAACTTTTCATTGTTATAAAACACCTGAAATTCTTTAGTGTTTTTTTACCATCTGGGAAGCAATTTTATCCCAAATGATTATTGGGTTTGTTAGACTGGCGCATCTGAAGACCGATAAAGTTATCAGGAAAGCCCTTCTTTGATAGTCAAATTCCAAGATTCAGATCAGTCTTTTGGTTTGAGAGATGTTGCTCTTTCAGTGTGAATGAAACAGAAAAATAGAATCATACAGAAACAGTGGACTAAAACATACGTAGTTTTCAGGATAGACTTGGCAGTCTAGGCCTTGAGGTGGCAATTGTATCCTTGAATTCTGTAAGTAAACAGGAATAAGAAAGAAAAGCAAAGTTAAAAAGGAGCTTTGGAATATGTTCCTCATTTGTGGACAGGACCTCAGGTGGTAGCAAAACAGACCTGTGATGAGGACAACCTGGTAGTCCAATATCTAGGAAGCAAAGGAAAATTAAACTTTCAAGAAGTAAAGTGTATAGACACCATAGTTAGGATAAAGATCTAGGTCCTTGAAATTGTGCAAGAAGAACTTCCTTCACAGATTATTGAAGAGAGCATAACATACATACTGCATGTTTTCTTTATCTTCCGGAATATCTAGATTTTATTTTCAAGAAATGAAGTAAATATCTTTAGTAATCAAGAAAGAGTATCCTGTGGTTGGTCAAAGTAAAACTTATTACATTATCACAGACCATATCTGATGGCTCGTGTCTGTGTAATATTTTAGTTCAGCTCCTGGGTACCTTTATACAGTGCCTACAATCGAATTGTTTACATTTGAATTTGTAGAATAATAGAAGGTTGTTTATTCTGCCCCTTTCATTATTTTAATTTTATATGAATACATACACCTAGAAGGGCAAGATATAATTTTGTACAATGATAAATAGATATTGATAACGGGGGAGGGGGATAAGGTAAAAACTACAGTAGAAAAAAGCATGTGCAAAGGGCAGGCATTTCCTGAGGTGGCTTCCTAGATCCAAACATTTACCCCTTCTTGAAAATTGGTCTCTTCTACAAGGCCGGACCCCCAGTGACCATGTTTGTAATAGATCACTCTTTTAACAAAGATTTTTTGTCATAGTTGATTGTGCTGTGCCCAAGGAGGACATTTGACCCAAGTTGTGTCCAACAGATGCTCTGTCCTAAAATTTGGGGTGAGGGGAAAGACACAGGTTGGAAGTCACAAAAACTAGAGTAAAAGTAAAGAAAACTAAAGTCCATGAAGTTCCACTAAGGTCCCTGGTTTTGATCTGGTTAGACTTTCCTTGGACACCATGAGATAACCTAGTGTTCTTTCAATAGATTAGATTTTTGAATAAATCTATCCAGAGTTGGTTCTTTTACTTAAAACCAAAAAATACAACTAATGCAGCAAATTGGAATGAGGTGAGCTGAAAATGAATAGTAGTTACTGATAAAATGCCTTCTTAGGTTTTGCAAAGCTGTCAACAATTCATAATCTTAAGATCTTAAAACAAAGTATGGTATTTCATAATCTGTTGTCTGTTTATAACATAAAAAAACAACTCCTCAATAATTTATAACTAAAATAATATAAAAATAACTCCCTCATTAATTATAGGCAGTCCCCGGGTTACAGACAAGATACGTTCCTGAGAACAACTTTGAGTTGAATTTGTATGTAACTCAGATCCCTGATGAATAGTGCATGTACGATAATAATAATGATAACAATAATAATACTATAGTGGCTCATATATGGTAATAATATAGTGTACTATTGTAATAATAATAATACCCCTGTATTGTAATAAGTTGCAGAAACTATTGTGCTATTTCTTTAATTCAAACAAACAGAACACAAAAAGAAACTCATATAAAAAGTTTAGATAGAAGATAGGAGAAATTTCAAAGAAGAATACTAAAGGTTAACACACCCAATTTTGCATCAATATCTTGCTTACTTGAAGGGGCATTTTTGAGGCAAGAAAGTGGGCTAACATTGATCGAAAGTTGATGATGGAGATGATGCTGGAAAGGACGGAGTAGGTGCTGGGCAATCAGGATTTGATTCTGTTCCAGGAGGAGGGGAGCTTACCACTAAGGTCTGTTTCTCGAAAAAGGTATTGAGGGTTGTTTGCACAGTCTTTTTCTTTTTTTCATCATGAATGGCCTTGTGACAGCTGATATTCTTCCTAAGTACATGGTAAACTTTTGCAAACTGCTCAATGTTAGGATCTTGCTCGTCAAACTTAGCAAATCTTGCTTCAATGACATGAAAGGCTTCAGCTAATTCTTTTGTCATAAACTTTCTTGGTTCTGGATCTTCTGATTCTTCATGTTCTTGTGTTTCTATCAGCTGCTTCTCTATCTATGAGACTAGCCACTATTGTAAAGATGCTACACCAGTGAACCGCCTACGCGTTGTGGGTTTGTTTACATGTATGGAAGAAACTAGTTTATGAATTAAGTTAATTATTTAATTATAAATTATCCTCATGGGAAGCCTTGGGAGCCTGTTTGTAAGTACAGAATGCTGTAAGTCGGGCTGTCTGTAACCTGGGGACTGCCTGTATTTTGGTTTAATTTTATAGATTCCCTAATTCATGTATATTGTTTTCCATAGGAGTTTTACTCAATCCTAATATTGAATATCTATACTCCTCCTTCCCTCTGTTTTCTCACTGCCATGAAATTGTGAGTCCAGAGAAAGAACCACAAATGATATATTCTTAGAGTAATGGGAGGTGACCAAAGTAGTAACAGGGCAACATGACAGCTGACTTTATCTCAATGGACCTGTGACCTGTGCAATTTTCTAAACCCAGGGTAGGAATTATGTGATATTTATAATGGCACAGAGATGACACTCTTCAATACTGCTACCACTGATTAGTGATTTTCCACTCATCACATAGAATAAGGAAAGCATGTATGGAAATCCTACTGGAAATATAACAAAGAGATCAAATTCTTCTTCAAAATCAGAGTTATAATCTTAGAACTGAAAGGAAGCACAATGATCATGAGGCAAAGTGTCCATTTTATAGCTAAGAATCCTGAGGAAAACAGAGGCTTGATGGTCTTCTTGAAGTCACAGAGCCAATTAATCCTTGTCTCTCAAACTAGCAAATGTCTCACTACACACAATGAGACACCATTTCCTGAGCACTTCACTCTGTTGTGTGCTATGTGTCTTTCAACTTTCTAATGTGTCTAGCCTCTGGTGTGTTCTCAATTAGCATTTGATACCTGAGTCATCTTGAAGGATTTTACGTACGAGGAAGGTACTGCACAGGGCCTTTAAGGGTCCGTAAAAATTGAATACATAAAGGAGTAAGGCAGGGCACACCAAGCAAAGTGAAAGACTTGAGAGAGGACATAGCAGAGTATGGGATATTGTGGGACAGTTAGAAGACCAAGCTGATTGGAATGAAGGGAGTGTGTTCGGGTGTAGCTGGAAAGAGAGAGATAAGGTCCTACTTATCCCTCAAGTCCACTTCAAATCAGATCTCATCAGTAATATTATATCTTCCTGCTTCCCTCAATTGGAATTAAGTCCAATTAAGTGAAACTTCTGAAACTAAGCAGACTAATGAATCAGACATTATTGTACATTTAAGTCTTTGTCTTAAGTAAGTTTGAGATTTACTTAACTCCTGGCATATGTGTGGAGAATGTGTGCATATGTGTGTTCTGAGTTCCCAGTGCCAGGAGTTTCAACATCCCAGTTTGTAAGAGTCCCTTCCAAAAAAAGAAAGAAAAAAAAAAGTTTCCAGGTAGAAAACAGAGACTTGGAAGGGCAGAAAGTCTCTAATTTGTGGTCAACACCAGGATTCCTATCTAAGGGAGCTTGTGACACCTCTTCAGGGAGGACTTAAACATTTGGGTTACCTCTGAGTCTTTTGTTTGGGTTAGTCTGGCTTTTTTTTATTTTCAGCATGGGGCAATAATAGTTCTTCTTCATGCGGTTATTGTGAAAAATAAAAATTATTCTTATTAAGTGCTTCATTAGTGGTGAAAGGAACATTGGCTATTATCATTATCTCCTGAGTGAACTAAGCAGCTGAGCTACTTTAAAAAGAAGTAAACATTATTAATAATAATGTATATTGATATTTGTTGAATGAATAGCAATTGAGCAGAGAACTGTGTTGTTGACTTTATGTCCATTAATTAATTCATTTTTTGACCCATATTTCTCTGTGAATTTTTTTCTACTGATGTTTATTTACTTATTTATTTTTTCCAGCTTTATTGAGATACAACTGACAAAATTATATAAATTTAAGGTGTGCAACATGATTTGATATTTGTGTAGATTGTGAAATGATTACCATAATAAAGTTAGTTAATACATTCCATTAATTTGTTTAATCCTTACAATAATCCCATGAGATAGTGCTATTATTATAGTTGATATTTCACAGATTGACTTGCTGAGAGGTTGATTAGCTTGTTTTTTTATGAGGGAGTTATTCTGATATGTTATCTTTTGTGGCACAGTTGAGACTCAAGCCCAGTTCTGTCTGTCTCCGAAACTCATGCTCAGATTCCCACTCCACTGTTCACTCTCTATTATTGTAGTAGGTGGAGCTTGGACCTTCAAAGAGCCATTCTTGGCAAGAGGTTGGTTGAAAACCTAATCTTTGGACTCAGTTCCAGGAACTCCTGAGTTCTTCATGCCATTTAATACACATAGTATCTAGCCCAGATGATTTCACTTTTTTTTCTTTCACTTTGACCATTAACTAGTTCTAGCATAGTTTATGCATCCTAGCTTTGGCTCCTGAAAATATTTGTCTTGATAAACATGTTATCCTGTGCCTGTTCTGTCTCTAGCTTTTCTATTATTATTCTGACTTACTCTCTGGTATTAGTTCTGATGTCTCATTGGTTTCATTTTCCATGTTGAAAGACTGGATCAACTGGACAGATTGGGAAGGAGTAACCAGGTGAAGTATGTTTCTGGAAAGGAGATAAGGGGTGTAGTTGGGTAAAGGAGTATCCCAGGCAGAAAGGTATAAAGGGTATTATATGGAAGTTGCTTGATAATGAGAAACAACATTATATGAATTGAAATAAAAACTTGCAGACATAAAATTTGAATTTTTATATAATTGTATCAAATGGCCTCAGCTCTATGAGGAGCCAGATCTTAATACTCACTCAACAAGTATTTGTTGAGCACCTACCATATGTGCCAGTTATTGTTCTAAGCCTACAGGAATTTACCAGTAACAAGACATGTAAGGTCACTCTTCTCATGGTGAATGTTGATGTAGAGATGGTTAATAAACAAAAGAAATAAGTTTTAAGCATTTAGCTAGATTTATATTCTTTGAAGACAATAAAATAGAGTAATGTGATAAGAGTGGCTGGAGCTGAGGGAAGTGAAGTAATTGTATATTGGGGCACCAAGTAAAGTGTGTCTGAGAATGTGTCTTGATGGCTGAGATTTTAATATTTAGAAGAAAGCAACCTTGCAAAAATCTGGTGGTTGAGCATTCCAGGAAAGCTGCTTCACATGTTCCACAGGAGAAAAAAGGAAGCTAGTTAGCAAAAATGCTCCCTTTTCCTTCTAAAAGCTCCAATTCCAGGAAATAAGATGCCAGATGTTTCTCTAATCACACATGTGATCCATATGTCTCTGAAACATTGGGTTTTTAACATTAATATTCAATTCCTGCTCATTTCAAACTCTAAATTCCTTGTTAAGGAATTCTACTCTCTTGTAAATTTTTCTCTTTTCTAAGTATTCTTGGTGTCCCCAAGGGGTATATTCAGTGCCCCAGGGAATCTGTTCTGGTTGTTGCTCCCTGTCTCTATTGCTGGATGAGCTGCTGTCACTGCCTTTGCTGCTGGCTGAATCACTGCCTGCTTTGACAGCTGTACGCTAGCCTTTGCCCTAACAGAGATTAGTCATGCAGTTTCTTGAGTTAAACTCTGACACCATGGATGCAAGCTGGAGATCTTCCAGTAATACTACCTGTCTCCATTGAACCAGAGACCCACAGTGCAGCAGGCCTCTGCCAACTGAAATGGAGAAGCTGCTTTCACTTTTGCTTGAATCCTGGAATGTTACAGAGATTGGTGAGTCAGCCCTTTCGGTTTTGTTGGTAGTCTCTTTTCCTTAGGGCGCATCCTACTATGAGGGTGGCCGAGTTAGCAGAAACTCCTGTAACAACTCTAGTGAATTCCTGTCCTGTGAATCTTGGTAAGAAGTCAGAGCCCATTTCCCACTTTTTATAGTGCTAACTTACCACATGCTTGGTTTCTCAGCCTCCCTCGAAACTAATGTATATATACATGCCCTAGGCATTGCTATTCAGATGAACTGTTTCCCATACCTGCCATGTTGGTGTCTGAGATAAAGGGTCTAATGCTTAGTGGTAGCAGCATCCTCACAAGACTAGTTTTGTGGTTTGGTTTTAAGTTTTGTTCCTGGCTGCATTGTCCCCAAGTTTTCTGTAATTTCTGTGAGCTAGTCAATATGCTCTAAAAAATATCTTTCTTCTTAAGTTGGACAGAGCAACTTTGGACTGCTTACTATTAACACACAGGCATGTGAAGAAGGGGCCAAGAGAAAGGTCAAGGGAAGAGAAGGCTTATTTCTTATGCTTGAGGGGAAATATTCTCTTCTTCTCTTCAATGGCATATGAACAAGGAACCACAGGGTCCTGACCGACATGGACAGTCAACTTGCAATGGCAAGGGAATCACTTTGGAATGAAGCCAACATGAGGATAGCAGTGAAGAGGGTTAAAGCATCTGGATGATATCATTGAGCCTTTGATTTACCGTACCTAGAGTCCACGCTGATACTGGACTTGAAATTACCTGAGATAATAAATTTCCTACTGATAAGCAAGCTTCAGTTAGGATTTTCTGTTGTTCCTACCTGTACTACAATAAATACAAATAATAATGCCTCGCCTTTATTGAGAACTTAAAATGTTGTAGGAATGTTTTATTCACTCAACCATTATTTATTGAGCATCTACATATATTAACCTATTTAACTGTGATAATAATTCTAATGTTACAACAATATAGTACAGTCATGTGCTGCATAACAATGCTTCGGTCAATGATGGACTGCATATGTGACCATTGTCCCACAAGATTATAATGGAGCTGAAAAACTCCTATTGCTTAGTGATGTTGTAGCTGTCATAATGCAACACATTACCTTGTTATGTTTAGATATGTTTAAATGCATAAATACCAGTGCATTATAATTGCCTTTAGAATTCAGTACAGTAACATGTACAGATTTGTAGCCTAGGAGCAATGGACTATACCATGTAGCCTAGATATGTAGTAGGCTATACCATCTAGGTTTGTGTCAGTATACTCCATGATGTTTGCACAATGATGAAATTGTCTAATGATACATTTCTCGGAGCGTATCCACATTGTTAAACTATATAAGACTCTATTATGTGTGTAGCTGTATGTATACACTTACATAGCCATATGCATAGATATAGATATGTATATGTAAATATATGGAGATATAGACATGCACATGTATATGGATGTTGCTATATGTAGAGGTATGGCTATGGCTATGGGTATAGAGATAGTTATACACATAGAGTTACAACTATGCAACTAGGTGACAAATGAGATTTCTGTTTTGTCCTAAAATGGAAGCTAAAACCCAGAGAAGAGGAAAAAAGTTATGTCGTTAGGAGATAGTGCACAAACTGTTGGAGCCAGCAATATTCTCCAAAATTTTTACTGAGGAGTGCCAGTTCAGAAAATTGGTCCAATCACCATCACTCGAGCACTATTACAGAAGGCCTTAAGAGACAGGAGAGTGTTCTCTTTTGGAAAATGCAGTGTTTCTGAAGAGAGGCTATTTCTTTCCCATACAATAGTTAACAGTTTAACTAACATATTTTTCCAACCTCATAATCAGGATGGCTAACTACTCAGCCTGTAATATTGCCCTGCACCCTGCTTCTCTCAGACCATTTCACATTTTAACACCAGGCTCTGAATTAGATAGTATGCTTTGGGGGCATAAGTAATAGAAGCTATGGCTCAAACTTGCTGAAACATTAGTAAGAAAATTTATTGGCTCAATTACCTGAAAATCCAGAAGTAGGACAGATTTTAGGATTGGGAGATTGCAAGACTTCATGGTTCTGTTTTGCTTTCGGTGGTGTCACGCTAATTAGCCTCATGAATGTAGGAGGGCTGCTAGTAGTATTCAGCTATATATGTTTCCCTATTTGGTCTAGTGGGAGAGAGAACTTTTGTCTGAATATTCCAACCAAGAGTCCTGAGGTTTATCCTGATTTAACTGTTTAAGTCACATGCCCAACAATAAGCCAGTGACTATGGTCAGGGAAATAGAATATGTTTACTGTTTTAAGTCAACCAGGGTTTAACCTTGAAGTTGGGAACTTTGAATCAGCTTTATATAAAATATATGGGTTGCATGGGGCATGGAGATGGATATCTGAATTAAAGCCAGGAAACTGTTAGGAAGGGAGACTAGAGCATGGATGCTGAAAAACAACCAATAATGTTCTGTCTAAGGAAAGGTTAATGACCTAGAGAGGTGATCAATAATGGGGATATATGTAAACCCTAGATAAAAGGCAGAAGAACTTGCATTGTATCCCAATTAATAGGTAAAGATGTACAGCTTCTAGAGAAAGTTTGGGATAGCTTTGAAGAATTCTTCCTCAGTAAAGATCCTCTTATATTATACTTTCATTGGGATCTGTGGAAAGCCATGTTAGGTGGTGTCTAGAACAAGTTAAGGAAGGGTACCTCCCTGTAGTGACCCATTGGTAGAAGCACTGACTTCATTGTGGCTGCTTAGCAATGAGGAGCATCTGCCCTCTGACCACAGTCTAGCTGGAGAAATGGTAATGTTGACCTTCACCTCCAGTTTTCCCTTCCCTAGAAATGAAGAGATACACTCCGTGGAACAGAAAAGGAAGGAGTACACCACTTAGGCTTATTTACAAAAGCTAGTTGAATGTTTCCATCTGAATCAGCACTTTAAAATCATCATTTCTTCAGTGCCTGTCTCCTCTCTACCTAGCTGTTCCTCCCCTTTTCTATTTTGGTTTGTGATAATATTGCAGCCTACTGGTTACTCAAAGCCAAAAACTTGGGATTTATCCTAGATTTCCCCTCCTCCATTCCTTACCCCTTGTCAGAAGCAAACCCTGTCAATTGTTTTTCTAAGTCTCTTCTAAAACTTTTCTCTTCCATCATCACTGCAAATACATATCTAAGGCATTTACATATATTTCTTTGGACTAATAAAATCAGCTCCAGATTGATATCCCTGACACTGGACATCCATTCTCTACTTCGCTACTAGAGTGAGCATTCAGGAACACAAATCCACATGCATTATAATTCACCTTCTCAAAATCCTTTATTATGTAAGTCACTTATGAGATATTAATAAAATGTAAAATCCTTTAGCCTGGCAGCTGGCACCCAAGGACCTTTATGATGTGGACCCTGCCTATGACTCTATCTTCATCATTCCTTATTTTCTGTTTCTCTCCCTCTTGTCCAGGTGCTGAATGAATCACTTGTCATAAATGTGAAATGCTTTGTTTCCTTGGTTCATGCTGTTTCTTCCCTCTCCTTTGAAAATCTCCATTCATGAAGCTCACACTTTAAATCCTCTATATGGTTTTTCATAAGTTTTCCAAGGTTACTTGGCAATTTTTCTTCTGTGCTCCTGTTTGTCTTTTGTATAGATTTTGGCCTTTATTGCACTATATTGAAATTGTTTCCATGTTTGTTTCCCATTCATTCAATCAGCCCACATTTCTTGAGCACTTTGTATTTGTGAAGAATAATTCCAGGTGCTGGCCACATAAAACATAAATATATTTACTGACTTCAGTCAGCAGTTAGGTAGAGATAGGCATTTAAATCAATAAAAAAGTATTCTAAATGAAAATATTCTAAATGCTTCGATGGATCTCTCAAGAGGGTACCTGCTCATAAAGAAGTATAAAGAAGAAAGGCAATTTTACTTGGAGTTGGCAATTACATGTCAGTTTCATCCTAGCCACTTTACGTATGTTATCTCATTTATTCTTTTCACCAACACAGACACATATATATTTCATACTAAATGGCTGTCACACTATGAACTAGGAGACACAGTGCTGACCAAAACTGAGTTAGTTGTTGCCTTCCTGGTATTCCCGGTATAATTGGGAGGAGATAGACCAAACAGACACTAATCATACAGTGCAGTAAGCATCATAATTGGGTAAAATAGGTATTCTCACACCAAGGAAGTATGCCAACCCAGGCTTCAGGGTGGGTAGGCAGTGAAAACTTTCTGGAGGTAAGAGCATCTAATTTCACAACTGAAGGATGAGTACAAGTTAGGAAGGTGAAATGGATAGAGATAGGGGTGGGCTGTAGATTGTTCTAGGCAGCATAGTATTTCCCAAGGTCTGGAGGTGAGAAACCGCACAGTAGAATCAAGTGTATTAGGGCAAAACATTATGGATATATGAATATATGCACTTGACTTTTAAGGTAGAGGAGTTAATAATGGTTATTAGGTCTTTTGCACAACCTAGTAATGGGCTGCTTTAAAAGAAAGTAAGGAAAATGAGAGAGAGAGACAGACAGACAGACAGACACTGAGAGAGAGGAGACTGTCTTACCCAGGAAGTTCCCTATGTGGTTCCCTTCTGAGAAAATGAAGGATGTCTAGAGGCCTGAAACTGCTGGGTTCTCTCTCTGTCTGTCTGTCCTAGACCTTTCTACAGTGGATTAACTTGGCTCTTTAGCTACCTGACTGGAGAGAGAGAGAGAGAGAGAGAGAGAGAGACTTTTTACCAGCTGATCAGAATGGGAAACCTTCTGGGGAAGAAGAATTAGGTAAAAGAGACGCTTAGGTAGCTTTCTGTAGAATTCTTTGTAAAACTCCTATGCCACTTCTTTAAGAACCCCGTAGTTAAGTTCTACTCTATCCTTCAGATTTTTAGAGATAAGGCTTATGTACCTGTGGTTGGAATACCACATAGAGACTGGATTATGTGGGGTCCTGGGAATTATTTGCATTTCAGAAGGGAATGTAAGAAGAGAAATAGAAAAAGTTCATAGAGTCCATACCACAGAGTGTAGAGCTGTGTAGGCTCAGGATGGAGAAGAGGAGGTAAAAGAGGACTGACCAGGTCATAAAGGGCCCTGAAAGCAAGGTTGAGGAGCTTAGAAAGTAACTGTTGGGAATGGGCAATGGGAAGACAGGGATCCAGAAGCAGATTGTCATTTCAGACAGATTACTCTGTTCTTGGTGTCCAGAGTAAATATGAGGGAGGCAAGACTGAAGGCAGGGAGATGATTTGTGAGGATCTGTAGTGATCCTTAGAGACGTTTGGTCAGGCAGTGCATAGAGACGTTTTGGTCAATGATGGACTGCATATACCATGGTGGTCACATAAGATTACAATACTGTACTGTACCATACCCTTTCTATGTTTAGATATACTTAGATACACAAATACTTACCATTGTGTTATAGTTGCCTATAATATTCTGTACAGTAACATGCTGCACAGGTTTGTAGCCTAGGAGCAATAGACTATACCATATACCCTAGGCACAGTAGGCTGGACCAGCTAGTCTATACACACTTGGGTAAGTAAGTACACTCTATGATGTTCACACATTGTCAAAATCATCCAGCAATGCATTTCTTAAAATGTATCCCTGTTGTTAAGTGATGCATGACTTTATTATGACCTTGAATTTCCGGAAAAAGAAGCAGAAGCTCAGGGAGGTGTTTGGCAGTAAACACAGAAGATTGGGACTTTGGACTGTCAGGATCTAAAGCCCAACCTTTTTCTTAGTAGAATAATACTTCCCTTTGTACTATGCTGTACTAGTCTTTGAAAGAAGAAGTTTGGTCTTTTTATTTTTGGGCTACAGTACCTGTTCTGGTTATCCATTGATTCTTAACTATCACAAAACTTAGTGACTTAAAACAATAACAATATTTATTTCACTCCTGCATCTGCTGTATAATCAGAGCTCAGTCCTGCTCTCCTCAGCAACACCTGGGCAGTTTGACGGCTGGGGATTTGAATCACCTGTGAGCTCATTCACATGCTCATTAACAGCTGATGCTCATGGTTGCCTGGAATTTTAGCTGGGGCTTTTGGCCATAGTACCTCCATGTGGCCTTTCCTTTTGTCCTGTCCCTTCTTTCCTCACAACGCTTGGATTCCAAGGATGGGCGTCCTGTGGGAAAGGGAAGACCACATTGAAGTTGTATCACTTTTTCTAACTAGCCTGGGAAGTTACTACATTCTATTTATTAAGAATGCCTCACTAAGGCCAACTCAGATCTGAATAAAAGGGAATTAGACTTTTGATAGGAGGGTTTCAAGGGATTTGCCAACATGATTTAAATCCACTACACTGCCTAATAATAATAGGTAATACTTCAAAAGCACTTAAATATAGCAAGCATTCTTCTATAACCTTTACATATTGAGTCATTTAATCCTTTGACAGTCTTAAATTATTATATCCATTTCACATATGAAGAAATCTAGGTGCAATAAGCTAAGTTTTTACCTAATATTATTTTACAAATAACAAGAAGTGTCATCACTATTAAAGTCTAGACAATCTGGCTCTGGGTGGTGGTGGGGGGTGTCAATGTTCTTAATCACTATGCTCTATTGTCTATTGTACTGTCTAAAATATAGTCTGGACCAATATATATTTGTTGTATGACTGAATGTTTTGTATTTTGGGGTTCTCTGTAATGCCATTCCTTAAGTGAATGACTTCATATGCCACCCTGCACTGGACATTGAATGGGAGATATGCTCCTGTACAAGTGAAGAAGGAGCAATCATGGATTTCTATGTAAGTGATGGATGAAACTATTCAGGGTACCTTCCATTTAGTAGCTGCCTTAGGTACCATGTTCTGTTACAGTTACTCAGGAGCCTGGATATTTTCTAAATAAATACATTATGATAACAGTCTCTCTTTCTCTGTCTCTTTCTCTTGCACACACACATGCACGCACACACAACACACACACAAATCATTGAATGAGTCTATCTATGTGTATATCTATCTTAGATTTTTTCTCCTTTCCCTAAAATGGTTTTATTTCAGTAATACTCACTTTAAAAGAACAATTAAGAGATAATATTTTCTCTATGGAAATTGTTTTTTTAGAGCTGCTTACGTGATACAGTTGATTTAGAATCTCGGAAGAGCCACCTTGTGGCAAAATTTAGCATTTAACATATATTTTTAAAAGAAAAATTACAAGCAGGTCTAAAATAAATCCATTGCAGAGAAAAATAAAAGGTATTGATGTTGTGTACAAGTCAGATAATATGATTTCTGAGTTTTATAGTGTTGATTTTAACATTAGCAAATATTATTCAAAGGTATTTATTGAGAATCCAAAAAGCCTAGAGTAAAAAATGCACAAGATACTACGTCTGCTAATAAGTTTATATTTAAAGTGCCCATTTCAAGGTCCCAGTTGTCTTCCAGTACTCTCAGTCTCAGCACTAATTTGGACTATAAAAATGAAAACTTAAAAAGTATATTCAGTTAGATTTTTTCTTAAATTTAATTTTAATAAAACTTAAATTATATATTTCAATATATTTACATAATATCAATTTAAATCATGTATCAATAATCAAGAATATCAAATTTCCTTTTTGATTCAATTATTATATTGCTACCTTTGCAATTTTTCCTAATTTTCTTTCCTATACCTTGGCAATTCACTAAACTATACTTCTTTCAATTGATTCCCAAATTTTCAAGTCTTTCATAAAACCTTCTCCATTTAATAAATTTACAGCTCTTAATGAGTGCTCATGATGTACACTCAGGAATGAATAGCCAAACCATCATAGAGCTCTCTTTTTCTTTCCCCTCCTCCACTGGGACTTTGAAAACTTGCTGGAAGTGCAGAAGTTAATGCAGTATCTTACTATCTGCCCTTCCCTTCTCTTGCCCTATCTCATTTCCTTCATTCCTGGTCTCCAAATTTCATCAGACATCAGTGCTTGTGTGGTAATGGTGTGGTCAGGATAGGTGGTAATGGTGTAGGTATTGGCATGGAAATATAGCAAAGAGATCTGGAATCTAAATATCATAGGTCAGAGGACAAGAAGCAGGGATGAGTTGGAATAAAAGAGGAGAGAAAGGGAAAACATTGGGCCGTGCCATTACTGCTCATTAACAAAACCCTCTCTCTCTGACTGCTGCTTCCTTTCTCATTTCTTAGCACATTTCTTCCTCTGAAACTTCTCTCATTCAGCCTCCAGTTTTGATTATTTTCCTTTAATTAGCTATCAGTTTACAGATCATTCTTAGAACGGTGGTTCTCAAACTTTGGATCTCAGGACAACTTCAGGCTCTTTAAAATTATTTAGAGGACCCCAGAGAGCTTTTGCTTTGTGAATTATACAGTTTTGTGCTGAAGCTGACTTTGTACTGGCTCACAAGAGTTGCTTGTTAAAATTTCAAGAATTTTGTTAGATGGTTGTTTAACAACGAGCTCACAAATGACATTCTATAGACTTGCAATTAAACAAATTCTATTAATACAAATATAATAAATCCTCAAAGATAATTACTTCCTAGTTATTTTACTCTTGTCTGTATTTTTGCTGTCATTTGCATCCATTAGATCTACATGGAAGAAATATTATATAATGGTATGCTATTGCACAGGTCTTACAGACAACATGTGGTGGCTTAAAATGGACCCGTGGTGGTAGTATTTATAATTGGCAAATACTTAATATCAGGGATTGATTTATTGTTTAGTTGATTGTCTAGACTTAAGAAAATTAGAAAATAAAGCAGATTAAACTTAAGTGTTTTGTGTCTAGCAGCGAAGCTGAAAATTTTAGTTTAATGACTACAATTTATACAAGATTGAGAAATGGTCTAATAATAGACAACATATCAGATTTAATGACAATAAAGATGTTGAGAAAAAAGTTAGCAGATTGGGATGAAATTCTATTTATTAAGTCAGAGTTGAATTGCAAAAATAGTTTGGCTAGAGATTCAAGAGTTAGGCAAAAGTCAATGAAAGAATTCTATGAAAATCAATTAGCTATATGGAATTTACAATATAAAGCATACATATTATCATTTGTAACTTTTGTGTTATACATTCTTCATATCAGTGAAACATAATAAACTAATATATGTGTGTATATACACATTTTTTTTCCTGGAGTGCTGGTTGTTATATATTTACTAGCATAGCACTTTTTGTACATATTGCTATTTACTATATTAGAAATGAAAACTGAAAAATTATAAAAATATTTAGTAATGTATTAAAAACAATAATCATAAGCTCATTACTTACAAACATGAATAACATTTTTTGAGAAAAATTCTGTATTTTATAGAAAATAGTGAGAATATTGGCATTGTTTTACATTTTGAAAATCTTGTTAATATTTGTCTTAATAGGAGACACCCGAATTCTCTCCTATGCTTCTGCATTTAATTTGTTATATACATATATATGCATATATATGTTGTGTTGGTTGAAGCTTATAAATACAAATACAGATATGTAATTAGAAAAAGCAAGAATATTTCAATAGTCTTTCAGATAATTTTGAATATTTTTTGATACCACTCCAAAGCTCTAGTGGTAGTTTCTTAAAAGTCAGTTGTGATGTAGAATCTGAAGCTATATTAATGAACTTTTCATTTTCTGGTACATTTAAATCCTTTATCTACTTTGAGCTTTGAATCATCTTCCCTTTATGTAGGTTTAGTGAAACATTTTGTAGAATTCGATTTTAATTTATGTATTGTTTTGTTGAGTATTTTTGTAGTATTTTTAATGGTTGCTCTTAGTATTACATTATTTATACACAATTTACCACAGTCTCTTTACAGTTTGAAATCATATCTCCTTTTACATCCCTTTACCATCTTCTGTTTATAATGATCTTAAATATTTCTTCTACATACATTTATAACCATCTTAGTGTTTTTGTTTTTGATTTAACCATCAAATATAATTTATAAAGCTCAACAGAAGAAAGAACTGTATTATATTTACTTTTTTTCTTTATTTCCTTTTTTGTTTCTTTTTGCTTACTATAGTCTTTCTTTTTTCCTGATGTTCCAAAATCCCCTTTAAGAAATCATTTTCTTTCTGTTTAGAGAACTTTCTTTAGCCATTCTTTTAGGGTAAGTCTACTGGAGATAAATTCTCTTAATTTTCCTTTATCTGAGAATATCTTGATTTCCTTTTTATTCCTGAAGGATATTTTCACTGGGTAAAGAATTCTAGGTTGATAATGCTTTTCTTTTATCACTTGAAAAATATTGTGCCACTTCCTTTGATCGTCTGTGGTTTCTGATGAAAAATCTGATGCTATTTGAATTTTTTCCCTTATAGGTACAGTGTTGCTTTTCTGCTGGCTGCTTTCAAAATTTTTTCTTTGTCATTAGTTTTCAAAAATTTACATGATGTGTTCTCATGTAAATTTCTTTGGGTTTATTCTGTTTGGGATTTGTTCAGCTTTTTTTTTTTTTTTTTTTGAGACAGAGTCTTGCTTTGTTGCCTGGGCTAGAGTGAGTGCTGTGGCGTCACCCTAGCTCACAGCAACCTCAAACTCCTGGGCTTAAGCGATCCTACTGCCTCAGCCTCCCAAGTAGCTGGGACTACAGGCATGCACCACCATGCCCGGCTAATTCTTTCTATATATATATATTTTTAGTTGTCCAGATAATTTCTTTCTATTTTTAGTAGAGACAGGGTCTCGCTCTTGCTCAGGCTGGTCTCGAACTCCTGAGCTCAAACAATCCGCCCGCCTCGGCCTCCCAAGTGCTAGGATTACAAGTGTGAGCCACCGCGCCCGGCCTGTTCAGCTTCTTAAATCTATAGTTACATCTCTTGTCAAATTTGGGAAATTTTTAGTCATTATTTCTTTGTGAACTTTTTTAGCACTGCCCTCTCCTTCTGTGACTCCAATGACATAAGTTATATCTTTTGTTATTGTCCCACAGGTTCTTGAGGCTCTGTTCATTCTTTTTCTAGCCTCTTGTCTTTCTGTTACTCAGATTGGGTAATTTTTATTTTTCTGTTTTCCAGTTCATTGATTCTTTCTTCTGTCTCCCCCATTCTGCCCTTGAGTCCATCCATTGAGCTTTTATTAATAATTTCAATTATTGTGTTTTTCTTTTCTAAAGTTTTCATTTGGGTCTTCTTTATATCTTCTATTTTATTACTGACACTTTCTGTTTTTTTGCTGAGCCTCCCTGTTTTTCACTTGTTTATGCTGTGTTTATAATTGCTCATTGAAGCATTTTTATCATGGATGATTTAGAAATCTTTGTTAGATAATACTAACATCCCTGCTATCTTGGTGTCGACATCTATTGATTGTCTTCTTTCATTCTGTTTTAAGATCTTCCTGGTAAGACAAGTAATTTTTAATGGAAAACTGACTTTCTTTGACACTTCTCTGGCAGGGAAAATGGTGGGGTAAGTAGGACTGTATTACTACTGCCCAGTGAGAACAGAAGCCTAGCTTCCCCAGTCAGCCTCCATTGACACAATGGGCATGCTCTTCATTATTGCTGGGTGGGGGGGGGGAAGTTCTGGCTTCTCATATGATCTCCATTGACACCACAGTGGGGTAGCCTTATTACAGATGGGTGATGGTGAACACTCTACTCACTAAGCTTCATCAGACTCCGAGCAAGTGCCTCTTTACTGCTAACTGGGGAATGCAAATCTCAGCTCCCCACTTGACCTCCACTGACACCACCCCAGTGGGGGAGTTGGGGTACTTTGTTGTAGCCTCACAAGCATGAAAATCTAGGCTCTTCACTCAGCTTTTGCTGGCTTAGGTGGAGGGGGGAGGTCACAATTTTTTTCTGTGGTGTTTGGCTGGAGTAGAAATGTTAATGTGTACAATTTTTCAATCTTGCTAGGATGCTTCGTTCCTGGATATTTAACTAGAAAGAGCAAGCTTTTCTTGGGAGTTTTCTTGGCCTGTGTCTGTTGGCATTTTGAGTTGCCAGCTTCTTCAACTTCAAATCTTGTATTGTTAAAAGAAAAACTTTAAGCAAATTAAATATAGTTGAGTTTATTTGAGAAAGAAACAATTAAGGAATCAGGCAGTACTCAAACCCAGAAGAGGTTCAGAGAGCTCCAACCAGCAGCTGTGGATAGCTAGGATTTTTTTATAGGCCAAACGCAGAAGCAAAGTAGAGAAATCCTCTGATTAGCTACAGCTAGGCATCTACCTTATTTGGGCATGGTGTGATGAGGCATATGCCTTGTTTGGGCATGGTCTGCTCAGTTGGCCGCCTGTGATTGGCTGAAACTTGGCTGCTAATTTTACTCCTAAGTTAGGTTTAAGTTCGTTTAGATACTAAGTTAGGTTGCAGTTCATTAAGTAGGCACTTACAGTATGGGAACAGCCTCAGGATAACAGCCTCATGCTAATTTTTTTTACAGAAATATTAATTTTATATGTTTTATTAAGGGTGTACAGTGTTTTTGTTACATGGATACCTTGTATAACGCTTAAGTCAGGGCTTTTTGTATGCCCATCCCCAGAATAGTGTTCATTGTACCCAAAAGGTAAGTGTTTATCCCACACCCACCAACCCTCCAACTTTTATGGTTTCTTATGTCCCTTGTATTGCTTTGTGCTCATCTGTAGCTATCATTTAGCTCCCACTAATTAGTGAGAACATACGGTGTTTGGTTTCCCATTGATGAGATACTTCACTTAGGATAATGGTCTCCAGTTCCATCCAAGTGGCTGCAAGCAACATTATTTCATTCATTTTTGTGGCTGAGTAGTACTCCATGGTAGGGGTATGTGTGTGTGTGTGTGTGTATGTGTGTGTGTGTGTGTGTCTATATATATATACAAGCACATTTTCTTTATTCACTCATGAATTGATGGGCACTTTGGTTGATTCCACATATTTGCAATTGTGGAATAATTCCAACAAACATTCAAGTGCAGGTGTTTTTTTTTGATAGAAGGACTTAGTTTCCTTTGGGTAGATATCCAGAAGTGGGATTGCTGTATCAAATAGTAGGTCTACATTGATTTCTTTGAGGAACTTCCATACTATTTTCCATAATGGTTGTACTACTTTCCAGTCCCACCAACAGTGCATGAGCATTCCTGTCTCTGTGTATCTATGCTAGCATCTATTGTTTTTTGACGTTTTAATAATGGTTATTCTGATAGGGGTAAGGTGGTACCTCATTGTAGTGGCTGGGTGATTTCCTCACTGATGTGGGCATTACAGGAGATTGCTTTGCCCAGGTCTCCCCACGTTGGTGACCGTGGATGTTTGGGGAGGCTGTCTAGTCAGTGGCTGCAGGTGTCAGGGCTATGGGTGTTCTCTCTATCTATCCAGGTCTAGGTGTAATGGTGGTTCATGGCAGGGGGTGGCTTGTGGCTAGCAGGTCTGTGGTGGAAAGCTGGACCCCAGGCATGACCTGATGTGGTGCTCTGAGGCTATGGCCCACCAGCCAGCATGCAGGGCTGGCAGACTTTTTGTGCTGGTCAGTGCTCGAGGCTGTGGGGGCATGGCCCACTGCATGGCATGTGGGTCTGCAGGGGTGTGACCTGCTACTTGGCCCATAGAGTGGGATGACATGGCCTGCCAGTAACACAGGGGCCTAGGGGCATTGAACTTCATGTGGTGGGTAGGGTGGGGGCGCTTGTTCTTCCAGTTGGTGTGCAGGTCTGCAGTGGTGTGGGTCATGGTGCAGCAGCACACAGGGGCAGGGGGCTTGTTCCACTGGTCAAGGCATAGAGCCATGGGGGCTGGGCTGCTGGATAGTTATGTCTGTCTCTTCACACAGGTCCTGCTGAGGCTGCTACCATGGGACATCTCAAGCTTTATTTGAGTTCCCTGGTTGACGTGGGTGGGAGGGGAAGGAGGGAGCTCCTGGTGCCCAGTTACAGACATGTGAGAGCATCTGCTCTCCCTGCTCCCTCCCTGTCCTGGCAAGGGGTGTTGTTGGGGCAGTTTCAGTGAAGCTGATCCCTGTGTCGACTGGGAGCTACGGACCTGAGAGCTCAGAGCAGTGTCAGCTGTGGCAACCCTGGAACCGAGGCTAGTGGGTCCCTGATGAGCCTGCTATCCCATGCAACTTTACTATTCGGTTTCCAAGCAGTTCCCTGGTCGGTACAGCGGCCCGCAGTGGTGGTGGGCCCCCCCCACTCAGCTCAAGTGGCAGTCACCATGTAGGGAGCGTGGGGCCCCAGGCCTCTCTCCTTTTTTTTTTTTAATTTTTATTTTTTGAGACAGAGTCTCACTCTGTCACCTGGGCTAGAATGCCATGGTATCAGCCTAACTTACAGCAACCTCAAACTCCTGGACTTAAGCAATCCTCCTGCCTCAGCCTCCTGAGTAGCTGAGACCATAGGCATGCACCACCATGCCTGGCTAATTATTTCTAATTTTAGTAGAAATGGGGTCTTGCTCTTGCTCAGGCTGGTCTTGAACTCCTGACCTTAAGTGATCATCCATCTCTGCTTCCCAGAGTGCTAGGATTACAGGCGTCAGCTACTGTGCTCGGCCTCTGGGGCTCTCTCCTTTATCACTTCCTCATGTGTAGGCATCTTTCCCAGGTACCTTTTGATCTTGGCACATGGAACTCCTCATCCCTGTCTCCTTCACTCTGAGTGCCTCCCTTCGGTTCTCTGATGATTTACAATACTCTCTGCAAGAGGGTCCATCTGCAGGTGAGCATCTACTTGTAGTTTTTGGTCCTCTCCTAGAAAACAGTGTGTGTGAGTTGCTTCTAGTCTGCCTTCTTGGCCCTTCCCCTCCTGCTAATTTTATTTAACAATTGCCCCCTTTTGGTCAGCCTCTCAATCTTGAGAGATTGATCAAAACTTTGGGTATTGATACCATTCTCTGTCACCATAATAATGGACTTATTTGGTCTTAGCATGGAATTTACAGGTTACTAGATCAGGTTGAGTGATTCTTTTTGTTCTCTTTGTGTTTTTGTTGCTCTAAGTGGAGTGAGACAATTTGATGCACAGTGGATGGCTGTATATAAGCATTTAAAACTCTTAAGAAAATATAGTGTAACAGGAAGACTACTATGATGAATATCAGGAGGATAATAGTGAGAGACTGAAGTATACTCCTTAATAGGAGCCCTCATGAACCAAACAAATTAAAATAAAATAAAATAAAAGAGCTAGAAGAGGAATCTAGTTCTTTTAACCAAGTTGATTATTTGTTGATTTCTTGCAACTGAGCTTCTGTCCTATCAGCACATTTATCCAAGTGCAGCTAGAGGTCTTACCTATCACACAAACTCCTTCCTCCTATGCCCATATTCAGCCAATAGGTAGTCCAAAGCAATCCTGTTATCTAAAACAATGTTAGCATGAGAATTTTAAAAAGTTTTCGGGGCAACTGTAGTCTTTGCAGGAGAGTCAGCTATAGTAGCTAATGTTTGAGACATATTTTTAATCATCACCTTATTTACATTTATGCCAATCCAAGGATGGAACATTTCACCAAAAGATGCCCATTTAGAGAGATTTATGTCTGCTGGAAAATTCCTCTTTATTCTGTAGTGCAAATTAAGAGGTGTCGATCAATGTTCAGTTTTTAATTGGTTATGGAGTGACGGTGGTACTATTAGAATCTCTAAGCCACATTGGCCTCTAATTTTTCATTTATTGAGTTATGGAATTGCCCATGCATTTGATAGGATCATTAAATCCTCCACAGATAAAAATATATACTGGCAGGGCACAATAAACAAGTCCCTGTGGTATGCCTTGTGAGTTAGAAATCACTAGTAGGGAAGCACTAGTAATATTTATCCAAGGCTCCATTATTGAATTATTGCATGGTGGGAGGAAACTGACAATTAAGAAATTAGGGTTATACATTTGTCTACAAACTGTTGAATTATCTTTGCCTTGGTTTTCTTACTCAACTTCTGGCATAATTTAACTGCAAAACCCTCTCTATAGGTTTGTCTACTGTTAGATTTAAACATGGAATCTGAATATGTGAATATAAATTCCTAGCTCTATAGAAAGGATGAGATTTGTAATTTGAACAAATATTCACACTGAGAATATCAGTAAAATTTGTTACAGGGTAAACTTGAGGATCTCTAAGATCATAAAAGGACTTAGGTTTAACATATCATGTCCAGCATTCAGTGAAGTTCTCTGCAGAAGTTATTATTGTGAAATCTTATTATATTATCTTGCCACATATAAGCTGAAACACAGGAAAAAGTAGAAAAGGGACAAAGTTTTCATGATGACAGAGGAGAGAAATCTTGATCCATAATCTTGGGAAAACTGTCTACATTTAGGAGTTGTCTGCTTCTAAGGAGAAACCTCCCTGTTAAGTTTTACTTTGAATTCTCCTACAGGTATATGGCTCCACGAGTTTGGAGGGGCTCTCTTGAGTTGAGAGAGATGGAGCCACGACTCGAAGTCCTAAAGTTCTGCTGCAGGTGTAGCTGGTGGGAAGAAGTTGGTATGGTCCGCTCTAATGGGGTTCAAGAGCAGTATCTTTCTGGTGTCATTTCCAAAAGACTTAATCTCTGAGTTCTAGATCATGAAAGGTCTGCTTGTTCTCAGTTGGTGGATCAAGAAAAGCTTCTTTTACTTGGAGAAAATATACTTTTGGCATAACAGTAATCATTGTTTCTTAATACATTTGGGCATTACAAAATGTATTTTGACAGTGATAAATCTGGAGAAAAGCTATGGTTTTCCTACATTTTATTTTCATAGCAGATATACTGTTTTAAGGAAATATTTTAAAAAGCTGGAGTTTCTACCTGTCAGTATAAAATTTTTCCAAGAAAAAGATAAACAACAACATTAAAACTTCACAATCATACTGTAACCCTTGATTGTATTTCCTGAAGTTGCTTGGGCTGAATAAAATTGTTTGTGTTGTAATGAGTTTTAGAAGAAATGAAGATAATGGAGGAATTGGAAAGTGAAGTATAAGCCATTAATTGAAAAGAGGTTGTGATTGTTTCTTTCCAATGTAAATCAAATTATAACAGTGGTTTCAGGCAATTGGAAAGAGGAATTATTCTTTGGAAATAATAACCTCATTATATAACCAAAAAATACAAATTAAAAATTAACTTTAGTTGTCTTTCTGTTGAAATAAATGATTTAAAAGTGAAAATATTTTTATCATTTATTTGCAGAATTCATTTTTCCCCTCAAAATAATATGAGCATTAGAAGAAAGGTGTCTGATTCTTTACTAGAATTTTCATTTGGGCCACCATGAGATATAAACTACCTATGCAAAGGAAGTTTCATGATATGTATATTTCACTATGTATATATATTATATATGTATAATATTTGCCCTATATAAATATATATGGGGTAAAAATGTTTATGATTTTAATGGGTTTATTTTC
>CM052438.1:65048678-65075426 GCA_028533085.1 Varecia variegata
ATACCATTGAGTACAGATCACTATGGTCATTATTTTACTGTATTTATTCTTTCTGTATAAAAATACATAAATGCAAATCTTTTTACTTATATAATAAAACTTAAATCATACTGTTTTGTAAGCTGCTTCTTTCAATTAATGATTTTCTATTGCTATAACAGGATAACACACGTAATTGATAATGAACAGAAATTTATTTGGCTTGTGGTAACTGGGTACTGGAGGCTGAGCAGTCCAAGAGCATGGCACTGGTGTCTGGTGAGGATATTTTTGCTGTGTCATAACATGGCAGAAGGCATCACATGGCAAGAGAGAGCAAGAGATCGAACTCACAGCCTCAAGCCCTTTTATAACTGGCATTAATCCATTAATGAGGGTGGAGCCTCTATGACCTAAACACTTCCCATTAGGCTCCACCTCCCAACACTGTTGCATTGGGGATTACATTTCCAACACATGCTTTTGGGGGGACACTTTTAAACTGTAGTAGTATACCATGAACATCTTTAATATTCTTCTGTAGCATCACTTTATTGGGTATGAAACAGTCCACTTTTTTATATGCCATAAAATATTTAACAAATACTCTAAATACAAGGAAATTTAGTTGAAGTATTTGTGATAAATGTGATGCAAACCTTTTGAACTAAATCTTTACACATCACATATATGTCCTTAGTTTAAGCCCATAGACTTAAACAACTGCTGGGTTGAAGGTTATGAACATTTTTAATGGTTTTGATATATATGTTAAGTCAGCTCCAGAGGTATTATTATTCTTAAACTAATTCACACTTCCACCAGCAATGTACAGAGTTCATTTCCATTACTCTAGTAAAAACACTGTTTTATAAAAATTCTTGCTAATATTTTGCCTTCTTGTAGTTGCAGTGACATTTCTTTGATTCCTAGTGAGATCAAAGTTTTTTCATTCTTTGAATTTCTTCTTAAACTTTGCTTTAACTATTTTTTTAAGTGACACATTGTAATCATATAAATTTATGGAGTACGATTTGATGTTTTGAAAAATATGTGTTATATTATTATCAAGTCAGAGTATTTAGTGTGTCCATCACCTCATGTATTTATAATTTCTCTGTGGTGAGAACATTCAAAAGATTCTCTTCTATTTATTTTGTAACGTAAAATGCCTTCCTGTTAACCATCATCACCCTATTGTGCAATAAAACACAAGAACTTATTTTTCCTATCTAATTGTGACTTTATACCCATTGACTAACCTTTCCCCATCCTCCTCTGCCCCTTCCCCTCCCCAGTCTCTGGTAACCACTGTTCTACTCTATGCATCTATGAGATCAACTCTTTTTTTTTGGATTTCACATGAATGAAATCATGCGGTAATTGTCTTTCTGCGTCTGGCTTATTTCACTTAACATAATGTCCACCAGGTTCATACATGCTGCAAATGGCAGGATTCCATTCTTTTTTATGGCTGAATAGTATTCCATTGTGCGTGTGTGTGTGTGTGTGTGTGTGTGTGTGTGTGTATCATATTTTCTTTATCCCTTAATCTGTTGTTGGACACTTGTGTTGATTCTATATGTTGGCTATTATAAATAGTGCTGCAATAAACATGGGAGTGCAGATATCTCTTCAGCATACCACTTTCATTTCCTTTGGGCATATACTCAGTAGTGGGATTGCTGGATCATATAATAGTTCTATTTTTAATTTTTTGAGGAATATGCATACTATTTTCTGCAGTGGCTATACTAATTTACAGTCCCACCAACAGTGTATAAGTAAGTGTTCCCTTTTCTCATCCTCACAAGCACTTGTTTTCCTTTGTCTTTTTGATAATAGCCATTCTGACTGGAGTGAGGTGGTATCTCAGTGTGGTTTTGATTTGTGTTTTCCTGATGATTAGTGATGTTGAGCATTTTTTCATGTGCCCATTGGCCATTTATATGCCTCCTTTTGAGAAGGGTCTATTAAGGTGTTTTGCCCATTTTAAATTATTTGTTTTATTGTTGTTGAGTTGTTTAAGTTCTTTATATAGTCTGGATATTGACCGCTTGTCAGATGTATACCTTGCAAACATTTTCTCCCATTCTGTAGGTTTGCTCTTCACTTTGTTAATTGTTTCATTTGCTGTGCTAAAGCTTTTCAGTTTGATATAGTCCCAGTTGTCTATTTTTGCTTTTGCTGTCTGTGCTTTTGAGATCTTATTTAAAATATCCATGCCAGGTCTAGCATTGCAAAGCATTTGCTTTAATGCTTTTCTTCTAGTAGTTTCATAGTTTTGGTTTATTTGGTTTATCTTTATTCCATTTTGAGTTGATTTTTGTGTATGGTGATAGATAGGGGTCTAGTCACATTCTTTTGCACATCGCTGTCTAATTTTTTCAGCACCATGCATTGAAGACACTGTCCCAATGTGTGCTCTTGGTACCTTTGTCGAAAATCAGTTGTCTGTAGATGTGTGAATTTATTTCTGATCTCTCTATTCTGTTCCATGGTCTATGTGTCTGTTTTTAATGCTAGTACCATATGTTTTGGTTACTATAGCCTTAGAGTGTATATTTTGCAGTCAGGTAGTGTGATGCCTCCAGCTTTTGTTCTTTTTTGCTCAAGATTGCTTTGGTTACTCAGGGTCTTTCATGGTTCCACAAAAATGTTAGGATTTTTTATTTCTGTGAAAAATGTCATTGGTATTTTGATAGGGATTGCATTGATTCTGTAGATCACTTTGGGTAGTATGGACATTTTAACAATATTAATTTTTGCAGTTCATGAACACAAGATATCTTTCCATTTGTTTGTGTCTTCTTTAATTTTTTTCATCAATGTTTTATAGTTTTCAGTGTACAGTACTTTCATCTCCTTGATTAAATTTATTCCTAAGTGTTTTTTTTGTAGGTATTGTGAATAGAATTGTTTTCTTGATTTCTTTTTTGGACAGTTTTTTGTTGGTGTATAGAAATACTACTGATTTTTGCATGTTGATTTTGTATCCCGTGACTCTACAAACTAAATTTGTTTATTGGTTCTAACAATTTTTTGGATTCTTTAGGGTATTTTTTTATATATAAGATCATGTCACCTGCAAACAGAGACAATTTGACTTCCTCCTTTAAAAGACAATTTGGATGTCTTTTATTTCTTTCTCTTGCCTAATTGCTGTGACTAGGACTTCCCATACTATATTGAATGGGAGTGGTAAGAGTGGACATTCTTGTCTTGCTGTTTTGTTTGTGATCTTAGACAAAAAGCTGTCAGCTTTTCTCTGTTCAGTATTATGTTAGCTGTGGCTTTGTCAGATATGGCCTTTTAAAACTATTAAATATTAAAATAAGCACAGAACAAAGACAAAACTTTGTGATATTGTTTCATTATTGTATCTCCTTTGAAGGAAGAAAAACACCATCTGTTATAAGAAATTAATTATGAAATGAAAAACAAATTAACTGGATGAGACACCTGGGTCCATCAGGCATATTTCCATGACACTTGTCACCACAGTGCACATGGAGTCATACATTTCTGGTCTTCATTTTAGTACTGAAAACATATGAGTCCCTAATATGTTCTAGACCACTGTACTGTGAGCAAGGAATAAGAAGAACAAGAGGGGTAATACCCCCTAATTAATCTGAGTTCAGTTCTCTAAGGCAGGCCTGTCCCCTAAATTTTAGACTATTTTATCCAACTGTCTGATGGAGAGCTCCACCTGGATTGCCCATAGTATTTCAAATGTAGCATGTCTCCAGCTGAATCTGTCCTCTTCCCCCCTAACCTCCTCCTCCCTCTGTAAGTCTCTATGTCAGTTAGCACAACAATTTACTCCGAGAGTATCAATCCCCAAGACTTAAGTGTTCTTTCCAAATATTTTTTGCTAATGACCTCTATTTTCTCTAATAATTCCCTAATTCAGGCTTTTATAATCCTAATTATTTAGTAAATATTTTTGGGCACTTACTATGTGCCAAATCCTCTTCTAAGTGAGGAAAGGGGCAGGGATTAGAGGAAAATAGACAAAGCCCTGCCTTTTGGGGGAAGGACTGGGACTGGGGAGGAGAGCAGATGAAATAGCTAATAAGAAAGTAAATAATAAATTTGAGATTAAGGTGACTGTTTTGAGGACTATTTTAGGTTGCCTATAGAGGAAAAATCTAGCCAAGACTTGAAGAGAAGTCAGCCAATGAAGAGTCTGGGAATGGCACTATAGACAGGAAATATGGCAAGGCTGGGAGGTAGGAGAGCTTGAGACTTAGGGAACAAAAGGCAGCTATGTGGGCTGGCATTAGAAGAGCACAGTTGGTGGAGGGGAAACCATGGTTGGAGGCTATGTAAACGAGTGTGAATTTTATATTAAGTGAAATGGGCAGTCTTTGAAAGTTTTTAGGTAGAGAGAAAACATGATGTGATTTAGGTTTTTCAAAAAGAAAACTGTGGCTCCTATGGGAGAATGGATTATAGTGGGGGCAAAGGTGGAAACGGAGAGATCAATTAAAAGACTGTAGTAATGGTTCATTTGAGATATTTTGGTGATTTGGACTAGGGTGGTGGCTGTGGAAATAAGCAGAATTGGATAGATTTAAGGTATAAGAGAAATCATTCCCACATCCCCCAACCCTGGAAGACATATGTAATTGACCTGTCAAATTTCTCCATCTTCTTTATAAAATATGCTGACACTCATGGCACCCTGAATGCTTATGACTGGTGGCTTCCATTTTAGGACGCCTGCATACTCTGGTTCCCCCGAGAAAGGTATGATTATTAAGAATTAGTTGTTCCCAAATTTGTGTATACCAGCTGTATTTGACCAATTTAAATAAGTTTACTAACGGTGTATGAAACAATACTACTTGAGGAGGCTACAGCTGATTCTTCTGCTTGGTATGCCCTTCTATTCCACTTTTAAGAAGCAGCTAAAAAGTACTAGACTTCTACTTTTTGCCAATCTTGCCCTCTTTTCCAGCTCTCACATCCCCGTAATTCACCATGAATACCTGTGCCATGTTAACCACAATGATGCATCGTTGTATATGTGGCTTGCTGGAAGGAGTCTTAGAAGTTAAGGCACCTTTGATATGTCTAACAGATGTTTCTCTCCCCTTTAGCTTTTAAAAGAGAACCAATTTTTCCCCTTTTCTTTGCTAACAAAATGTAAAATATTTTCCCAGACAGATGTCCCTTCTTTCATACAGATCAGTCTGTATAAAAAGCCTTATTACTCTGAACTCCTTGAAGGGATCATGTGTTTCTTAACTTTTATAACCCAGTGCCAACACATAGATCAATGTTTGTTGAGTGAACAAATGAAAGAATAGGCTAATTTTCTGAACTGAGAATATCTTTGTAAACATTTAATGACACTACTTCCATACTATACTGTTAAGGACTCAGCGTTTATGTCTCCTCCCAAATTCGTAAGTTGGAGCCCTAAGTCCCAGTGTGGCTGTATTTGGAGCTGGGGCCTCTCAGGAAGTAATTAAGGTTAAGTGAGGTCATAAGGATGGGGCCTCGATCTGATAGGACTGGTCTCCTTATAAGAATAGACATCAGAACTCTTTCTCAAAGCTAAGCACACAAAGAAGAGATCATATGAAGATACAGAGAGATGGTGGCTGCCTACAAGCTAAGGGTAGAGGCCTTAGAATGAAACCTTCCTTTCAGAGCCTTGATCTTGGATTTTCCAGGCTCCATAATTATGAGGAAATAAAATTCTGTTGTTTAGTCCACCCAGTAGTCTGTGGCATTTTATTACAGTAGCACAAGCAGACTAATATATATTACTATAGTAATACATACACATATGTAGCTCAATAGATTTTGTTTCATACATATTTCATTTGCCAAAAAGAGCCTCAGAAGGGATTTTTAAAATGTCTAATAGATGGTTTCTCAAATATGTAGCTCTTGGAAGATCAAGATCAAGTCTTTTTGTGAAAATCTTTTTTTGTTTTAAGCTTACAATCTAAATACATTTAAGATAGCTCTTATCTTGGTACAATTAATACAAAACCCACAACGTACAGTGGCTTAATAAGTGGCTAAGTCTTTGTGATTCTCTTACCCTTCCCTCATGCTTGTCACACCTCATGTTTGCAGATGGTTGCAGTAGCACCCCTGAACATCCATCTGAGATGAAAACAAGAGGAAGAGGGGAGAGGCTGTATCAGCAATGCGCTTGCCTTCTTATAGGAAAAGATTTCCCAGAAGCTTCCAGCAGACTTCCATTTATCTCATTGTTCATAATCATGACACAGGCTCAAACTTAGCTACAAGTGGAGCTGACAAAACAAGTTATTTAGTTTTTCTAATTCCTATCTTGGAGGTGGCAAAGCAGAATAGGAATGCAAATATCTCTTGGGTTAGCCAATCAACAGTGTCTGCTGTCCAAAGGAACTAGAGGCTTGGACTGGTAAATCAGCTAATTCTAGAGAGAGTTCTCCAGAGTTCTAGGCTTAATAACTTGAAGGTGGGGCTTTACATTTCACACTTCAGCAAAGGACTTTAGCCACTATTTGACTAACATTAATAACTCTTTGATTACAATTAGGTAGGCTGCAAATACTGTATTAGAGTATTTAAGATTTATTCTCATTCTCACCATATCTATTACAATAAAGCACTACTTTTCATTTATCGAGTATACATTGGCTGCATTGTTTTTTGTTGTTTGTTTCATGTGGAGATAATGACACTGATCTATTTTTCCGTAAAGGATAAGATAGTGGCAGTGAGGTTCAAATTTGAGGCTGTGATTGAGAAATGGTATTTTGACTTTATTTACACTATGCTCTTGCCAGAAATCTACGTACAGCTTTACCACTAGCTAGCAGTTCTAAATTTGCACTCCATATTGACTGATCTTACTTCAAGCCATTTTTAAAAGAGAAGAATAATTTAGTTTTTTGTAATCACTGACATCACTCACTGATGGTGGTAATTGTGTTAGATCAGGCATAGGCTGTGACAAGTTCTTACCTAAGTGTAGCCTAAAATGCCATTCAAGTCTGACACTTTAGCAGAACAAATGTGTTTTAATAGAACAACTCAAATAGGGAAAAAATAGGGTTAAAAGATAAAAAAGCAATAATTACCACATAAAAGCATAACTCATCCAATTCTATATAGTAGCTTACAGGTGAACTACAATTTGGTTTAGAGCTGCCTAAAAGACAAAACGAAGAGGAGAAACAAAGAGAGTAATAGAGTCTTTAAGACAAAAACAAATCAACTGCTTAGGAGAAGCACAGGTTTTACTGCTACTGAGACCTAAGAGAATTTTCTCCTATGAGTCCTCATAAAAGGTACACTGTGCATTATAGTAGCCATCAGCCATAAAAACATATGTATTGAAAATACACATTTTGATGATTGTTTTTGCTATTAGAAGCCAACAGCATAGCAGCAAAGTGCACTGCAGTGCAGTAAAGGTAATTCTATGAAGAGCCAAAATGTGGATCAAATATGTAGCTCTCGGAAGATTAAGAGGATAAAATTTAGATTCCTCTACTAGTTGGGAATCCCAAGTTGTTTTAACACAATCCAAAAACTCCTCTATCTTGTAAATAATAAAATCTATTTCAAAACAAATTATTTTTAGACCTAAAGCCACTTTTTCCTTCTAATATCACACACAGTTGAACGAAGCTATAGATGATTTATCTGAGAAACAAGGCTTTCTAAAAAATGTGTTTTAAATGGTTAATCTCAATGTAGATTAAAATGCTGTTTTATGGTTGTACTACCTAAATGTGAACTTAATTTTTAGAAGTTTAAGTTAAAAGATTATCCACAAAATGCTTTCTGTTTTAGTTACATTCAATTTATTATTATTATTGGTTACATTTGAAGTGCATTACACCTATTTACAAAGACTTAAAAAAAATGATCAGTAATATAAAGCGTAAACTTAAGAAAAATCATAGACTCATTCCACATGTGTGAAATGCAGCACATAAATATAACTCAATTTACAATAATGTAGGGAGTAGGGAGAATAACATAGAAAGTGGAGGGGGAAAATAGTATTTAACAACTACTGTAGTATTGAAAAAATAATTTATTAAATGAATATAATACTGGGAGTAAAATGCATTAAAAAAGTAAAAAAAAGTAAATTCTAAATATAAATAGTGGTTTACCTAATCAACAGAATTTTTTCTTTACCCATTCAGAATTTTAAATATAATCTTCTGAAAAGCCAAATTATAAAAGTGTATGGTTCACTTTAAAGTCAGGCAGCACTATAATATCTAGAATTTGGCAAAGATCATCTTGCTTTATTAGACTCAAAATGGTACTGATTAAATGATTGTTCTGTTTAAGCCTTTTAAAAAGTCTAGAATGATAGTTTTAAAATGAATAAGCAGACTATATTCATTTCTGTCTCTAACCATAGTAAACATATTTCTAATACACTGTGGAAAAATGTTCTGAGTCACAGCATACTTGTGCATTTTGACAAAGACTTTTAAAATTTTTCATACTTTGGTAAAAAGTAGTCTCCTTTTTAGATCAAAGGGTAACAGCCATTAGATGTGTTTATCCGTGTCAGTAGGATTTCAAACAGTCACATCTTAATATGTACATCAAGATACTGATAAACTTCTAAACATTAATAGTAGAGAAAAAAATGGAGTTTGTTATTCTATTTCCCCCCAAAATTTCCCTCAGTTTTTAGAAAGCATATACAGTTCAATATACCAACTAGGATTTCAAACTGATGGCATGATTACAATGCATATTAACAGCAATATGCAAAACAGTAGAAATAAAAAATAAATGAGTAACTTCACACTATAAAAATGAAACAAGGCACTTCCAATAATTGTACACAAAGCTGAAATAAACATAAACATTTTTTATCTCCTAGACCCTAGGAGACTTTTGTAAAAAGTGAAATAGTAAAGGCACTACATAATTCTTTCTCCTAACTCTACTTACTAAAGAAATTCACCAATTAAACTTGGCACAAAAGAGTTTAATTATCATAAAGTGCATCACTTGGCTAAACATATTAAAAAGAAAATCAGTCGTAGTACAGTATAACATCTTCACATATATAGAAATAAAAATGCAATGCCAGGAGTCAAGCTAGTTAGAAACTTTGCAGTATATATGGCTTTTTATTTTGTTTGCTTTTTTATATATCTCCCTATCTGATTAGAATCTATATTTTCAAAAGAATTTGCCTTGATTAGCAACAAGAGGTAGTGTTCTGAAAGCGGCAAACTCACTGCATCTACAGTATACATTTAAGATAAATATTATGTGGAAAATAAACACGTACAACATGTTAATAATCTGAGACACTTATAGTGTCTTGATATTAACGAATCAGCTTTTAAAATCAAGGCTATTTTATCTCTTTAGCTATAGGATTACAGCTCTTTCAAATACTTTTCCTTTGGTATTAGAAAGTCATCTTTTTAAAATAGCATTAACATTTCAAATAAGCAATTTTTATTTAAAGACAGTAAACATATCAACATTTTAAACTCAACTCATTCTTATCTTTACTATCATATTCACTGATTTAAACCATTAATGAAAATATAACATGTCAGAGATACAAAGAAATACATATCACCTAGGTAGTAACATGCAATTAATTTCCATTTCATTAATATAATTGGTGATTTAAAACATACACACACTAGTTTTGAGTAATATACAGGCGAAACATAATAATTTATGCACAGTATTTAAACGTGGACTTTGATAACAAAATTCTAACGAGATTTTTTTTAGAGTATTAAATACAAGGTTGGAAAAATACAATTAAAAGCAGCAGTGAATATATTTCTCATCCCAATAACTTAAAAAACTTTATATAAACTTTATACATGTGCATTCTTGCTCTCTTCTGTGAATGTTTTACAGTTCTTTTTTTTCTTTTTAAACAGTATTTGCCACTCTATTGTAAATTTGCTGAAACATAAAAATGGAGGGAACTGCTTATGATATATTTATTAGTCTTCTTCAGCATCATACGCCACTTCTGCTACTTCTATCTCTGATATAGTATTTTCAGATTCGCTAAAGCTTAAGCATGGTTTATTATCAGCTCTGCAAAAAAAAAGAGAAACATGTAAATGAAGGGATTGGATGCATGCTATTTCACTTCACTTTTACCTTTACAAATCTTTTACTTTATGGGAAGAATATTTACATACTTAAAAGTACTTAATGTAAATGAATATTTAAATATTCAGTCAGAAATATAATAAGCTATTGCCAGGCAACACCTTTGGAGGTATGCTTTTTATTTTATTTTTTTAACTCTTTCAGCTCTCTAAACTCCATTTACCATTAAAAATCTAGTTTGTAATTACTTTTACCTACATAAAATTTGTTCTCATAATTATAGTTCAACCACTACCATGAAACTATTAACAATTACATTGGATTTGTATGTAATAAAAATTCTATGTGGTTTCAAATTCATTACCTTTTCATCATTCCTATTAGGCAAGGCAGGCAGGGTAGTTGCTAATATAGTATTGTACTTTTTGAATGGAAAAGGGGAGATATTGAGGGAGATTAAAGTAATTTGTCAAGGTTTACAAAATTAATGCATCAGCTGAGTCAGAGCCCAGTTAATAGTTGCAAAGTAAGCAATGAGAAAACTTACAGCCTAATGCCAAAGACACATTTTTAGGGAGAGTCTAAAATTATCTATAGTCCTTCTCTGTTTGCTCAGCAGATTCATGATACAATAACAGAGTTCATTAAAAAAAAAAAAAAACAAACCTCTATAGAGTATTAGGAACACTTTCTCCCAATTGTTCAAAGGATCAGGCTACAATAAACTAAATATTGTATACCTAGATTCTTCATCCAAGACATCTTGATCAACCTCAAGGGCAGAGGACTCCATCTTTAGGATCTGTCCACCTTCTTTTGTTCCTGACATACACGGTGATTCTTCAGGTTCTAAAGACAGTGTTCTAAAAATATGTTACAGCAACAAGTTATTTTCTATGAATAAAATAGGTATGTTTATTGTTGTGAATGCATGTTGCTTCAGTAGTCTTCAGTTGTTAAATCTTAATGTAGTCACATGGCTAATAAATAGCTCATTCTGGGAGTCAACAGAGAAATTAGTAGCTATGATTAATTTAAAATGATTTTTTTAGCATCAATTCAGTATATGCTGATGAGAAAGCAAACTAGAGCTTTTATATGTGAAAAGGTGGCATAAAAGCCTACAAACTAAGATATTATTTAAATAGGATAATGGTATTCTATTTAATAGTGGCTATTTACGTAATAATAATTTAACAATGATTAAAATGAATAATGTTTATCTTGTTGAGCAGCTAAAGGCTTATTTTCCTGGTGTTTCCTATCCTTCGAATGTTCAGTTTCCTAAATAAATAAATCAAAACAATTTTCCCAATCTTCAAGGAAGTATGCTAAAAGTCTCTAACTTTCAGAATCAGAAATTTCCTAAATCATATTAAAATACAAAGAGCATTTAACCGGGAGTATTAAGAGTTTAATTAGTCAGACTAAAAATACAAGTATCACAACACAAACCTGATTCTGTTCTCTAAAGTGTCTATATGAAGTTGCTTCTCACTGAGCTGTTTCTTCAGTGATTCTACCTCTTTCTGTTTTTCAAGTAGTTCTTTTTGTAAATGGTAGTTAGTCTCTTCTAAAGTTTCACAGAAAGCCTTAAAGAAACAAAACCAAACACGTGCAGAGAAAGAATAAAATTAATTACCTATGCAGTATCTTTCTTAAGAGCATTACTGAAGAGTCAAGGAACACAGATAATCAAAATAATATGTTTACAACCCCAAATGATTTGTTCTCTACCCTTATCTTTTTAGGCCACGCTATCTTGGCTTTCTTAGTCCCCATCCACCAGGGGGACTTACAACTACAAGTCCTTTTTCTTAAGAATTATTACAGTAATAAGCTAGTGTGCCTGAAGTGAGTATGTGATATCCTTGTAGTGTAGAATTGGGACAAAAATAACTGGTATTTACTGCTTTGGTTTCTATTCTCCTCAATCTATTTTTGCCTAGTCCTACACGATTGCACTTAAAAAAAACACTGTGGCTATTGATTCCATTTGTATTAGCAGAGTAGACAGACTACTGTAATAGCAACTTCCGTGACAGCATTTTCGACCTTGCTTGGCCCTTGCCGATCCTTTCACCATATTCACTCAAAACTGACATTTATACCCAAGATGCTAAACATAGCTGAAATAAAGATTAGAATCCATGAAATCATATTATCACAAAGTATGATGCCATGAAACTATTTTGATAAAGCTTGATAAAGAAACTATTTTGATAAAGCTTTATAAACTACCTTGATAAAGCTTTCAGTGTTGCTGGTCATTTTTTTTAATTGTTCTTAGCTATTATCTAATGATAGTTATCTACCGCTCCTCGTGTCCTCTGTGACTGTTTTAAACCGTTACCTGTCCACAGCCCAAATACTCTACACTATGTTACTACTGCTGTTCCCAAGCCCAGCAGATGATCTTGAATCCTACACCAAGGAAAAAAAAATAATTGACTCTCAGAATCCTAACTATATTTGGATTCTATTCTTGTCCTCAAGAACATGTGGCTCTTCAAGGTAAGATCTGCTTAACTTCTTCGGAAGCTTGCTCTATCACTTATATTCTCTCTCTCAAATTTTCAAACTTTCTGCCCTCTTCTGGCCCCTGTACTGAATAAACTTGCTTGAAGTTTATTAGGAAAATTCTAAAAATCTCTCTATAAAAAAACAAAATTACCTTTACCACTCTCTTGCTCATGAGTCTCTCTAGTTACTAACTCATTGCCTTCCTTTCAAAATGAACTCCATAAAAAAATTTATCACCCAAATTTGGCCAAAATTATGCTATCAACTTCCAATTGTTTTTGTTAATCTCCAGCCCAGACCTTTCCTGATTACATAGGCATTATTCAATGCCTATTGCTCCTCTTCAATTGGATGCATCAATAGCAAGTCAAATAAAAAATGTTCCCAAGGGAACATCTTCTCTTATACCTAATCATCGAGCTACCAGATTGGCACTTTAGATCATTCTATTTCCCTATTTTCTATGGCTCAAGGGCAATCCAATGTTTTCTACCTTCTCATACTTCATCAACATTTCTTGTGTTTTTGTCAGTTACTTTCCATCTCTATTTCTACTGCTGTTAGTTCTTAACTAAACTTCAACATCAGTAAATGAATTGGCTTACCCATTGGTACTCTTCCAATTCAAACTGTTTTTTTAAAAATAGATCTGAGCATGTTACCTATGATTCAACGCTGCCTAAAGGACAAGGTGGAGTAGCTTACCTGGGCAAATGAGGTACCTTATGATGTGCTACATGGTTTTCACTCCAACTTCACAGCTTGCTCCATTACCTTTGCCTTCCTCTGGTACTTTATACACCCCACGTTCCAACCAAACTACTCTCAGTTTCTCACATATTTGTCTTTATATAGATGGTAATATATAATACATTATCATTCTGAGGCTTGCTTTGTCAACTAACCACATATAATGACATTATCAACATCCTTATATTTAAAAATCTAGATATATTCACACCATTATGAAAAAAACAAACAGTTTTCAATTATCACTTAAATAGGATCTAAGATCATACTGAAAAACAAAATAAAATCAACAATGAATAAATTCCATTAATAATACTATGGTAGAATAGATAAACTAAAGTCTCCAGCTATAAAACACCTAGTTAACATCCCAACTTTTAAAATAGCTAAATGGACAGGAAACAAAGGTATATCTTGGGGGTCAAAAGTGAAGAGAAATTAAAACAAGTGCCACAAGCATGTGCACTGAAACTATAGCTCCAGGGAGTAGGAAGAAAAGCTGTATTTTGGTAACCTTGACTGTTGGGTTGGAATATCTGGAGCCAGGCACATTTTGGGTTAGTAACAAAAAATGAGATACTCAGGGATAAAGCAACGGCCCAAGAGCTAAACCATTATTAATAAAATTCACTCATCAACATAGAAATACTTCAAGAAAGATTGTCTCCATCTGGTCTCTAGGTGGGTGAGGTAAAGTCTCCCTGAAGAATCTAAAACCATGGGCCAATGCCTTGTGAATTTTAGGAAGAACAATGCATTCTAAGGAAGACAAATAAAAATAAATACATACCTAGATACAAGATAGTGAAACTGCAAATATCAAAATCAAATAGAAAATCTACTTATTTATTTATTTGAGACAGAGTCTTGCTCTACCGCAGTGGCAGGCAGTGGCGTGAGCATAGCTCACTGAAATCTCAAACTCCTGGGCTCAAGTGATTCTCCTGCCTCAGCCTCCTGAGTAGCTGGGACTACAGGTGCATGCCACCACACCAGGCTAATTTTTCCATTTTTTGTAGAGATGGAGTCTCACTCTGCTCAGGCTGGTCTTGAACTCCTGGCCTCAAGCAACTATCCGCCTCAGCCTCCGAGAGTGTTAGGATTATAGGTGTGAGCCACTGTGCCTGGCCTCAAATAGAAAATCTCTAACACACCAGGAAGAAAAAACAGTTTACTATAAAGGGACAGCAATGCACTGAGAGTAGATGTCACACAACAGTGTATGTCAAAGGCAATGGTGAACACTTCAAAGCACTGAGAAAAATAACTATCAAGATAGAATTCTACACTCAGTTAAATCACACTTCAAGAATGAGAGCAAGATTAAAAGAAATTCAAACATCAAAGCGCATTCACTGAAAGAACTAGTAAACTAGTACTTTTGAGAAGAAGTTAACTGAACCCCAAAGGAAAGAGCAAGATGAAAGAAGGAATGGCAAGGAATGAAAATGGTAAACACTCAGGTAAATCAAAAGCAGCATTGACAATGTGAAACATCATAACGACTAACTTTGGAGAGGGCTGTAAACAACTTGATTCTAAAATATTAGATGAGAACAACATATGACCATCAAATAAAAGATAGTGACTATAGAACTTAGAAACTAAGAGAAAAAAGGGAAGAAAGAAAACTGATTAAATAACATGAAAGGGAAAAAAAGAGAAAGGAAAAAAGCAGCATTAAAAAAGCAAGGTAAACAAAAAGCGTAAAATAAAATGGTAGAAATAAATATAAATATATTGGTAATTACTATACATATCAGAATAAACTCACAAGTAACAGACAGATCAGAAATATACTTATCAGGGAAGGGGCAGATGTTTGCTCTTCTTCCCCCACCAAAAGTTCTAGTTTGTATTAATACTTGGCAGAATGCATTTCAAGGTGAAAAACATTATAAGTCACAAAGAGTCACTATATAATAATAAAAGGAATAATTCACCAGGAATATCTCAACTATTAATACATAATTACAAGAGGAAATTTAACAGATCTGCACCATAATGGGTAAATGCAATAATACTCTTGGTAATTAAAGGATTAAACAGAAAAAAATCAGTTAAGATTTAAAACATTTTAACCATAAAATTAATGAGCTTGATCTGATGAACACATATTGAACTGTGAGTATAATAATTTGGAAATACACATTCTTTTGAAGCATACATGGAAAATGTAGAAAATGTATCACATATTTACAGATTGTAAAGACTGCAAAGCACTGTCTCAACGATAATAATCAGCAGTGGCCAGGTGCAATGGCTCATGCCTGTAATCATAGCACTTTAGGAGGCTGAGGAGATGGGAGGAGTACTGGAGGCCAGGAGTTCGAGATCAGCTTGAGCAAGAGTGAGACCTTGTCTCTACAAAAGAGAAAATAGAAAAATTAGCTGGGTGTGGTGGCGCATGCCAGTAGTCCCAGCTACTCCGGAGGCTGAGGCAGGAGGATCCCTTGAGCCAAGGAGTTTGAGGTTGTAGTGAGAGTTATGATGAAGTCACTGCACTCTAGCCCGGGATCCCATCTCAAAAACAAACCAAGAACAACAAAAAAGAATCAGTGTTATAAAGAACACAATATGAAAAAAATACAAATAAAAAATAAGGAAAAAATACTTAACATGTAAGAGCATTCTAAATGTATGCAGCAAAGAAGATATTATAAAGAACATTATAAAATATGAATAATGAAAATACTATTTATTAAGACCTATGAAAGGCAATTTGAGTGCAATTCAAAAGAAATGTACTAGAAACAAATGAAAAAGCATACAACTCAGTAAGTCAAAAAAACAAAAGACTAAAACCAAGCATAAAAAAGAAATTAATAAAGATAGAAGAACTTAATTAAGAGAATCAAAAAAGCAAAAAATGCTTCTTTGAAAAGACTATTAAAAGATACCAAATCCAAGAAAAAAAGAGCAGAAGAAACAATAGTGAGATTGAAAGTAGATTTATCGCTAAAGATATGTTAAGAGATTTTTAAAAAATCATGCGAGACTACTAAGAACCGTCTTTTATCAATGTATTTTAAAACCTATCCAAAATGGTCAATTTCTAGAAAAATACAAATTATCAAAACTGACGCCCCCAAAAACAAATAATCTGAATAAACTAAAATCATTGAAGAAATGGAATCAGTTGTGAAAAATCCACCTGTAAAACTAACAAACAAACTAAAGAAAATATCAGATCCAGGTTGTTTTATGAGGGAGTTCTAATAAACATTCAAGGAACAAACAAATGGTTCTGGAGAATAGAAAAAGACAGACTATTAATCAACTTATAAAACTGATATAATTTTGATGCCAGATCCAACAAGGGCAGTAACAAAAGGAAAATTATAGATGTAAAAATTTAAATAAAATCATTTTATTCCAAATCCAGCAATTAAAAAAAATAAATGTATGCATTAACCCCACAAATGAATGTTTTATCATTTGAAAATCTATGAATGTAATTTGCCACACTAACAGATTAAACGGAAAAAACCCATATGATCATCTTTATAGATGCAAGCAAAAGCATTAATAACATACAAATACATGCACTCTACAACCTCTTAGCAAAGTAAGAATAGAACTTCCTTAACCTAAAAACAAAGATAATAAGTAAACAAACATAAACCCCAGCTACCACCAGCCTACAGAAAACACCATATCCAGTGGTGAAATATAAGATCATTTCCTTTAAAGAAGAGAGAAAAGGGAACTCTACTATAATGACTTCAATTTAACTCCAAAGATCATAGCAAGTACAATAATACAGGAAAATGAAATGAAAGATATTAAGCATTAAAAAGGCAAAAACATAACTGTTAATATTGTAGAGGATATCATGACCTATATAGAAAATCTAAAAGGATCTACAATCTAATGAGAGATTTCAGCAAGGATATAACACACAAAATAAAGATATACAAATCAATAATACATTGGTAATGATTTAGAATGTAATAAAATATCAATTATCACATCAACAAAACAAGAATAAATTCTATGGCTTTCCTTAGAAGTTTAAGAAAAAAAAATCTAAACCTTTATTTAAAAACTTGAAAAAAAATACCTTCATAAGAAAAGATCGATTGCTAGATTCAATATTATAAAGACAATGCTATTCAAAAGTAATCCATAAATGTGTCATAATTCCAAATAAAAGGGCAACAGCACTTTTTCAACAGGAACTCCCAAGTTGATTTTAAAATTCATATGGAATAGTGAATAGCCAACTTGAAAGAAGAATAAGAAGGGAACCCTTGCTCTGTCAGATATTAAAATTATTTATAAAGCTATAGTAACTAACACAGTATAGTACTAGCAGGGAGATAAAGGAAGAGACTACTGAAAAAGAATTGTGACCACAGACAGACCCATTCATAACTGAATGATTTAGGATAGAAGAATTCTTAATTAGTAAGGGAAAGATGAACTCAATAAATGATGTTGGGATAACTGGTCATCCATACAGAAAAAGTTAAGTCAATTCAAGGACCTGAGTGTTAAAAGCAAAAGTTTAAACCTATTTAGAAGGATATTAGGAGAATATCTTTATGTCCTGGGGTATAGGGAAGAACAAAAACCATAGAAAATATGACAAAGGATGTGAACAGGAAATTTACAGAAGAGAAGTCCCGAACAGCTACTAAACACACAAAAGATATCTGAGCTAGCTGGCAATCAAGAAAATCAGGCTAAAATAACAAGATACTATTTTATATCCATCAGGCTGACAAAAATTAAAAGGCTGACAATACTAAGTGTTAGTGATGATATGGAGCAATAGGAAAATATATTGTTGGTAAAAGTATAAACTGGTGAAACAAATTTGGGGAATAATTTAAGCATCATGTAATAAAGTTGAAAAGGAAAATATTCAACAACCAAACAATTCCACTCCTAGGAATATACCTTATGTAAATTCTTAGGTTTCTTCCAAGATTAAAATCCATCCCAGTAAGGGGATATCTTAGGAAAGGTGTATATAGGAGTGAAGACTGTGTCTTTATTAATAGAATAGTCATTGGAAGAATATGTTGTTGATGGAACTATTTAGCCCTGCTAATAAGACCAAAATGGCATGTATTCCTAGAAAACAAAAAATAAAAAACAAAACAGTATTATGCAATTAATTATAATGTTAATTAAAGGAGAACTTGTGATGTATATAATTTTCTTCTGTGATATGACAGAGAACAAACTGCTCCATCAGTACTGGAAAATCTACTAGCAAATGATCCTAAAAAAACGGTTTCATTATTACAACTCACATTGAATTCTTCACCTGCTTTTCTGGGTTTCTCAAATTTAGAAATAAGAAAATTAAGTTCTTAACTTGTAGAATAACTGAAGATCAAAATTTAAGTGGAGAATGGATAAGAATTTTAGCTTTATTTGTACTCATAATTCATGTTTTTAAAAAAATTATTTTAAATAATTCATTTCTAATTAGAAACTATTCATTAATGCTAGTATAGTAAGACCTCATTTTTCCAATTATTTTCTCTCCATATAAGTAATAGATATGAATTTCCCAAAATGAAGGTAGACTTAATTTATACCTTTAACCTTTATTCCCTCTTTTAGTACAGGTATATGAGGGGATAGAAATGACTACCTTCAATAGGGGGCAGGGAGAAGTAGGTTAAAGATTTATAGGACTGAGGCTTCATTATTATTTGAATAAGTTTAATTTTATATTCCAAGGGATGGAGGTTAATAGTCATTTTAGAATTTTTCTTAAAGTGAGAGGTTGCTTAAGTAAGTCTGCAGATGAAAGAGATATATATCTTGTAAGGTCACTGTAAACCTTATTTTGAAAGAGAAGAGCTAGCACAAAATTTCTTCAAATTTATTGTCCAAAGAAACATTTATTTTCAAGTATAGTTGCAGGAAAATGCATTTATTTTAGAGAAAAATTCAAGAGATACATTCCATATTATTAATATTTTGTTCAGAGTATAAACTTGATACTGCTTTGGTGATTTATTTAAATCAGTGGTTCTAAACCAGGGATGATTTTAAACTTAAGAGGACATTTGACAATGCCTGGAGACATTTTTGATTGGCATGACTAGGGGGTGCTACTATTGTCTAGTAGATAGAGGCCTGAGATGCTGCTAAATATCTACAACACATAGGTCAGCCCCATTTACCACCCACCACCAAAAGATTATCCAGCCCCAAATGCCAATAGTGTGGATGTTGAGAAACCCTGACACAAATCAACTTCCCCTCTTCCCCTACCCAGTTATAATACCTGACACGCACTAACTCATGTATATTTTGAACTAAGAGATACACACACGAAAAGATGATCAATATAAAAAATCATTAGGGAAATGCAAATTAAAACTACAATGAACTATTACTACATACCCACGAGAATGGCTATGATTCAGAAAACAAATAATATGAAATGTTTGTGAGGACATGGAGAAACTGGAACTCTCTTAGAGTACTAATGGAAAGGTAATATGGTATAGCCACTTCAGAAAACAGTTTATCAGTTTCTTTAAAAAGTTAAACATAAACTTGCTATATGACCAAACAATTCTACTCCTAGTGATCAACCCAAGAGAAATGAAAACATGTCCACACAAAATGTCATATGAAATTGTTCATAACATTACTCAAAATAGCACAATACTGGAAACAAGCAAAACGTCCCATTTTGTTTGTCCCTCAAAATGCAGTATATGCATACCAATGAAAAACCATGCAGTAATAAAAAGTAATGAAATAATGATAGCGGCTATAACATGGAATACCCTCTAGAGCATGCTAAGTGAAAGAAGCCAGGTGCAAAAGATTGTATATGTTTTATATTATGCATACTGTATACATAAAAGATTATGTAAATTGTATACTAATTATATACACACATATTTTATGATTTTATTTATATAAAATACCCAGAAAAGGTAAATGTATAGAGACTGAAAGCAGACGAGTGGTTGCCTGGAAGAGCAGGATGACTGCATTGCAAAATGACTTGTGGGAATTATTTTTCAGGTAATGAAAATATTCTAAAATATTCTGGATTATGGTGATGGTGGCACAACTCTTTAAATTTACTAAAAGATTATTAAATTGTATATTTATTAACAAAATGGAATAGCAAATGGGTGAATATTATAGATGAAAATTTTACTTCAATGAAGCTGTTTTAAAAAGGCTATGGCATTCTCTCTAACACAAAGAACTGACTCAGTTTGATTGAAAAACATTACAAAAATCTATCAATTAAATCTGTTCCAGTTAAACTCCATTAAACATTTGGGGGAAAATTTTGCATATAATCCTAGCTAATCTATTATGACCAAATCTGTTTTGTGAGTCTAGCCTATTGCTTCAAAAAATAGGCCACTTTAACACATCAATTAATGTAATTTGAGTAGCATCAAATGTGAGCTGAATTGATGACAATCAGATAAGTTTTAAATTTGATTTTAGCAGTAGGTTCCTTACTTTGACACTTAGATGGATGAGAACTGAGAATATAAATAGTACTAATAAATGTAATAAAAATAAATTCCCAAATCATTTTATTTTTTTTAAACAGTAAAAATAAAGAATGCAGGATTTAAGTTTACAGCTTCATTGACAATATGACATGTTGGAATTTTTATTTTTTCACTGAACTAAGTCCATGTATTTCAATGAAAGAGACCTTTGACTGAAACATTAAAAGCTATCTGTGCAAAACTATCATAGTCTGAAACTATAATATTTTGCTGTTTGCCACTCCATTTAAGAAACAATGTAGTTATTGTACTGTATTATTTGTTCCTCTTTTCATGTGATATATAATACAGCACTTACCCTGCTTTCTTCTAGACTATCAAATGGACCTGGTGGATCATCCAGACAAAGAAATTCTCTCACTGCAAGGCTTTTCAAAGGGAAAAAAAAAATTAGCTGGGGTACAAATAAGTTCACAAAAGATAGCAAAAAGCAAAAGTTCTTTTGAAGCTATACAGTGTTTTCAAGCAAGTTGGTTTTGTTGATATACCAAAATAAGCAAATTGGTTATGTGCTTTAATTCAAGTAACCAAATACAAATATCAAACTATAGAAGATACAAAGATTTTAAGCTATTTTCTATGATCTTATGAACATAAAGAGACTGCAAATTTATTGTTACATATAAACTACAGGACATAAAACATAATTCAAAATAATGGTTCAAGAGACCAACCTAAATAGTGAATAGCTTCTTTATGACTTTCAAAGAAATATGAGTCTGAACTAGTTTAACAAAGTCATTATCCTTTTATGAATAAATGCAATTTCTAACTTATACTTCACTTGTTTCTCTTTCAGTAGCTGCTTTTAAACTGAAAAGCATTTACCCTGAAACAAGTTAAAGTCTGACCTTTCAATTATGTTTATTATATTAATTTACTTAAATATTTTCTCCAGGTAGTTCAAGAGAAAAAATTCTGACCATCCCATCTCTGAATAACCAAAATTTTAAAATAATAATGACAATATGGTAGTGTTATGCTTATACTTTGTAATTTTCATAAATAGGTTAATGAGGTAGATAACCAAATTTCATTATAACAACTCCCCCTCTTCTAAGAAACAATTTTGGACTGAGAGACAATTATGTACATTATATACAATTACAGACAATTATAGACAATTCTGTACAAGTCAAAATATAAATGTGGAGACAAATTTGTTTTTCATTTGTAAAAGGACAAGAATATGATTTCTTGATGTACTATATAAAGGAGATGTCAACTTATGCTGAAAAGGGAATGGGGCTTTTGGGTTCAGACTAGGTCAGACAGACTGATGATGACATGCGGTATTCATGAAGAGATAAATGGGATTTTTAGTGAAATTTTCCAAAAGGAAAACCAATATGAATATAGAGAAGTGGTATTAAGAAAATAATCCAGAAGATCTCAAAGACAGAACAAAAAAGTTGGTGGTGATGTGGCACCCAGAAGAGCAAATTTCTTGAGAACATAGATAAAAAATAACACACATTCAGGGAGATTGGGAAAAGACTTGAGTATTCATAATCATTGAATAATATTGAAAGATTGAAAGGACAATGCTAAGAAACATATGGAAGGGTCTTGCTTAATACTTTCAGTGTATGACAACCCAGTGTGAGACACTGTTTTCTTATAGGTTTATACCCTGATATTCTCATACTTTAATAACATTTTTTGGTTCACAAATTACTTAATTATTGGATTGGTGCTGCTAGGAAAGGAAAAATTTGTAAAGAAGTATATCTACCTATTTAGCTATTTCTATATATATCCCTTTTTATACCTTTGGTTTATAGTAGAAATTTAGCCAAGATCAACAGTGATGTTAAGAATGTATCCAGCTAGAGGAATCTTTTTTTGGAGTAGCAGTTCTATTTCATTCTCCTTCCCTAAAAATCTTTATGATTTATGACTCACTAGAGTTCTACGTAAATGAAATCCAATGGATTCCCTAAGTTTTTTTCAATATAGTTCCAATGTTATACTCCATAACTTACTTTCTTTAATCTGTAGCATAAGAATAAAATTTGATACTAGCTTTACAACTTTACTTTACAAAACTTTTTCAGTGGTTCACTACATTTCCAGTAGAACTCTGTAGATGAAGACAACCAACACCCTCAACTCTTATTTCTATCCAAGGAGAGGGCAAACAGAAATCTTTGGGAGATGGTAGTGTTGAGAAAACACCACCTTTCTTTTTAGAAATTCTGAAGTATTTTTCCCCCCTAGGAAAGGAAGCCTTGCTTGAGAATCACTGACTAGCAAACTTTAATATTTATTGAACAATAAATATTGACTGCCAATGTGTGCCATGGTTCTGCTTAGTGATTATCTATATATTATCAGTGCTTGATTTATAAACAAATCAAGTGAATGCAAATATTATATAAATACCAAAGAGTCTCTATTATTAAATGGCCTATAAATTAAACAGAAATCAATTTAAAAAAAAACTTATTTTTTTTTTTTTTACTTGTTCACTGATAGGTTCAACGTAGACCCCTAATCTCTATTCTGTGTTCAATCTCTAATACTTTTACTTCTATTTGACTATTATAATGAATAGGTAAGAAAAACAGCAGGAAAGGAAAGAAACTTACTAAAAGAAAATCCAAAAATCTTGATTAAAAGGCAAGGAAAGCTTCTATATTTTTCTGTTCCTTTTATTATGTGGAGTACCTTTTTAGTGTGTCTGGGAAAACTATATTAAAATTAAGATCAGGGGTTGTCATAAATTGCCTGAAGATAGAAGAGGAGAGACTGCTGATGGTACCTTTCAGCATTGTTTTTATTATTAGAGCAAATCTGCACCAACTTCAACTCTTTCTTATATTCTCTTAAAAAAATTTTCTTTAAAAGAGTTTTACTGTATTTTCAAACTATGCTCTTATTAGTAAACTATTCCACTGAGTGAATCTTCAGCTTATATTTGCTGTTGCTTTTCCCTCTTTTTATTTCTTTCACAGGTATGTATCTGTTTATATTTCACAAAATTTTTTTAAAAAGACCAGTAACTTAATAGCTAAATGTGCTCTTTACCTCAAAATTTATATTTTACAGGGAAAAAAGCCCCTACGACTAATATATACAATTCATTAAAAGGTCAATTAAGAACTAAGTAAAAAAAAGGTACAAAAATACTAATACCAATTCTGCCAAAACCAAATACAGCACAGAAAGTCATTGCATAAAAATATTCCTGAGGGATTTCAGACTGAAATGTTGTATCAGTTAGTATTTCTCTTTAGTATTTTCTACTAATTAAAAGAAAATAACAAAAAATAGATATTAAATACAACCTTGAGGATTAAATACAACTCAGGCCTTAAGGCTGGTGACAGAGAGGGTCACAGTGGATGAGATGGGTGGGTGGCTGTGAGGCCTGCTTAGCTTCCTGTGGTGGATGTGAAAGCTTGGCAGTGGGGACCTAGTTTAGATCTTGATCATCTCTCACCCCACTGGTGTCCCTACCATCAATTTTATCCCTTCTAATCCAAAATATTTCAAGAACCCATCTGTGGTTCCTCTAGCAAAAAGGAACAACGTCAAGCCCTTGGTGTTGGAATAAAGCACCTGCCTATATTCAAGTTTCAACTTTCTTTCTTAGTTGACACTCGGCAATAGTACATCCTCAAACCTATCCTGCTGTTTCATGCTTCTATGCCTTTACTCATGTTTGCTGCTATTATCCTGGCCCATCCTTCCCACCTCTATGTGGCTCTTACTTATTCATCATGACTCAGCTTATCTATCAACCCATGAATGTCTTCTCTGACTAAATCCCCTTTCTCTACTCCCTACTAGGTTCAGTTTTCTGGTATGTATTACCACAGCACCTAAATCCCTTTCATGGGACTTATTGTGCTACATTAGTAGTATTGTCTATTTACCAAGCAGCTTGCTCCACTAAAAAGTAGATGACAAGTACCCGGACTGTCATCTAAATCATCTCCAAATCAGTTAGCATAGCACAGAATAAGAATTCAACACATAATATATTTTTTAATAAGAGCTACCCAATTAGAAAATTTATATTACTACTAAAAATATCAGAACAGATAGCTATCCACTAGTATAGATGAAAATTATAGTATAATTTTCGAATTTGAGATGGGTTTTAGTTTTCAACAGATACTCTTACTTTCACAAGAAAGTAGGCTCAAGACTAAAAGTAAAACAAAAATCTTAAGAGTTAAAAGAAGGTTAGAATCTGACTTTCTGATGCTGTAACTTCAAGATTCATAAAGAACCACAATAAAAAGAAAGGGATATGAGAAATTTAGAGTTAAAAGGGGATTTTTAGAGAATATATAGACCAAATACTTCATTTTCCAAATGAAGACACTGATTAAAATCAGTTAAGCAATTTGCCTAAAATTATTTCGCTATTAATATTAAGCCCAGAAAACAGAGTTTTACATAAGGTCTCTGAGAGCCAATTTAATTAGGTAAGAGTTTACATGTATCTGAATATAAAATATTTGGCTTTATTGCATATTTTATAACTATTTATAATTTAATTTCTACCAAACTAACATTTTGTGGCAAAAAACCATCCAACCAATCTTAGCAATAATGTGTTGATTTTTATGAGATAGGGTTATATGAGCTACTACATATATAACAGAATTCTTCTATCATTTTATATAAATACTAAGATTAATCCAAATTCTCTTCATAATATCTTTTGAAAAATTTTTATTTTTATTTTATTGTTTTGTTTTCTTAATTTTTTAAGAATATCTTTACATATATAACAACTTAGAGATATTAACAAATATCCTATGAAAAGATACTTCAGGTTGAAAATATATAAAACAGTTCAAGTATTCTTGTCCAAGAAGTATAGAATTATTAAATTTTTACAACTAGAAGAGACCTAAGTTGTCATCTAATCAAATGTATCACATTTAGTAATTCCCAATTTAATACCATTGATAGTTATCTACCTTTTTCAAATACTTAAGGTAAAAAGAAACCTACTTTTTCAAAAGGCAGAAAATTTTTATATTGTACAGCTTAAAATGATAGGCAGCTCTTTCTTATCTGAGCTGACAGTGCCTTCTTCCAACTTCTCGCTGTTATTCCTGGTTCTGGTGTTAGCCTTGCTATTAAAACTGAGGTCCCTAGCCAAGCAGTATCAGCATCACCTAGAAACCTGTTAGAAATGCAGATTCTTCAGCCCAGAACTGCTGAATCGGGGGGGTCAGCATTAACAAGCCCCCACCCCAGGTGATTTCCAAACACACTAAGTTGGAGAAGCACTACTCTTAAAGCTAAATGTGTACGATTAATCCTTCTCCCCATCACAATCTTCCGCATATGTGAAGATAGCTACTATATCCACCAAGAATTTTCTCTTTTTAATATTTTCATTTCTTTCAATCACTTCATCAAAAAATGGTTAGATACAATTTTATTTTTTTTTAAGCCATGAACTGCTGTTAATTCAGATCCATCCTTAAGATTTTTTTTAAATGATGTAGAATTTGAAACTCTGAATTTTGGTACTGAAGCCCTTATAGATGGATGATAATATAAAGAAAAACACATAATTTTAATCTCTGTATTTTAAAGAATTAAAAAAGAGAAAAAATTTGGTAAATAGGATATATGTAGAGTGCTTATGAAAACAGAGAATAGTAAAATACTTGCTGTGCTGATTAATAATGTAATGATTTCCAAGTAGCTTAAGACAGTATAAAACAATAAATAACTACATCTTAACTATGAAAGATTGTGCAATATAAGACTATCTTTATATACTTACTCTTCACCTTGCTTGATAAACTGAGCTGCATGTTGCTCCTAGTATAGGACCTGTACCTTCTTGCTTCTGCATTTTGATTATGACATTCCCTCTCATCTAGAAAGTTCTTCATCTTCTCTTTGCTGATCC
>CM052438.1:65075926-65188164 GCA_028533085.1 Varecia variegata
AAAAAGGTAACAATTCAGTCATCCTGGGGACAAGAAACGAAAGCTACCTGCAGTACTGAATTAGCCATATGCCTGCCATTTGTAGGCCTACGCAGGGATGGTGGAGTCTGTGTTTAATTTCATGGAAATACATTTTTAATGCACCCCAGGTGACAATAAATTGGAGCTCACCTTTTCAGTCTCATCTCCTGTCACTCTTCTTCTGATTCACTGGCCATGCGAGCCTTTTTCAGTTCACTGAGTTTTCTAAACACTTTCCCACCTCCAAACCTTCAAACACAACATTTTCTCTACATGTTCTTTCTATAGAGAAATAAAGCCAAACCTTACCTAGGGAAATCTCAACTTCCTGCTTCTGCAGCCTTTCCATTAAATCTTGTTTCACTGAGTGATGCTTACAAATTGTTTTAAAAGCACTGAAAGGGAAAATGAAACTTCCCATGCAAATGCGTCAAACAAATAGGGATGGTATTTAAGGACACAAAGAAATAGGGAAATTAAAGAAGTTGATCTATTTGTGGCCAGGTATCAAATGCCTTTAAACTTTTGGGGGGGAAACATTTTTCTTTTGGCTCAGTCTCACCTTTCAGATATGTCAGAGGAATGAATATTATTGATTTTGTGTGCTGTCAAGACATAAAAAACTGATATGGAAGGCACTTCCCAAATTTGTTTTCAAGGTACAAAATGGTCACTGTGACTAAACATACAGAGTGACCTTCTGCACTGGTTGGGTCCTCGATCAATTATATAGGGAGTTATACACTTAAAAATGTTCGAAATGAAACATTATTTGAGTAACTTCATTCCACTTTTTTTGTCATTAGCTTCTGCTGAAGTGGCAGGATACACTCTAAGAAAGTGAATTAAATTTAGAGATATGAAAATAAGAATTTCCTTCAATTCAACCAATATACCTGTACATGCTGAGATTCTTGTCCAGGTACGTGCAGTCTGGAAAAATGATAGCAACGCCTTGGGTTCCATCTAAAGAAAGATCTCAGAAATATTTTAGGTATTGCTCTCAATACTTTGTATTTACTCAACACTTTGTAATCTGTGTACCTTCGGGCACTTAATCAGCAAACATTACTGACCAACCACTGCATGGTAGGGCACGTGCTTGACATTTGCTGCAATGAGCAAGGCCCTTTGTGACCCAGCTACTTCTCTAGTCTCATCTGCCAACCAATCCCCACCTGGAGCCCTAAGCTCCAGACATGCTATGTCCCAGCTTTGCGTGTGCTACACCGGAATGCCCAGGAAGTTAGCCTCATGGCACCTTGTACTTTCCTTCCTCTTGTAGACCACTCACCACCGTGGGCTGCACTCATTTGTCAGAAGTCCATCCACATCCACCACCATAGACTGACTCTAAGCTGTCCTTCACTGCTTATCACATAACAATGCAGGCATGTATACTGCAGGGGCTCAGTACATATTTTCTGCATATGAGAAGATTGTGACCAATCTTGGAAATAACATTTGAAAATGGGGTATTTGGAACTCTTAGATTCCAGTCAATTAATACTTTATAATCTACTCACAAGTAAGATGGACCTAGGGGCTCTCATAACTAGAAATATTTTAGAAAGTGGCTGGTCCACACTGATCCTCAGGGCATACACACCACCCATAGCAAACCTACCAGTCCCACAGAAGCAACTGGGATTTGGAAAGATTTCTGGCAGTGGTTATAGGATGGCAGTTTGCAGGCAGAGTGTACCTGGCTAGATTCAAAGCCTAGAACATTTATGCCTCAGGAGCCTGCCAGGTCTTCTGCTCCAAAGCCCTCATTTTACAGATGAAATCTCAGAACACAAAGGTGACATGAACACAGTGAGTGGATGATAGAGCATTGTGGAAAACAAGGTTCTTTGGTTCCCAGCCTAATGCTACTTTATTTCATACAAATGTTTCCTGCATTTGGTTATATCTGTAAAGATTTCATGGATGAGAGGTCATAGCCATCATCTGTGAATTATACTTTTACCATAGCCAGTGGAAGGAGAGTTCTCAATCTTGCCCTAGATTCCAGGTTTCAGTTTTACCTCTTGGGCTTAGGAGGATGAAGGAGATTGCTAAGGAGGGTCGTGAGCCACATTGTAATACCATCAACCAAGGGTTAACAACCCCCATCCAGCCTGAGGTAGCTGTAGGCATCATACCCACCTCCCTGAGGTGAGAACGGCTGCCCATCCCAATGTCATTCATGCACACACTGGCTCCGCGGCCTCAATGAAGATTCATCCTGATCCCACTGGAATAAACTCTGTCTCCTTAAGTGTTATGACTGCACCACAGACCCTGGGTAAGGATGGAGTAAGGACAGGAGTTAGAAGGTGAATCTGCAGAATAAAATATCTATTTAGCGTGCAAACTCCATCAGACTTAGGAAGTAGGTAAGGAAAGACAAAATCTTACATCCTGTCTTGAAGAAATCATAGCCCCTCTAAAAAGGTCTCTATCCTCTCAACCCTCCACTTCCGGCCCCAGAATCCACATTCACTTCCAATACAGGTTCCTAAAGAAAGGTTGTGGCCCGTGTTTCAGGTTTAGCAGCAGAGAGTGAGCCAAATGCTTTTCGTCTTCTCTGTGCTAGAACTTGGGAGAGGGTTGAATGAGCCAATTCATCTGTTGCCTCAAGGACAGGTTGCAGCATCAGGTAAATGACAAGAAGCCAGCAGGTACAGGGACGTGCACCACCAGTAGACCATCAATTATATTATTAAATCAATCTTGACCTAGGAGCCGTCTCCCCTGTCCAGACAAACAAGATGAACTTTTCCCCCTTTTATCTCATCTGCAGAGATTCCTTCCAAATTCAGGGCAGGAGAGACCTCCAACATTCAGAACAGAAAAAAAACAGTCAAAGAGGTTTATGACAGTTTAATGTGCATATAATATGTTCCAGGGAAGGTTTATTCCTCGTTTTCACAGGAGCTACAAGTGAGAAGTTAAATAAGCACAGCAAGTCAATGATTGGTTTAGAACTTGTAGAATATTACTTTTAAACTCTCCTTCAGTGTAACTTTCTTTAGTACAGGGTTCTCTCATAGCACTAATATTAATATTAGTTCATTTTACTTATTTGTTTACATAACTCCCTTTACTCAACTGTATTAACAGAGAAGACCTTATCTTTTTACCATTGCATGACTACTGCCCAATATGATGCCTGGGAGGCAGTAAGAGTTTAATAAATAAATCTTATATAGTCATGCTTAGCTAGGCTTCTAGAAGTTACTGTATAGATTGCTTAGGTGCTTTAATCATTACCAAGAGATAGGTCTTATATCTTTTCTCCATATTTACATAAAGTCAAAACACTGAACAGAATTTTGCTTTCATGAGCTGATTACAACTCATGAAAATAGACTACAAGTGTCTATTTAAACTTCCCTGTTTATGATACACGGAATAATGTCCCCCCAAAGATGTCAACATCCTAATGCCCAGACCTGTAAATACACGGTAAAAAGGGACTTTCAGACGTGATGAAATTAAGGGCTTTCAGATGGAGAGATTATCCTGGGTTAGCTGGGAGGGGCCCATTTAATCTTATAGACCCTTAAACGCAGGTAACATTTGCTGTCTATGGTCACAGAGTGATACGACCATGGAAGAAGGGTCGGAGAGCTGCCGGCTTTGAAGATGGAGGAAGACAGCCCTTACCCAAGGGATGTAGTTGTCCTCTACATGCTGGAAAAGGCCTGAAAATAGACCCTCCCCCAGGGAATGAAGCCCTACCCACACCTTGACTTTAGCCCTGTGGGACCCACGTTGGACTTCTGACCTACAGAATGTGAGAGAATAAATTTTTGTCGTTTCACGACACTACGGTTATGATAATCGGTGATAGCAGCAATAGAAAACTGGTACACAGCCCACACCTCGCCACTCACAAGCTAGAGAGTGACGCATTCAGAACTTCCATGACCTCATTTATAAAAGTAGAGACAATAAATGCTTACCTAAGAGGACTCCCATGAGGAGAAAACACAATGAAGAATGCAGACACTTAATACAACGCCTGGAGCCTCAGAAGTAAGGACAGAGCTGTTCTCTGGATTAAGGGACATTTGAGCTGCACGGCCACTGCTGCAGTCACGCGGTCGACCTGCCTCTCCCAGAGCGGACTGAAAACCAGCCCCTCCTCGGCTGCCTGTTAGAGAAGTTATTCCCATATGCATAGCCGAGCAAGATTGTGGGGTCTTATGAATTCCTTGAGAAGCGGCAGTAGACTTCCCAGCAGAACAAGGCATCCCTCCATTGCCATAGTCCCAAGCCACCTGCACTGGGGAAGAGAAGGCCACCCCCAAGTATCCCCGGAACCCTGTTACTGTCACCCGCAGTTTACTGGTCCGAGACGATGCATCGCAGAGGAGAGTGAAACGATGCAAAAACCAGGTTTCCAAAGACTACATGCTCTCAGACCCAGTTAAACCATATGGTCTGCCTTGTTGCCTCGTTTAGAAATAATCATTTGCAGTTCTAAAGTTTCAATTAATAAAATCCAAACTGTTACCAATTCCCCACGACGGAGATGCCTCCACATTTTAGTTGGTGCGCAGTCTCCGCATTTACGATGAGCCTAGAGTGCCGCCTAGTGGGGACGAGGGGTGGCAGCATTTGACGGCGCGCTCGGAGGAAAAAACTACCAAAGAGGATGGACGACAGAAACGCTGCAAATTGAAAATGCCCAGGTCCTGGTGACGGGCTGCTGTTTTATGGGGCTTGCTTGACCTAAATGACACATATCCCAAGGAGATTTGTCTTGAGTGACTACCTCAGCTAAGAAATTGCACTAGCCAAATCAGGGTATTCATCCCATCCAGGTATCAAATAGCCTAAATAGGAATATATTTCATTTACTGTAGAATATTTTGGTGAATTTTTTCCTTTCCCTTCATAAGGTACGAACATTATGGAAACATAAGTAATTAATTGACTCTTGACTTATCTATTTTTATATCTGAATGCTAAAAGTTATTGTCAACTGTTTTTGAATTTTAATAACTTCTCAATTTATTCATTTCTGCTATTTTACCTGTTTTTCACTAGGATGATAGCTGCACAACATTGAAATGTGTCTGTTTCTCACAGGCCTTAATAATTCTGTACCTATATTACCCTTTTCATTTTCTCACATTCTTTTTATTTCTTTATAAGCACTCTCCTTATTCTGTAGCTCCATTTCTTTTTAGTTTCATTTCTTTAGTTCCATTTTCAATTAGTTTTCTAAAAGTGCTATATTGGATAACTTTTTGTCACCTTATTTTGAAAAAATAAAATTCTTCCCATTTAATCCATATCTTCCTTTAGAGGAAGAGTTTGATATTCTGAGAGAAGTAACTTTGTTCATAGAATTTTAAAGATAGAAAGCTGCTGCTTGACTAGCTGAAAATAGGACATTTTTCCATATTGTCGAAACACATCATAGAAACTAGAAAACCTCCTGAATTTCTATTTATCCAACTCCTCTTCCTTAGTTGCAATTTCCACTAACTGGATGTTAGCCATTCCTCTTCCACTCCATCCTCTTGTCTCTGCAGGAGTAATTTGCTGACTCCAAACCTTTCTACATATTATCCCCTGTGCTCCAGCGCTGTAGTACTCAACTGGCACTAAACAGATCAACTTTGATGTTTAAAACCAAACTGATCTTCTTCTTCTTTCCCCACCACGTCTGCTCCTCCTCCCCTAATACTCTCTATCTCATAGAGAATGGCGCCACCATCTGCTGAGCCACCGAAACCAGAAATTGAGGGATAGCTATAATTCCTCCCTCCCCTTCAACCTTTCCCAAATCCCACTGCCACTCTCTCGGTTTACCCTTTCATTGTGTTTTGCTATGATGACAACTACAGGGTCTCAGTGGTTCTCCCTGTATTCAATTTGCCTCTCTGAAATCTATTGTCTATCTTTGTGACAGATTGAACATTGTTAAATGCAAATTGATCACCACTTAATTTTTCATTGGCTCTCCAATACCTTCCGCATAAATCTAAACTCCTATATGAGGACAGTCAAGACCATCATCTGACTCCTACCACCTCTCCAGTCTCAACTTCCCCACTCACTATCGTATACCCAATGTTCCAGCCATCCTAGACACCAGCATTCCCTCTCTCACCTCCCTGTCCTCCTGCCAACCACTTCCTTGGGCTAGTTCCTTCAGTACTCAATTAATTCAGGCAACAGTCATCCAAAAAGTCAGCCAAAGGCAAAGGTGTTCCAGCAACATGGGAACACCTATCACATTGCATTGCATTGTCTTTTTGCTGTGTCTGCCCCTTCCTCAACTAGACTTCTTGTGGGCAGAAACCGTTATTCAATTTTAAAAACCTGATGTCCTACAGAGTGATTGTTATATTTGTTGCAGAAATTGTGAACAATATAACAGAGAACACTTTGTGACTTTTCACCCTGTGTCAGGCACTACCAAGATGTTACATGTATTGTTATATTTAATCTTCATTTTTGAACCTATGAAGATATTTTTTAATACTTGTTTTAGAAATGAATAAAATAAGGGTCAACAAAGTCAACAAAAAGTCAACAAAGTTATGTAAGTCCACTGTGGTGGAGGCTGTAATGTACCTTCCAAATCCCCCTTCAAGAAAGAACTTACTGCTTCATCTGTGTGGACCGTTGTCTGCAGTACTCCTCACCAATACTACGCCCTCTTTCCAGGACAGGCACAGTCAATGTGTGACCTCCGTGAGGGATCACCTCAACTCGGATGTCATTTCAGAGCATCCCATGGGGTCAGCCATGAGGCCTCCTTCAAGACTCACTTCTCCTCTTCCTTCTCTTTTTTTAATGAGTGTTGATGCTGACAGCACTCCTTAATAAACCTCTTGCACTCTACTCTCTATCACAGAGTCTGCTCCCCAGATAATCCTGTAACAGTCACACAGCTAAAAAATGATGGAGCCAACACTTGGACCAGACGGTCTAAACCAGCAGCTGTGCTCTTGGTCTACTAGTCTATACCACCTCCTACGATACACAAGCCTTGCTTATCTTTGTAGTACTAAGCATAGGTACTCAAATATTTACCAGTTCACTGTTCATCTATTTTTTTGTTTATTTCATTGGTACCATTTGTTTACAGTTTTTGTCCTCAAGAACCTCACAATCTAGTATATTGCTCATGAAGGGGCAGGCAAACTATATTCTAAAGTTTATTGTTTTAAGATCACATCAATAAGTGGTAATTAATTACTTCAAACAATAAATGAACATTCTCTAAGTTTAGACTTTATGTATCAATACTTTTAGAAACCCCAAATTTTAGCAGTGATGTGTCTTCTTCTTAAACACAAACCTGATCCATATCTTATTTATGTTATTTTACTAAATACCTTTAAAGCCATTCAAAAGCAAAACATTTTAAGAGAAGAAGAGAGAAGCAGTTTCAGGAGCACATAATGACCCTGGGTCCTCTAGGGATGTCTATGCCACAAGTTTAGCTTCCCGGGACTTTAAAATCTGCGCTGGTGATTTCAAGCACTGCAGCCATCTGAAGCCTTTGGCTATGGCAGAGTGCTCTAGATCCTGCCAACAAATCTCTTCAGGAAAGAAACCAAAGTAAAATTAGTTCACATTCCTTTAAGCCTTAGTTTTAAAATATAATCTTGAAATTTTCGATCTTGATTAGGAAACTATGCTACAGAAGGGTTAACTTTTCAAATAGGTGCTGAAGGGAGCATCCTTTAACACTGTTTGAACTGTTATTGGCATAATCTTTGTGGTTGGTGTTTGCTTTTTGTCTTTGCAAAATTGAGAAATGTTCTTTAAAAAATGCTGTCACAAATATTAATTAATTAAAATTTTAAAAGCCCTGTCAGTCTGGCCCAGCTTTCCAGGGGTTTATTACACAGCTCAAACCTACATAATTTTGCGCTGTCCAAATTAAAATAAACTTCTCGGCAAAACACAAGGAAAGGGTAGAATGTAAGTTTACACTATGAGCTACTCACTCTTTGCATTTTAACTCCCGGCCATGATGGCCCAACTGGCTCTTTTTTGCCTTCTATAGTCAAGGAAAGGCAAGAAAAGACCTTTCCTTAGGTCCTATTGCTCTGGAACTATTATTTCCTTAAAGATTTTATGCCTGTGTCATTTTGTGAGGGAAGCATTTTGTGAGGGAAGCACAGAGATGCAGGCAAGAGGTTAAGAATAAAGGTATTGGACTGAAGAAAACTTGAATTCAAATTCTTAATCCTAATTTAGCAATTTTTTTTGGCCTTAGGAAGTTGCTTAATCTCTTTGAGCCAAAATATTTGCAAACTATACATTCAATAAAGGGCTAATATCCAGAATCTACAAAGAACTCAAAAAAATCAGCAAGAAAAAACCAAACAACCCCATTAAAGAGTGGGCAAAAGACATAAACAGAAGCTTTTCAAAAGAAGATAGACAAATGGCCAACAAACATATGAAAAAGTGCTCAATGTCCCTGATCATCAGGGAAATGCAAATTAAAACCACAATGAGATATTGCCTTACCGCTGTCAAAATGGCTCTTATTAAAAAGTCCAAAGACAATAGATGCTGATGTGCATGCAGAGAGAATGTTTATACACTTTTGATGGGACTGCAAATTAATACAACCTCTATTGAAAACAGTATGGAGACTTCTCAGAGAACTAAAAGTAGACCTACCATTTGATCCAGAAATCCCACTATTGGGTATCTACCCAAAGGCAAAGAAGTCATTTTATCAAAAAGACACCTGCACTCGAATGTTTATTGCAGCACAATTCACAATTGGAAAGATGTGAAATCAACCCAAGTGCCCATCAAAATTCATGAGTGGATTAACAAACCATGGTATATATATATATACCATGTAGTACTACTCAGCCATAAAAAGGAATGAATTAATGTCTTTTGCAGCAATTTGGATGGAACTGGATACCATTACCCTGAGTGAAGTATCTCAAGAATTAAAAAACACTTTCAACTATACTCTTAATGGCTACAAATATTAATTAATTAATATCTAATATATTAATACCTACTTCATAACCATGTTTTTTAAACTGAAGAAAATATTGAATAAGATCCTTTTCACTCAGTTGGTATACAAATAGCATATGACAGATGGTGATAGTTGTCATTTAAAGAGCTTCTGTTGCATTGAGAATAGACAAGTGCAGGAAAAAAACCTTTATTAAGCATTGAATTTGTACCAGATACTGCACTATCTTTACATACATATTCCCATTTAATTCTCATAACAATCCAAAGAGATTGACAATAATATTCCTACTATATAATTAAAGAATTGAAGCCTCAGAGAGATTAAAAAGCTTTCCCAGGGTCACGCAGCTAGATTATGACCTCCTAAAACCAGGATCTGGTGTCTTGTTTAAATTCACAACACCTGTCATTAAGTTTTTAGTAATCTAAATTAGTTTGTTGTAAATTAAGGTGTTAATTGTAATCTCCAAGGAAATCACTAAGAAAATAACTCAAAATATATATTAAAATCTAAATTAAATGGTATTTCTTCCTGTGGAATATATTTTCTGTGCATGGGCCATATTTTCTTGGTTTCTTTGTGTCTCTCACATTTTTTTTGAAAATAAGATATTTTGAATATTATACATTTGAATATTATAACTCATTTTTTAATGTTTGTTGTTGTTTCTTGTTGTAGTTGTTTGTTTAGTGAATTTTCTAAGCTAATTTTTTGTGTACCCCTTAAAGTCTCTGTTTTATTAGTGGTCAGCTAAATTAAAAGAAACTAAACTAAATGGGAATTAAAATGCTACCAGAATATATTTAACACAAAAGAAAAAAGTAATGGAAAAATTGAGAAACAAAACAGACATAAGGCATCATCTTAGTCTGTTCCTGCTGCTATAACAAAATAGCACAAACTAGGTAATTTATAAACAATAGAAATTTCTTTCTTGCAGTTCTGCAGGCTGGTAAGTCCAAGATCAAGGTGTCAGCAAATTTGGTGTCTGGTGAGGCCATCTTCTTGTAGTGTCCTTACATGGTGGAAAAAGAGAAGTTACATCCTCATATGACTGAAGGGTAAAAGGAGAAAATGAGACAAATGCTGCGTCCTCACATGGCAGAAGAGTTGAAAGGGCAAGGAAGGTCTCTGAAGCCACTTTTATGGGAGTATTAATCTCATTCATAAGGGCAGAGCCTTCATGACTTAATTACTTCCCAAAAGGCTCCAACTCTTAATCCCACCAGAATGGCGATTAAGTTTCAACATGAACTTTGGAGGGACATAAACATTTCAACCACAGCAAACTTGTAGAAAACAAAATGCAAAATATTAGATACAATAATTACATTAAATGTAAGTAGATTAAGCTCTCCAACTTAAAGGTAGAGATTGGTGAATAGATTTTTAAAAAAGCAGGATCTGTTATATGATGTATACAAAAGACATTAGATTCAAGCACAGATATAGGTTGAAAGTAAAAAAAAAATGGACAAAGATTCCATGCAAACTGTCACCAAAAAAGAACTGGAGTGGCTGTACTAATATCAGACAAAATAGACTTTAAGACAAAGATACTGATATTGAAGAGATGGCAGGAAAACTAGAGGAAACCTGTAAGTTGACTAGAGCTGGTATAGAGGTCACAGCTATAAATATACATGATAACTGAGACCATGCTTTATTAAATTTTAATCCTCATATTTAGCTTAGATCTCATGATATAATAGGTATTTAATAATATTGATTGAATAAATTTATGTATGAACTCTAAATCACTACCATAGAGGTGGTAGTTGAAGCTATAATTTAAAATAATATCTATGGAGAGTATGGAAGGGAGAGACAACAAATAACTAAATCATGGAAAATGTGGGAAAGATTTGCATTTATGAGGCAAATGGAAGAAAAGCAAGAGTTGGGGTAAGAAAGTATTAGAAGGCAAGAAGCATCATATTTTCAAAAGAGTGCAGGACATACACGTATTGTATTAATATAGAATGTAATCCGTGTCTAAGCACATGTAGATTACATATGCATATATGTGAGTGTGTGTATAATCAAAATAATTAACCACATACCTGTCACTGTGTCAGTGCTACAGAGAAGTCTAAACTTAGAGTTTCTTCTGGCTACTGAAAGGCAACACTTAATTCTCCTGGTATTATAAATAAATAGTGTAGCATTCAATAGCCCCGTGAGTACTAGAAATGTTCAGGAGAATCAATCATAATCAGAAGCACTGCCTACTTGTTCAGTGTTTGTACTTGTCTCTTCTAAATAACAACTCTATTGCTTTGCCCTGTCTGTACTCCCCTAATGTTTACAAAGTCTCTTTCTTCTGAAAAATAGCTCAAGTGTCTTGTAAGTAGTACAATAAAACTTCTGATAAGCCCAGAAACAAAATGATGCCAAGTGGATTTGAAGTTAGAAGAGGATTTGAGGCACTTTAAGAAACACTTTCTCCAATGAAACATTAATGTCTATCTTAAATTAAGGAGATAGGAAAAAAGAAATGGAGAGATGAAATAGAAATTGACTAACATTTCATCAATTCATTCCCTAAAGTTGTAATGTAATGGCACCAAGATATCCTTATTAGTCCTAGCTTCTTTGGATTTTTCCTTTTTTTATTTTCTTTCTTCTTGCTAGTTTGCTAACTTTAATACATTATCCAATTTGTTTTAGTAAGACACATACCATTGTAATATATAAACTATTTGCTACTCCAATTTCTACTAAGCAAGTCTGTGCTCAGACTCTGTTTGCCAAGAGTGAGAAAATGCTACAGTTCAGATTTAATTATTCTTAGTTATTGCGTGAATATCTATTGTTCTAGGTGTTGTTTTTAGGTTTTACGTGGCCTACATCCATTCCCCCTTCTGTAAGTAGCATCGCCTTGATTATACTTGATTAACCCCCTTCCTGCTTCTCAGTTTATGAGGGTCCAGATGGCTGACTCCAGAGGTAGTTACCTGAGCCACTCTTGGCCAATCAAATGTTCTGGCTCTGGGATTTGACTCGAGCAGACAGCTTGCTGAAAACAGTGGTAGCTTGCTTTTCCCAACAGTTGGCTACTCAGAAGAAGGAGTTTCTTAGGTCTGGCTGTCCTGAGCTCCAAAGCAATCCTCCCTGCTTTTGGACCTTCCTCAGATTTGCATTTTAAGTATTTCTTTCAATTCTGGAACTATCCAGTAAATCCAGGTTTTTCTATTATCTTGAATGTATTTATTACAACCAAAAGAAAAAAATCCTAACTGATATATTAAAAACCGTTTCATTTAAAAATACAGAACACCAACAGACCAGCTATCCAGCACGACCCAAATAGGTCCACCACTGAAGTGCCTCTCTAAACCAGCAGGACTAATTTTAAGCCAACATCCCAGATTTTATAACTTCCAAACAAGAGTTTTCCCATTTTAAGGTTGCTTTACTGAAAACACTGTAGTGTTAGATTAATAACCTTTATTCTTTTTAACACCTTTCAATCCATCTACTTTTCCAGTTTTTCTCTCATTTGTTTCACTCCTTCCTTGTGAAAGGCAGAAGGGCAGCATTATGATTTATTTCAAAGTATCTTTTTCTTTTCAAGGTAAAATGTCATCTTTTGTAAAAATATCTTTTATTTTTAGTACTTTAGCATTTTAGTACTTCAAATCATATGTTATCTGTACACTCACTGATAGTGAAGAGTTGGTCTTGTCCAGGATCATATATTTTTGTATGTATATTTATATACAGAAATACAATGTAGGCCAGGCACAATGGTTCATGTCTGTAATCCCAGAACTTTGGGATACAAAGGTACGAGGATTGCTCGAGGCCAGGAGTTCAAGACCAGCCTGAGCAACATAGTAAGACCCCATCTCTACAAAAACGTTTTTAAATTTAGCCAGATGTGCTGGCACATACCTGTTGTCCCAGCTACTCAGGAGGCTGAGGCAGGAGGATCACTTGAGCACAGGAGTTTGAGGTTGCAGTGAGCTATGATGATGCCACTTCACTCTAGCCTGGGTAACAGAGCAAGACTCTGCCTCAAAAAAATAAATAAATAAATAAAATAAAGGAAAAAAAGAAATATAACATGAGCTACATATGTAATTTTAAATTTCCCAGTGACTGCATTTTTAAAAAGTAAAAAGAAAGAGGTGAAATACATTTTAATAATACATTTTATTTAACCCAGTATATCTAAAATAATATTTCAGCATATAATCAATATAAAACTATTGAGATTTTTATATTCTCTTTTATATACTAAGTCTTTGAAATCCAATGTGTATTTTACACTTAGAGAGCATTTCAAATCAGATGCAAATTTCTATTCAAAATACTTGGTCTGTATATAAATTTCATAAATTTTACAGTTGAAAAAGTAGATTCACATACCCAAGTTGTTTCAAACATACTTAAAGTTTTCTAATACATGAATGGAGTACCAGTTTTTAAATTTGAAATTAACTAAAATTAAATGAAATTAAAAATTTATTTCCTCAATTGTACTAGCTGTATTTGAAGTGCTCAGTTCATGTGGCTAATAAATACTCTTTAGACCTTAGTGGTCTAGTTGAACTGGCTAGGCATGTTCAGACATCTCTCAGACCTCACTCATGTGGTTTTGACACTTTAACATTCCACAATAACTTTTGTTACTAAAAGGTGCAAGGATTTCTGCTTGAAGTATATTGAGTTTCATTGAACTGTGGCTTTATAATTTTCATCAAACTGGGGGATTTTTCAGCCATTATATCTTCAGAGGTTTTTTCCTGTCTTGTTCCCTCCCCCAAATCACACTTACCCACCCACCTAGCCCACCACCACCATTCCAGAACTCCAATTACTTACATGTTAGGCTGCTAAATATGATCTCCTGGCTTACTCTTGTTCTTTTTTTTCCCCCCCGTCTTTTTTTTTCTCTGTATGTTTTATTCAGGATAATTTCCATTGCTATGTCTTCAAATTCACTCATGTTTTCTTCTGTAGTGTCTAATCTGCTGTTAATACCATTCATTGTATTCTGTATTTTTCACTTCAGATAATGTATTTTCCGTCTCTAGAATTTCAATTTGCGTCTTTTTTTATATATCTTCCATTTTTCTCTACATATCAAGATCATGCTTTACTTTCCTTTCTTGAACATATGAAGTATATTGATTATAGTTATTTTAATGAACATATGGAGTACATTTATAATAGCTGTTTTAGTATTCTTGCCTTCTATCATCTACATCATTTCTGAATATGTTCCTACTGTTTAATTTTTCTCCTGATTATGGGTTATATTTTCCTGCTTCTTCGCATCATGAAAATTTTTGGCTGGATGCTGGGGCTTGTGAATTTTATGCTATTGGGTGCCAGTGTTTTGTTTTAGTTGTTTTGTTATCATTACTTGTTAGTTATTATATTCTTTTAAGTATTTGTGGGCTTTGTTTTGGGATGCAGTTTGGTCATTTGGAATCATTTGGTCCTTTGAAGGTTTGGTTTTAGGGTGACTCAGAATAGTCTAGGTATAATTTGAACCCAGTACTAAGGCAATACCTTTGTGAGGACTCAACCTGATGATCTCTGTATTAGGAAATATTTCCACTCTGGCTATTAGGAACACAAACTATTCCTGGCCCTGTGTGGTCTCTGGGGATTGATCTGCCTATGTCTTTCCAGCAGTTCTTCTTGGCATCAGTAGTCTTCTCATAGATGCATGCAGGTCAATTCTCAGCCAAAGACTTAAAAAGACCTCTCTGCTAATCCCCAGAGTCCTCTCCTCTTCCCTCTCTCTCCCCTCCCACCTCTTTCTCTCTTTCTCTGCCTCTCTTTCTCTCTCTCTCTCTCTGTTGGGACTACCAAAACAAAACACCATAGACTGGGTAGCTTATAAACAACAGAAATTATTTGTCACAATTCTAGAGGCTGTAAAGTCCAAGATCAAGGTGTCAGCAAATTTGGTGTCTGGTGAGGGCTCCATCTCTTGTCCATAGATGCATATTCTCATTGTGTCCTCACATGGTGGAAGGTTATGAACAAGCTCTCTGGGCCTATTTTATAAGGGCATTAATCTCATTTATGAGGGGTACACCTTCATAATCTAATCACCTCCCAAAAGACCCCACCAGCTAATGCCATCACTTTGGGAGTTAGGACATCCACATATGAATTTGGGGGGACACAAACATTCAGAGCATAGCTTGTGCCCTACTGCTTGTGGCACTTTCTCTCTCTGCCCCCCTTTCTCTCTGCAGCAACTTCCTTTCTTCCTTTCTAAGACTCTTCTCCACAGATTTTCTCAACTTAGCAAGACCACCAGGCTCTGCTTGGGTGAAGGCGGAGGGCCAGGACACTGGAAGTGCTCACGTCGTGGTTTCCCTTCTCTCAGGAGTCACTGTCCAGGGCTACCTGTTGTCCAATGTCTGAAAACTGTTTTCTATATTTTGTCCAGTTTTCTAATTGTTTAAGGGCAGAAGGTAAAGCGAGGTCCTGTTATTCTACCATGGACCAAAAGACATAAAAAACTGCCATTCATTTAACAAATATTGATTGAATGCCTACTATACGTGAGAAAGTGCAGAGCCCTGGGGATCAACTATTGAACCAAAAGAAATTCAGTTCCTGCCCTCATGGGTACCACAGCCCAGCAGGGAAGATCAGCAATAATTAAGGGATCATTCAAGTAAATACATAATACAAACCATGATAAGCGATATGAGAGAAAGCAGAGCACTGTGAAAGCATATAACAGGAGACCTGAATTAGTCTGGGTGAGCAAGAAAAGTTCCCTGAAACAAGGGACATTGTAACTAAGATTTAAGGAATAAATAAGATTTGGTCTTTGTGCTGTGTAGGGTAGGAAGACTTCCCAAAAAGCAGCATACGCAAAAGGCTTATGGTAGGATGGAATCATTAGAGATCATCACGTTTGACCCTTAGATTTCCCAGTGCAGAAACGAAGGCTCACAATGTGCCACTGGCAGAGCAGGGACTGAAACCCAGGCCTCCTACATTCAGGTCTAGAGCCCTTCCCATTCCATTGTGTTGGTGAGCAAATGCAGAGAATGCTGGAACATTTTATATACGATATTTGCCATTTTCTGGTCTGTGATATGTTATGGGCAATATGTGATTTTGTAATTTATTTTCATTTAAAAATAATTATGGCCAAGAGTGTATTCAAGATATACTTTTAATTGCCAATATTTTTATGTATTTACAAGGAATATGCTGTAAAGTGTAAATAAATGTACAAGAGAGCACAAAACAGAAAAGGAAGAACACTCACACATTTAGTACGCCGAAGCCGTAACAGCATCATAATGGCCTGAGACTGCTAATGCAGTTCCCTAAGTGGCTAAATGACACTCAGGAGAGTCTCACTCAGCAGTATAAGCTGTTAGTGCTTTCAGACATTTTGGGAAATGCATCCATTGCCCCATTGCCAGCTTAATTGGTATAATAAATGTCGATTAAAGCTCCTTTAAGATTTTAAACTGCAAAACTCAAGTGAAACTACCTATGTATAGACTTATACAGGATGCCTCTATAAGAAGTCTCTCCTAAAAGAAACACAGTGTATTTACATTTACCATGAGCCACATGGATACACACAGCGAACTTGTATTTACATAGGAAAGAATGTTATTTTCACCACCTATCTTAAACGTATCACTCTTAAATGGCTTTTAAACTGTTATATGTGTTATATACCAGTAGAATTCAGTTTTCTTTCAACATATGTACAGAGATCACCACCTATGTATCAGGACTGGAAATACAGTAGTAAACAAGATAGACAGACATGCCCCCACCCCATCTGTATGGAGGGATCCTCTAAAGACACTGCTAGAAAGCCCTTTTCCATCAATGATTCTATTTCTATCCACAACTCCTTTTTTTAACTTTTACTTATGAGGCTTAAAAGACAATTATTCATCCAGTATAAACATAAAAACACCGTCTTCGTTAACTTCTGAACTTGGCAAAAAAACATTTGTTATGTCTTATGTATAGCCCATTAATTTAAGGTGACAAAAAAATGCCGTTTTAGTTTAAGTAGCCCAAGCTGCCAATTGTTTGAAATCATCATCCTCTTCTTCTGCCCTCCTGGATGACACTGGAACATAAAATGGATAAAAATTAGTAATCGGTGACATTCACACTTTCAGCACAGAAAACAGCTGTGAGTTACAAATAAAAATGTATTTATTTATGAAATAAAAAATGCGTGCTAAAAGGGATGGGTCTGGCTATTACTTTAGGCAATTATCCAACCACAGGTAGCTGAGCTGGGTAACAGACCTGCTCGGGATCCACGCGCAGCAGAAGGCATGGACCGACCTGCAGTGGCAGGCATGCTCCGCTTTCTATCTGGCTGTGCTGGGAGAGAAGAAGGAGGCACATTTGGAAGCCGCATATTTGTCATCTTCTTATTTAATTCCTCCTGCTCCAATTCTTCAAGTTCTGCCATCAACTCATCCTGAACATAGGAGAAAGGGAGAATTATGGAGTTAACGTTTCAAGACGTGGGTTTCCTCAAACACAATAACAAGAACATCTGCTACCCAATTGATATGTGAGAACCCAGTGAAATGGAATATTTATTTTAAAACTAAGTCTTTTTTGCAACACTGAGCAATGATTAAAAATTGAATATTTTGGGTTGTGCAAATTTGTTGTAGTTAATCTTATAATACTTCAGTAAACATCCATTCAAGTAATTTGTGCTAGCTGAATATATAACCTCTTCACAGTTTCTGGGAAATTTACACCTTGCCTGTCATTATTCCAATATGTTCTTTTCTTTTCTTCTATTTAGAATCTATGAAACTTTAACTGGAGAAAATAAATATTTTTCTTTGGGCTAATGCTATTGAAAATAAAACAACGTGTATAGCAAAACCACAATGCACAGAAAGTAAAAAGTATCAAAGATACTATGGTTCTTTTATGAAATCACCAAAGTCAATATAAATCATGCTATGCATTTGGGTTAAGAAAATTTCAATTCAAGATAGGTATACCATACTTCTTTTTTTTTTTTTTTTTTTAGCAATAATCTCAGAGAGTCTGGTTTAATCTTAGACTACTTTCTGTCCACAAAACCTTAGAGAGGCAAGTCTTGTTTGGGACCTTAAGGGTGTTAAGTCACCGTATGCCAGGTCTGAGATTACCCGAGATAGTTCAGATCTCACTGGTTCCATAAGTACTCAGGTGGAGTCCAACCCCTCTCAAGGAGAGGTTGGGAGTCACAACTAAATTTGTCATCAATGGAATTCTGAGGTTGTCACTATTAGAAATAACCTGAGACACCCTTACATTCAACCAAGTAGATTTTTCATTTATTCATGCACTATTATTTATTACTATTATTCGTCAAATTTAGTGAGGGCTCACTCCTGGACAGGTTTTAAGCTCAGTGCTGAGGATGCACAGTTAAATCAATAATTCCTACATTCAAGGGAGTCTTTATGCTCAAATGTGGGGAAAAGGCACAGAAACAAATAATCATGCTATATTGAAGTGAGAGTAATAACACTACGGGACAAGAGAGGAGATATTTAAGACAATCACAACATTTGATCAAGTCAGTGAGTATCAGATTTGTAGCAAGTTGAAAGATTGTCTGACCTCTATTAAATCTACCTCATGAAAAGGAAATAAAATATGAAGGTATACGGCATCCGGCCATATGAAATAGCATAGTCAGTGAAGTTTTGTGCTTTATGCTTCTATACAGGCTATAGGAATAACATTCATCAGAATGAATACTCCAATGTCCTATTTCTGCGCACAAAACAATTAGAAACAAATGTAGTAAACACAGTAATGGCAGAACAAGCTATCCTATGCTGAATGCGTGCCCAGAATTGCCAATAGTGCTTGATAGTCATCAATAGCACCAGAAAGATATTGATGTTTTCTTTGGCAAATATGATGACAACAGAGTAATCATCTCCACCATCATTTTCAGTCTTAAGGTATCAAATACTTATTTGATCATTAAGAAAAGAATTTTAGGATGGGTGTGGTGGCTCACGCCTGTAATCCTAGCACTCTGGGAGGCCGAGGTGGGAGGACTGCTTGAGCTCAGGAGTTCAAGACCAGCCTGAGCAAGAGTGAGACTCCATCTCTACTAAAAATAGAAAAATTAGCTGGGCATCATGGTGTGCACCTGTAGTTCCAGCTACTCAGGAGGCTGAGGCAGGAAAGAGGATCACTTGAGCCCAGGAGTTTGAGGTTGCAGTGAGCTACAATGACACTACTGCACTCTACCCAGGGCAACAGAGTGAGACTCTGTCTCAAAAAAAAAAAAGAAAAGAAAAGAATTTTAGAATTTAAGATATTTTAGAGATAATCCAGTGATATAATAATCTTCCTTTTGTAGACTAGAAAACTAAGAGTCAGAAAAATAAAGGGACTTACACAAAGTTTTAATAAATGGTAGAACCCACATATCTGCATAAGCCCAGAGCCCTTTCCACCATATCATAATGCACTCCTTAGATGCTTATTAGTCTACACCAAGGGTTGGTGAATTTTTCCTATAAAGGGCCAAATAGTAACATTGCAGGTTTTGCAGGCCACATATCTTCTTCTGTCACATAGTCTTCTTTCTTGTTGTTATTCTCTACAACACTTTAAAATTGTGAAAACCATCCTTGGCTCACAGGCTAAACAAAAACAGGCCATGGGAAGGATCCTGCAAGCTACATGTTGCTGATCCCTGGTATATACCATTTTTAAAGAGTGTTAATTCCTCATTCTCATCTTTTAGGATTTCATGAAACCACATCTTACTTGTTAGATTTACCATTTTTAATATCACATAGATGCTGGAAATTGGATTCTTTGCCATGCCAATCTAAGATTTGGAAATGTTTCTAGATGTGTACTAGTCCTACTCATATGTGCTTTGATAGAACAATTGAAATTCACAGTACAAACACCACCATTATAATTATAGTCTGTCTGTTTTATTGGACTGATTAATCTAAATGGAATGTGTGTGTTAATAATGCCACTCCACTTCATATTTATTTTGTTTCATAGCCTGAGTAATAAAGAGCCTAACCTCTAATTTAACAGCTACAGAGCATGATAGGTCTGTTCCTTGCAGGGTGACATAGTCTGTTTTGTTTTGCCCAGATGTGTGAGCACTCGATTCCTCGCAGAGGGGCTATTTGGCTTCAACCATTAAAAGTCACTAACTTTACATAATCACATGCTGTTTTTTCCTTAATAGCTAAAAATTTAATTAGGAAGCTGTTTGCCAAAATATATTACTCTTTCCTTTAAAGTGGAGCTAGCAGCACTTCATTTTTCTCTTAAAAGAAGTGTCTAAAAAATATCACTTATTCTTTAAGTAGTAAAGGAAACTGCCTACCATATGAAGGGAAGGGACCCTTGACAGCAGCTACAATCCTACATTTTTCATGTTGTGTTACCTACCTCATCAAAGTCATCACCAAGACCAATCCGTTGAGAAAATGCTTCTGAGATTTCTTGGGCAATATCCTGTTGTTCTGTGATATCTTGCATCAAATCATCTATTTTGTTCAAATCTCTGGGAAACAATATTTTGTTGAACTACTTTAGAATTTTAACTTATAATTGTGAATTTAGATATAAGCCCATATGAAAAAATGAGTCAATTTAATATAAACTCTTAGCTATGTTAGCAGGATAATAAAAATTCCTGATGATATTTATCAACTTTAAAAATAATTTGCATTTCAAAGAAACCTTAATCCTCTATGTGTACATATATTTTAAAAATAAATAGCAATTACATTTGGAACCCACTAGGAATTATTTTACAATTATCAATATTTGCAGACCCTTTTTGAAGTTTTGTCTGGTATGACACATGTAAAATTTAAATATATGCTGTTGTGCATCAACTCTGCAGGAAAGGGTGCCATGGACCACCGAGGACCACCACGACTAGATGAGCTGTGGCAGCTCTCCGTAGCCACTATTTGGCAGCATCCCTTTGGAGAAGCTAAACTCCGGGACTAGAGATCTATGTTCCATGGTACCTAGTAGCTCGGAGATCCTGACTCCCTAAAGGCTTTCACATAGTGGCGATACCCTGGGAGGTTACTAAAGAGAGCAAGGTTAAGTCTATGAAACCCTAAGAAGAATCAGCAACTATGGCAAAGGAGTCTAGGCAGCCACAGGCTCAGGATGGACAGCTGCTTCAGAGACAGTTTCTAGCACCTAAACTCCACTGGCCCCTAAGCACCTGCCTAGGCTGTCAGTGTCTTGATGCCAGAGTCTGAACTCTCTCTATAGTACCCTGTCTCTGAATCATTCTCCCACCTCTGAAACTAGGCCAAACTGATTGGATACAAGAGAAGTGACAACGTCCCTCATTATTACGTAACCACACACCAAAAGTTTGATTCCCAGTGGAATTCATCTTTTCTGAGTTTCTATATACTGTAAAAGCTGAGTATTTTGGCATATTAAAAGTTTCATGTAGTAATCAAAAAGAATACTTTTACCACCCTCCCGTCAACCTTTCTCTCTAATCTTTATTATTCTATTTATAACAAGTATACAATGAATATATTTATAAAAAGGAATATGAGAAATGTATGGCTAAAGGTTGGGCCTGGGAGTGAATTTTTCTCAAAAGGAACACAATGGTATGATGCTGCTAAGCTACCTGGAGAGAAAGGTAATACATTTGGCACCCAGTTTACAGCAACAATAGAGGATTTTGACTCTGATAATGAATCCCGTGATCTCTCCAAAGCTGTCAAAAGGGTGGCTTGATTATCAATGAATTATGAAGACAAGATGTTAGCAAGGTTGTCTTCACTGCCCCCAGCCTCCACTTTTTCCCTATTTTCCCACACTTTCCTATGGAAATGTGTCTACACCCCTCAGGCACTCATTGCTCTTGTGCACCCTTGGCCCAGGTTCCACTATTATGTCCAGTATCAGGAAAGGATCGGGTCACAGGCATTTATTTCCTAGGGTGAATGTAAAGCAAATTCGTCACCAGCCCTGCTACCACTACGAATATTGATTATTAAGTGTTTACCGTGTGCCAGGAACTATGCCAAGTGCATTGTTTCTAGTATCTCATTGAATCTCACAGTAACTACATGAGATATCTTCTTCATTTACAAATTTGGTGTAAATATTTACATTCTTTAGTCACTTCTTTATTTACATATAAAGAAACTGAATCAGGGAGAGGCAAAGTAATTTGTCCAAGGAATAGTCAGCAGTAGCACTGGGATTAGAACCCAGAAAATTTGACCCCCCCAAACCAATGCTCATAACTTTTATTCTATGTCAGTGGTTCTCAAACATTGGTTAGTATCAGAATTATGGAGAACTCAGTTATGAAAAAAAAAAAAAACAGGCCAAACCCTATCCTAGTTCAAGGAGCCTGGGCATCTGCATTCTCTTTATTAACTCTCTAGGTGATACCGATCCCCTCCAAAATTTGACAACCACCATTCCATGGTTCTAACACCCTCACTGACGTTGACATTGAAGTCTTCTTAAAATTACAGAATTAAGTTATTAACAGGTAGAGTTTTGACCATGATGAAGGAGCTGGGAAGCCTTAAATGCACATCCTTCCTTTTTACATGGTCTTTTTTTATTTTTGCCACTAGAACCTCTAATCTTTCTCCAAGAGACTATTTCATTCCCTATCGAAGAGCCTCAAAGAGTAAGCCCATTCCTGCCAGAATTATAATATAGTTCCAAAGGCTCTTTCCGACACTGAGGGAATTCATGATTCACAGGGAGACCAAAGTCACTCACATGTTTTCATGAACTGTTTTCATTGCTTTTGCTGCAAAGCCCATGTTCCTTAACACCTCGGTGTTCGTGTGTGAGTTTTCCAGGGCTTCTCTCTGGAATTCGATGGTGGAAAGTGTGCCATCGATCTGAGTGAGTTGCTTCTCAAACCTCTTCTTTCTCTTCAGTGCCTGTAATGCAGCTAAATAAGGGAGAAGTCACATGTATAAGGAAGGAGACAAGGACACTTACTCAAGAGACACTTGCTCAGCATCAAGCATGGACTTAGAACTGCTAATAGCTGAAGACAGTGCGTAGACCAAATAAACCTGAGAGACTTAAGGGTAATGTCTGTCCTCTGAGTCAGCCTCCAGGGGTGGAAAACCCATGGCCTTGGGGCCACATGTGGCCTTCTGGATCCTTGAGTGCAGTCTTTTGACTGAATCCAAATTTTATAGAACAAATCCTTTTAATAAAGGGATTTGTTCTGTGAAGTTTAGATTTGGTCGAGGGGCCACGCTTGGGGATCCAGAGGGCCACATGTGGCCTGGAGGCAGAAAAGATTTTGTTACTCTTTTCTTCCAAAGTCTGGCAAGTGTAAGAGGATGGAAAGTGAGTTTTTATATTCCATGAAATATGCCACAGAAATGTTTCTGTCGATATTGGATTTTCAAAAAAGATAAAAATATAGGTAAAAATCATGCAATAGAAAAATATACCTTTAGAGAAGGAAAGAACCTTAATGACTGTTAATTCTAGACCCATTTCCTTAAAGCCAAGTTCTCTGAGATTCAGAGAAGTTAAGTGACTTGCTTAAAAGTAGACAGCTAGTGGCAGCTGGAACCAGAATCCTAGAGTGCCGAGCTCATGTCTTGGTCTGAGATGATTGTGAGGTGGCCATTAAAGTTATGTCTAACCATGAATGTCCATGAAATCAATATTGCCAGAGCTGTACTCAAGGACTAGATGGTATACTGATGAGAGAAAAGAGCATCACCTTCAGAGAAATGATATCCAAATAATTCTCCCAATAACATTTTAGCAAGATAACCTTACTTTCTTCACTCTGAAACCACAAAACTAATAGAGTCCTTTTGACTGTGCCACCTCAGAAAGCGCCCAAGAAAAGGCTCCAAAATGTCCATTTTGATAAGGCATTTAAGGAGAGTTCAGGGAAAGAGCTGCAGAAAAATGTTAATATAAAGATAAGTGAGAATTAAACGGAATTGGCAAAAGAACTTACATGGTTTTGGAGTGAAGTAGTAGTGAAGTAAGTTATCGCAACCAAGATTTCTAAGAGAAGTATCTCTTATAACTCTGTGTTAATCTATTTCTTCTTGTAATTTCAACAGTTTTTTTTTTAACTTTGCTTTTACTTTGGTGTACAAAGACTCATAGCCATTATACTTTTTGGTGGATGCTATTGTTAATCAGCATTTTGTTTTATATTAAGTTAATATTTAGCTTTCTTTCTGTTACAATTTCCATGTAATACTTTTCACATGGACCTTTATTTTAAAATTGTTTTTCATTTGCTTTTATTTGGTATGCCTATTACAAATAGAATACACTTGGATGTTTAGCTTGTATGATTGTTTTTAACCCATTTAGATAATCTCTATTATTTAATGTGAGATTTTTCACTCAGTCTCATTCACTGTGATAACTGATATACTATCTAATATGGTCTTTTTACCGTCAACTTTCCTGTGTTTTTATGCTTTTTGTTCTCTTTCTGCTTTCTTGTCTTTATGAAAATTGATGAAATTTTCTTTGTCCATGTTTTTGGACATTGTATATACTACATTTACTCTTCTAATGGACACCCTTGTAGTTAAAATATACACATATAATTAAACTAGTTTTCTATCCATGTTGAAAATTAATCAGTATCTATCATTTACTATTCCCAAAGTCTCCTTTCCCACCGCAAACCCTGCAATGTTTGATTGAAATAATCTGCATTTTTATTAGTTCCATATGATTACCAGGACTTTTTTTTTTTTGTTACACTTTCAATTTTTAAGGAAATCTTTCTTAACGATTGCCTTAAGTTTCCTGGACACAGATTTCAACAGTCATTACACTAAACTGTAGTGTTTACTGGCTTATTTTCTTACCATTGCTTCTCATAGCCTACGTTATACTCTGTCTTGGATTGCTTTTTTATTTTACTGAAATGAATCTTAAAGTATTTTTTTTTCAGGAAAGGGGCATAGATATAAATTTTCTAAATGCCTATGGGTCTGAAACTGTCTTTATTTTGTTTCAAACTTGAGTGGTAGTTTTGGACTTTTACAGAATGCTAGGTTCAGAATATTTCAAAAATTTCAGGCCATTATTCCATCATCTCTGAGTAGCCAACATTTCAAAAGTTTGATAATAAAATTATTCTCATCCCTTTGTAAATAATCTATCTTCTTATTTCCTCTCTGGAAATGTTTAAGATTTTCTTTTTCATCTTGGAGTTATAAGATTTCACCAGTACAAGTCTAAGCATGTGCCTTTTATTTTTTGCTTTTTCTAACTACGTATTTAGTGAGTATTTTTATTCTAAAGAATCAAGTCTTCCTATAGCTTGGGAAAATGTATTCTTATTTCTTTTATTACTTCTTTCTCCTCCATTATCTCCTTCCACTCCCTTCTGACATCCCTATTTATTTTTATTTAATTATGCATACTATTACACACACATACCCTCAAAACATTCTCTCTCTTTTCTCTCTTTTGAAATCCCTATAAGATGGACATTGTATTCTTTGGCTCTATCCTCTAATCTATTAATTTATCTCTGTCTTTTTGATCTATGTCCTAGGAGAATTCCTTGACTTTATTTCCAGCTCACTAATTTAATCTCCAGCTATATTCATCCTACTTTTTACCCCTTTTTTAAAATTATGTTTTTAATTTCTAAAAACTTCTTCTTATTCTCTAGTTGCTCATTTTTATGGCAGCCTATTCTTGTTCTATAGATGCAATAGCCTCTTGAATCTCTCTGCAGATAGTAACACAAGTTTTATTTTTAACATCTTTCATTTTTGACATAATCTTTCTTCTCTTGGGTTCTGTTGTTTGCTTTGCATATCTTGATCCTTCTCTTTCATACAATTGCTTTTCCTCAAAATACTTCTGATCCTCTATTATAGGTTTATGTAAATGAGAGACTAGAATGGTTAATATAAGTAGCTGTGTGTCTTGTCCTTATGAGAGAGTGTTTCCCCAGAGGAATCTCCCCCAAAGGGAAGGCTTCCCACAGCTCTGTGTAAGAAGTGGGTGGGGCACACCAGCAGGCAGGCTTGGGGTAGGGAGCAAGAACACAAGCTAGGGATTCCTGCAACAGCCAAAGAAAGGCTTCCCTGTGGGTGTGGAACATTTGTATTTCCTTTGTGAGTGCCAGTGATATGTCACACTCTGCCCTATTTCCCAATCCAGGTGCAACATCACAATTTAAGTCCTTGCTGAATAGCATTTACACTGTATTTATAGAAAAGATTTTGTTTAACCTATCCTTAAGAAAAGAACTAAATAATTTTTTTTAAGTGAAATGGTTTAAAGTCCTTTTTATAATAACATACTCGAGAGGCTTACCACATTAATGGGGGTGAGGGTTTTCCCCACCCCGCAGGGAGAGTGGCCCCATGCTGTCACTCTGCCTGTGGATCCATAGCTACTGTTGCATTTATCACACTATATTGTAATTATTTATAAAATCTGCTCTACCCCACCTCTCCTGTGCCTAATTACAAGTCCTTGGAGGACAAATAGAGCATCCTATTGACCTCTTTCCCCAGCACCTGGTCCAGTACGTGGCACATGGCCAAAAAAATACATAACAAAAATTAACACTTATTGAGCGTTTGCTATATGTTAAACTGGTGATAAGTGTTTTATGTGCATTATGTGATTTATGTCATTTAACTCTCACAACAAGTTCAAGAGGAGGTAATATTACTGGGCATTTTACGGAAGATGAGATGAATGAATATTAAATGAATAAATTTCATAATTTTGCACACACAGTATAAGGACAGCATAGCATAATGGAAAGAGTATGGCCTTTCAGAGTGTGAATCCCCCTTCCCTGACTTAATTGATGTGTGCTCTTGGGCAAGTCATTTCCCTTTTTTAAGCTTTAGTTTGCTATTCTAGAAATGGGGATCATATCTGACTGAATGATTGTAAGAATTAGTGATAATTTATGCAAAACACCTCTTACAGTCCCTGTGAATGGTAGGGACGTAGCAACTAAATTAGTAACAGCAATTTATATAACATTCTTAATTAATGAGACTATATTTCTTATCTGAGACCACTGAGCAGCAAATTGTCCAATTTTTTTTACCATAACTCATCATAACAGAAACATAATATTACAAAACATCTTCACATTTCAATAATTACAGCAAACAATATTATTCAACAGAGTATCCTAAGAACCTAAACTCCAAATGTACATCTCCACCCAACATACAGGAAGTGGCAAGTTCAGAGTGTGTCTCCTCCCTATAGTGTCCATCTGGTTCCGTGTCTATACTTATTTACAACCTAGCTGGTACCCCTTGACCCAAAGCATTTTTCTTTTTTTTTTTTTTTTGAGAAATGTTTTTAAGGTCTCCATTAAAAAATGTCATGTTTCCTAGTAAAAATTAATTTTAGATCACTTTCTAAAAATCAAAACTGCAATTTGGTATAAAGGATGAAGCTTTGTAGTCTCTAGATCTGTATTTTAATCCTACATTTACCACTTAATAACTGTGTACAATAATCTTGATGCATGACCTGCACTCATCTTAAGTGATATTCCCTCACTTGCAAAACAACAATACATAGAAGATAACAACAGAAAACTATGCCCTGGAGTTGTCTGCTTTCAAATCTGGACTCCTTCTATCCACACCTATGTGGCTTTACATAAGTTGCTTACTGGAAAATGTCAATATAACTCATTTGGTTTTTGAGACTTAAATGACAAAATATATATAAAGTGTTTAGCGCAGTGCCTGGAACATAGTAAGTGACTACTAAATGTTAAGGATCTTCATCATCATCATCATCATTATCATTTTCTTCATAGGTTGTTAGAACCACATGGTGGGAATCCCATGGTACATCACCCAACCTTGCAAATGTTAGTTATTAATAATAATAAATTCTGGCTTGGACACAATGTTAAATACCTATGTTAACATATGGTTTCTGCCTTTCAAAATATTTGGGAAAAAATTGAAAATTCACCAAGATTTGGAATCTCTCCACGTACACTATAATTCCCATACCACAAAGTACAGATTAGCCCACATCAGACTCCCAAACTCAAAGGGAGCCAGGCAGGCAACGACAGCAAGTGAAGCAGAGAGAGGATCAGGGAAAAGGCCTTCTATAGAGAGAAATGTTTCTCTACTATAGAAATAAAAAGTAGTGCAAAGGTGACAATAAATGGCAGTGGGCACTGGCCTCAGTATCAGGCAGTGAAAAGGAAGAAGACGGGACCCCAGTGACCTGGGAGCATAAACCTGATCCAACAGAAGCAATGCTGCTTGGCTGCTTGGATTCAGTCCATGGCTGCCATGAAGACCTGTAGTCCCAGCCTACCACATGTTCAAAAAAAGCAAGAAATCTGCATTGGCATGCAAAGTCCCCCAATTTTTAAATGCTGAGTTACATTTTTCTAAAAACCCTGTGTAAGAGAAACCAGTGACTTTTGCAGGGCTGGATCTAGCCCAGGACACCTGACATTCACTGTGATTTCTGCCTGGCACAGTAAGATTCTCCCAAACAGTGAGACAAGAGGTTTCTGTTCCAAACTGCCAAGAAATGTATATGAGTCTCTCCATAAGCTGTTTCTTACATGAAATGATGATGCCACTGGTACACTATGATTTGAGCAGGCCTTAACTTTGTTTCATAGTACACAATTTGGGAAAGAGGCAGCTGTATTTTTTCGAAGACATGCAACAAATGCTGCAAATCAAGCATTGGTCCTGATTTGGCAAAGAAGGACATTTTGAGAGGCATGAAATTTAACCTCTGTAGAAGGTGCAATTCAATCTTCCATACTCCTTCATGTGCTTTTAAGCAGCTGGCGAGACCAGGACAACATTCTTTCTAAAACAAAGGAAGCTACTATATTCCTTTGTTGTGAAGAAACAGCCAGGGCTTTTGTCTCCTTGCATAACAGTGATGTTCCTTCAGCAATGGAGTTGCAAAACAATTTATATACTCCACTAACAGGATACGTGAGTCCTTACTGCTGCCCATTGGGGACTGACATTGAAATGTAAGAATTATCCACCTGAACCAAAATTAAACTAGCCCTATGCAACTCTACTCTACTACTCTGCCAAGAAAGAAAGGCTTTTAGTCGTTTATACCAAATGATTTAAAATAGAAGAAAAGAGTTGCAGTTTCATTGCTCATATAATGTATAGGGCATCTTGGTTTTAAAAGTCAATCTTTAATTCACTCAGGATGTCTAAATGTGTGCATTGTTGATCCATTATTAAAGAATGAGTTCTTTAGTCATTCAGGATGTCTAAATGTGTGCATTGTTAATCCATTATTCTTTATACATTCTCTTCCTCTTGGCAAACAGGAAGAACCTTTTAGGAACCATCATATCCAGTGACTACAGACAAACCTGTTTGTGAAATATGAAACTGCATTATGATAGCTCTTCTCTGAACCAGGAATGGACAATCTCTAGAGAAGAGTTAAAAGATGAGGCTCTGAAGAGAGTGCTTAAGAGACATGTGTCACACATAATTGCTTAAGTCATCTTTTGGTTTTAACTGGGAAGTCTCATGATCATGTTTTAGTTGAGGAACTTTAATGTAAGCCTTGTTCTTACTCATATACAAATCACTTCATAATTACACAGTACCTTCTATTTATAGCACATTGTTTTAGTTCTCAAGAAGCAAAATCTGACTAAGCATCATCATAAGCATTTCATAAATGAAATAAAAACGAAATAGTTCTGCTCAACAGCACAGCTTAAATTGGAAACAAATGGGGATATATTAGACAGTTTTAACACTCATTTGGCCAGGGGCATCCCATAATGAATTTCACTGGATTTCTTCACTTTTAAAAAATATTCTTTATACATTCTCATCAGTCACTTAACAACTATATACTGAAGATCTGCCACACGCCTGGTACTACGTTAGGCACTGGAGGGACAAAGAAATAAGGCTATAATCTCAGAGAGGCAAAATATGAAATGGGCATTCAATTATCTATTCATCATTCAGCTGGCATTTATTAAGCACCTACTATGTTAGAGGCACTGTGCCCAGGGATACTACATGCGTAAGTTACGTTCTTCACCTCAAGTAGTAGAGGAAATGTAGAGGAGATGAATGAGAGACGTGTACAAGGTACAGTGGGTACACAGAGGAATGTATAAGCTCTCTCCGGAGGGTAAGGGAAGGCTTTACAGAGGACGCAAGGTAGATAAAATCTGGGTGACTTGTCTACACATATATTCAACACACTGACCAATAAGGAACATGAATGATGAAAGATAATGCACAAAGGGCTCCTTCCAACCCCTGACCCTCTCCGTACTGCAAATCTCATGCCAATGCAAAGTTTCTGGCTGAGATATATATATCAGAAACCAGGAACTATAAACCTTAAAAATAGAGCAAATCACACTAGCTTTCCACACCAGCTGGATCTTATATGTAACCTCCATATTTTCAGAGGTCTCAGCAGTATTAAATGTCATAAGGAGAGTAAACGAGACAGCTAAAAGAAGACTAGAGCACAACAGTGATATATAGGATTATATAATGGCAAAACAGATGCCTGAGAAAACAATAAAAAGGAATGAGATTTTTGGAGAAAGTAAAGAAGAGACATTCTGAGGAGAGGGCATTTGGAAGTATAATACTGCTGTAAGCAAGCCAGTGACTTTGGAATCTATTTTGTGTTTAAAAAATGGTGACTGATTCACTGATTCATATTATAAAGTGTAAAAGAGAAAAAAAAGACAGGCTGGCGGACCAGTGCCCTCTCCCTTCTCCAGAGAGATAGCAATGGACAAAGGAAATTATTTTCCAATGGAGATGCTGCTCCTCTCCTCATTGTAAAGAGCTTGAGGTTGTTTTTGAAGAAGAGGCAGTTCTTAATGCTAGAATATTATGCAAGAGAATATTAGAGGATGTAAATCTGAGAGGGCAAGTTCATGATCTAAAAGTGCTATCAGCAGGCCAGGCGCGGTGTCTCACGCCTGTAATCCTAGCACTCTGGGAGGCTGAGGCGGGAGGATCGTTTGAGCTCAGGAGTTGGAGACCAGCCTGAGCAAGAGCGAGACCCTGTCTCTAAATTATCTGGCCAACTAAAAATATATAGAGAGAAAATTAGCCGGACATGGTGGTGCATGCCCGTAGTCCCAGCTACTCGGGAGGCTGAGGCAGGAGGATCGCTTGAGCCCAGAAGTTTGAGGTTGCTGTGAGCTAGGCTGACGCCACGGCACTCTAGTCCGGGCAGAGCAAAGACTCTGTCTCAAAAAAAAAATAAAATAAAATAAAATAAAAAAATAAAAGTGCTATCAGCCTTGAGTTGTCAAAAAAGGAAAAAAAATGCTTGTATAAAAGATTTGTTTTAAATATCCACTGGAATTCTCTTTTCTTATAATTAATTGCTGCAGAGGTCAATTGCCAGGCAAGTGGAATTAACCTGTTATTGGACCAACATACCAATGCATTAGTTAAAACCTACTTAATATTCTCAGTAAAAACCCAATTAATTGTTTGACACCAGGCAGAATATGTAACTAATTGAATGAATGAGTTTTTTATTTGCTACTAATATTATTCATAACCTCACAATTGGTAACTTTTGCAGGCCTGCTATCACCCAGAATATAGAAAAAACAGTATGAATATGAAACCAGCAAATATTAGCAGAAAAACTCAGAAATAGCTGATTATGCTTAATTTGACAGGGCAGACATGTATCCTTATAGAAGCAATTTACTATACATACATGTTAAATATCATATATTATATATATTTAATATGGTCCTATTTTCTACGTGTAAAAAAGTATTCCTTGTTTGTATGATGGAGCAGTATTTTGTAGTACTGTGTCTGTGGCTTGCAGGTGTTCTACCACCTGAAGTTTGAGAACCAACGAACTATATTCCCATAACCCCTTTCAAGTTTTCACTGTTTATGATTCTATGACTATTCCTTTGAGACCCTATGGTCAAAAAGTCTTGAAAAATATACAGCTCCTCAAGGTGACTATTAGTATTTGAAATTCTTTAAGAATAGATTTACCTTGAAATTGATGATGAACTATGTGATTCTTTAATTTTTTTCAAATATAAGTAACATCACCAAATCAAGATAGCTTTCATACATAAAAGTTTTCAAACTGCTCACAAAATGATAAAACATGGGCACTTATATAAGTGATCTTTGAAATACGTACAAATTAGTTTAACATAATCATATATATATATATATTTTTTTTTTTGCTGCAGTTAACACAGTAGAAGTTTTGAGTTAGGATAATACCATTGTTCTAACTCCAAGGTTATATTTACTTTCATTTTATATGTATGAAATATGTGGAAAAAAATGGTAATGTAAATAGGATTGTTCACTAAGCAAGGGCCGTTGAACAATGTTACTGCCATAGCAAATAAGACACACCTAGTATAACTATGTAGCATACAAAACTATGTGAAAGAGCCAAAAAGATTCATTAGGAATTCATATTTAAATAGAAAATAAAATGTGTAAAGTGCTTGTCAAATATCTGGTTGCATAAATTTATTCCTCTAAATTTCCATTTAAGCCAAATAGAAACATGTAAACTTTACTGCATTTAAGCCAAATAAAAATTAAACTTATAATGCAAGGATTCACAGCTTTTAGAGAGGAACCTACTTTTCCTTTCCTGTAATTTTAAAATCACTATTCTTATTTGCTTGCTTTTTTGAGTTTGTTTCATTTTACAGGTAGTGATTATAGCACTGGTATTTTAAGTCTCTAGATTGCTAGATTGAGGAAGAGATGACGGAGAGTGATGAAAGTGAGGGCTTCTAGCCATACCCCATCCTCTCACTGGAAATACAAGTTAAAAATACCTACAGAAAGGGCTTAGGAGTGGCTGAAAGAGCCATTGGTCCAGGTTTAGGAGCTCTGACTGCTTTAAGCATGACCGTGGAAGCTTTGGGCAGGGCCCTAAATATTTCCAACAAGCAATCCTCTATTAACACCAGTTGTTTGAAGTAAAGAATCAAAATCTCTGGTACAGGAAAGTTAATTATTCAGGATATGACTTACTATATGCTTTATATTTACTCCAGACTCCAGCTTTTTTTGTTTGTTTGTCCTTCTCCTTCTGAAAACTGTAAGCCAATTTTGTGTTTGTTAAAATTTCTATCAACTGATAGTCAGAAAAAGTAGTGGATTGTTCACTGATTCTACTTTAAAAAAAAAAAAAGGTAGGAGAAACTAAAATCAGATACACAAAAAGTACTAAACTAGTTAAGTTTACTACAACAGAAGATTTAGGAGTGTGATTTTTTAAAGAAAATTCTCGATACTATGTTTATGTTTAAGTACAAATAGATTCACGTATACTTAAGTATAGTACCAAAAATGAACAACAAAGTAAGTCATGCTTGCCCATTCCGAAGCTAGTAAAGCCTAATAAACTAAAAAACAGAGTATTAGATCCTTTGCCTTATATATCATTGGTTAGAGTATCGTGCCTTTTTTTTTCTGTTATCTTGAAAATCATCTGAAATAAGTAATCCTAAATACTGAGAAATACATTAACAATACTAAGCACATCTGTGGGTAAGCTTACAGTACTCTCCTCTTATAGTTTCTTGAAACTGTATAAATCCTATGACTTTGGCATAATCATGGTGTTAGCGATACATTTTCTACCTTATTCTGCCTTCTTTTGCCTGATTCAATAAACTGAAAAATAGTGTAAGTCCAGGAAATTATATTCTACACTTAATTTCTCAAAATAGGGTGTCCTCCACCCTTGTGGAATTTAAATGAATAATAATAATAATAAATGTTCCAATATTTATAATACTGCCCCAAATTCACGAAGCAAAAAACAAACTAGATGTAATGTTACATAACATAAGAAACAATACCAACTGCTCTTCTAGAAGTAGCCACAACACATCAGCAAGCTGTCAAAATCTGTGCCACACATGCTTGAAAATAATGATCCTAGAACAGAAATACCCTACACTCTAGTTTCTAGGGAGTTAGGAAAGACAATGATAATTACTAGAAGCCAATGGGAGTACACAGAGATGAAAAATACCAAACTAATCTCATAGGCTTCTTTGGGTTACTAGATGCTGACTCAAGGAAAAAACAAAGACCACCCACTAGCCTCCCAACATCACACACATCAAGATCACCCAGAAAGCTTTGAGTACCAGGATTCTGAACCTTATCCCAGGTCTCTTGAGACAGAATCTCCTGGTGTGGCATTTTAGAAAGCTCTCCAGTGAATCTGATGAAGCTAACACTCTATCAGTTCATAAACCAGTGTTTGTAAACCCCAAGAATGTGAATATATTTCAGTTTTCAGAATATAATTCACAAGGTATATTGAGGTATTGTGGAAGGAAGGAGGAACAGTTGGAGAAATAAAATGATATGGGCTAGGAATGTGGATCAGGTGTATTCATAGCTAGATGAATAACTGAACTCATTGAGTGCTGATCTGTCAAACTGGTAATCACGCCTTAGCTGAATCTTAGATGAAACACTGTTGCTGTCATGTAGAAGCCAACCTGGAATGAAGTCTCCAGTGGCATGCCACAGCTCAGCCCTTGGTTCTGTCTTATTCAATATTTTAATAAAGACTTCTACAACAACAATAAAGGCTATAGATCAAATTTGTGGCTAATTTAACTAAAAGAAATAGCTCATATAAAAGACAATAAAATTAGAATTTAAAAATCTTTATTCTAAGACAATTTAAAATAAGATGACATTGGAGAGTAATAAATGTAAAATACTAAATGTAGCTTAACTTATTGATTTAAATAAAGGGGGTGGGCGTAAATCTGGCTGGAGTTTTAACTCTTTCCAAATGCAATGGAAGAAACGCAAGTGAAATGGTCATCTGGAAAAGCATATGCAAACTGAAACTGTATTAACGAGAGTCTACATAGGGTCCTTGCCAGGGATCAGAGGAGAGAAGGAGGGAGTGGGAAAGCCAGAAGTTTTAAAACAACACCTTAAGCGAACAGGGCTCCCAGGGCTAACACAGATGTTTTAGGTTCCCCCTTGTAGGCTGAAAGCCCAAGAGGAGCTTCTGAGACAGAGGAGGAAAAATGAGGTGGAGGTTGAGGGAATAATCACATTTCCATTGGTTTATCTTTTCCAAAAGAGAGAGTGGTAATTGATTGGGGAGTAAGACCTGGCCTGTTGATTGCTGGTATTGGTTGCTAATGCCCCAGGGATAAAACGCAGTTTTTTTCCTCCAGCCCTAGAATATTGAGTATGGCACAAAATAATTAAATGAGCAAAGGCAAACAGAACAATGTGTTAGGAAACCTGGTTCTAATTTGAATTCTGGATAAGACTGAGACCCTTCATAACCAGTGTGAGTTATAGTACCATATGAACTATCTGAACTTTCCTAAAGAAACCTAATTCAGGTGGCTAGTGAGGACCTGCCGGAAGCTCCCCAAATGCTTCTTTAGGAGTAAGCAGAGGGGAAGGAGGATAGATATGTCTCATCCAGGTATCTGAGTGACAAAGGAGGAGGGGAGAAACAAGAGGAATGGGTAAGGGAGGAAGACAGTAGAGAGTAATCCCTTCCAGTCTAACAGCTCACTGAATAATACATTGTAAGTTCTCAAAGCACAGTGGGGCTCAAGAGTCATTGAGTTACTTGTTCGAGGCTCAAATTTCTGGACCCTACACTCAACCTACTACATGAGAATCTTTAGTGGGCACTTGTGTGTGTACATTTTAATAAGCATCCAGAAGAAATTCTGATGCAGGAGATTTAAGAACCACATTTTGAGAAACTCGTTTAAGAAAAAAGGTCGCCAGGTAAGTTATAGCTCCCAGGGGAACTTCCATCAGGGTCCTGCAGTCTATGGCTGTCTCATTTTACCTAAGCCTTGCTTTTGCCCTCACAAGTTTGGCATTCATCTAGCTGACTCTGTTGTGGTTCCGTTTACACAGATGTCCTTCTGGTCCCCAGTGTTTGAGGGTTGCAGAGTAAGCTCTGTGACAAGTATAATAAAAAGCAAAATCAAGAGCCTGAGGAGGTTCCTCCCACTGGGCTAAGAGTGGGGCTGTGCACACTCCCCCACTGCAAGGAAGACCAAGTCTGTGTCATGACTCTGAAAGCAAATTCACCCTTGCCAATACCCAGCCCAGACTTCACAGTGAGACAGCTTATTCCATGGAGGACTCCCTGCCTTGAAGACTCATTTCACCACACAGATACCAGATGAAGAGGTGCAATGGCCTCAGCACCCAATTTTCACTGGAATCATGTATAATGATACTAAGTAGAGGTTTTGGCCAAATTTGCTTCCTCTCTGTCTCAACCTTTCATCTCTCTAAGTCCAAGTGCCCCACAGCCTGAGGCCTACTGATAACCCCACTGTATCTACCCATTTTCACATAATTACATATTTGGAGTTGCAGTTTAGCCCCAAACAAGGGAAGCAACAGCACCAGGACTAGGGAGCTGGGGAAAAAGAAGCACATAGGGCACAAAATGTAACGGGGCACTCAATCTCAGGGTCACATGGTATGTCCTAGGCATCTCACCCACCTCTCTCTAGACCCGGCCCTGGTGAGCAAACCCCAGCACAGTAAAGGGTCACTGAGGAGGTAAAAAGAGGAGGCTGAGGAACAGGAGACTTGGAGAATTGATTGCCGTTCTCAAATATGTGAAAAGGCTTCTTGGGACAGATGGAGTAGATTTATTCAATGTTATTGCAAAAGACAAAATTTGGGCCAATAAGTGGGCCAATTTCAGCTTTTAAAATATGCAATTATTATATACAAGAGCTAATATTTATAGAGCCAAATTTACCAAATGCTTTATACAAGTATGTCATTCATCCTCACAACTCCAAGGATCTATGTTATCATTGCCATTATACAGATGAGAAAACTGAAAATGAGATAGGTCAAGTCATTGGTCTAAGATCACAGAGCTGCTAAGTGGAAGGGCAGGGCTGAGAACCAAACCAGAGCTGTCTGCTTTGAAGCCCAGGCTCTTAACTACAACACCAAGTTACTTTCTATCAAATGTGTAAAAGCTCAATTGGGATATTATATTTAGGCAAAATCCCTATAACCATCAACAGATGTTATAACTAATAAGTGATATTATAAAAGAGACCTCATAAAAGAAGTTATCTGGTTTATTTGGAAGATGCTGATATTGACAGCATTTCCAATGCATGGGCCTGAGATTGAATTCTTTCCATGGTTTAGATTACAGATGCCCTCATGCTAACAGCATCTCCTTACTCCCAGCGCCACTGTAGAACCAGGTCTGGGCAGACATCAGCAAAGCTTCCAAGAACAAAGAGTTAATGGCTTTTCTAACACCAATTGGTTATTGGCACTCAGTAGCTTCCCTGATTTAAGGAAGTTATATTGGTGGCGTTAATTAACATCATCTTTAAATTTTTGTCTTTATTTATAAAGTTGATTTTTGATATACTTCAGTGCATTGCCAATTAGAGAACATTTCTGAAAAAAATAAACAAAACCCACATTGTTTTATGCTTTTGTCCCTGAAAACAAATCTACATTTTTAGCACTTCCAAGAAGCAGATGTTCAATTTTTCAGAGTTTTTAAACCAATATTTACTGAGCAACCACTGTAGAAACAGCTATGTAGTGATCCAAATGGATGACAAAGGGGAAAAAAACTCTTCACAGACACTGAGAAAATGTCAGAGTGCATATCAAACTGAATGGGAAGGGACAAATAACAGAATGGCCAATGACTTTAGCAAGCCATAATGACATGGTCTTTCTTTAGAAATTGCCATTTAATAACTTGCCAAAATATTTTCAGACACAAAATAAAAATAGAAACCAGTACTTAGCTCTAAAACAGGCTATAATGTGAACAAAAGTTTTATGCAATGGCAGACAAAAATGAAACTACCTTTTCATTGTCAGTAATAAGTGAGCATAAATGTATCTGGCACACTTTTATGGGAAGAGGCAGGGTTTTCAAGGTCAACTCCTTGAGACATCATTCCTTTCTTGTGTTAAACAATGGCAGCCTCATTTAGAGAGAGCTAAATCTTCCCAAGGCTTCATTAAGACTACAGAAGCCTAACTTGAAGATGCAAATATTTGGGGTTTGTTGGTAAACAGAGTCCTGTATTACCACTTCTATTCTGGATCTGCCATCGACCTAGTGTTACGAAAGCAAATCACTTCAACTTCTCACTGGGTTTTTGTATGTGTCACAGGTGCTGTTTAGATCTCTTCCCATAGAGAGAGCTGTATACTGAAGAAACCAATAAATGCTGGCAAAAAACAAAGGGTTCAAGGTGCAACAGGAGCACCAAGAATCATTAATGACTCAAAGTCCCTTGTGTGTGCCAAAAGTCAGTGATAGAAAATTTAATATTTAATTCCACGACCTTTTTTTTAAAGATTTCAGCAGCAGAACATTCAACTAAAGTTTCAACAGCTGAGGAGCAAGGTAAACCAGAACATTCTAGAGTATGTTTTACTACAGATTTACATAAAATGCATGACTTCATATAAAAACATACGGCAGAAAACTTGATGTTTAGTGTTGGAATCATCAGGGCTGGACTAGGGAGAGCTGAGCCAGGGGCAAAATTTAAGGAAGTGCCAGAAAACTCAGTAATCACCATAAATAATATTCGAATGCATTATTTTTAAATCTCAAAATGAATACCAAAAAATCCATGATGAACAAAATATTACATTTTTAAAAAAGGTATTTAAATAAAGAAGAGCCATACAGAACAATATAAGAGCTAGAGGCAAAAGAAAAAAATCAGTAATACTGATCCTGTCTTTATTTAACATTTTGGTATTTTGTTCAGTATGGATTTTTTTTTTTGCATTAGTTTTGAGTCCTTTAAATATTGCCTAAAAATATGGTCCATCTTGGTTACTGAGATTCTTGGAGCCCCCTTACATTTTGCCATCCAAGCGAGTGTCTTGCTCAGTTCATCCTAGCCATGGCCCTGGGGGTCAACACTAGCTCCTAGAAAGGCTGTAGGAACAAACCGGGCCGCCTGGGGGACTGGAGTGCTGTGGGCCGGATTGTCCCCAGGGGAAGGGCTGGAGGTGGGTGGGTGAGACTCCGTGCCCGCGGGCCAGACCCTTTGCCTACCTCGCTTATTCTGCGTGCCGTGCTTCTTGGCCAGGGCGAGTTCCCTCTGGATTCGATTTTCCAGGTACTCCTGTTTCTTGCCCAGCATCTCCTCAGTCTCCCGAAGTCGGGCCAGGGCCTCCTGGGGACTGGGAGCGGCTCGGCTCTTAGAAGAGCCACCCCCTTTAAAGAACTTGCCCAACTTGCTCATGGCTGTGGAGTGGAAGGGCGAGCGGTCCCAGGGGCGTCTCAGGAGCTCCCCGGGGCCGCGCCTGGGGCACAGGTGAGCGAGACAGTCCTCTCCGGGGCCCAGACCAAAAAAGGCGGTGCTCCTGGGAATCAACAAGTTGTCGGGGGCAGGTGACACACACTCCTGGGTATTTCCTGGCCTTCTGCTCTGCCCCGCCCCTCGGCGCGGCTGCCGGGCGGGGAGGGCACCAGAGTCGGACGTCGGCCGGCCGGCGCCACCCGGCCCTCTGGGAGTTGAGAGAGAGAGCAAAGAAAAGTTGAAAAGACAGGGAAAGACTGCAGCAAAATTGCTGCTTTATCCACACTAGGGACATACCCAGGGATGAAGAACTAGTTTGTGAGTGGCTCAGAGAAAAGCAAACCAACGTTCCAGGAGTCTTGTGTTGGGACCGAAGGCATGTGTGTTTAAGTGCGCTTTCCCTAGCTGGGTATGCATAATGCTTTATTCCGTGCGTAGGGTGTGTGTGTGTGTGTGTGTGTGTGTGTGTGTGTGTACATACATGGTGTTCCTGTATTCAGGTCTCTGTTTTTGTGCATAAGAACATTCAGATCTTCTCCTCTAGCTGTATGTCCTGTAGGTATGATTGTGTGGAGGCAGAGGCTTCCAGGACATTTGCCCCTATGATGCAGGTGTGTGGGCAAGCTAGAAGCAGCTGTGCTGACTGGGCTTTCAGTGTGATTATCAGTATATCAGAAACCTTTAATGGGGCTGCCCTTGTGTTTGGATCTATGTCAAATGTCATTACATAGATACCCTAAGTAACAAAAAGTAGTGAATATCCCAGAGAAAGAAACGTTCTTTTGTTCGTGCTTATTATCTCAGTCCCATCTATTAGAGCTGCAAGCAAAGAGTTCGGTAAGATGAAAGGACAGCAATATGTAATGATTACGGATGATGTGATACAACTGAAAACCTGTGCTGAGCATGCTACAAAGAAATGGAATATGTAATTGAGTCTATGTTCTAGTTTTCAAGGACTACCATGAACTCTGCATCATTCAACTCTATTGGAGCATCATTACTCAACATCATCAGAACCTATTTGTACCTATTTGTGACCATTAGCCAACCACTGTTAAAGGGGAAAAAAAGTATCCATTACTATGACAAATTCACCGTGATATTCAAGATCAATAACCCAATTTTGTTTGCCATCATACAACACAAAGCATTAAGTTAATCCATTTTATCCAACATTGGTGTGGCCGGCATCAAATTTTGAGAAAGAAATGGAAAATTTTCACAGGTTTACCAGTATACATCTTACACACACAAACATGCGAACTTATCATTTCCCAGTAACTACAACCAGCTACCTCCTATCATTTCCAGGCAGGAAATGTTTTCTGTTTTAAAACCCATGGTCTTTTCAGCAGTCCATAGCCTTAACCCATGATCTTTTCAATATTTACATGACTTTCTTTCCCTCTGCATGAGTTGGAGCGGAGGAGAAACTCATCAAGTATTTGTTTAATTAAATAATGTGGAGCGAGAGGTTGTTATTATGAGGCATTAACTCTAAGGGATCCTACAGCATTACTGAATTCATGGAGGGGTGTGTGCATTTAAATAGGAACTTATCCAGTATACTAAAACATTCTTTTGTGGTTCATTAATTACTCTTTCTGTTAGAACATTGGACAAGTGGAACAGAGGGACTGAAAATTACAATGAGGAGTTGCTTAACTATCACCCATCCACAGCTTCATTCAAAAGATATTTATTAAGGAACTTTGTGTCCCCACGCATTGTGCTAGTGTTGGGGATACAATTAAGAATAATATAGAAACATTTTTTGCCCTAACAGAGCTTACAGCTTAGGGGAGAATACAGAATTTAAACAAATTATCTCATAAATAATGGGCTTTATAAATTAAAGTTTGAGTAAATTCTATGGAGAAGTAAACTATGAGAACAAATAACAGAAGAACCTAAACTTCTCTTGAGATCAAAGAAGAGTGTTCTCAAAGAATGAACTTTAAATTAGAATTTGAATAATAAATAATCCCTACTTGATTATTAAGTTATCTGGTTTTCAAAAAGGGAAATCTGTGTTCTGGAATAAGTAATCCCTCATTCATTTATCCATAGATTCATTTATTTATTCATCAGTTCTAGTTGTGGAGATTCAGCAGTGACTAGAAAGACAAAAATCCATGCATTTTTGGAGCCTACTTTCTAGATAAGGGAAGACAGACAATTAATTAATTAAGAAAGTAATTACTATATGTATTATATTTTAAAAAAGCAGAGAATGTTGGAGACTTAAAATTTTAAACAATATGTGCAAAAATCCTGAGTCTGAAGTATTAGTGTTTGAAGAAAACCAGTCTTGCTGTGGCTTAGAGATAGAAGAGGAGACTGGTAGAGTGTGCTGAGATTGCCTTTAATGAGTAGGCAGAGTCCAGATCACATAGGGTCCACATGATGTGCTAAGGATCCTGTATTTTACCCAAAGAGCAAATGAAAGTTGATCAGACATTAACACAAAGAATCTAGTCATTAATTTATAATTCAATGGTAAACATAATCAATTTACCCAACTTAATGTGCAGCACTTTCAGAAACACATGTGGTATGCAAAGCAAGATATATTTGAATTAAAAATGATTCCCTTCCATTAATACATAAACCCTATGCTGGAAAGATAATACTTGCAAGCAAGTAAACTATCCACATATATATTAGTGTTTAATCCAGCGGTGGGATGTAGAAAATAAATTTTAAATCAATGATTTAGAAGCTGAAAATAACACATTAATCTTCATTCAATACTCATCCTACAAATGTGGCTTCATAAAGAGTTCTCAGCATCTAGTGTATTTTTCATTTTCTAATCTCAGTTGATCTCAGCTAATAAGAAGGCTGTTGTTCAAAAGAATGATCTTGTTCAGGATGATTTACCGTGGTTAAGAGGGCAAAGGAAATTGGAAGTTTATAGATCTGTTAAAAAGACCTAGCTGTCAGGCTAATTGATACATTTTGGCCACCCTTTGAAATTACATCCATTTTTGGAATGCCAAATGAACTCTCTAAAGCAACAGAAGAAGAATTGCCCTTTAAACATACTACAGAATCATTATCAAATAGTTATTTATTAAGCAGCTCAACAAGCATTTACACATTCTTTTTATCAGCAGTTCTGTCTGTTTCTTAGAACTAAATATTCATAATGTACGTTACTCAATCACAGTAATGAATACAAAAGTAGTCATGATGAAAAAATAGTAATTTTGCAAAAATAAACGTTTGATTGCCCTAATTCATAATGAAGACAGATGGTGCCTGTGATTGGGGCTTGCCTGAACAGCTCTTTATCCATGTCTCTTATTCCTTTGTGCATTCTTGATCAGAAAGAAGTTAAAGCACCTAAGGTTCATCAGACTTCACTACAAAATGTTTTCTACACCAACCATTTAATGTATAAAAAATGAGATATAGCCCCCAACCTCAATGTCACCCTTATCGTATTACCTTTTCAAAGTTATTTTTAACACTTTCCTTTACCTCCAGAATTTCATTATACCTAAGTACAATCACATGAGATTTGTACCTAATTTGCACCTAATTGAGAAACACACACCAATCCTGCTCCTTTTCCTCTCAGTTAATGATAACCCTAGGCTTCCATTTGCTCAGGCCAAAAACTTTGGAGTCATGCTTGACCCACATCCAATCCATCAGCAAATCTCATAAGCTCTATGATAGAAACCTGCCCACTTGCCACCAGCAACAGCTAATACCATGCTTTGAACCACAGTTATCTCCCACCTAGGTTATCTCAGTAGACTTTCAACTGACCTCCCTATAAACACCTTGACCTTGCTACAGTCTTCCTACACAGCACCCAGAGTGAGGCTGGGTCACTCCAATTAAAAGCCAAGTTCTTCACAAATGTCCTCAAGCCCCTACATGAGATAATACTGACCCTCATCCTATTTCACCAGGACCTCCCTGTCCAAACATCCTATAAATCCACCCAGCCCACTCTGCTCTAGCCACACCAGCCTCCTCACTTTGCCTGGAACATACCATGCACGGTCTCACTGCAGAGCCTTAGCATGGCTGCTCCTCTGCCTGGAAACCTGTTCTAGACGACCATTTTGTTCACTCCTTCACCTTCTGAAGGTCTTTATCACCTTCTTATTCTACCATATTTAAAATTGCAACCCTCTCCTCTCACCCTCTTGCCCCTAAGTAACCCCTATCCCCTTGCTCAGCTTTATTTTTCTCAGTAGAACTTACCACCATTTGTCATATGCTACTTTTGGGTTTTTTTTTATTATTTTCCATCTCCTCCTCACCTCCCAGAATGCTCCCCACGAGAGCAGGGATCTTTGTTTTGTTTTCACCAGTGCATTCCAAGGTCCTAGAATGGAGCCTGGCACATTATAGGCACTCTATCAATATTTGTTGAATAAAGGAATAAATAAAAACATACAACATAGATGATAGAATACCCAAATGATGGTACAGTATATAAAACTATTTGGAAATGCATTTCCTGGATCCAAGAATCTGTATAATCATTCTGATGATACAGAAGAGACACCTATAGTTCTAAGCATCAAATCTCTGAGACCAGTATGTAAGGGTTTTCACAAAATGTCTGGCCTATCTTAATTTGGGCAAAGGGAAAAACTTTGAACAGACATAGCACCTAGCACTAGAGAAGGAGGTAATCACTTTCTACTATTAAAAATATACTCGGTAAAACAAATTCATATTTTAAATGTTTGATTTCTTTTTATTGGTGGGAATTTCAAGGAGTAAAGTTAATAGTAGTTTTTATTGCACCATCAAAAATTTTTTCTATGGCTAGTTGGACTAATTTTACTTGAATATTTACTTTATGCCAAAATGCAATTTAAGCCATCATTTTAAAATAATTTTATGTATACTTATCAGGACTACAGAAATTCTCTCTCTAAAGAATAATATCTGAAATAGAGACATTCTATAAAAAAGACATCTGCACTCGAATGTTTATAGCAGCACAATACACAATTGCAAAGATGTGGAAACAACCCAAGTGCTCATCAATCCATGAGTGGATTAATAAAATGTGGTATATGTATACCATGGAGTACTATTCAGCCATAAAAAACAATGGTGAACTAATTAATACCTTTTGTATTAACCTGGATGGAGCTGGAGACCATTCTTCTAAGTGAAGTAACACAAGAATGGAAGAACAAACTCCACATGTACTCACCATTAACTTGGAACTAATTGATCAACACCTATGTGCACATATGGAAATAACATTCATCGTAAATCAAGCAAGTGGTGGGGGAGTAGGGAATGGGTAAAATCACACCTAACGGGTACAATGCACACTATCTGAGGGATGGGCATAGTACAAAAGCAATTTATGTAACCAAATCATTTGTACCCCCGTAATACTCTGAAATAAAATAAATGAATGAAAAATAATTTAAAGAATAAGAATAATTACCTGAGAAAATATTATAAAATTACCTGCTGGGGCAAACTACTACTAAAAATGATGCTTTTCAAAATACATGTGCAGTGCGCACACATACACACACACACACAAACACATACAAAACTGCTGTCATGATATTGGTGATGGTAGTTTTGATGATGGGTTTTTCTTTCCTTCACAACCTTCCTCATCTCTACTGATTAAGCCCTAAACATTATAAATTCTCTGAGTTTTACATAAGTTTTTGGTTCCTTCACTATATGTTTCCCTCTTTAGACATATCCCAATTTGCCTCATTAATGCTTGAAGTGTGGTACTCAGAACCAAGCAAAATATGCCAGGTGTTTTACTCTGTGACGAGCCAATGAGTGTAAAACAAAGTACCATGTTCATGTTCCTTGTTCTGAAGATTATATATTTTTATTAATACTGCTTAAGAGCATACCAGCTTTCGAGGAAGCTGTATGTCAATGTTGACTTGTTCATTCATTGATTAAGTGAACAGATATTTTCTTGAGGTCTTACCATTTGCTAAGCATTGAGCAATAAGCTGGAGATATAATGAACAAGACACAGTCTTTGTCCTCAAGTGACAAAGGGGAGATATATTAACCAATAATCGTGCAAATATAAACTTGGAAACTGTGATAAATGTTATGAAGGAACATATGAAAATACTGTAAGAAATTTGAGAATGTATATTGGGGTAGTTAAAACAATGGTTCTCAAAGTTGTCCACATCCTAATCCCTGAAACCTGTGACTATGTTACCTTATGTGGCACAAAGGACTTTGCAGGGGTGATTAAACTAAGGATCAGGAGATGAGGAGATTATCCTGAAATATCCAGGTGAGCCCAGTATAATCACAAGGGTCCTGAAAAGAGGATGGCAGAAGAGCCAGAAAAGGAGATGTGGCAGAAGGAGAGATAGGAGGTGTTTGGAGAAGAGAAAGAGATTTGAGGATGCCACTTTCCTGGCCTTGAAGATGGAGAAAGTGGCCATGAGCTAAGGAATGCAGGCAACCTTTAAAAGCAACTGGAAAAGACAAGGAATTGGGTCCTCCCCCAGAGCTTTCAGAAGAAATGTAGCCCTGGCAATACATTGATTTTAGGATTTCTGACCTCCAGAACTGTAAGATAATAAATTTGTGTTGTTTTAAGCCACTAGGTTGGTACTAATTTGTTAAAGCAATGACAGGAAACCAGTACATGGAACAAAGGACCAGATCCAATCTGGGGCATGTTCTAGAAGCCTATTCTGAGAGCTGAAAGATGATGAGGAGATAACCAGGAAAATTTGGGGCAAGGAAGAAGCAGCATTCCAGACTAAGGGACTGGTCCATGAGGTTGGGTAGGAGGATAACTGGTAAGTACAAATAATTAAGAGGTCAGTGTGGACATGAAGGAAGAGAGTAGTTTTAAATGCTAGAGAGATGGGGACAGGAGTTGAGTCATTTCTATACACCATTCTATAAAATGAAGATAATAAAGGTATCTACAAGTGTTTTTGTAAAGATTAAATGAATTAATTCATTTAAGTGCCTGGTACATAGTAAGTAACCAAAGAATTTCAACAGTTATTATTAAAGTTTGAATTTAGACTATTCAAGATTTGATCTTGAACATGGTATGCAAGATAAACTGATATTCAGAGAGGATAAATGATTTTGTCATGTGAATTATATAATATCTCACTTTTTGTTTTATTTATTGCCTATATATTAGTCAGCTATTGCCATGATGATGCTCTGTAACAAAACACCTCAAAACTTCAGGATACAACAATAAGCATTTATACTCACTCCCACAGTCTTGAAGGTCTATTGAGATTTAGCTGGGCTAGAAAAGGCTTAGCTGGGTAGCTCTTCTTCAGGCTGTGAGTTGACTGAACTTGCCTCTACGCTGTGGATTGAGTTCAGGGCTCTTAGACATGTATACATTTGGGGGCCCAGATTAAAGAGCAGTAGCTACCTTGCTCATGTTCTTTTTATGATAGAGCACTAGAGCACAAGGACCAAGCCAAACCACAGAAGCACACGTAAGGTCAAATCTGCCAATGTACTAGAGACCAAGTCAAGTTGCATGGCTATGCCCAACATCAATGAGATAATAAAGTCCTCAATGGGAGGAAAGGGGACTGAATATTTTCTGAACAATAATTCAAACTGTCACACCTGCTAGTTTGTAACAAATTGTAAATTTTCGTGTTAAGGAATAATAACCTCAATTAACAACTGATATGTTCTATTTTATCCATGTTTATTAATATTGTATTTAGCAGAAATTTTGAATATGAGGGATTTAAAATCTACATATATTAATAATAATACATAGTAAATAATCTCTAATATGGGATGGCAAAAATAAATGTCTTTGTATTCTTTTCAAATATATGACAATAGATTAGGCATTTTTCACTCAATTTAAAAATTAAAAAGTTTTTATTAATCGATCACAATTTCTTTTTTAAAGATTACTGAGGATGACTACAGGTAGTAAGTTTATGTACTTAATCATATCTTTTGGTATTGCCAGAAAAATCATGCCAGAGTTCATTTCTATTATAATCAAATAAAAAATAAAACATTGTTACTCCAAACATACATCATAAGTGACTTTTAAAATCCTTATAACATTAAGTGGAGTCACATATAATTCCCTACTACTTTGCCTAAGTGTGAAACCTTTAATTAGAATAGTTTCCCATTGTCTAGAATATTACCTTTAAAGAAACATTTTTATTGCAAAACACAACAAATATGTAGAAAAGTGTAAAAACATATAGAGACAGAATAACAAACAGTTTTAGCATGAACATCTATATAACCACAACCTAGGTCACAAAATAGGGCACCTACTACTGTCCCATGGATCCCTTCCTGATCAAAGCCTCCTTCATCACTGCCACAGGTACTCACACTTCTGTAATTCATGGTAACTGCTTTCTTGATTTTTCTTTATAGGTACACCACTATGGATCAATCCCTAAACAATATAATTTAGTAATACTTCTTTTGAACTTTATATAAATAGAATAACATAGTATACATTCTTTTAGGTTTTGTTTTTCCACACAGTATTATATTTTTACGTTTCATCAATGTTCTTGTGTACAGTTTTAGTTAATTCATTTTCATTACAGTAAAATACGACATTGGTTGACTATACCATGATTTGTTTACATTTTACTATTCATAAGCATTCAGTGTATTTTTAGTTTGGGCTATAACAAATAATGCTGCTCTGAGCATTCTCGTATATCTCTCCTATTTTCATATGTCTTCTAGTATATAGCAACTTTACTCTTTCAGGTGGTTAGCTTGTGATCACTTTTCCATTCTAAAACTTGGGAAAAATTACTCTGCCTCCATCAAATATGAAGCAAAAATCTAAATTTCACTTATTTCACAGATTTATATCAAATGTTTATTATGAGGCCTAGTGGTACTATAGTAGGTTGAAGGGATTATAGTGATGAATACAACATCAATCCAACTATCAAAGTGGTTATAGCCTAGTAAGGCAGAAACATTCATAAGAATAATTATAATAAAATTTGGAAATAACTAAGTTCAGTAGAAAGGTACATATAAAATACAATAGAAGTCCAAAAGAGGGAATGACTCCTTTATAGTGGGAGGAATGAAGGAAAGCCTTGGAGAGGACATCAAATTTGAAGTTTGCTCTCAAGGATGGGTAGGAATTTGATTTGTATAGATGGCTAAAAGGACATTCCATGGCAGAGAGATTAGCAAAAAGATAGAGGTTAAGGCAGCCAGGGACATGTATATAATAATATTAAGTTAATATACTATAATTTAATAATTCAAGTTGTCCAGTACCTTAGAAAATTAAGAATTGTTTTTTCATTCATTATTCAACGTAAGGAGCACAGAGTGTAAAAAGGCTTTTAAGAGATACCGAGTGAGAGAAAGGTATGCTGGGTCAAGATTTGAAAGACCTTAAATGCAGAAGAGACATTCCTTCCTAGACTATGTGAACTCCTTGAGGTTAGGGATCATGTCTTCTTCAACTCTGTAGAGGACATAGCACAGTATCTGATGTGTAGTAGATGCTCAAAAAATTTGCTGAATTGACTTGAGTGCAGATTTTATTTTGTAGCTAACAGAAGTCACTGAAAACTCTGGGGCGGGGGGACGGTGTCAGGTAAATTAAAATATGACCCAGTTAGTAAGAAGTGTAGCAAGTGCTTCTAGAGCAGATGCCTGATGTCCTGGAGGACTGAATTTTACCTGTGCATTCAGAAAGTCTTCCCAGATGAAGAGGGTAAAAAAATTACATTCTGAAGGTAGAGTAAGAGAGAAAAGTATTTCTTAAACATACTTGATGATAAGAGTGAATGTGAGGGTCTTTGTTAAAAATATAGCTTCCCAGGATCATCCCAGATCCTCTAAATCAGACCAGGGGAACAGTACGGGCAGCTGTATTCATTAATAAGCAATCCACCTGGTTCTTATTTTCAAGAACATTTGAGAAACTCTGGTATAGAAAACATCCTATGGAAAAGGAAAGACATGTGCAAAGGTACGGACATGTTAAAGAACCAGAAGATATATTCCAGAAATGGTTGGAGAGTAGGGAGTTTGTGGGAGAGTGGTTATTGCTGAGGCTGGAGAGAGGGATTGAGGCCCAATTGTGAAAAGCTTTATTGAGCAAGGTAAGGAATCTTGTGAAAAATGGGGAAAACGCTTAGGCCAGAAAGTGAGTTTTTTGGGGGAAAGATAACCAGAGAAATTGAAGAGTACAATTTCTGAGGCAGAATTGATAGTTTAATGGCTACTTCCATGAGACAAGGAGACGTAGAGAATGAATCCAAGGTTCATTAGATGAATGAAGCAAGTCTGTGGCAGACTGCCTGTGCTGGGAGGTTGGTGGGGGGTGATATGGTAAGAACGCATTTCCTTTGGGACTTAAGTTTTACATGACAAATGACATCATTTGGATACATCTATCAGATAGTTTGAAATAGAGACCTTATATTTGGGAGAATGTCCTCAGGGCTAAGAATATGGGTATAGGAGGTTTTGATATTGAAGCCATAGGAATTTTACTTGTATGAGGATGTAAATTGATAAATGGACCGATGACAAAATCATGGGGAAATGGATGTGTTTAAGTAGCACATTTGCCACCTATCTATTAATAGAACACCTAGTAAAATTCTAGAAAACCTGCTATTGATTGACCTGCTCAGCTAAAATAAACACACAAAATCCAGATAGGCCATTGATCCTTACATTCAAGAATACCAGAAGTCTTTAGTACATAGATTTTTGTCCTGGCTCTTCATTTGGGCTAATCATTTAAATTCTGTCTTTAAAAAAAAGATGTAAGTTCTCATCGTTAAAAAAGAAAAGCTAAGGAGGGTAGAATACCTAGATGACATCTTACTTAGGTTGCTTCCAGTTCAAAATCTTAAGTTTCTCCAGAGAACCATCCAATTCTGAGATGGAAATCTTAAACAGATTTACTCAAGAGCAAATCCTGAAGTAATAATTCCTGTTTCCCAGTCCCACCTTTCCCCCTTCTTCAATAAATATTGATTCAAGAATCCCTAAAGTTGTATAAAAGTTATATACTTTTCCTGTTCCTGTCATGAGTACAGCCGATTGTTACTCATCCACTCCGACTGCTGTCTGGCTTCACATCAGTGGAATGGCATTCATCTGTACCCCACCTAGAAAAGCCTCTCCTTCAGTACCTTCGAAGTGGCTCACCAAGCACGTGATACTCCTTTACATCCCAGCGCAATCCTTACAAGCTTTCTTCAGGTAGTTGTGTTAAATGAGTCTGGGCTCTCGAGCTGGAGAAACCTATGTGGTTCAGCACACAGTGGAGACCTCAAGAATTAGATTTCTTTTTTTCCTAACAAAAAAGAAAAATGCAAGAAGAAAATGAAACCTTTACTTTTTAAAAAGCCTAATGACTCCCTTGCAAGAGGCATTTACTTTAAACTATATAATCAAGTAACACTGGTTTGAGATGAATCAGGACTTGAATAACCAATGTTCCTCTCTTTCACTTGATTCTTGCAATACTTTGTGCCAGGCACTGTGATGGTTCCTGGGGTTATATTAATTAAAAAACAAAAAAACAATCCTTGTGAGGCCGTTGCCGACTTTCGTGGCTGCACGCACGGACCGCGGCATCCAATCTTCCAGAAAGGCAGTTGGGTATTTCTTTAAGGATGAGGCGAGAGGCCTTCCGCTCGGGGAAAACCACTCACAGGCAAACTCCCTTTCTTCGGGCCGGGAAGCCGGCTCCTACATCGCTTCTCCTGCGTTCAGGAGGACTCCGCCCACACCCAGCTTCCGGTCTCCGCCCCCACCTGCAGGCTCCGCCCTGGGTCCGCCACGCTCCCAGCAGGCTCTGCGCGCGCACCACTGCCCCGCCCCCTATGCTTGGGTCCCGCCCGTTGCGGCGCCGGGGGTATGGCGGAGTTGGACATTGGGCAGCACTGCCAGGTGGAGCACTGTCGGCAGCGAGGTGATCGGGGAGTCCCCATGCCCGACCGCGGGAGATCCGGGCCCCGCTTTGACTCAGCGGATGGTGGCGGCGGGTGAGGGGTCTGAGGAGCGGGGCGGGTGAGGGGTCTGAGGAGCGGAGCGGGTGCATTTCTTTTGGGTTTGCAGCGAGGTATGTTGGTGCTTTTTCTGTTGCCCCTGAGTCTTTGAAGAGACTTGTGGTGAAAATGTTCACTTTGATTTTCGAGTGCGGGGTGCGGTAGAAGTGCACGGAGCACACTGCTGGATCATGTGGCGCACACTCCTTTCTGATGAGCGCAGGGAGGGAGGACGCTTAGGTCTGGGAGAGTTCCCTTTTGGCTTTGCTACCGCTACCTTGGGAAAGCCACTTCCCCAAACTTTTTGTTTACCTGTTTGTTTCTTATCTGTGAGACGAAGGAGTTGGGCGAGATCCATTTTTAACCTGGTGTTCAGGGGCTTCTCAGTAGATGAGCGTCTATGAGAAGGCCCTTTAGCTGTGATCAGATTCTCAAAGGGATCCTGATCCTCCGTCTGTTCCGTTAGGTGATCGTTCTGCTCTCCCAGCTCGGTCATTCTGTGATTCTGATTATCATTGTTTGAATAAACATTTACATATCATTGATTTTGGTGCTGGAACCACATAAGGGTATAAACTACAGTGTTTTACACAGAAGACCTTTCAGACTAGTAAGCTGCATTTTAGAGAGCATCAATAGTAATAGGTGATGGTCTCTTTCCATTAAACTGAGAGACCTTGAAATAAACACAGCCTGAAGTAATGTTGTAATGTGGCACAGGCTTCGGGATGATATACACCTAGAACAGGCAAGTTTTTGAAGCATTAGAGTCACACAGACTGCTCAGTCTTTGGTACCTGGGTTTCATGCCAAATGTGTGCCATCACATTTGGCACATACTACATAAGGTGGCAAACAGATTTCATCTTCCACTGCAGCTTCAGTCATTAGTAGTAAGTGCCTGAATCACTGCGTTGATAAGAACTCTGAGGTTTAACTCAGTTTCAGTGGAGTACCATGTTGATTAGTGATGTCTGCTGTGGGGGAGGACAGGCAACAGTCCTTGCTAGGTACTTGTCACTTGCAGCTCTCTGTATGTATATGTGTCTTTCACCACTGGCTGTGATCACTGGCCACTCAGCAGGTAAGAACCTGTTTGTGTGCAGCCCTTTCATGTGGAAGCTTAGTTATTTGGGTTTTGACTATAAGTTATGTGTATCTGGTATGCCTGATTCCCCTAGTGAATCCAGTACACATATACTATCTGTGACATAGTTCATCATCCTTTCCAACTTCACGTACCTTTAGTGTCAATAACTGAGATGAGGAAAAGGCCTATTTCTTTCAGAATAGTGGGAAGGGGTTAAGATTTAGAGTATGTTAAGTGGGTATCTTAAATTTCATCTAGCTTCTGGACAGATAGAAGGATGGTATCAGGTGCCAGGAAATTATCTTGATCTTAACTCTTCCCCCTGGGTCCTCTTGGTTTGCATCCAGTACTTACTTGGTTACCAAAAGTCTCAAAACAGCAAAGATGTACATTTTTTACATATCAAAAAAAGACAAATTTTGCAGAATACAGTATTGTATGCTTCAGTTTCTTTTCTCTTGTTAACAAATCTATCCATAATTTCTTGGTATGAAAGAAGCTCATAGTATCATGCTTTGGTAATAGCAGTGACAGTTCATGAAGCCACTTCTCAGGTGACGAAGGAACTATTCTTGCCCTCTTGTTCCACAGGTATAATTATCCAGAAGTGCCTTTTGGTTACAATAGGACCTCCTCTTTCTGTTTGGGTTAGGATACTTGTGAAATGAGATCTTTTTGAGGCAGTTGTAGATTTCTCTAAAGTGGGACTGAGCAGTACTCTCTGCTTTTCATTTTGTAAGAGTAGTGTAATTGGATATTTCCAGCTTCTCTTGGCTGTATACTATAATTTAAAACGAGGTGTATTGAAAACAGAGAATGATTGATTGTATTAGTGAGCAATGGTTAGTTAACACATCTAAGAATAGATACTTTTATGTGCTTTTCCAAAGGTCTGTTCCTAACTTAGTTGTTACTTAGTTATTTGGTCCTAAATCAGGTATTCCTCACCAGCAAGAAAAAAAAAAAATTCAGCAATTAATTTTCAAAAATCAATCCATTTATTTAATTTCTGGAATCTCTTTGAAAGTATCTCTACCCAGTCACTACAGTATTTGAGTTGAGCATACTCAAAAGAAGTTAATTGCTGTATTATTTTTATTAATTATAGTTACTATCTTACTATTCTGATCATATATATATATATATATATATATATCTCACTTGGTTTTTACAGTTACCCTGTCAGGTAGGTGTGGCATACAGCATAGATACAGATATAGGTCTATTCACATATGCATTTGGACATATATACACAGAAACTATATGCTTATATCTATCTCAGTTTCTGCATATATATATTTATCTCTACCTGTCTATATCTTTTTATTTTTATTACCTAATAATAGAGTTTTGGTTTTATATATGTATATTTATACATATATAAAGACATACACTATATACTATATCAAATATATATATCCAAAGCTTTGCTATTAAGTAACTTGCCTAGCATTGCTAGATTAGTAAACAGTGGAATTGAACCCCAGGCTTTTTACTCCAAATGCAGAATTTTTGCAGTACACAGATGTCAAAAACAACACCTAATAAATCTGGGAAACAAAACGAAAAAGGAGCGGAAAAACGCCAGAACTTCTTTTCTTAATTAGCAATGCAAATACAAGTAACATCTATATCTTGGTGATCTAATTACTTTCAGCGTTACTGAGGTGGTGGTGACTTTTGTTTAACAGTGGTTATATAGTGACTTGCTATGCTAGGATATTAGTCAAAAAGGGAAGTTCTCCTGTAGAGGTGGTCCAATACTTTAAGATTATTTTTGCTTAAAAAAACTAAATCAAAATCAGATACTGACTGGTACATACATTTTTCCTCAATTTTAGATTTTCTTCCATTTATTTGTGATGGTTGTTCAGGAATATTTTGGTAAGTTAAGGTTTTATACAGGATTTGGGAGTAATTTTGATGTTTATAATATGGGGTTTATTTCTAAAAAGTAAAATGATTTAAAATAGTTGTTACTTTAGCCATTGATATTTGATATTCAGTATAGCAATTACTTGGGGAAAAAAAGAAACAGATTAGCCATAGGCTCTGATAACGTAATTCATATAAGTGACTAATATTTAAGCTTCTAGAAATGTGGTTATGTGTGTAAATTTATGTAAAAGTTATATTTTTAATTACAAGGAGAAAATAATATCCACAATATAAAGAATGTGATTTTTTAAAGCCCAGCTATGATTATTGCTCTTTATTTTAATTAAAAGTAATGCGTATTTCTAAATCATTCGGAATTAAAGCACTCCTTTCACATTTTACTACTGATGATCTTTTAGAAATAAAAGAAATGCAAAGATTTGTTTGTATTTTCATAAAGGTAAATTAGCATGGTGAATTGCTTTTACTCATATTGAAATTGAACGTTTGTTTTAAAACTTTTGAGACTAGATGCTCCGTCTTTATGTGACATTTCAGTTTTTTCATCTATGCAAAGTTATTAATGTATTGTGAGTGTAATGTATCTTAAGAATACTAAACATTAAAATACCTCATAATACTACAGTTATCTTTAAGTATGTTATTTGATTGCATGTAAATGAATGCTATTTTTTTAAATTATTTAAGCCTTGAACACAGAAGCAGGGAGTCTCATGGTTGTCCTGAGGTATGTTAATATTTTTCAATCTGATAAAACATAGTTGTATTCATGTACTTTCATACAAAATTTGATTAGATTGAAAGCCAGTCAGGGCACCAGAGATTAAAGTTTGGCATACTAACCTGTTAATATGAAGAGGCTTTTGCTTCATTTATATTATTTTTCACTGCCTTAAAGAAAAATTTATCTACTTGGTATTTAAATTTTTTTATCCTCGTAATTCTTATTCCTTAACATTTCTATTTAGGTGGCCTATTTGCAGCAGGCTATATATTTATAAATATACATCGGAGTTAATGTCCTCACTATATACTTCCTCCAGTTCACTGTTTCCTTCACTGTTGAATTCATTTTCACTGGTGCCTGGTGATAGGATCTGCGGTAGTAAATCATTCTGGTTCCGTCATCCTTAGACCACCAGGAACAAACCTGTAGTCTGACAAAATTCCCACCCTAATTCTGAACAAATCATAGATTAAGAACGGCCTGGCACATAGAAGCCAAAATATCACCCTATTACTGATAAAGAATAAGTTGAATGATGAGGCTTAGTGTAGAGCCAAATGGGTCCAAAGGAAATTCAGGATTGGACAGACTTGCCCACCAGTCACAGCAGTACTGACCAGGTTAGGCTTTCTGCCTGAAGGCAGTTCAATTCTAAGAGGAAAAAGGAAGCGGAGCACCCCATGCTTAATGTTATTTTCTTAAATTTAACAGCGAAATAAGTTGTTCCACCTCTCCTGGGGCAGAGAGAGGCAGGGAGTTAAGCTGAATTCACTCCAATGGGAAAGAAGCATTTGCCTCTAAAACTTTTCAGTGGATATTTATTCCTGCCCACCATATACCACGCACTCTGCCAAGGATTTTCACATCTGTCCTCTCATTTATTGAAAATTAAGGTTACATGAGCTTCAGTTGAAATCTAACTCTTTCGAGTATAAGTTGTCAGTCAAAATCTGACCCTTTGAAGTTTATGTGATCTATTTGAGGAAAATTAAAATTACCTAATATGTTGGTTTTATGCAAGATTAATTAGAAGAAAATACTCAGAGTTGTATAGTAAAACTTACTGATGTTTCTTATAGCTTAGAAATCTGTCCTGTGCTTTCTTTTTTCTTATGGTATCATTTGATTTCTATGAATGTCTCTTAGATTATTACGTCTCATTAATAAAATACTGAAATACCATTAGGCCATTGCAACAAATTTGGAAGGATACTTAAGTTAATTCTAACAAGATGTAACTATCATTTATATAAAGGAATGCCTTTTGGTTAGACTTTTCAAGCAATTATTTCTCTAAGTTTATTCAACTAGTTAATTAATGCTCAGAATAGCCTGGCTGATCTAAATTTTTTTTAATCCTATAAAATCTTCTCTTCCTGGGATGAAATATTTGCTGGTAATGAAATATGAAACAGAGCATAGAGAAAGATATGTGATTTTGAAAACTGTCTTTAACCCTTTATCTCATGGATAAATATATAATTTTTAAGTGTTTTATTCCCTGAGTTAATGTTTAATCCCCTAAAATCAATATAGAAAGTAGATGTGACTTGCCATTTGAGGGTTGACATAGGCCGGGCATGGTGGGTCACGCCAGTAATCTTAGCATTCTGCTAGACTGAAGCCGGAGGATTGCTTGAGGTCAGGAGTTCGAGACCAGTCTGAGCAAAGAGGGAGACCCCATCTCTACTAAAAATAGAAAAAAATTATCCGGGCAACTAAAAATTAAAAAAAAAAAAATTTTAAAAATTAGCTGGGCGTGATGGTGCATGCCTATAGTCCCAGCTACTTGGGAGGCTGAGGCAGGAGGGTCACTTGAGCATATTATTATGGGAGCATCTTTGTGTGGGACTCTTACAAAGTAGATTAAAATTGTAGAGAGTAACTGAATAGTCATTTTAATTTACTTAAACATGATAAATATACCACAATAGGAAATATATGAAAATGTAGAACAGTCAGCACAGTAATCATTTCTCACATAAGCATTCACTGTAATCTTTATGTGAGAGTATGTAACTTGCTCTAATAAGTTTAAACAAAAATGATGTGGATGCTGTCTTCTAACGTAGACTCGTTGATTTGCTTTAAATGTGAAATATAATGCCATTTCCCCCTTTTTCCATTTTCAGGTGACTGTAATCAATGAAAGACTGAAGACAGATGAACATAAATCTTACCCATGCTCATTTAAGGACTGTGCTGAAAAAGAACTTGTGGCAGTTATATGTCCTTATTGTGAGAAAAATTTCTGCCTAAGGTGATCACTTAAACCATTCATGCTTTCTGTATCTGTTTAGTTAGATACAAATACATGAACTAGCATCAGTCTTCTCTTGCTCATAGACATCGTCATCAATCAGATCATGAGTGTGAAAAACTGGAAATCCCAAAGCCTCGAATGGCTGTCACTCAGAAACTTGTTAAAGACATTATTGGTAAGTATTTAAAAAGCTTATTTTGTTGCTTTCCTTACTGCTATATACTCTTAGTTCCAGAGCTCCTGTGCCTTATGTCCTCTTACCAGTTAACAGCCTTGATGGTCATAACTTGCACTTTGATGACATTCTTGTAACGTTATTTCTCACAAGGTCTGCCTGACCAATGAAAATTTGGAAATTGTTTGGAAGTACCCCCACCAGGGTCTCTTTGGCTGGGTCACTTAGATCAGCTAGTTAACCATTGTGGCTAGAAATGGTATACATTAGATTGAAGTACCCAATTGCTTTCTCTAATGATTAAACTCTAGTCAGCTTTCCTACTGATGATATGAGATACTAGGAAAGAGTGTATCTGTGACTTAGATCAATCTCTCAGCCAATATGTTAGTTCATAATTTTCATCCCGTATTAAGGATAGTTCCTTTATTGAAATCCTCCATAACCAAATCTTAAGATTCTCTGTAGAAGCATTAGTGGCTACTTTAGTTTAAACAGGCTTAAGTTGGAAAGAAGCACGTAACAGTGAGTTTTTTTGATGTGGAGATTGCTTAGATCAACCTCAATGATATTTTCCATTCGTCATGTAAATATAATACCTATACAATGAATATAGTCTCTCTATATTTCTACTGTGTGTAATTTGTGTACGTTTCAGGGCCATAGTTAATAAATGCTTTATAATAAAACTCCAAAAAATGCAATGTAAAAGTTCTTATGTGCTTACATGCTTATACTTAATCTCTTAGATTCCAAGACAGGAGAGACAACAAGTAAACGACGGAAAGGAGCCAAAAGTAGGGAAACAGCTGCAAAGATTGCATTGATGAAATTAAAGATGCATGCTGATGGGGATAAGTCATTGCCTCAGGTTGGTCTTAGAGATTTTTAAAACCAAAAAATTCCAAATATAGTTGAAGTCCTCTTTTTTTTCTCCCTCCCATCAAGTAACAACTAACCTGAACCTGATATGTATCATTTCCAAAATCATATGATATATGTCTGCAAAAATAATACATAGTTTTGTGAGTTTTTTTCCCTTTATGGAAACAGCAGAGGCCAGGAGCGGTGGCTCACACCTATAATCCTAGCACTTTGGGAGGCTGAGGCAGGAGGATCTACTTGAGACCAGGAGTTCAAGACTAGCCTGCTCAACATAGTGAGACCCTGTCTCTACACAGAAAAAAAAAAAATTAAAAAAAAAAAAGGCACTGAACCCTATGTACCCTTCTTCAACTCAATTTTTTTTTTTTTTTCCCCACTTGGCATCGTGTTTTTAAGATTTATCCATGCTGAGACATTCTGCCTAGTTCATTCATTTTGACAGCTGTACATTATTCCATAGTATAAATATATCTGTGTTTATCCTCTTAATAAGCAAAATTCAGATTTTTCCAATTTTTTGCTATTATAAACTGTTCTACAATGAACATCCTTGTGTATGTATAGAAGAGTTTCCCAAGGACTGTACCTTTAAAACTTCACAATATCAATTATTTTCTCTAACAACCCAGTACGTGTGTATATACATGCATACCGTAACACAGTTTCATTAAGTGATACTCAGCCTTAATGTGTCTTATATACTTTTATGTTTTGTATTCTATTTTATTTTGTTTTAAAGGATGTTGGTTAGAACCTACCAGGTTGATTTTCCAACCCCTGATGGATTAGAACCACCAGATTAAAAGATGCTACTTTAGGGAGTATACCTAGAAATAGAAAAACTGGTTTATGGGAAAATCTTCAGCTTTACTAGATATTGTCAACTTATTATTGCCAGGGTTGTACTGATTTGTCTCTTTCAGTGCTTTCAATCATATCTATTCTTGGCCATTTATCCTTTCATAAAAATTTTAATATCACTTTATCCTGTTCTGTGAAATTGTGATTTTGATAGAAATTGTGCTGAACTTTATATTAGAGACAGTTGACGTCTTTAGAATTTTGACTCTTCCCATCTGTGTCTGTGGTTTGTCTTTCTAACTTTTCTTTAGGTCTTCTTTTATATGTAATTATAGAAGTAATACTCTGTAATGCTTACCATAAGTATCTATATACCTTTTCTTAGGTTTATTGTTAGATTCTTTATAATTTTTGCTGTCATTGTAAATAAAACCTTTTTTAAAAACTAAATTTCCCTAATAGGTTATTGCTGATTGGTGCTTGTTGTTGCCCTTCTGTCTAGCAAATAAATTCCTAATAGTTCCCGTACCTTGTAGATTTTCTGGGATGTTTTCTGTGCTGTCATATCTTCAGCAAATGCCGTTTTTTGTGGGGTTACCCCTCCTTTTCATTGTCATTTGTCTTACTGCTGAGATACTCAGAATAATGTTGAATAACATGGGTAATAGCACTCACCCTTATCATGTTTCAGACTTTAATGGAAATGCTTTTAAAGTTTCATCAAGTATTATATTTGTAGTAGATTTTTGATAGTAGCCTTTACAGGATAGCAGTATTCCTTTCTATTCCTGATTTGCTAAGAATTGATACCAGGAATGGATATTAAACTTTACTATAAGTTTTTTTCTTACATCTAGTAAGATCTTTTGTTTTTTCCTTATCAATGTGATAAATTATATTGATTGATTTTTCTGTTAAGTCACCAAATATTCCAGGATAAACCATTTGACTGGTATATAATTATTTTAAAACATACTGCTAAATTGATTTGCTAATATATGATTTAGTGTTTTTTAGTGACATTACTAGCAAGATTATACTCAAATTGAGTGGCTTTTTTTCTGTTCTTTGAGATATTTGTCAAGGGTGGGGATTGTTATTGAAGTTTCGGTAACACTCTCTTATGACCTTTGGATCTGTTTGCTGTCTTTTTTTTTTTAATTTTCCTTTGTGATTTATTCCATTGCTTAGGGATTTTTTTTTAAATTTTTTTTTTATTTCAAGCATATTATGGGGGCACAAATGTTTAGGTTACGTATGTTGCCCTTGCCCCACCTGAGTCAGAGCTTGAAGCATATCCATCCCTGAGACGGTGCACACTGCACCCATTACGTGGGTATATACCCATCCTCTCCTCTCCCCTCCCATCTGCCCAACACCCGATGAGTGTTATTACTATATATGCACTTAAGTGTTGATCAGTTAATACCAATTTGATGGTGAGTACATGTGGTGCTTGTTTTTCCATTCTTGGGATACTTCACTTAGTAGAATGGGTTCCAAAGACATCTGCCCTTGAATGTTTATAGCAGCGTAATTCACAATTGCAAAGATGTGGAAACAACCCAAGTACCCATCAATACATGAGTGGATTAATAAAATGTGGTATATGTATACCATGGAGTTCTACTCAGCCACAAAAAACAATGGTGATATAGCACCTCTTGTATTATCCTGGATAGAGCTGTTTTCTTTTTTTTGAGGGGAGAATTTTGAATACTGTTGCAATGTGTTAAATCTTAGTTTATTTGGGTAATATATTTCTTCTGAAGTTAATTTTGGTAAATAGTATTTTTCTAAAAAATTCCTATTTGATGTAGATTTTTCAATTTATTGTTATAAAGTTGTTCAAGTTTTTCTCTCATGATTCAAAATCTCTGTTGTGTCTTTAGTCATGCCACTTCATGCTTAATATTTTTCATTTGTACTTTTCTTTCTTTCCTCCTTAAACAGAGTAGCTAAAGGTTTATCTTTATTCTTTCTTAGTCTTTTCAAAGAACCATGTTTTGGTTTTATTGAACTCTATTTCTTTGCTCTTTCACTGATTTCTGCTCTTATACTATCTCAAACACACACAAGTTGCAACCATAGTGCAAAGAACTTTTCCATATCCTTTACTCAAATGCACCAATTATTTACATTTTGCCTTGTTTGCTTTATCATTTGTATTATCTTTCTGTCCATACATGTGCACATATGTATGTGTGTGTGCTGTGTGTGTGTGTGTGTGTGTGTGTACTTACTAATTTTGGGTCTACTTGATGTATTAGTCTCACAGATGTGTTAAAATCTCCCACTATGGGCCAGGCACAGTGGCTCACATCTGTCATCCTAGCACTTTGGGAGGCCAAGACAGGAGGATCTCTTGAGGTCAGTAATTCCTGACCAGCCTGAGCAAGAGCAACACCCTATCTCTACAAAAAAATAGAAAAATTAACCAAGTGTGGTGGCGTGCACCTGTAGTCCCAGCTGCTCAGGTGGCTGAGGCAGGGGAATCACTTGAGCCCAGGAGTTCAAGGTTGCAGTGAGCTATGATGGTACCACTACACTCTAGCCGGGATAACAGAGTGAGACTCTGTCTCCACAAAAAAAAAAAAAACTCCCACTATGGATGTGGTTTTATTAACTTTTTTTTTTTTTCAGTAATTATAATGATTTTGCTGAGTTGTGTATTATCAAGTGCATAGAATTTCTTCATTGTTATATCTTTTTTATGAATTTTGCTTTTAATCCTATTTTGAATTATATTGTTTTACTAGCTTTCTTCTGGTAAATATTTAGCTATTACATCTTTTTTTCTTCCCTTTTATTCAACTTTTCTATGTGTTTTGTTTTAGGGTGTCTCTTATAAGCAGCATAAAGCTGGACTTTGTTTTTTTAATCCAGTTTGATAGTATCTCTGTTTTATAGGTTAGTCGAATCCTTTTATATTTATTGTGATCACTGGTGCATTTGAACGTATTTCTTCCATCTTATGTTTTCTGCTCATCATCCTTTCTCTTTGAATCTTTCTTTCTCTTTGCTGTCATCTTTTGTATTGCTTGAATTTATTCTGCTGGTTTACAAACCATTGATGATAGTTTTTTATTTTGATGATTATCCTTAATATTTTTCTTGTTTCAAATTTTATTTATTGGACATTTTTAAAATAGCAAAGGTAGTACCTGCTTTTATCAAGTATAACCATTAAGAGCTGTATATAGGAAAAAAACCAAGACACCCTCCTATGTCCTTCATCCATTTCCTTCCCCCTAAAACATTAGTTCTCAGTTGAAGGTGATTTTGTCCCTTAGGAGACATTTGGCAATGTCTGGAGACATTTTTGGTTGTTACAGTTGGGGATGGGGTGCTACTGGTATCTAGTGGGTAGAGGCCAGAGATACTGTTAAACATCCTACGGTGTACAGGACATGCCCACAACAGAGAGTTTTCTGATTTAAAATGTTAACACTGACAAAGTAGAGAGGACCTGCTGTGAAGTACCCAATAATATTATTCACATTATTTTGTAATTTTTTGTTACTTAAAATATAATAATAAAAACATCTATGGCACTTACTTTGTTCTAGGCACTCTTCTAACATGTTTCATTCCTCAGCTAGCTTATGAGGTATGCACTCTTAACTCTTATCCCAAAAGGCAAGTAGCTTGCTAGTAACATAGCTACTGAGTGGAGAACTGTGAATTGAAACCAGGCAGTCAGGCTTCAGGGACAGTGTTCTTCACACATGTGATAATACATCATAAAGCACTCCACAAGTTTTTAGACCTAAGTTTTTCCCCTTATCATAAATGTTTGTGTGTGTGTATTTGGAGATATAGGTATAATAGAGAGATGTGTGTGTGTTTATTCATACATGCTTTCATATATAATATACATATAAACACATGTACACACATATATCTGTATATATATGTGTATACATCCATGTATATGTGTATGTGTGTGTACATGTGTATAACTTTAAATAAATGGATATGTATTCTACTTGTATTAATATATGTATGGATGGCATAAGGAGTGTCTTTCAGTCACCATTTTGTAAAAATTGCATCATTCATTTAGTCCACACATTTTTTTTTGAATACTTTTTATATACCAGGCCCTGGGGATATAGCAGTGAATGATACAGAGTCCCTGACCTTAAGGAGTTTATATTCCATTGGGGTGAGACATGTATAAAATATATAATATGTCATATAGTGATTAGGGCTAAAAATGAAAATAAAGATTTTGAGTGGATTATATGTCTTTCTCTATATATATATCCTTCTCTAAATACATCCTTTTCTCGTTAATGCCTGGTAGAAATTCCCTCAATGAGCAAATGGCTCTAAATTGTTTTCTTTAAAAGCTGCATCATATTCTGTGTGTAAGTGTACTGTGACTTATTTTGCCATTTTCCTAATGATGAGCATTCATTTTGTTTCCAGTTTTGGCTACAGTGCTAAGTAGCCTCAGTTTGATACTTTTATTTCTGTGGGATAAATTTGACTACTATTCAGTCTGAGCATCTTTTAACATGTTTTCTAGTCATTTGGAATTGCTCTTCTCTGAATTGTCCACGCACATCATTTGATTATTTCTCTTATAGATTGTCTTTTTATTTTGTTTAGTCAACTTATGGAAGCTCTTAGACTATAATAGGTATTTTGCCTTTATAAATAATCAATCTGGGCCAGGCACAGTGGCTCGAGCCTGTAATCCTTGCACTGTGGGAGGCTGAGGTGGGAGGATTGCTTGAGTTCAGGATTGCGAGACCAGCCTGAGCAAGAGTGAGATCCATCTCTACTAAAAATAGAAAAATTAGCTGAGCGTGGTAGTGCGTGCCTGTAGTCCCAGCTACTCCAGAGGCCGAGGCAAAAGGATTGCTTGAGCCCAGGAGTTAGAGGTTGCAGTGAGCTACTGTAATGCCACTGCACCCTGCTCAGGGTGACAGAATGAGACTCTGTATCAAAAAAAAAAAAAAATCAATCTGCTTTATAAATTGTTTTTTCAAAATCTGTCAAATGTATTGATTTCACTTATGTTTCTTGTTGACATATCAATATTTTCATTTTTTCTAAGTTCTGTTTTTCACTTCTGTTTTGGTTTTCCTTAGGGTTTTTGTTTTATTTCCTTTTTTTTGTCTCTAATCCATCTGGGTTTTTTTTGCATATGATATGAACTTAAGAACTAATGGCTTAATTTTATTTTCTTCCAGTTGTTTAGCTAGTTTTACCATCACTGATTATTAAATTGTTTTCATTTTATTTATTTCCCATCACTGATTATTAAATAAATCAGGCTTTGGGCCTGACTCATATCTATTTCTGAAGGATTCATATTGGATTTGTATTATATGATATATATGAATTGTGGGAGAAATGACATTTTTATGACATTGTCTTCCTATAAGTACCTTCATATGTCTTTCCGTTTATTCAGATGTTTTATTGCCTTCTGTGATATTTCATATTTTTCTTCTGATAAGTCATATTCCTTATTTTCTTGCTATTTATGTTACGGTTTTTGCTTCCATTGTGAACAGAATATTTGTCTGAAAATAAACGGTGTCTATTTTCAGACACTTACTGCTCATAAATAAAAAAAAAAAATCTTGAGTTCTGTATATTCACCTTATTCAGCTACATCACCAACTTCTTTATTAATTATAGAAGTTTCTTTTCCTACTAGTGTTTTCAGTTTCCTAGTTATGCAGTCACACCCCATTAACAAGTAAGGATAGGTTTAATTTTTGTTTTTCAATAATTATACCAGGTTTTTTTGTAATATGTTATTTATCATCTTCAATATGTCTTATAATAATGGTGATAATAGGTATGTACTTAAAATTTTAACGTATGTAATTATTTTTTTCTAAAAGTCTAAAGTTACTTGCTATTATTGCCTCCTGAATAAGGTAAAGAGCTTGATGTGTTTTATCCAGTTGAATATCTCCTATTCTATCATCTTTGTTAAACCCAAAAATTATTTTTAATAGCTATTTAAATTTACCAACATGTGTATATATTTTTTTTTTAGTTTCTCCTTTCTTAAAACTCACTGATATTTTTGCTGAAGGATGTTCTTTAGTAGTTCATTCAATAAGGGTCTTTGGTCATAAACTCTTTCAGTCTTTTTTATTTGAACATGGCCTCACCTTTAGCCATATTGTCTGTTAGACTTGCTCAACTCTTTTAATATACTCTGTCATCCATTGTTGTGAAGACATCTATTGTTGGTCTTATTTTTGTTGCTTTATGGTTAATCTATCTTTTTTTGGTAGCTTTTAAAATTTTTACTTGTGATATTCTCCAATTTCTTTTTTTTTGTTTTGTTTTTTTTGTTTGTTTTTTTTTGAGACAGAGTCTCGCTTTGTTGCCCGGGCTAGAGTGAGTGCCATGGCGTCAGCCTAGCTCACAGCAACCTCAAACTCCTGGGCTCAAGCAATCCAACTGCCTCAGCCTCCCGAGTAGCTGGGACTACAGGCATGCGCCACCATGCCCGGCTAATTTTTCTATATATATTTTTAGCTGTCCATATAATTTCTTTCTATTTTTAGTAGAGACAGGGTCTCGCTCTTGCTAAGACTGGTCTTGAACTCCTGAGCTCAAACAATCCTCCCGCCTCGGCCTCCCAGAGTGCTAGGATTACAGGCATGAGCCACTGCGCCCGGCCTCTCCAATTTCAATGCAGTGTTTCTAGGTGTGGATTTATTTTAATTATCCAGGTTGACATTGATGGTACATATTTAATTTTTGGAAAATTGTAGTCATATTTTCTCCGAATATTGCTTCTTCACCATTCCTTCTCTTGTGAAACTCTTCTTGACATATTTTGGGGATATAATAATATAATTTTTTTCTTTGTGTGTCTTTCTGCTACATTCTCAGTGACTTCCTCAAATTAAGCCTTTTTATTGAGGATTATAGTACTTTATCCTGTTTAAGTTTCTTATTCCGGAAACTGTATGTTTTAATTTTTATATTTCAAATTGTATCTTCATATTTTTTCTTTCATTTCTACCTATTTTGGTTTCATGACTGCTTACTGCTTTTTCTCTCATTGTGCATCCAAAATAACTTATTTTAATGTCTTTTTAAAGTTCAATTATCTGCATTTGCCCATAGTGAGTTAACCTGCAGTTTGTTTTGAAATTTGTTTACTGACTCTATATGTTCATCTTAAGTAGGAGGTTCTTTCTATATCTCTGTCTCCTCTTGCTTGTCAATTCCTAGCTAGCAGTTTTGCATTTTCTTCCCCCCGACCCCCCCATCCAGGACTGCCATTCCAAATCCAAGTTTGAGATTGGCAGTATGTGCTTCCGTCCTACAGAGATTTTCAGGTTATTACAGATGCATTTACTGAGCTAGAAGACCTTGTCTTTGTTCACTGTCAGGAGGTTATATCTGCGCTTTTCTGTCTCCCTATCGATTTATATAAGCAATATCCTAAGTCAATGTTCAACTGTAACTTCTTTAGCCTCCTTTCCTAGAGCACAGGTCCCACACTACCCTCTGCTTCCAAGCAGTGAGTCTGAACGAGGACTTTATCTTTATCCCCCTGTGGAGCTCTTATTTCCCATCTGCCCACAAGCTGCACTCTTAAGTACCTCTTCCTCTTCCGGAGCTCTGAATGCCAGTGTCTCAGCCTGCCTATCATTGTGCATTTCTGTTTCATTTTTGATTCTCAGATATATTAATCTCTTTTTTTTTTTTTTACATAAGGCTATATTTTTAAAATTTTCTCTTTCCATATTTATGTTCTTGCTTCTTTGTTTTTGGAGCAGGGATTGTTTGGTTATAGAGTTGGCTCAAAGCTTAAATTTCCAATGATTTCTTGTTTTCTCTTTTAATGCTTGTAATCTGAAATAATGCCACTCTCCTGGGTCCTCAACAAATCTCAATTCCTTAGTGCTGAGATGGGAATTGTGTAGAATCTATTATTTTTTAAAATAACTATGATCTTTCCCACACAACTTATATATGCTCTTGTTATGCCAAAAGTTTTAATGTAGGAGGAATTGATCTGTAAAGCTAGCACTTTTTTACAGTACTTTTTAGGAATCAGGGGAGATTAAAGGCCAAGCACCTCTGCTCCTATACTTACTTTCCTGCATTTGCTAATTAGGCAAGAAAATACACTATAAGGAGGCAGATAATGTGTAAAATACTAGACAAACCATCTCCAGGTTCCTCTCTTTTGTTGATAAGGTACTTATATATAGTTTTGGGTTTTTTGCTTTCGATTTCTAAGTTTCTTTTTTTCTCCAAAGTTCTACTGTCTCTAAATATGTAATGAGGTCTTTCACACAAAAAGAAATGTTACATATATTGGGAATCTTTCAATGCCAAATGTCAGAAACTCAATTCCAACGAGCACAATCAAAACAACTTTTCCTCCTCATATAATGGTGAATGACAGATTGATCTGGTCTTAGGAGACAACCAAATTCAGGTACTCAAATTATGTTAAAAGAATCCTTCTGTTTTCTTGTCTTTTCTCTTTCTGCACTGGCTTCATTTTTTCCTATTTAAGGAGACTTTTTCCAAACTAGCTTGGGATGGCTGTGGGGTGAGGGGTTTAGCTTCAGGCCACTCCAGATTCAATTCAGTAAAACTTTAAAAACTCAGGAAAAAGAGAGCTCTCCCTCCCCTCAGCTTTTGAACATAAAATCCCAGGAACAGACCCTGACTGGCCTAACTTAGGACACATGCCTGTCTTTGCACAGATCACCCTGGCCAGGGTCGTGGTCACGTGCCCATGCATTTAGGTGGATGCTGGGTTACTATGATCAGTTTCCAACTAAGAGTTGCATTGTTAGAGGGTAATCCTTCTCTGACCAGAAGAAGAGAGGAAGGGATGACACCAGATAAAAACAGAGATGTCTATTTGACATATATATAATCTGTATTTTAACTTTTTTTTTTTTTTTTTTTGTTTTACAGACAGAAAGAATTTACTTTCAGGTTTTCTTGCCTAAGGGCAGCAAAGAGAAGAGCAAAGCAATGTTCTTTTGCCACCGATGGAGTATTGGGAAGGTCATAGACTTTGCAGCCTCTCTAGCCAATCTTAAAAATGACAATAACAAATTAACAGCTAAGGTAACATTTAGTTATAATAATTTTTCCCCAAAAGTTTTAGGATCTAGAAGTTCTATACAAGCATGTGTGTTTACTACAGTATGATTTATTTCTCCCTTCACAGAAATTGAGGTTATGTCACATTACTTCAGGAGAAGCCTTACCCTTGGATCATACTCTGGAAACCTGGATTGCTAAGGAGGATTGTCCTTTATATAATGGTGGAAATATTATCTTGGAATATCTTAATGATGAAGAATTATTTTTAAAAAATGTTGATTCTTACTTAGAATAGTCATTCAGTGATACAAGCCAAAAATCACATGACAACTTCTATGTATATTTTTAAGTCAATTTATTTTAATATAAATACTGTTATTTTTAAAAGTTGTCTTTTTGCTTATTTCCATTTTATCATATTTTATATTATCGGTTTTCTATTAAATTTGATTTTTTGTGTTTTAAAATTTAACTATGAACTGAAACTCAATATTAGCAAATTCTTGTATTTAATTAGCTTTTATTAGGTTATGCTATAGTAATAAAAACAAAGGTGTATCTCCTGGTGGGTTAACGTCACCTGTTGATTGGCTGTAGCACTGTTCCACGTCATCTTTATTCCAGGATTGAAGCTGAAGGAGTGGCCTTCTTTGGGCACTTTGCTATTCTTATGTAAGAGGGAGAAGAGATGACAGAAATTTCAGCCCTCTCTCAGATGATACATGCATCATTTTTACTTTAAGCAAGTCTTATGGCCAAGCCTAGCATCATGGAGCCAGAAAGTATAGGTTTACTATCTACTTAAATTATGATCTATCCATTGTTGTATGTTCATGAATTGTAGAAATTTAGAGATCATCTCATTCAATCTTCTAAGTTTTTAGATGAGGAATGTCAGGCCTAGGAAGGGAAAATGATTTTCTAGGTGTCATGCATTAGGGCATATTTCTGATTAAAGACCCCCCTCCAGTAGGATTCATCTTTTTTGTTAGTATGAGTATATTATAAATACAAAGAAAAATAGGTTATTTCAACTTCATTACTCTCTCTCTATAGATACCAAGAAAAACACATGCCAATTTTTTACCAACAAATTCAAATGAGTGCTCCTAAATGATGTCTTCCATCTGTACCCAACAAAGTATGACCACATGGAGGGAATATAAATTGTTTCTACTTGTTCTTTTCCCCTTGTCTATTATAATTGTCATGAACATGTGTAGTAGCTTTAGGTTTAATTAACGGAATAAACTCAGAATGCTCATTTGGCCTATTTTCTTTCTAATTCTTTCTTCATATTATTTTCATGTGAGGAATTGAGATATTAACAATTTCTGACTTTTATCACCTGCTTATCATTCATTCATTAACATAGTTATTTGAACACCAACTAAATATAAAGATCTATTTCTAATTGCCATAATGGATACAGTGAAGAGGCATATACATGCACACATACCTTGGCGATATTGCAGATTCTGTTCCAGACACCATAACAAAGTAAATATCACAATACATTGAGTAACACATCTTTTGGTCTCCCAATGTATTAAAATGTATGTTTACACTATACTTTAGTCCATTAGATATACAGTTTCATTATAAACCAATATACATATGTTAATTTAAAAAAACTTCATTGCTAAAAAATGCGACCAATCATTTGAGCCTTCAGCAAGTGGTAATCTTTCCTGTGGAGAGTCTGGCTTCGATACTGATAGCTGCTCACTGATCAGGGTGGTGGTTGCAAAAGGTTGGGTGGCTGTGACAGTTTCTTAAAATAAGACAACAAATGATGAAGTTTGCCTCATCTATTGACTCTTCATTTCATGGAAGACTTCTCTGTAACGTGCAGTGCTGTTTGATAGCATTTTATCACTGGTAGAACGTCTTTCAAAATTGGAGTTGATCCTCTCAAACCCTGCCACTGCTTTATCAACTAATTTTGTGGAGTATTCTAAATCTTCTATTGTCATTTCAACAATGTTTATAGCATCTTCACCAGGAGTAAATTCCATCTCAAGAAACCACTTTGCTCTTTCATAAGAAGCAACTCTTCATCAAGTTTTGTTATGAGATTGCAACAATTCAGTCACATCTTCAGGCTGTACTTCTATTTCTTGTTGTTTTGCTATTTCCACTATATTTAGTTATAATAGTAACATAAAAGATTACTAATTACAGATCAGAATAACAGATATCATGATGAAAAAGTTGAAATATTGAGAAGATCACCAGAGTGTGACACAGATACACAAAGCAAGCATGTGCCATTGGAAAAATGGCACCAATTAACTTGCTCAATACCAGAAACCTTCGATTTATAAAAAATGCAATATCTGTGAAGTTCAATAAAGTGCCGTAAAACATGCTGTGCCTGTACTTGTAATAAAAGAAGTGCAGCAAGTGCCAAATTAGTAGATAGTAAGTAGAGCTATGTCTCAATAGCTTTTATTGGAAACTATAAAATTAGAGGTAGATGTCCTTATATATATTCCCAGATACCAGAAAATTTCAAAACAAACTAATACCTTAATTTTTGTCATAATTACTTGTACGCAGATGATCACCCATGTCTCGTGATTTGAACTAAAACTATGCCAGAAAAAAAACTATGGGTATTGAGAAGATGGGAAGTAAGGATGGCAGGGATCAAGTTAGACCAAGGGAGAAAGAAGAGGTCCTATTAATAATTGGACAGAAAAGAGACAAAGCAGCCTAGAGGGTAGGACTTACATCAGTAGGCTTACTGGTGGTAAGTTGGGCCAGATCCCAGGTAGTGGAGCAAACTAGTCTGGAAGAGACACAGGTAATAGCATCCTCAGTACTAGGGACTAGCGGCTGCAGCATGAGTAGTCCAAGAGAACAAGGTGTAGGAGAGAGATTATCAGTCCTTGAGCTCCTTATTTCCATATTACTCTGAAATCAGACATCTTAGGCTTTCTTTTAGGGCTTCCAGTTAAGATAATTCATGAAATTTTAGGGATTCACTGTTTCTACCCTACTCTAGTATCTTACCATCTGCTTGCAGACAACTAAAATTTTAAGTAGAAAACCCAGAAAGGGGGAATAAAAGGTTTAAAATTCAGATAAGTGGTAAAAATTAAAACTATGATACAAATGAGTTTCGGTTTAAATAATCAGTCAGCAAATATAAGGGAGTGTCAAAAAGTTTGTTAAAAAAATAAAAAGATAGAAATAGAAAATATAAACTTTATTTCTCAGCATAAGCTCCAAAAAGTTTAAGACATTTTTATAAGTGATAAGACCAGCCATTTAATCCATCCCTAAACAACTGAGCATCCTGGGAATTTAACCATGTCAAAGCAGTCTTTTTGACATTAATAACTGAAGAAAAATGGGTGTCATTTATAGATTTTTTAAGATTAGGAAATAAAAACAAGGCAGAAGGAGCCAAATCAGGACTGTAAGGTAAATGCCTAATGATTTCCCACTGAAACTCTTGCACAATTGCCTTTGTTTGATGAGAGGAATGAACAGTATTGTCATACAAAGAAGAATTCTCTGGTGAAGTTTGCCTGGTAATTTTTCTGCTAAAGCTTTGGTTGATATTCTCAAAACTCCGTCATGATAAGCAGATATTATCATTCCTTGGCTGTATAGAAAATCAACAACAAAATACTTTGAACATCCAAAAAAACTGTTGCCATGACCTTTGCTCTTGACCAGTCCACCTATGTTCTGTCTGGACCACTTCCACTTCTTGGTAGCCATTGCTTTGATTGTCCTCTGTCTCTGTTCAGCTCCTAGTATAATTCTTTGAAGAAAAGCTTCAGGATCTTGATCCCACTTGTTAAAATTTCCATTGAGAGCTTTGCTCTTGTCTGCAGCTGATCAGGATGCAACAGTTTTGGCACCCATCAATTGGAAAACTTGTTCAACTATAATTTTTTCAGTCAGAATTATGTAAGCTTATTGAAATGACTTATTCATATGTAAACTGCTGATTTCTTTGGGGCACTGTCTTCATAAACTTTTTGTAAAGCATCAATTATTTCACTGTTTTTTCATCCAAGCTTCACCCTAAATATGATGTTTGTTCTTGCTTCAGTTTTAGCAGAATTCATGTTGCTCTGATAAAGGGTCTCTTTTCAAACTGACGTCTTACCCTTCTTAGAGTACCTCAAGAAGGGTACAGACATGTTGTATCAAATTAGTATGTGTTTATTTTGCTGAAAAAAATTTTAAAATTTTAAAATCTATGCATATTTTTTCATAATATGCATTTTCAATGAAATTTTTGGAGAACCTGTGTACATGTGAATGACAGATTATCAGCTTTTTTTTCCCTAGACTTTTCAAGTTTTATTCTTTACAGTTTTCAGGTAAGGAAAGGGTTTGGAGAATCTGAAGAAAAAAAAAGTTTGCAGTTAGAGGAATTTGAAGGTAAAATAGTGACATACTTCATATCTTTGACTCAGGCAATAAAAATTATGAATCAAGATATTTGATCGCATAATTATAAATGTAATTTTGATTTTATGAAGTTTTTATTTCATGTTTGTTTTCTTTTTTGTGATTTTAAGATAGGGAAGTTCTTTGGCAATTTAACTAAAAAAAAAAAATCACTGAACAGTTTAGTTTTATTTCTTATTCTCACCATTAGTACAATGTGTCTTATTTTTCTTAATGTGGTACCTGGAAATAAAATTTATAATATCTAAAGTCTATTGCATTAAAAAAGTTAACCTACATCAAAAACAGAATTTTTAAAAATTTGTTAAAATGATAAAAATGGCTTTGACAATTTTTGAGGAGCAAATATGATCTAAAATACTTAATAGACACTGTTGTTGCATTTCATACCTGTTGCATAGTGATTACATGAAGATCTGCTGAAATGGTCATGTGTTCAGAGAATACTAGCTCTATACACTCAATAGAACAGTATATAGGGTTTTTTGTTTGTGATTTTTTGTTTTGTTTTTGAGAGAGTCTCACTCTGTCATGCTGGCTAGAGTGCAATGGAGTCATGATAGCTCACTGCAACCTCAAACTCCTGGGCTCAAGTGATCCTCCTGCCTCAGCCTCCCAAGTAGCTGGTGAGCTGGGGCTACAGGCCCATGCCACCATGCCTGGCTACTTTTTCTATTTAGCCCATGCCACAATGCCTGGCTACTTTTTCTATTTTTTGTAGAAACAGTGTTTTGCTCAGGCTAACCTGGAACTCCTGATCTCAAGCAATCCTCCCACTTTGGCCTCCCAAAGGGCTAGGATTACAGGCATGAGCCTGCATAATACTAGATAGCTGTGTTTACTTTTTTTTTTTTTTTTTTTATATATATTTGTCTGTTTGTTTTCTGCTTAGCATCAGAACACCCTCCCATGGCTTGGAAATACACAATTGTGTGAATCAGTGGGTTGAAGTCCAAAAAGCTTGATGCTTTTCCTTATCCCTGGCAATGAAGGAATATGACCTAAATTGGGTCAATTGAATGTCCTTGCCCATCACTGTGAATAGGAAGTAGTGTTACAAAGAAGGAATAAGAGGTTAGAATTAATGCAGTGTCTTTCCATGGCCCCATCGTGTCAGGGTTTGAGTGTCCAATAGCAGTGGCCCTGTAACCAGGGTATAACTTCGATCATGGTAACAATCACCTACTTTCCCTATTTTCACAAGTTATGTGGTAACAATTCAGGAAATTATTTTCCGCTTAAGGACATCAAAAACAGTTTCATTTTTTGCCTGACAGATATGGTCACCCTTTAGAGTTGCAGAAAAATTATTAGCAACCTAAGGATTCTGCCAAGGCTAGTTTATGGGCTCCGCAGTTTTCTAACTGTTGATAACAGGTCACCTGACTAAGCTCCAGGAGAGCAGAGACTGCATCTGGCTTAAGCACTATGCTATAGCCAGCCACCAGCTCAGTGCCTCAGGCAAATAGATGTTTAGTGAATATTTATTCATGTTTGATTTTAACTTGAATGAACAAAATAGTAACACTGACCTCCAGGCCACTCCAATATCTTATGGATTTTTTGATCCTGACTGCTTTTAGTATAAATTTTTCATAGCAAGAAAGAGAACTAAAAAATGGCACCAAGGTTTTAAATTACAGTAAATAAGAGGCTGATTTTTTCATTAGCGGAAATGAGGCAGTCAGGAGGAAAGGGATTAGGTTTCTGTTGTAATAAATTGAATCTGATAAATGCCATGGCTTTTAAATTTTCTTACCTACAAGTTAAACAGGTTGTGTCACTCACTAGACAGCTTTTTATTTGTTTGAAAAGTGCAGCAGTCCCTCCTCCTGGACTTTGATCCAGCAAAAACAGCTGTTACTTAACTCACCCTCAGACCATCACAGGAACAACTGTGCGAAGAATGTTCTTTAGTTTTTAAAAATCGGTTAGCACGTATGATTTATGTAAGCTTTCAAAATGGTTAGAAAACTTTTTATTGTCCTACTTTTGTTGTTTGTGTCTCTGGGAGAAGCAAGGAAGCCATTACAAAGTTTTCTGAATATAGAGAAATCTGAAATACTATTTTTCACAAAGACTGAAGAAATCCTCACTGTAAGGTCAAGCTACAAAGATAAACGGCCTAATTCCAGCTACCTCTTTGTGCAATTAGAAGACCCTAAAATGCTACAAGTGGTGAATGTGACCAAGACCTCATCAGATGTTACAAACTTTAGCATAAAGCTAGTGACAGATGAAGAAGGAGAAACGAATTTGACCATTCAGCTCTGGGATTCTGAAGGTAGGCAAGAAAGACTCATTGAAGAAATAAAGAATGTCAGAGTCAAAGTGCTCAAACAAACAAAAGACAGTCTTTTCCAGGCATCAGTGAATATTGATAGAAATATCCTAATGCTTATTTTACCAGTGATACTGTTAAATAAATGTGCATTTGGTTGCAAGATTGAATTACAGGTGTTTCAAACAGTATGGAAGAGACCTTTGCCAATAATTCTTGTAACAGTTACACAGTTTTTTCTTATGCCATTTTGTGGATTTCTTTTGTCTCAGATTTTGGCATTGCCTGAGGCACAAGCTTTTGGATTTGTAATGACCTGCACATGCCCAGGAGGGGGTGGGGGCTATCTCTTTGCTCTGCTTCTAGAAGGAGATGTCACTTTGGCCATTTTGATGACTTGCACATCAACATTACTGGCTCTGATAATGATGCCTGTCAATTCTTACATATACAGTAAGATATTAGGGTTATCAGGTACATTTCAGATTCCTGTTTCTAAAATTGTGTCCACCCTCCTTTTCATACTTATACCAGTATCAGTTGGCATAGTCATCAAGCGTAGAACACCTGAAAAAGCAATCTTCTTAGAGAGAATAACTAGACCTCTGAGTTTTATTTTAATGTTTATAGGGATTTATTTGACTTTCACAATGGGGTTAATGTTTCTAAAAACAGCTAACCCAGGAGTGCTTCTGTTGGGTCTCTTAGTTCCTGCTTTGGGTTTGTTGTTTGGATATTCCTTTGCTAAAGTTTGTGTGCTGCCTCTTCCTGTTTGTAAAACGGTTGCTATTGAAAGTGGGATATTAAATAGTTTCTTAGCCCTCGCCATCATTCAGCTCTCTTTTTCACAGTCCAAGGCAGAGTTAGCCTCTGTGGCTCCTTTTACAGTAGCCATGTGCTCTGGATGTGAAATGTTGCTGATCCTTCTGGTCTACAAGGCTAAGAGATTTATTGCAGAAGATAAAAGAAAAAACAGTTTCCTACTCTAATAAAGCATTACTGAATTCTTACTCTGGGAGAGGCACTGTGGGAGATTCAAAGAATATCTAAAATAATACCTGCTCATAAGCCACTTGTGATCTGGTTAAAATTTGAAACTGGGGGCAGGGAGGAAAGAATATATAATCCTATGTGCTAATTACCTAATGAGTGGCACAGACAGTAAAATACTACACAGGACTATTGAGGAAGCAGATAATTTTTCAATTGTGTTGGTTTGGGAGTGTTTTATAGAGTGTGATATGATACTTTATTCCTGTCTGTTAAATGAGAAAAGCACTAGAAAATTCCTCCTGTAGTGATTATGATATATCCTAAATATTTAAGGAAGGGATATACACATAGTAGACATTTGGTAAATGATCACTTAGTCAATGAATATATAAATTCCTATGAGATCTCTCACTGGCTCATCAAAATCAGTATGTCTTAGAGTATATGTCACATCTCTGTTCTCAGAGCTGCACTTTCTCCCATCTTCCACATCTCCCACCAAAGGCATTACCCTTTACCCTGAGACACAGGTCAGCTCCTCTCCCTCTTCTTCTGTCAATTTTTTTTTATAGTCGAGCTATTTCCAGTGGAAAATGCTGTATAGTATCTTTTAATCAGCCTCTCCATTCCCAGTGCTACTCCTTTTGTTCTGCACTATATGGCTTCTTCCCTAAATCTTTCTAAACTGGCTTCTGGCCTCTCTGTCAACCCTCTAGTCACTGCCAGACTAATCTTCCTGAAATCTAACTTTGACCATGTAATTTCCCTGCAATGAAGCCCTTTGGCCTTTCAAATAAAGTTTGTATTCCCTAGTGAGGCATTTATTACACTCTACTCTCTGACCTTAATGTAGCTTCCCAGTTTTATCTCCTCTTTCTCTTCTTTACACACAGTTTTTGCTGCACTCAAACAAAGAATAAATAACTTGGTATACGTGGGGGTCATGATGGCCCTTGTTCATGCCAGACAACTTGGCCTCTCTTATAGCTGTGTTTGTTCCTGTTGTATAATTCCAATGTTGCTGTATAAATCCTTGAGCATAAAAATTATGTTAATTTGTTCTGATACTTTCCATCATGTCTAGCACAATATTTTCTATGTGCTTATTCAAATAGAGGGTCGAAGCACAGACTAGGGCCCAAATGAGTAGTATTTTTTATACCACTTTTGAATTTTCAATGGAAATTTTTAGTATATAGTTCCAATCTACACTCTTCTACAAAGAAAGTGTAGGCATCAAGAATAGGAACTATAACTCTAAAAAATTTTCCTTCTTCTATTTACTAGCTTCATACTTACAGGCAAATTCTTTAATCTCCTTACAGTCCTGTTTACTCATTTCAGAAATAGAGATAATGGTGTCACCTCCATCAGACTGTCCTAGGAATATAGGAAATCATACATGTAATGTGCTTAGAAGAATATCTGACACATAGTAAATGCACAGTGTTAGCTGATATTGTTATTTTATCAGAGTTTTAACTTTCAACCCTGATATACCAATCTCATAACTGTGTATGGAGCCTAATACTTTCAACATTTTCCTATCAGGGTTATTTACTCTCTTACCCATAGTATTAGGGAATTTTTGTTTTCTTCACCAACTCATGAGACAAACAAGCTTCTTTTTGTCTGATGTCACCAAATTCAGTATACAAATATCAAGATTTATAAAAGACCTGGTGTGGCATGATGATAAATGGTTGTTTGATTTATAAAATGATAATTGCCTACATGGTATATTTTAATCTTTTAAACAGAAATCTCCACTTAGAGGTTTAAAATAGAATCAAATTTGTACAAGTTGAACTTACATGCATTTTAATAAACATATTTTACTAGTTGGGGGACAGGAGACCTACCTTTGAATTGTACTTTGTTATTAAGCTTGTGACCTCGAACAAGACAATTATCCGCACTTCAGTTTTCTTTTAATTAGGGCAACAACCAACCTAGGAGCTTCCTGAGGGCAAAGACCACATACTATTCTTTGAATTTCCTACAGTGTTTGCATGATGCATTGAACAGAGTAGGTGCTCATTAAACATTTATTGAATTAATTAATTAGTAATATCTATAAAGGTCAGAATCAGATACTCAGGAGCCAGACTATGGCTGGGCTGCAATTCTAGCTGTGGCAGTTTACTACTTGGTGACATTAGGCATGTTACTTAATCTCTCTATGACCAAATTTCATGTAGAAAATGGGGGAAAGGATAGTACCTACTTCATGGTATTGTTATTAGGATTAAATGAATTAGTATGAACAAGGTCCTCAGAACAATGCCTAACATATCCTAAGCTCTATTATCATTACTTTTACTCTGTGCATAGTTGAATGATGTTGTACCTCATAAAGCAATTGAAAGTGCATAGATGGAATTTGGAATGTATTTTATTTCTTTTATTGATGTATCAGGGAAGATAGATTTTGCACAGTAAACTTGTCTGAAAATTTGGATGAAGATGAAGTGACTCAAGTTATTGTTTTTTGTTTTTTTTTTGTAAGAAGGAGAGGCATAAAGGAGACTGTCTAATTGGTTGAGTTTACATCTACTATTATACCCAGCCATGACTGGTTAGACAAAAGATCCAGAAATAGAGGGCTTAGGCCAGTTTTTAAAAAGTTTTGTTCCATCTCTTAAGAGGGATGAGTCTATGATACACTGATCCAAGAATAACAATTCTATGACATATATTCTTATATTTGGGAAAGCTATTGGCCTTGCAGGGGCATGTCAAAGGTCTTAACCAATGTCTGTAACTCCAACTTAGGTTTTATCAAAGCACAAAATCTTATTAGATATCCTGGACACTCCACTCCTGAGCAACTGTGCATTATGTATATAAATTTGTTCATTTTTAATCAAAATTCACTTCAACAATTAACTATTAACAAGCAAGCCTTTGCATTTTGAACCTGAGATTTTTTTTAGCAAAAGGATTTGTCATTTAAAGAAGTCTTTTCCAAAGACTAAGTAGAGTTAGAAAGATGCCCACAATTTCTGGAGAAGGCATTCCCGTGGTAGTCCCTCTTTATTATACAAATACAGAGCAATTAGGTATAATTGCTCATGGGGAAGAATGACCTGACCACTCTGTGGCTTGACAAAGTCCATCCTTCCCCAGAGCTCTTTCCTGTACAGTCAGGTGTCTGGGGAGGTGTCAGGGGCACCTCTTCCATTTTGAGGTGTAGCCTAATGAGAACCTTCTCATAGATGGGAGTCGGCTGACAGGACAGGAAATGAAGGCCTCCAAGAGGGAACTCACCATTAGGGAAGGATGGAATGGAGATGTGCTAGATGTCATGCCAGGAAGCAGATTTTGCCCTGGCACAGTATGTGGCTGAGGCCAGAACCCGTCCCCTGCCTCCCACAAACACCTTGCACAGCAGATGTTCTTTGGGATTGGGAGCAATGGCTGCAGATGTGACTATAGCTTAAAAAACTGCCCCTTTGGGAACCCAAGACAGATGCATCAGATGCTGAGGTCTCTGCAGCCACCTGAACTACTTTCACAGCACTGGACAAAAGATCCTTTGGATTGTGTGGGACCAGTTTGCAGCACGGCCACAACCACATCTGAACACTAGACTTCCCTGTGCACTGGCAGAGTTTTCGTTTCCTTTCATTAAGGCATTTGGAAGCAGAATGGCCTCTTTGGACTGAAGAAAACTGAGTTACCTGAGAACCATTGTGAAGTAGCAGCTGAGGCATCTAGAAAAAAACTGGACTTCCTGCACATCTGACAAAGGAAGCTGGAAATGGTTTTAACTTGAAGAAATAAGATATTTGATGTTTTATCTATCTTACGTCAGATTGGTTACACTAATTTAGCAGCTTTGCCAAATCAGTGGGACCACGTTCATTTACAAAAGATTTAATGATAACTGCTAACATTACTGCAAGTGCCTGGAGAATTTTCTTTGGTTATGAATCAACACTTGTCAGCATGCTATTGGCAAGACACTCCTTTTAAGATAATTTACAAGGAAGAATCAAAAAACTAGTTTCTGAAGGCTTTTTTAAAATCATGAAAACAAAAGAATCACTTGATAGACAGATAGAGGTATCGAAATCCAATACCTAAGGCATCACTCTTTAGAAGAACAAAGACAAATTTCTTACCCTTTGTGAGGTGAGCATGCGGTCCACAGTTCACATCATTCATTTTTGAGACAGGTTTCATTTGCAACACGTTGATGAGAACATCTTGTCTTTTGATTAAACTAAGAGAATCAATCACTTCATAAGCGAGGAGCCAAATAGCTCACTTTCCTGGTCTTGTTATGGTTAGAACATCTTATATCTGTGCAATCCTTTTTGCATTATGATGATATATATACCACAATGCCACCCTTTCAAGAAAAGTCTACATTTTAAGGGCCATAAACTAGCTCTTGTACCTCATATAATGCAATCTCCTGAAGCCATATATTCTCTGGGTATGGACTCTTCTAATGGCCAAGTGAAAAATACCCCTTTGCCCTCTGAATGTTTGCTGAAAATCAACTGATCAAAGGCAGATTAATAGTAGAAAAGGATACAAGTTTATGTGATCATAGTTTTATGTGGCCTGGTAGCCTTCAGAATGAAGATCCAAAGATACAGGGGAAAGAGTCCATTTTTATGCTTAAGTTCAACAAAGTATGGACAGCTGTGTAGAAATATGATTGGACAAAAAATGTATTAATATAATCTAATGCTAATAGACTGAGTGAGGAAACCCAGCAAGGCCTGGTTGTTTAGATTCTTCTTGGCCTTTCTCTGTATCTTTCCTTCCTTCTGAGTAGTGGGCAGGGCCCTCTCTGAATGGGGATCCTATGACCTATGATCAGAAAAAACGTGTCAGATGATTTATGTTCAGCTTTTACACAGAAAGCTGGGGGAAATTTACAGTGACATCATTAGCTTTTATAGCTGGCTTTGCAGAAAAGAGTTCCTATGTCTATGACCTGCCTTTGGGAAAAGGAATTCTACTTTCTATGGTTACCCTTGGGGGACAATTAGAGGGCAGAGACAGGAGAGCAGAAGAAGTCAGAGAAAAACTTTTGCTTCTGAGACCTTCATTTTGGGGAATATTTTTCTTAGCCTCAACAACTTGAAGTCACTATGTTTCACTCTCTGCTCTTGGTTTGTGATCTAAGGACAAATCACTTAACTTCTCTGAGCCTCAGTTTCTGCATCTGTATGATGAAGCTAATCATACCTTCCTCATGGAACTGTTGCAATGTTTAAGTAACGCATATAAAAACATAATTTCCTGAAGCATATTAAGTCCTCAATAAATGGTAGGTAAATGAGTTATCAAGAATAGGGCCAATTGGTTTAGGTTATCAGTTATCAAAACAAACAAAAACTAGCATAGGTTTATCTAATATAATTTTGGCAAAAAAAAAAAGCTGCACAAATGGAGTTATATATCTCCAATTTTTTGTTTTGTCAAAATAGTAGTATGGAATAAATGAGAGAAAGAGAGAAAGAAAGCAAAATGGGAAAACATTAAGGAATGGAAGACGAAAGGAGAAATGGGCAAAATAAAAAAGAAAGGAATTTTTAATAATTTAGAGTAGAACAGGCAAGCATGAAAAAGCAAGTTAAAAGTGCCAGAAGTGAGAAGGAACAGGCCACATCTGATGTGTCGAGCAGGTCAGGACCCAGCCAGGCAAGGCAGAATGTCAGGCGGTTGCTGGGGGCGGGGCTCCAGCAGAGCCAGAGGCGGGGCTCCAGCAGTGGGGCGTGGCCCAAAGAAACCACGCCTCTCTCTCAAGGACCAAAGCTTAAAGAGGCGGAACTTCCTGTCTGGGCAGCCTCTCGGCATCCGGGAGATCTGAGTAACGGGTAACGTCGGGCATCAAGGAAGCAAGTCGCGCTGCAGCTGGAGGTGAGACCATATAATCCCGCTCTCTCTCGCCACCCTCTCCACGTTCAGTGGGCGCTGTGGGTCTGGGTGGCGCGGGGCGGCCCCTCCCCGCCGGAGGGGCGAGGGCGAGGGCGGTCGACGGGGCGAGGGTCGGCGCGGCGGGGGTCGGTGCTGGGGCGGAGGCCTCTTCTGGGTGACCTCTGCCCTGCTGTGTATGCGGAGCCCTTGTCGAGGGGCACCAGTATAACAGTACTAATGTTTGTGTAGCGGTTTCACCCACGCGATCCTAAGCCTGTGACAGCTTATGTAGAATTGCCCCCTTTTAATTTTTACGACTCCTAAGAAGTTGAGAGAGACCTGGCAGACTCCCAGGGTCAGGTAGTCACAGTGATGGGGCAGCGCCCCAGATATCTCGTCCTGTGCGCTGTCGCGCTGCTGGGGACAGGGGACAGAGAGGAAGGTGGCCTGGCTCCCACTGCTGGGAAGCCTGTGACCAGGACAGACACAATTGGAAACTTTCATGTGTTTATGTTTTTGGGACAATGAAGTGAGTAAACTATGGCCCCTTACCATAAAGAAATGCACTTGTGATTTTATATATATGTATATATGTTATGCGTTCCTGACTCGTAACTCCCATAGCCCTTGTTACAGTCTTTTGCTATAATATTGAGGTGTTGCAGGTCTCAGAAACTGGAATCTCTCTCTCTGACCTTCTCCTGCCCTCCTTTCAACTGCCCCTTTTTTTCTCCAAGGCAGGACTCTTCCCCAGCCTTTATGTCTTGGGGCTGACCATAAAGAAATTCTCTGACCTATCTTGTCAGATTGTAAGTCATTAGACCCCCATTTCAGAAGGGGTCCTATGCCATACCGTGGAGAAAGGAGTGCTGCCCACAGGGGCCAAGAAGAGTCTGAACAGACAGGTCTTGTTGTGTTCCCCACTCAGTCTGTTAGTATTGGATCATTTATGCTTTTTGTGGGATCACATTTCTCCACAATTGTCAATCATGCTTGTCCAATTAAGTTCAGTCTCAGAACTCAGTTGCTTCCTACTCAGATAACATATATATTTTTAACTGTAGGCCATACCTCTCCTCTGAGCTCAGAATCCATGTATTTAGCTGCCTAATTGCCATCTCATTTGAATTCACAGAGGCCCTTCATCCTCTCCCGGTTAAACTCTTGATCTCCCAACCTGCCACCCAAATCCCAAACTCTACTCTTTTTTGTTGCTACCTGTTTGAGTAGATGTCACCATTATCCATGCAATTACCAAAGTGGGAAATCCGTACATCCTTGAACTATTCCTCTCCTCATGCACAATATCCAGTTGGTTACTAAGCAGAAGAGTGGAATGGGAGTAAGAATGAAAAAAAAGAAAGTTTGGAAATAATTCCTGAATAGCTCTAAGGAGTTATTTATATAAATCAGAAAGCAGACTCCTTTAAAAAAAATTTTAAATGCTTTTATCAGGAGAAAAAGCAACCAGCAGAAATCACTATATGGGTCCTTTCCCCTCCCTTCCTCTCACCTTTCCTGTAATGTGAGCACCAAGATAGGGATTTCTGAGTAGTCCTCAAGATGCAACTCTGTATTAGTTATCCTCAGTTGTAAAGGAGATAAAATTAGGGTTGTTTTATAAATGATGCCACAGTTTTTGAGTCTGACAGCTTAAAAAGCTTCACTGTGCTAGGTACAGATTTTAGAGTGTGGTCAAGCCAGTGGTGAGTTATTTTAGTCCTTAGAAGTCAGTGAAAAGCTAGAGAGTTCAGAGGACAAATATGTGTTGTGCTTTTTTCCACTTCTCTGAATCTCAGGGAAAGAAATTTTCCTGTTTCTTTCTTATTATTTTGGGGGGCCTGGAATTTTTTTTCTCAGAATGTTATAGTAGAACAATGGACTTTAAAGTCAGAATTGAGTTCAAATTCTGACTGTGTCCTCTGTATATTCTTGGACTCATTATTTCTCATCTCTGAGCATTATGTTCTTTGTTTAATAAAATAACAACTTTATTAAAAAGAAAATCTCATGGGTAAAGCACCTAACTGCCTGGTATTCAGTTAGTACATGTGCGTTTTGCTCCTTCGTTTCAAACTTTATTTCTGTATTTCCAGTGTTCTTTCTGTTAATTTTACTTTATTTTCCACCCAAACATTTACCTACCTTTAAAATGTTTCTTCTATTCTTCTTCATTTTTCAAACCAGTGTTTTGTTTTTATTTTTTTTTTCCAATGTGATATGCTGTGGACAGACTGGGAGACAGTTTCATAGAATATTTTTTGTTATGAAAATATTTTTACCATAGAAGTTATTTAGGTAAAAATTGTTTTTTTTTACCAAGCCTAGGAGTAAATGTTGGGAAAAAAATTGACCTCTAGACTAGGGCAGGGGGTGAATCTTGAAAGTCTATTGCTAATTAAGATGCCTCTGTGAAATAACTATCGATAATTAAGACTTTTAGAGAATTGTAACTACTTTGTGCTGATATGTGTTAAATATTTCAGAAGATGGCTGATCCGTGGCAGGAATGCATGGATTATGCAGTAACCCTAGCAAGACAAGCTGGAAAGGTATGAACTAAAACTTTGTCAGCCATAACGTGATGGGTGTGTACAGTGTGTGATTGCCTTGTTTAATGAAATACATATTTTAATTACATTAGTTTTCATTTTACTAAACACTCTAAATAGAGTGAATACTCCTATTTTATATCATTAAACTTTTTGTGATGGCAGTTGTTTTTCTAAAATAGGTTGTAAGAGTATTTATAATTTTTGTCCTCAGTAGGTCATCACCGTTAAAACCTTATTTTATAGACATTTTTGTAAGAAATCTTTAAGAATGTCTTTAAAGAATATCACTTTAGACAGATTGAAAGTTTTAAATCATTTCTGTATTTTATCTTTTTGTTTGATTTAAAATTACTTATGTCATTTCTGTTTGCTTATCAAAAAATCTTTTTAGGTGGTCTGTGAGGCTCTTATAAATGAAAAGAATATTATGCTGAAAAGTTCTCCAGCTGATTTGGTAACTGTTACTGACCAAAAAGTTGAACAAATGCTTATTTCTTCCATAAAGGAAAAGTATCCATCTCACAGGTATTTCTTTTTTCAATTTCAAATGATGAAATGAACCCCAGGTTTAAGTCAGTATACTAGGCAAGAACTTTGATTCTGAACACAGAAACTGACTTTAGTTAACTTCAGCTGAAAAGCAATTTATGTTGAGAGTGTTGGGCAGCTCAGGCAGGAACCATGGGAGGGAGAGAGGTGTACACCTAGGCGACATAGGAGCCATGCCTTAGGAAGCTGCTGGTGGCCTCACTCTTGACCCTGATGGTTTTGAATACTTTTAATCACCCTTCTATCTTGACCTCATTAGCTTTAAGATTACAGATTCTGGACAGAAGCTTGTGGTTTCTGAGCTAAGGTTGTTTGCCCATGCTCAAGCTGCCTGGGAGCAGGGGAGAGGGAATATTTGGATTCCTTCATAGAAAGAGGAATGTTTGGATGCTGGGAAGCCAACATGACAAATGTCTGCCAACTTCGATTTTATTCTCTATATTGTAAACTTCTCTCTATATGGTAGAGTAGCATTTTCTCCCAAATTTAGTGAATTTGGGAGAAAATCCTAAGTCAGGGCTCTTTTATAGCCATGGAAATTTGGCAAAAACATTGTCACCATTTTAAAATGTTAGCACTGTCATTCTGTACTTCTTCCTAGTCATGCCATTGGCCATTCTTGGTCTTTTTAGCCATTGAGAAAAACAAATGTTTAAAGCTGTGACTGAATATACTTCCTCCCAATAAAAAGGTTTTCAGCGAAGAGAAAAAGTGAAAATAAGATCATGATGATGCATATTAGAACAGTTCAGTGTTAAATGAAAGTAAAAGGAAAACGGGAAAAAGGAAAACCAATGAATCAGACACCACTTTTGGAATTTCCGTAAGATTTATAGCATAGCTTGATTTAGGAAGGCATGAACACATACAGTAGTTTGGGTGATTTGCTTTCTCATTGAGTATAAAAATTTGTCTGTATTAGTCATATATTACTGCAAAGCAGATTACTCTAAAAACTTAGAGCTGTAGACAGCAAGCATTTATTATTGCACAGTTTCCTGGGATTACAGAATATGGGAATAGCTTAGCTGCATGGTTCTGGTCACGGCTCCCATGAAGTTACAGTCAAAGTGTGGTCAGGGCTGCAGTCATCCCAAGGCATGACTGGGCCTGAAGGGTCACTCACTTGAGTGATTGCTGACACATTCAGCCCCTCGAGAATTGTCTGCTGGTGGCTTCCCTCAGTTCCTTGCCATGTGGGCCTCTTCACAGAGCAGCTCACAACATGGCAGCTGGCTTCTTCCAGAGCGAGGAGCAGGTGAGTCATGGAGGGAGAAAAAGAGTAAGCAAGATGCAAACCACAGGGCCATTTTATCAACTAGCCTCTAAAGTTTTACACTGTCACTTCTGCCTTATCGGTTAGAAAGGAGTCACTAAGTCTAGCTCATGCTCAAGGTTAAAGGGTGTTAGGCTCTACTTCTTGAAGGGAGGGAATATGTTGACTTATTTATAAAATCACCACATTATCTTAATGATTTATCATCTGCAGCCAATGCTCTTTTCAGGTGTTTGTGTATGTACACATGTGTTTGCTTTCACTTTGGTATTATATTTTAGAATTTTTAATTCTGTAATTTTTCACATATCTGTGCTCTAAGGGTAATAAAGCTTCCTCACTTTTATCAATTTTTTCAGAAAGGAAAAAGGAGCAACAGTGGAAAAGTAGGGTACAGATTTTATTATGTTTGATAGTAGATTCTCTGTAGCTAAGGAGATGTTATGGTTTGGAAATTGTTGAAAGCAGTGTAAGATTAGGAATTTGTCATTCTTCCTTTTAGTTTCATTGGTGAGGAGTCTGTGGCAGCTGGGGAGAAAAGTGTCTTAACCGACAATCCGACGTGGATCATTGACCCTATTGATGGAACAACTAACTTTGTACATAGGTATGTCTTACAATTTTTAATATAATTACTGTTGGTATATTAACTGGTTGGCCTTTTAGAGAACTCTGGTGAGGAACATATACACTTTAGAGAATTGTGTAATTTGTTTGTGCTTCTTTATTCTAAGCAAGTCTATTTAGAGTGGATAGTAGAACAAAATGCATTATGCAGACTTCTCATCAGCTGTGGAGAAGGAGAAGAAATATTACCTGTCTTGTGATGCAAAGCGCTCTATTCACCATTCTTTTTCTCACTGTGGGAGCCATGTAAAAATGGAAGCAAACAACATTGCTGCTTTGAGATCAGTAAAGAAACTAAGGAGTTCACTTCGGAAGTGTTGTCACTCAGGATATAGAATGAGTTGAGTCCAGGAGAGCAAATAGGGTTCCAAAGTGCTGGGGTATTAGGATAATAGACTTGGGCTTCAATTCTGGTGCTTTTTTATTGTGACCTTGGGCAAGTTAGTTAATCTTTCTAAACCTCAGTGTTTAAAAAATGTATAAAATGGTCATATTAATGGCACCTGCCTCATAGAATTGTTTGTTGTTGGGACTCAATGATTAGTACATTTAAATCGGATTTAGCATAGTGCCTGGCACAGAGTAAATATATTATAACTCAGTATATTATCACTAGAAGAAAGCCTGATGGAATTGCCTTCGAGAGTTATAATGAGTAGCCTGGTTTGGTGGGAGTACACATCAATGTTATATTTGAAGTTGCCATGTAGTTGTACACATCTGTACTACATATAGAACCATTAAAGTCTATAAAGTTAAGGTCTAGAATCTATAGTGATAGAATGTTGTATCTTTTAAATTTAGAAAGATGCTAATATATGGTAATATATTGTGATATTGTAATATAAGAGAAGATTGTATACAACAGTGTATACAGTATGATCTTATTTTTGTTAAAATAAAAACTATGTTAAATGTTTAAAAGTTTTTATTTTCAATAGTTATCTTGAACCTATTTTGTCTATTTTCTTCATCTTGTTTCTTTTGTGAATCAGAAATTAAAACCTCTGTTCAAACTTTCATGCAACCATAGAAATAAATGTAGTTTAATTTTCAAATGTGAAGCTCTAAGTTGGGTGTGGAGTAGGGAGAAGTAACAATTTATTCTGTATAATGCAGTACCTGTTTCTATCAAGGGTCCAGGCTGTAGGAAAAATGACCAAAAAAGAGTCTTTTCTTTTTAACCATAATCAATTTAAAAGTTTTAAAAAAATTTATTTTTATTTTTTGAGAAAATATTTTTACATGGTTAGTGGTGTTTGACATTCTAAGGATATAAAATGGCATGCATTTCAAGGTACCCTTCCTACTTCTGTCCCTGGTTTCCCAGGATCCATTTTAGGAGGTAACCATTTTCTTGTACTGGAGGTCATCAGTTTCTTGTAAATCCTTTGAAAGGTGTTTCATGCCTGTGGAAGCATCTTGTATGTATGTATATATAATACCTCCCCTTTCCCTCCTATGTAAAAGAAGCGTGTATACTGTACACTGTGCATCTTACATTTTTTGAGAGGGGAGAGGGATGAGACTGCTTATATGAAAAATTTTGTAAGTACTTATGAACAGATGAATTTTGTTAATTTTATTAAAAACAAGTTCTATCTTGGTAAATTTTTGTTTTGTCTTTCTTTTAAGATTTCCTTTTGTAGCTGTTTCAATTGGCTTTGTTGTAAATAAAAAGGTATGTTGTTTTAAATGTATAGTTGATAAAAGACTTTGCTCTCCTTTTCTGAGAAAGAATGAATCTATCTGCATAATAAATTCAGATTTATCTATATATTCAATTCATATAACTGCATTATTTTGACTATAAGCTACAGGACTGTTAAAATTATCATGATACAATTCCAATGAAGAAAATGTATTGTTTTCTGAAAAGCAGGAGTTGTAAGGAGAAGATACACACAAGTAACTGAAGTACAATTCAGTATTTAGTCACTGTTATTTCTATGATAGAGTCAGATGTGATAGAAGTTGATGGGTAATCTAAAATGCTTCATGGAAGTAGAATTTGAACCAGGAATGCTTTAATAGATGTCAGTGAAGAGAGATATGGAAAGACAGAAAGTAGCAGGGGCCAAAGACTGGTTGGAAAATGCATAGTGTATTTAGGAACTTATACATAATTCAATACTTTTTATAGTAAAATCTGTAGCTCTTGCATTACTGTTTGGCAATTTGGTTGGTCAAACAGTGATGAATGCTTACTATTATCTTACATACCTGTCTTCAAGGAACTGGTGATATTTCATCAACATGTAAACAAAATAGTTAAGAAATATCTGAAAATGAAAACAAATTAGTACAGATAAAAGCTTAGCCTTCGGGTTGTATCAGTCAGTGAGAACATCCAAAAGGAGCTAAGTGAGCATTTTTTATATAATGAGCCCTGGGCTGGGTACTGTCCCTGTTACTGAACTCACAGTTCAGTGCAGAGTTAGATGTGTGAACAGGTAAACAATGTTTGGTAGAACCATGAGAAAAAATACTGTGAGAACACAGAATGTAACCCATTGTACCCAGTGTGGGTTGGGAAAATGTTCCTAACAGAAGGAGCTCAGAAATTGGTCATGTGAGTTGGCGCTTAGAAAATTAGGGGTTTGCCTGATAATAAAAAAGGAAAGCATTTTAAACAGAAAGAACAGCGTGGAGAAGTTGAAGAGCATGATTTGTATGGGGAACAGTGAGATGTTCATCCAGGGGGAAAAGTGGCCAGAGCAGAGGTTGGTGAGGTAAGTTACCTGTGGCCTTACTGGGAGATATTGTGGCCTGTCCACATGAGAAAATTTAGTTTTTCTTTCTAGGTGTATAAAACCCGTAGAGATTTTTAACTGGAAAGTCACAGAAAATTCCAGCAATGTAGAGATTATACTAGGGAGTGGGTGTTTCTGAACTAAGATGAGGCAGTGAGAAATGCCAAAATTGCGATGTGTTTTTACAATAAAAATTGAAAGAGGAGATTTGTGGGGAAGGAATGGGAGGTGACCAGGTAATGAGTGATTTTGACCTCTGATTGAGGCTTCTCCAAGACTAAGTTCTGAAGTGTAGACTCTTTACTTGTGATGATGGGTTGATGGGAGCCAAAATTACAGGTGATAGTGGAATTTGTGGGCTGGAAAGGACCAACCTGTAAGAATATGAAGAGCTAAGAAGGAAATGGAGGCAATGGAAGAAGGAAAAAGTGTGAGGTGCACAACTTTTAAGGGTGGGGCAGAGAAGAAAGTTCTGAAATAATGACGCTGAAATGGATTAATGAGCCAGGGAGAACTAAGAGAGTAATGCCAGAAACATGGAGGTACTGAATTAGGTGCTGACGATGGCCAGCTGTCTCCAATTCTTCAGACAGTGCATCTGGTCAGGAAGAGTTCATTGATGTTCTCTGTGTGGGAGTTGCAGAAGAATGAGTGATCAGGGCAGAAGCCAAAGTGCGATGTATTAAGAGGAGAATAGGAGATGCAAAGTGTGGACTGCTGTTTGCCAGTGAAGGAAAAAGGAGAGAATACCATTTTGAAAGTTCTATAAGGGAGGGAGAGACTTGCTGAGAAGGTACCAGAAGAAAAATCTGAGAGGAGAGGGATCAATTGATGGAGCAGTTTTTCAGGGAATATATGAGAGGACAGGAATCATAACACAAGAAGAAGTGTTCACCTTAGAAAATAGGAAAGATCTGTCTTCATCTGAGGCAGGAGGGAGAGAGGTAAGGTGGGTGCTCTTATTTAAGTCTGGACATGGATGGGAGGGGAGTCAAGGATTTCAGGTCTGATGACCTCTTGGTCTGATTAGGCTGGAAACCAGCATTTTAAGTCTTTCATTGTTTACCCGTTTCAGTACATTATTAGTCAGTAGTCCAGATTTTCTTGTTACTGTCTTAGAAAAACGTATTGATTTAATGATGAAAAATACTCAGGTTTGGTAAAGGAAACTTGTTTTCCTTCTGCAGATAGAATTTGGAGTTGTGTACAGTTGTGTGGAAGATAAGATGTACTCTGCCAGGAAAGGAAAAGGAGCCTTTTGTAATGGTCAGAAATTACAGGTTTCACAGCAAGAAGGTAAGTTTAGTCTCCAATTTTTGGTGCAGTTGAGATTGTGTACTCCTATTTGATCCAAGTGTTCACTGATTCACAAATTATGTTTGCTTTCTTTTTATTCTTTTATTTCGACTTGTATTTTGAATGTGGAGTGGAGGCAGGAAAAGCAAATGCAATTGAGCAAACACTTCAGTCTCAACATTGTATTGGGTGATGGAGAGAGGAAGATGATGAAGACTGGCTTTTTATCTTAGTGGAGTTCATGGTTTGTTGTTTTAGCCACCGCATCTCAGGTTCTTCATAGAATTCTTCCAATCTGATGCCATTGAGAAAGTAAATAGGAAAAAAAAAAAAGTTCTTTATAGATAGGAATCACTAAAAATGATATGTATACATTTTTTATGAGCTGGATGATTGGCATTTTAAGTCTTTTTCTGTGGCAGCTGTCGACCTAAAAGGAAGAGGCTCAGGCAAAGTTAACATAAAGAGTTTATTTGGGCCAAGGTTGAGGACTGCAGCCCAGGGCACACTTCCAGGTTGCCTTGGAGAGTGCTCCAGAAAACAAAGGAGAGGCTCAAGTTTTTAAGGAAAAAGAGAGAAATCAGAAAAGGAGGTGATTACAGAAGTTGTTCATCAGGAATTCTCATTAATTTACAGAAATAACATTGGTTAGTGATTGGCTGTACATTGTTGAACAAATATGGCACATGGCATTTTATGGCTACTTGCTGTCTGTTTGTCTAGAGCCTGCACAGTAAGTACCTTCAAGATGTAATTATTTAGCTCAAGGCAGAGAGACATGACTGCTGTTATATTTCAAATGCCTCTCTGGGCCTGATAATTTAAAGGGGTTTGACTTCAGAAAAAAATTTTGTTGTCTTTCTCACAGCCGATTAATGTTTTGAGTTACCTTTCTTCCATACACCACATCCAATATTTTCCACAGTTTTCATGTTCAGATTCTTTTAGGTGCAGCAAGAACTTAAAGGTACTTCCAAACCAATTTGTGTTCAGACTGTAGTTTCCAGACTTTTACATTTTTCCCCTCAATCAAGCACTTAATTTGAGTGTAGTTTTTTACTTCATTTCCTTTTTATTGAATTCTAAGACCCCTAGGATTGGATGATGCATCCTAATTTTTGAGATGTTAACATGTGTAAAATATGCTTATTAACAATGAAGGAATGTGTTAGCTTTCATAAAAACAACTCCTAGCCATTGCATAATCGTTCCTCACTTTACATAATATTAAATTAAATTATGTGTTAATAACTATTAGAAGTGGTGCAACAGTTAGAAAAATGCTGGGAACGAACATAGCTGGTGACCACACATCTCAGGAGGTGAGGAGGTAAAGTGTGTGGAGTGTTTTGTGTCCTGAGCTTCAGTCAGAACGTTTTAGAGGGAAATGGAAAGCACTGGATGATCTGTATTTAACTTTTGTTTTCTTTCAAATCTATGCTTAAATCCCTTATTGAATTTAATTTCAAACTTCTACTTTTTTTATATTTAAAGTATTTGCTTGTTTCCCACTAAAGGTATCATGCCTGCAGGCAAATTGGTTATATTTTATACTTTTAGGGTATTGGTCTAATAAGCTGGACTCTGATGCTTATAAAAATGATCACTTTGAGATAATAACTTTATTAGTATTTTAATATTTAAAGACTCAGAAACAAATTTGATAAAATTTAGGTGAGAGATAAGATAAAAATGTGTATTTCATTCTGAATTACAAGTGTCAGTTTTTTCCTAGAATTCTAATTATTAAAATCTAATGATTATTTAAAACATTTTCTTTTTCAGATATTACCAAATCACTCTTGGTGACTGAGTTGGGCTCTTCCAGAACACCAGAGACTGTCAGAATTATTCTTTCTAATATGGAAAAGCTGTTTTGCATCCCTATTCATGGGTAAGCTCCTTTTAGTTCCCAGCTAAAGTTCCTGATTCTTTAGCTTTTTTAACTTTTTTATTTTTTTGAGACAGGATCTCACTCTGTTACCCAGGCTGAAGTATGGTGATGCGATCCTAGTTCACTGTAGCCTATAACTCTGAGCTTGAACAGTCCTCCCACCTCAACCTCCAACTAGTTGGGACTAAAGGCATGCACCATCACACCTGACTGGTTTTTTAATTTTTTTGTAGAGATGAGATCTCACTCACTATGTTGCCCAGGCTAGTCTTGAACTGGCTCAAGGTATCCTCCTGCCTTGGCCTCCCAAAGTGCTGGGATTGTAGGCATGAACTACTGCACTCAGCAAGATCCTTTGACATTTTAAAGCAATGAATTTTCCTTTAGAAATGAAATTTTTATTAACAGACATGGGATCAGTACCAGAATTCTAATTTTGTAATGTGATTTAGAAAACTTTTTATTTGAAAATAATTCCAAATTTACAAAAAATCGTAGAAATGAAATAGTACAAAGACCAGTACTATGCCCTTTACCCAAATTCACCTATTATGAATATTTCCCTTTATCATTTTATTATTCTCTCTCATACGCATGTGTGCTGTGTGTATGTATATGTGTGTGTACAAATACTTTTTTCCCAAAACCATTTTAGACTGAATTACATACATCGTAGCTCCTTAAGAAGAGGGATATTCTCTTCCATAACCATGGTACAATTGACTACATAAATACACTTTTTATCTAATCTATTCATGTTTAGTTTTGTCAGTTGGTGTAATAATGACCTTTATAGTCATTCTAGTGAAGAATTCTACCTATGGTAAACATTACATTTAGTTGTCTCTTTCGCCTCCTTTAATCTGGAATATTTCTATAGTCTAATAAATTACTAACTTCAAGTTTTCAAATTATTTGCATAGAAGTCTGCAAGGTATACTCTTATAATTAATTTCTGGCTTCTCTATATCAATAGTTATTTCTCTCTGTCACTTTTTATTTTGTATATTTTTGCTTTTTTTCTTTGGTTTTTTTTTTTTTTTTTTTGGTCTTAATTAGACCACCAACCACTTGACCTAGTGGTTTGTCTATTATATTTTTTCAAAAAAATCAGGATTTTGATTTATTAATTTTATCTACTGATTTTTTTCTTCTCTGCCCTATTATTTTCATCCTTGTGCTTTCTTTTAGTTGACTTTCTTTTCAAGTTGAAAATTTATTTTAATTCTTTGATTTTTATTGACATAAGTATTTAGGCTGTGAATTTTCATCTAGTCACTGCTTTCAGTGTGTCCCATACATTCTCATATGTCCTTCTGTCATTATAATTGCTTTTCATAAATTCTGTAATTTTTTTGTATATCCTCTTTCACCCAAAGTTATATTCTTAAATTTTCAGAAGGAGAAGCTGTATTAGTTTCTTTTCTGTTGCTTATAACAGAATATCTGAAACTTGGTAATGTATAAAGAAAAGGAATTTATTTCTTACAGTTGTGGACCCTGAGAAGTCCAAGGTCAATGGGCCACATCTGGTAAGGGCCTTCTTGGTGGTGGGTACTCTCTGCAGAGTCCTGAGGTGGTACAGCGCATCACATGGCCAGGGAGTTGAGCATGCTAGCTCAAAGTTCAGAGTCTCATTTGTGAGCCTGTAAAATCAAAACATGCTATCTACGTCTAAGATACAATGCATAAGACAGACATTCCCCATCTTAAGAGGGAGAAATAGACAAAAAGAAAGAACCAATAGATCCCAAGCAATCTCCAAACTGAGCAGGGCAGATGGTAAATCTTAAAGCTGGAGAATAATCTCTTTTGACTACATGTACTGCCTCCTGGACACACTGGGTTGGGGGTAGGGTTCAAGGCCTCAGCAGCTCTGCACCTGTACCTTTGCTCGGTGCAGCCCATATGGTTTCTGGTATGAGTTGGAGTCTTGTGCCTGAAGCTTTCCCAGGGGTATGTTGCATGCTGCTAGTAACTACACAGTTCTGAGTTCTGGTCCTGCTCCCATAGCTCCACTAGGCATTGCTAACCCTGTGTCAGCTCCAACCCCACATTTTGCCATTGGCTCTGCCCCTGGGACAAGTCTCTGTCTGGGCTCCCAGGTTTTTGAGGACACCTATTGAAATCTGGGTGGAGGGTGCTAAGTCTCCACAGTTCTTGTTTTCTGCAAGCCTGTAGAATTAGCATCACGTGCCAAGGTTTATGACTGGTAACTTCTGGAGCTGTGGCATGAGCCTCACCTGGGTTTACTTGACCTTGGCTAGGGTGGCTGTGGAACAGCTAGGGTGCAGGGAGCACGGTCCAGAGTTGTCCTGGGCAGCCACCCATGGAGAGTGCTCCTGGCCATCCCCTGAAACCATTCTGCCCTCCTAGGCCTTTGGGCCTATAATTCTAGGGGGAGCCTTGAAGATCTCTGAAATGCTTTGGAATCTTTCTTCCATTGTCTTGAGAAATAGCACATGGCTCCCTTTTATCTGTGCTAATCTCTTTAAATGCTTGTGGGGCTACACCCCTGTTTTCCTCTCCTGAACACACATTTTTACTCTTTACTTGGCCAGGCTGAAAGTTTTCCATATCCTTCTCTGCTTCCCTTTTAATTATAAATTCTGTCTTTAACTTTCTCCTTTCCTTTCAAATCTCAGTGTAAGTAGTCAAAAGTAACCAATGCAGCTCCTTCTAAATTTTGCTTAGAAATTTCTTCTGCCAGATACCCTTGTTCATCATTGTCAAGTTTGGCCTTCCCAGAAGCCTTCAGGCATAGACACAGTGCAGCCAATTTCTTTGTCAATTTATAACATAGATGGCCTTTACTTTATGTTCCAATACTTTGTTCCTCATTTCCATCTGAGACCTTAGCAGAATAGCCGTTACTGTCCATATTTCTATTCAGGATTCTGATCGTGACCATTTAACCAGTCTCTAAGGAGTTCCAGACTTACCCTAGTTTTGTAACTGAATTCAGGCTCAATTGCTCACCACTCAAAGGCCAGACTTGAGAGACAAAGAGTTGGTGGAAGGAAAAGCAGGTTTATTCAAGAGCTAACATCCTAAGGAGGTGGCAGACTCATGCCACAAAGGCCATCTCAAGCCTCTCAGGGTGACCCAATGGTTTATAAAAGGGAAAGGGGGCTGTGAAGGGGCCGGCCACATGCAGGTCAGCATGTCTTGGTTATCTTGGGTAATGGGCCATCTGTCATCTAGATCGCAATAGAATTGCAGGTTAATTGGGGGTCCTCACAATCTTGATTCTGTAGTTTGTTGCTCAAGGCTAGTTCCTGGAATTCTTAAGCAAGCACACAATAAGGCATTGTAAAAGAATAAGTTGTTAGTTAGCTTTAACATGGAGTGACTGTTACTGGAACAGTTTTCTTATCTTCTAAACCCTCACCAGAATCTAGGCTTTTCCCAGCCTACTCTTCCAAATTCTTCCAGCCTCTGCCCATTACTCAGTTCCAGAGCCACTTCCACATTTTCAGATATTCATTATCATCAACAGCGTCCTCCCGTGATAACCTGTTAATTCATGAATTCAATCCATTCATGAGGGCAGGCCTCATATGACCCAATCACCTCTTAAAGGCCCCACCTCAATCCTGCCACATTGAGGATTAAGTTTCAGTATGTGTTTTGGAAGGGACACACATTCAAACTGTAGCAGAGGCCTTTTTTTTTTAATTTTGTTTTTAATCTGTAGTTTTATTACATTGTAATAATTCTACTTTTTGGGACCTACTGATGTTTCCTTTGTACCCTATTCTGTGGTCAATTTTTGTGAAACTTCATATGCATTTGAAAAAAAGTATATTCTCTATTTTCAGGGTCTAATATTTAATATATAGCCAAAAGATTTACCTTATCAAATTATTTATTTATTTTTTGTCTATTTGCCCTGTCTCATACTGAAAGTGATACGTTAAAGTCTTCTATCATTAGTATGTTTCACTGTATTTCCCCTTGCATCTTGTAGCTTTTATTTTATGTAGTTGGAAGCTATGTTATTTGATGCCTACTCATAATAGTTACACCTTTCATGTTTATTGTATAATTTTAACATTATAAAATATTCTTTGTCTTTTTTTATACTTTTGTACTTGAAGTGTACTTTGAAATCAGAATTGCAATTCCTGCTTTCTTACAGTTCTATTTGCCTGGTGAATCTTTGTTCAGCCTTTTAGTTTTAGCCCTTTGAATCACTGCATTTTAAATGTATCTCTTGTATACAGCATTGAGGGGAGTTTCGCTGTAAAAGTCAAGTTGAAAATCTTTTTCTTTTAGTAGACAGGTTAGGCCTGTAGATTTATTGACCTGACTGCTTTATTTGGTCTCTATTCTTTTATATTATCGTTTGTTGTAATTACTGTGTGTATTATGTTATAGCCACTGTGTTCATTTGATGTGCCTTCTCTGCTTTTTCTTTTAATTTCTCTTTGTATTTAGGAAAGGTTAAATTTTATTCTAGCAGGTTTCTTTTGTATTAAAAGTCTTTATATTACCTTTAATACTCTTTTCTTACATACCTATTTACTATCTATAAAGGTTCCAGAATTTTGGGGCTTTCACCTATTGCCTGTTTAATAGTCAACGATTTTACTCCCCTTTTTCTGCTCCCTCTCTTTTTGTCCTATTTTTAAGTTGCATTCTTTCTACTTTGTCAGAACATGTTGTTTTTACATATTCTTCAACCCATTCTTCATTTGACTTTATAAAATGCTCACAGTCCTTTTATACAGTGTTCTACTCACCTCTTAATGAGAGGAAGCTCATCCTCCAGTAGATTCCTTGGGGAGGGCATATGTGCACAGTATTCTCTGAGTTTGGATATATTCCAGTCTGTTTTATTGTGGCCTTGAGACATGAAGACAGCTTGGCTGTATATAATATCCTTAATGAAAGAAAGTTTACATTTCTTGAAAATGTTGCTTCACTATTGCCTTTCTTTGTATATTGCTTTTGAGAAATCTGATGCCAGTCTATTTCTGGATGTATCTAGAATTTCCCATTCTGGGCCAATTTTCTGTTTCAATGTGTAGATTCGTGTCCTTTTTTTTTCTGGAAAGTTCTCTTGAGATATAATTTTAAATATTAGTACTCTTCTCTTACCATTTTCTTCTTCAGAGATACCAGTAGGAATGTTCCACTTCCGTTGTGTCTTCTATTTCAGCCTGGTTCTCTCTGTCCCTTTTTCTTTCTTTCTTTTATTGCTTTTCCTCATTCCTCTTTATTAAGTTTTCTTTTGCATCTCATTGTTAGGCCCTTTGTAATTTATTCTTCACTTCTGATATAATTTTTTTTCCCCAATTTCCTTCCTGAGATCAATCATCTTTTAAAAATTTTTTGGCCCATTTCTGCTCATAGTTTCTCTATTTCTGATATAACATTTTTACCCATGTGCATATATATATGAGGATATTTAATTCAGATTGGATTGATGTTTTAGTTTTCTGCTTCATTGTTGGTTTTTAGGGGAGAATTTATAGCAAAAAACAAAAACATTTTTTTAGAAATGCTTAATGTTTCCAGTAATTTTGTGTGGATGTAGTCTACTTTTTTCTATTCATTCTGTGAACAGGGTTCCTGGTTTCAGAGCTCCCTATTTTATCAGTTCGGCACTTCTGTGCAGTTTCTTTTATGAATATCTGTTAAGCGGTGGTGGTAGGTACAGTTACGGTTGGCGTGTCTTGTTTCTCATTCATTTCTGCAGGATCCTTAATTTTTCACTCTTGCTTTCCACTTTTCCTTCACTTTTTATCTCCCAGAGGTACCCCCTCTTTTTTCTTATCTGATTCTCCTCCAGAATCACAGCTTCCCTGAGGCAGCCTGGTCAGGTTCTGCATGTTTTCCACCCTGGACTATGAATTACCAAGTCCTGACCTGTGTTCAGTATTTTTGTAGTTACTGTGTTGCTTGCTCTTTCTGAGGGTGGTTCTGTCTGTGTTCCCTGTGGGTCCTCTCTGGTCCTCTCTGCTCTTTGTCACAAAGTCTTTTCTGCCTCTTCCCCCTCACCCTCTGTATCCACAGGCTTGCAGTGCTCTGTTCGAATTCAGTTGTTTGTTTGCCTTTCCTTCTACTTACAGGGAGCTTGAGAGTTCGTGTTTTCTGTTTCCTAGAAATGCTGAAGGAAGGGGTCCTGTGTGTTTTATTGGTCCTGCTTGTTGATATTTTTTTCAGGAGGGTCATAGGGAGTTTCAAAATCAGCATGCCACTATTATGCTCCAAACCTCAGAATCCTTCTGTAATGACAGTTTTATAAGTGAAGAAATTAAAAACAAATACTTATCGTTATATTTATCCTGAACTTTTTAAGAAAAGCTAGAGGTTTGAAGTTGTTAACTTTAATATAGTTAATGCTATATTAAATAGCATTTCTCTGATGTTTAGTGTAGTTGTTTTGCATGGAAAACTGTAATAAAAATCTATTCAACAGATTTTGTTCTGGAATAATAACAGATATTTATTATTTTATTTTACTGACAACTCTTCCTACCTTTTCCTTTGGAAATATTATCACTGAGTTATAAAACTCTTAGAACTTATCAAAGATCAAAGATTAAGCCAGTCTTAATTTGTAGATGAGTTAACTGAAGTTCAGAGAGGTGAAGTGGCTGCCTGAGATCACACAGCTAGAAGGAGATAGGACTAAAACCCTAGCTTCCAAATCATTTCTCTTTCTCTAATATTAGACTTCTCTTTTAGGAGTCAGGACCTTCAGAGTATAGTTTGACCTCTGTATAAACTGATTATGGGCTATAAACCTGTGGTCTATTTAATAATGAGTAAAGTAAAAGAGAGAGTTGCTGTCAAATAGCTGTAGAACCTCCCAGAATGATGTCCTTGTGGGAAGAAAAATAAACTTGCAGGTACAATGTGCTGTTTTGAAGCAAGGACTTTAGCCATGGGCAATAAAATGGTTGTGTTAGCCATAAAAGAGCTGCCAGTGGTTTAATACTTTAACCTTTCATTTTGCTATTGGCTGAAGTAGAATGTGATTTATACTTCAGGATTTTTAAAGAAATATATCTAGGAAAATATTACCAAGGAGAAGCACTGACTTATTGATTTCCTTGGTGATCTTTTTCATTCAGCTGATTCTTCAGTTTTTCAATGTGATTTCAAAACTACATATATAAAACAAAATGAAACTAAAGAGAGTCATAATTTTAATAAATGTCTTAAACAAATGGAGGCTGTCCAATAGGTTCCTAAGTAGGAAATAACATTTATGAGACAAAGTAAATTATTGTAGGTCCTTTTCCTTTGTATAGTTTTTGGGAATTTATTTAGATGAAATGTTCTATGTTATATAATGTTTTCTGGCATGGTTTAGAGGATGATTTCTTCATAAACATAGCTACTTTGTATTAAGGACCTTTTATATGACAGGCACTCTGCTAGGTGCTTTACATATACTATTTGTAGTCATAATAACAGTGATCTAAGATAAGTTGGTATCCCCATTTGATGACAAGAAAGCTAAAACTGATAGAAGAAACTTTTTCAAGCTTATAGTTTTTAAGCAGCTAAGTGTGGAAGCAAACACAAATCTCTGACACCAAAGATAGTCCTTTTTATTATGTACCATATTAGCTTTGTTGGAGGATCAGACTAAGAAAGGATTCAGAATACATAGTCAGATTCCAGAGCATAGCCTTAATTACCTAGTAATTAAGTAATCTTTTGAGTAAGCCTTTGGTAATATTTGTCCATTAAAAAAATACACTTTTGCTGACTACCAGATCCCTTTCCTGAGAGCCTGTGATGTTCATTACAAGTAATCAGAAGCACTGCTAGTAGGTATTACTGTTGTTCTGGTAGCCTAGGATTCTGTCTCAATGGAATACTAAGGGATTATTTGTGAACAATCTTATTTGCTTTCTATAATGTGAGATATGAACAATCACAAATCTCATGTGAAAAAGGGGGATCATACACCTTTCTTATAAACTAAAAAATCTAGTAATATTAATTTGATTTTATTTGAGAAACAAACATCTGTCAGAAATTTGTTGTACTTGTAGTTCTTTCTTAAATTTGATGTTCAGCAGAAACATAAATAGGAAAACATTCCAAATGAAAAACATCATGTAATTCTAATCCTTTTTTTAAAAAAAAATTGGTTTGGCATAGAAGATGTACTTAGTTGCAATATTTTTTCATTTTTATTTTTAGATACTAAGCAAATACTACATTAGTCATCAATTTTCCATTATTTAAAAAGAAATAAACTGTGGAAGATTCTCAGTGAACAGAACTCACTGCCTTATTTCCAGAGGTTTAAACAATTACAGTGGAGTATATATAAAAACCATTTGAAAATAACTTGCAGACATAATGATCCCTTGCTTCTAAATACACACTTCAGTGTGTATTTTTTTTAATAAAAGAGACATTCTCTATTATAACCACAGTACAATTTTAAAAATCAAGAAATTAACATCGATACATAACCTAATATAGAGATTTTATTCAAATTTTTATCTAAGATCTAATACAGGATCATGCACTACATTTAGGTGTCATTTCTCATCAGCTTCCTTTATTTTAGAGTTTAGTCTTTCTTTGTATTTTATGACCTTGACATATTGAAAAGTATGGGCCAACTATTTAGTAGTATGTCTCTTGATTTGGGTTTGTCTGTTTTTCCGTGATTATGTTTGGATTATGCATTTGGCAGGAATGCCATAGAAGTAATGTTCTGTCCTTTTCCTTGCTGTATCAGGAGGCACATGATATCTTTTTGTCCCATTATGGAAAATATTAACTTTGATCACTTGGTAAGGGTAGAAATTATAAAGATGCCATTTTTCCCATTGTACTTACTCTGTATTTGGTGGAGAGACTTTGACACTGTGTAAATATCAAACTTTCACCCACTAATTTTAGCATTTATTGATGTCTTTTTCCTGAATCAGTTATTACTGTAATTGCTATTCAGTAGTATCCATATTTTTCTTAACCTGGTGTTGACTTGGTTTCATAGCAAGGAAGAGATGCTGTGAGAGGGCAAACCTGAAGTGATCTTCCAAGGCAGGCCTAGGTTTATGAAGAGCACAGGCCCGCTGTTACTGCTTTAGGCACATGTATGATGCACACCCACTTGGGAATGAAAATATCAGGATATTTTACATCTCCTAGAGACTATGTGCATTGCACTATGTATGTGTATACGTGAATAAAATAAGCTGAAGTACCTGTGATTAGACAAATAGGAATATACTTGCATGTTATTATAGAATTACAGCATTTCTTCAGTTTTTTTTCTGAAAATCATTGTTTTAATTTTTATCTCCTTACTGTTTTGTAAGGGTTAGTTTTGTGATTTATATAGTACATCATGATAATTAGATTTTGTGTACCTTCATTTTAAAATCAGATACCACCTTTTTTTACATTTGTCCTCTAGATTGGTCCAAGTTGTCTCAGTCAGTACTCAAACTGAAGTTAATTCTTTTGGGAGTAAAGAGAAAATCCTTATTTTAAAGGATTATTGTTTTCCAATCTTATTTTTAAATGCTATTTGTTAGGATTCGGAGTGTTGGAACAGCAGCAGTTAATATGTGCCTTGTGGCAACTGGAGGAGCAGATGCATATTATGAAATGGGAATTCACTGCTGGGATGTTGCAGGAGCTGGCATTATTGTTACGGAAGCTGGTGGAGTGCTAATGGATGTTACAGGTAAAAAAATTATGGGACAGTGAAGCATTTTTCTCTCCACATCTCTTGGACTTTCCTCCGTATATGGGATTTTCAAAAAATGTTTGGTGTATGTTATACCTCAACTTTTAAGGCAAAAAGAAGCTATGTAATTTTGTACAAACTCAAACATTAGGAGATAGAGGCAAGAGTAGGAGCTGATGGTAATGTGGGACTGATAATGATAAATGGCAAAGGCTTTTCAAATGTGAGTAGCAGGAATTCCTGAGAGACTGCAGAGAGATCTAGACAGTCACTGAGTCTGAGGCTTGCACCCAGAGCTCTTGCACCTGATATTCAATGATGGGTGACTTCTACCATCACCTTCTGCCTTGGACCTAGAAAGGTTACATACTTACTTTGAGCTGATGGTAAAATTGTTAAAGTGAAGGGTGAACCTGGGCTCACGGAATTCACCAGTGGTCTAGGAGAAAGGCAATAAGGAAATGAGGACAGTGGTATGAAAATGCCTTGGAGTCAAATTTTCTGTCCGTAGATTCTCAAACAATAAAGAGGTAATAAGAGTGCACAATAGAAGAAATAGAAAAAGAAAAGATGACATTTTCTGACTGGTATGACTTGAGGGTCCCCCTTAATTTGCCAATTAGTATTTACTCAAAAAGTGTGTTTAGAAACTTGGTTATGTACTGCCATAGCTTAAACATTATAGGTATGTGATAGAGTAGATTTTTTTTTTGAAAGAAAACTGAAAGTATTAAAATGTTACAATTGACCATAGTACATATTGGTAATACTTGTTTTGTATGAATCATTTTTGTACCAGATAATAATTATTTTCCACACTTGATTTGCTTTTAGGTGGACCGTTTGATTTGATGTCACGAAGAGTAATTGCTGCAAGTAGTAGAGCATTAGCAGAAAGGATAGCCAAAGAAATTCAGGTCGTACCTTTTCAACGAGATGATGAAGATTAATTACAACAGCCTTCTATTCAGTCATAGTTGCTTCTGCCCAGATTTGCTGACTCACTGGTGGATATCTGTTTCAGATGTATGATATGCTTGGTTTAAATTGTCTTTGTCCAGATTAAGAAATTGGAACTTGGTCCATATTTTACTAAGACTATGTTTGTAAGAATAGATATAATGTTTGTTTCATTGCTTTAAAAATTTTGCATGTAAGAATGTACTTTAGGAAAAATGCACAGGAAGTACAGTTCATAAGATTAGTATAATGTCAACTGAAATAGTCCCTTAGCAATTTGTCATTTCTAAGTACCTGTGGTCCTCTGGAATTTTGACTGACTGTATATATATGTACACAATAGACACTCAGAAAGTTATCTTTTTTGGAAAAAATTTTCTCTTTAATTTCAAAAGCCATATTTATTTAAATTTGTAAGGATATAATGAGTACTTCCTAGACCAAGGTTTGTCTTTTTGCAGAGAACCTTATTTGTTTTATTCATCAGTGTCCATATAGCACCTAGCACAGTACCTGACGAATAGTAGGCAACCCAAAACAAACGTAAGAATGAATATTTTGAAGGCAGCTATTCATAGTTATAATAGATACATAAAGTGATTAGCTCACCATTTGGTATTTTTGCTTCAGGTTTTGAAGTAAAAATTAGCTAGTTCTTTTTTATATTTCACATTACCATACCATTTCACATTACCATACTGTAAGCATTGCTTGGCCGAGCATGGTGTCTCATGCCTGTAATCCCAGCCCTTTGGGAGGCCCAGGTGGGAGGATTGCTTGAAGCCAGGAGTTGAAGACCAGTCTGAGCAATGTGACAAGACTCCATCTCTACACAAAATACAAAAATTAGCTGGGTGTGATGTAGTCCCAGCTACTTGGGAGGCTGAGGCAGGAGGATCGCTTGAGCCTAGGAGTTTGAGATTGCAGTGAGCTATGATGACACCACTGCACTCTAACCTGAGCAACAGAGCAAGGCCCTGTCTCAAATAGCATTGCTTATTGTGGGCATTTCTTTAATGAATATATTTTCCAAGTACTTTGTTGTAGTGTATGTTTGGATTTGCTTTAAAGTCCTTGTGTACAACAGAAAAAAAACTTTCCAAAAAGTACCCTCCTCAGGTATCTGATATAATTAGATACAATATAACATTTTACTAAATTCACTATTCATGTTTTACAGATGTTTGTTTACATTGATTTATTTGTGCTGGCAAATATACTGTTTGTTTTCTTCCCAAACTCCTTATTTAACTTCATTGCTACTAGGTTCTATTCAGCCTTTAAATATTCTTCAATAATCTCTGGCCTACTAGACTCAAAAAGAAAATTATATTGGTTCATAGACATTTTTAAAGGATTAATTTATTGTTTAGCCTTGTTCCTTGGCACCTGAACAGACTACTAAATTTTATTGTAGGTTCATATGAGCCCTGTATTTGATAAAATGAAAAGTGCTTCTGTAAACTTTTCAAGCAAGGTAGGGAGTTACTTTATTGTTGCATACATCTAGTATATTAAATGTATATGATACTAAGATTTGAGTACCATAATTACTGTATTTGTATAGCTGGTCACATGTACTTAAAGCATCTGAATTATTATTCTATGATAATTGTTTTTACAATTAAATTTATTTTAATTAAGATGATCATAAATAAAATTTTAAATAAAAAGTGTAATTGGTATCTATCTTCTTAAAGTTTATAGTTTAAACTATTTTTAAGGGTTTTGTGTTGAGTTACAAATATTTGAAACTTGGAATTTTAATTGAATATATTTTTTGCCTATAGTTTTTCCAACTTTTCTAAAAACTTTAAAAATTATTTTGAATTTTTTAAAATTATTTTTTGCCTATAGTTTTTTCAACTTTTCTAAAAACTTAAAAAATCTTTTTCCTATAGGTACTTTTTACATCTTTTTATTCTAAATGCAACTGGATATTATGTGGCTGAAATTTCTTTGGGTACTGAAAAAGAAAGATTGACAAGTGAATTATCCCAAAAGTAACAAGACTTCTTGTACTTAAGTATGTGCTATAGGCAGGGTATATTATCTTTCTATATGTGTACACATATGTGTATATGTGTATGTATTTTACATACATATGTAAAATGTGTATACTTGAACACTCCCCCTCTTTTTAAACAAAACTGAGTTCATTTTATCATGTACTGATTTGTGAAGTATTCTTTGACTTTATTATGAATTACTAGCTATGCCTAGAAATGGTTTATAGTGGTTTGCCTGTGATATATATCATTGTGACTCCATCGTCTTTAATTTCAAGATCTAGTCTAAACCTAAGATACCATGTTTAAAGAAAAAAAAATACTCAAAATTATTTTCTTTTGCCTCAGGTCCCTAACTTTACCCTGCCTTATTTTAGAAAAAAATACATATTTTTTATTGTTATCTAATTAATACATGTACATGGTTTGATATTTCAAATAATACTTCAAAGCTCAGAATGAAAAATAGCATTTTCTAACCCCCTTCTATCCCACCCCTGCGTGTCCCTCTCCCCAAACTCTTTTAGCAGTTGTTTCTGGTGTTTACCTCTATCTTTTTAAAGGACAACTGTGTTCTACTACATCTTTATTTATTGGCTTAATCAGTTTCTATGAACTTGCTAGTACGGAAGAGACCCACGTAAGTTTCCTTTCTCTCCTCCTTTCCATACATCTATAGTGATATATAAATTTTTTGTTAGAATAATATCCATTGTTTAACTTACGACATTTATTCTCTGGTTAGCTAACAATTAGTGTATTAGGATTATAGTTTACTGTGCAATTTTTTGTTCTTTCTGAAATTAACAAATGTCCCACAGGATTGTAAAAATGTTTTATTTTCCATTTGTTCACCATACTCAGATATTCTGTTCTATTAGTAATATTTTTTTTCTCTGTGTAGAGAGTTCTTTTGCGGCCCTTTTCCTTTTCTTCTGAATTAGTTCCTGGCCAGGTGTGCTGCGTAGTCCTTCGGGGCATGCCTTTGCTTCTCTTATGTTGAATCTTCTGTGTTCTGGCCTCATTCTTGACTCATTTTGGTGAACCCATATTCTGGGTGTTTTCTGTGAAAAGGTACTTGGGAGGCAAAATTTTGTGATTTTTCTATGTCAGAAAATGTGTATTCTTTCTTGCTTCATTGATAGTTTGGCTAGATCTAGAATTCTAGGTTGAAAATAAGTTCTCTCAAAATGTTTAAAGCATTGGTTCACTCTCTTAGCTTTCAGCATTGCTGATGAGTTGTTCTGATGGTCAATCCAGAATATTCTTTTCTCTGGAAGACTTTAGAATTTTCTCTTTATTCCTGTAGTTTTCTAATTTCCTTGTGATGAGCTTTTTCATTCTTTGTGTTAATTATTCATTTTTTTCATTCTGGAAATTCCTCAAGTCTTCAGTGTTTTGTTTCTTTGATAATCTCCCACTTCCTTAGTCTGTCTTCTCTTTCTAAAATTTCTGTTATTCAGGTGTTGAATCTCCTATGTTACCAGCTTATTTCCTCTGTTTAACATCTCCTTGCTTTTGCTTCTGAGGGATATTCATAACTTCATTTTCCAACAGGTCAACCCTGGGCAAGGAGTAATGTGCTTCTCAGGAGTGGCCACCCTCAGACTGAGCTGCGTATTAGCATTGAATCCCACAAGGCTACCCGCTTATGAGGACTAGAAACATGCCATATGTAGTATGTTTTAATTTCTAATATGTCCTATGTAATATGTCATATCCTTGTTATTAATAATATTTAGCATTTGTTGAGCACAGTACCATATATTATACTAAGCACTTGATATTCAGGATATTTAATCCTCCCAATAACCACAGGAGAGGTTATTATCCTTTTTGTACTGAGGTACATACATGTTACTTAATTTGCCCAATTTCCCTGCCCGAGGTGACAGTGAGGTGGTGAAACTCCTGCAGAGACACAGCTGGGGTCCACAGTGCCAACCACTGCCACGTGGAGCTCACCCTGGCTGCACACTAGAACCACCTGGAGAGCTTGTAGAACATGCCACTGCTGTGGTCCCCCCTCATAAATCTGACTTATCAGGTCTAGACTGTTCCCCGGCCGTCTGTATTGTTAATAAATTTCCCAGGTCAGATTATCAGGTAGGCAGAATTGAAAATCTTTTTGTTTCCCAGAAGTAACCAATTTTTTAGAAGTAGCCAACTCACCCACCCACCCATTCACCTGCTTTTGCAAGCCTTCCAGGGTTTTAGGGCACAATTTGGGATCTTAAAATTGAAATGCTGCTGTGAGTCATCCCTTTGCCACCTCATCCTGCTTGGGAAATTATTGTACCAGCCTTTTTTATTTCCGCAGATTAACACTAGATGGCAAACTACACATAGGAATCATCTCATGTAAGCATTTCCATTTCTGAAATTTAATATTTCTTTCAAATCACCTCATTAACCAATATTTGATATTATAGTACTAAAACCAGGGGAATTCTTACTAAGTTGAACTACTCCATATTGTGGGTTAACTTGCATTCCCTTAAGCGGAGCCACAGGTCCCCTATACATACTACAGATTTTAGTTGGCTTCCAGCGTCAGCTTTTAAATGGTATTCATTAATCACAAACATATATTAAATGAAATGCTTGTTACTTTTATCATACATGAGAAAACTTTTCCACCAATATATTTCAATATTCCTGTTAAATAATTGACCCAATAATAAAAATGTTTGCAAATATCCTGCTTACCTTTCTCAGGGGTCGTATTTCCAGGGGTGCAAGGCAGGGGGTGCTTAGACACTACTGTATGCCAATTTTTCCTTTTCCTTTCCCTTAGAAACTATTTGCTTGGATGATGGAGCTGTGAAAGTGGAATATATGAGGAACAATATAGGAAAAGTAAACACATGCAGCATATACACATGAACACACACTGCTCCCCATGCTGGACTTGGCACAGTCAGTAGTCAGGCAAAAGCAGCAGCTTTGGATCCCAGCTCTAACACCTATCTGCATAGCTGTAGGCAAGTTTCTTGTCCATTGTAGACTTAGTTCCTTTATTTGTAAGAAAGGAGTAATGCTCCACTTTTTCAAATTAAATTAAATCACGTATGCTAACTATCAGGTGCTCACTAAGTGCTAGCTCTTATTAACTATACAGGGAGCCAGTTGAAAGACTTTTATGGTAGTTCGAGAAAGAACAAGTGAGGGCAACGTTGCTGTGGGCACCAGGAACTCACAAGACGAGCACAGGTCCAAAACTCTTGGTAGAGATAGCATTTCTAGGCTTTTGGCAATGATCAGGGAGATAGTGACACAGGAGCAGATTTGAGGATGAGTACTGTTTGGGACATACTGAGCTTTAAGCAAGAGTAGGAAATCTAGGTAGAGATGCCCAGAGGCATCTCTAGTTTTGTAAGGGAGACTTAGAAAGACTGAGAGTTATCTGCTTAGAGGTGTTAGCTGACACTGTAGGAGAAGAGGTGATTACAGAAAGGCAGAAGCATCAGATCAAAGATAAAAGATCCTCCTTAGAGCATCTTCTTAGTGTGGATCCATCCTCTTTGAGAAATATTTATTATGAAAATTGTTCTGTATAAAATAAAAATAGTGACTAACCCCAACAGAAACTGGTATCTTGATATCTCAAAGTAAGAAGTTGGTTGTCAATTACAAGCACAATTTTCTTGTGAAGAAAATAATCTGGTGAAAGGAAGAAAGAACTGCATGGACACTGAACTCCCTGTTTTGTTTTCGGTTTTGCTTTTTCTACTGTTGGCTTGATATAACCTCTTTTCCAATTGTTTCCTTTTGGGTTTTGTTGTTGTTGTTGTTGTTGCGTCTTGTGTAATAGGAGCCCATACTGATAATTTCTCTTTAAAATACAAACCTAAAGAGTAAGTTAATAGTGATTCACCATGAAACCTGTTCCTGCACCTAGTAATTTTTCCTGCTTGTTCTAGCACTGGAAGGTGACCCTGCCTCATTACTTAGTAATTACCTGGGCAGTGCTACAACCTGAACAAACATTTATTCCAGCCAGAAACACTTCAAAGGGCAAGATTACTCTTTCAATATTTACTGTTCTGCAGTTGGCGGCTTAGACCACTACTACACTGCTAATGACTTTTAAACACACAAAGAAAAGTTCATAGATTTGAATGATAGCGATCATACTCTTAAGTCACTTGGTTATTGGCAAGTAATAGTAAAGTATATAATGATTGAGGAAATAACTAGTATAAAATAAATAACAAAATGATACCATGGAAATGGGCCCCTTTATACTGACATAAGATTCTACTCACAGCCGGTTTCCCAGCACGTGACAGGGCAGCTCACCTCTGTCCATCTCCACCCTCCACCCCCAAAGCATGAATGGTCCTTTCAGGGGAATCCATTCCACCGAGGGACGATGCACCTTTGCCTTCTCCCTTTTTATTTGTAAAACTCAGGAGAGGTGGCAAATGAGAATCTGCTTAAAGATTTTGAATCTTCTAAGGAATCAGATCTTGTTTATTTTAGATTCCTTTTCCTCACCTATTTGTTAAGACAATGAAGAGGACATATATTAATAGCTAGCTCTAAAATCATTCACCTGAGTAAATTCAACCAGTAAGGGGTTGCTTCCTATTTTCTGCACACCCATGGAAGCAGTAGAGACGTTGGTAAGAAAGGCTTTGGAGTCAAACAGTCCAGAATTCAACTCTCTGCTCATTTATTTAATTATTCTTATGTCATTGAAGCAAGTATTTCTGGAGAACCAACAGTGGCAGGTTTTTGGTGCTGGGATTATGGTGATAAACAAGCACAGTCCCTGCTCTCGTGGAGTACACATTGTAGTTGGAGGAGATAGAGAATTAAAAAAAAATACCATCATGAAAATCAAAATAGGCCCTCGAGGCTTAGGGTTCCTGGGTGCTCTGTAACTGCCTGGATGGCCAGAGAAGCTCATTGAGGGGTTCTCATCCCTCCTATCTGTAGGATCTTGGGCAAGTTTCTTAGCTTCTCAGTCTCCAAACTAAGTTATTGGGAAGATTTAACTCAATAACAATGGGAAGTCACTAAATACGTGGTCTGGCATGTAGGAAGCACACAATGAACGTTATCTGATATAGTTTTTATTAGTAGTTTCCCAATGAGGGGATTTTGAACTATATCTTCACTGACGCTGTACCCCCAGTGCATAGAGCCGTGCCTGGGACGTGGCAGACATTCAATAAATATCTGTTGACTGAATGACTTTAACACATTGACTGCCACGCTAGAAAAAAAATATTTTTTCCTTGGGGCCATAGTATTTTATTATGAAAATAGAATAAAAACTTTCAAAACAAAAGGATCCTTTCTAATTTAATGACAAATTTAAAAATTTATTGACTTCTAATTATTTAATCCATGTTTTTAGAATTAATTGTCAATATTAATTGTAACAATAAGAACATCAACAAGTAAGATGTTCATAAACCAACTGTAGGGTTTTGCCCAGGTTTTGCTTCACAAGGCCCCAGGCTGAAAACTGGTGCGAGTTAAATACAACTCACATGGCAGTGAATGTGTTAGGAATGAAAAGAATTATGATGGAAAAAAAAAAGACAACAGTGGAGATAAAATTAAACTACAAAAATTATTTGTAGATGCTTGCTGCAGCCTTGGCAAATTGAATGTGCAAAAATGTAAGTTTTTAGGGAGAACCCACACCAAAAAATAGTGCTCGGAGGTTAAAATCATAACTAATCCTCAAAAGGAATCAAATACTTTATTCTCTGTATTTATCCACTAGAGGGCGTATATTACTCAGCCCAAGTATATTACTTTCCCAAGCACAACTGAAGCAGCTTAAAAATGATGAGTTAATGTAACAGTGACTAGAGCTAATGGCCTATCCTGCACATTTTGATTTAAGGATATGGTTATAAACTTGGTCTCAGATCAAATCAAGTAGTAACAAAAAGAAATTATCAAAATGTGATTCCTACAATCTTTTAAACTTTGTAACATAAGAATAAACATTAAAGAAATTAAATGTTTTTATTTCATTAACAGCAAAATGAAGAAAACCTATTATAATCAAGGTGAATATCTGTTCATTTTTAAATCTTTGGGCACTCATGGGTCCTTTGAATACCACTATGGACACGTTAGCACTTGATTGTTTTAGGAATCAGTTTACAAATGTTCATTTTTTGCACGTTTTCCTGCATGCTTGATCCAGTTTGAGAATTATAATATTTTGCTTTTCCTTAAACTTACTTCTTTCCATTTATTATTCTTGAGCATAGTTGTAAAGTATAAACTCACTATAAAACCAGTGTCGAACATATGTTGCAGTGATGAGGCAGGAAGCATAAATAGAGCAGTAATCCTCTAACAGAGCCTGGAAATACTGTACCCCCGGGGAATTGTTGGTAAATGCTGCCTCTGCATAATGTGCAGGTAAAACCCCAGATTCCTTCCTCATGTGACTATTATGTGACTTCCTGGAATTCTCATGTAGGACACACTATTGCTTAAATGCAAATTATTTTGTAATAATCAGAACAGTTTTAGAAATGCTTTTTGAAATTATATTTGTATGGACAATAGGATGTTGTGTGACATGTTTCATGTTGTTAGCAATTTCAGTGGCTCACAGCTGTGAACGAAAGGCATTCTGTGGTTCAAATAGCAAATCCAAAGATGCACCTGTGTTTACAGCCAACTGCCCCCATGGCTAACTGGAGAGTGTTCAGAGCTGGCTCTGTCACCAGGGCACATGACGCCTGCCTGTGGAGAGGGGACATGGCAGCTTGTGTTGGAAAGTGCGGTTTGCAGGGAGG